>OX371004.1:1822500-3022500 GCA_947308005.1 Yponomeuta malinellus | reverse complement strand
AGCGACGAATACTCTCCTAGCTCAGTCTATTTTCCTCAGTCGATTTGTATTTTTTTCCGAACATTAATTGACTTCCGATCCTCGATTCGCGATCGAACCGTAGATAGAAAAAAATCTAATAAGTCTTCACTCTTTCGTCAAAAGGTTTTCATGACAAAATCGCTTTACCAATGTAAACCCTGCTCTATCACGTGTAGTATAAGCCTCATATTCCTTTAATGCTTACTCTCACATCTTAGAATCTTAACTCCCCACGTTGATACAGCCAAAAATCGTCTCTACACCGACCTCGACCAGAGTTCAGATTCTAATAAATATTTCTTCCCCGTGAGTCGTTTCGGGTACAAAATTATGGAGAATGCTTCCACTAATAGAATTTTAATGAAGTCATGTCATGTGCCGAGTTCTTACATTGTGCATGTCATGCCCATCTCCTTACATGCTGCTGCGGCTGACCACTGCTGTACGGTCAACAGAAAAAATAGAGCGGGTTTTTCCCGACTAAGGCAGAGTCAAAAGGAAAGGTAATGATTCTAGCAGTTTATGTATGTATGTATGTAGGTAGAATTCACGCAATAAATATGTTCTTAAAAAAAACAGTAGTTTATAGTATGTAGATAGATAGATAGATAGAGAACACTTTATGTACAGCCAGAAAAACAACTATGATTATGTATTTATGTATGTTTATATTTACCATACCTAGTTACCATAGTACAGGGTATCCTAGTTTGGGACCAGGTCGAGTGATTGTATTGTGTGGAAGTTATTATTATTATTTACGGCTGTTCCACCGTAGTGTCTGAGCCACTCTTTTTGAGCCATTCAGGTTTGATACTGAATTTATTCTAGTCTGTTGATATTTTAAACGAACTAAATTAATATGACGGGTGTCAAATCTAAATCAGTGGGGGTTCCTGATTTTTTTCTTGTCGTTTTGAGTTCAAATTTAAAATGAACGAGGGGAAAAATCATGTTCATAAATGTTCATATATGCAATGTTATTTATATTGTTTATTGCGATGTACAACTTTTATTAACTACTAAGTTTGTAGCGATTTGGCATTAGCTGTAAGTTACAAATCTAAATAAATAAATAAATGAATAGTACAATATTATAATATTCCAAGCGACAGATAACTGTACTTTATTCTCACTACTTTTAATTGCGTTTCACCTGTGCCATTCAATCTGTTTTTTTTTTACTAAATACTTTTTGCCCTATCTTGTCTTTCTTGTGCTATATTTGATCGACCTCAACATCTTTTTTGTCTCTTTTAGAGGAAAGAAGAACTATGAACTACTTCTCTTTTATTCCTCTTTCGAAGACTCCAACTCTTTTCTATCCAGCTTATTATCTCCATTGTCATCTAGATATAGTGGACGGTCCATCAAGCTTCACCTAAGTGTTCTTTATTTCTTTGCATTACGGGACTTTATGACTTTGCAATTTAAATGTGAAGGTCGAGTAGGTACAGTGGACGGAACATCAACGTTCGGTTGTGGGTTGACCGGTAGAAAATGCCATCAGCATTAAGCTTCCATTTTCACACTCCCTTTATGTAGTAAAGAATAATAAAAACGTATGTAAAGGGTGAATTTATAACAAAAATGTAAAAGTTGACTTGCTGTCAACTATACGTGCTACGGCATTATTGATTTCCGCACTTATAAATTCTTTTTATGGTCTCCAAATACGTCGCAAAGCATATCACACGTTAAGTTCGATAATCTTACCGAATCAGGTTCGGTGTTATCGAAAGTCGTAGGCCTTTGCCGGGGAAGGGAACACGGAAGGGCCGGGGACCTTGGGGCAGGCAGGGCTGCGGGTCTGATGTGAGCGTCGTAACACTTCCTAGAAATTAATCCGGGGCTAACTGGGTGCGAAAGTCGAGAATCAATGCACCTGTCAGATTCAAAACTGTATGAGGACGTAAGCAATTCCCGTACAAACGACATAAATGACTATCGGATCGCAATGAAACAATACCATCGAGGTTCGAGCGTATAATACTGTTAATTAAAGAAAGGGACTGTGCAACTATTCGCTCACACAACATTGTCTACACAGTCACCAGGCTGTATCTCATGAACCGTGATAGCTAGGCAGTTTAAATTTTCACAGATGACGTATTTCTGTTGCCGCTGTAACAACAAATACTAAAAACAAAGTAAAATAAATGTTTAAGGGGGGACCCCTATACCACAAACGTAATTTTTTTGCCGTTTTTTGCTCGATATTAATGACGGCAACAGGTAGACGCTTGAAATATTCAAATGTAGTATAGATTATGGCAGGGAACCCTTTGGGCGCGAGGCCGACTCGCTCTTGGCCGGTTTTTGTCTGAATACTATGCGAACTAAGTTGTGGCTTATGCCTGCATAGTAGAATGAGGAATATTCTGAACAGTATTGCTCCCGGTTATACCACACCATATTCTGTAACGCATCCGGGGTAGCTCCTGGCACTGATTGAAAATCAGCACTGAAGGCTTGCCCCTCAGCATACTGCTGAGTCAATTGCCATTTACAGCAACAGCAACTTTTGTCTTATGCAATAGCTAGCTGACTCGGAAAACGTTGTTAATTAATTGCCACACTAATTAGCCTATTCTTAGGCCTATCAAATAAACACAAAAAAATCATAAAAATCGGTGAAGCCGTTTTGGAGGAGTTCGATAACAAACACTGGGACACGAGATTTTTGTATGTTGGATTATTTTAATATGCATTATAATTATGTATAATGTTTTGGTGTGTTTTGTTATTTTCTTCTAAGTGGTCGTTTCTTCTGTCTATCATAAGCAGCCTATATACGTCCCACTGTAGGGCGCAGGCCTTCTCTGAGAGAGAGAGAGAGTATGGGCTTAATCACCACGCGTGCCCACCGCAGATTGGCGAATTCCAGCGCTGAGTTATGTGAATAGCTCAAGGTCACGGTTAGCGAGTGGTATTGCTACTATGACTTCTCGAATGTACATAACTTAGAAAACGAAGTCATAGGTATATGCCCGCACTGGGAATCGAACCTGGGTCTCCCGTTTCCGACACCAATGTTCTACCCACTAGGCTACCACCGCACTGCCGTGTCATGACAAAACACTGTAATTTGAAAACAGGCATTTTCCAGAAAACGCAAAAAACATTTTGTTACGAAAATTACGCATAAATACGTCAAATATAAACAGATTACTTTGAAATTTTTATATGTGTTTAGTAATAGTACATATAATTATGTGTAATTATGCCGTAACAAGAAAAAAAAAGATTATGTTATTTATTGAATTTACAGAATAAAACGTGTTATGTTATGACGTAAAGGCCCAGATAAGCAGAATAAATGATTTCACAAAACACTGCAACTACAATTATGTAGTGTTTTGTGCAAAGAGTTGGTAAAGAAAGAGGTAGGCTGCACATTATGAGATTGTTATGACAAAACACCGCATCTACAATTACCTGACATAAAAAAACACTGAGCTTGTTATGGCAAAACACTGTATCTATAAAATTGGGAATACAGTCTTAATTACTATGGCTAATTTCCGTATTATTAAGACATTTTCAATATTTTTTGATGGCATACCATGTACCAAAGGGCGAAGAATCGAATTATTCATGTTACCGTAAAACACTGTATCTATAGATAGATACAGTGTTTTGTCATACTACGGCAGCGCTGCCTGTGTCGGTCACCGTCTTGTCTATAGCTACTATTAATGTTATGTAAGCATGTTTGTGGCAATAAATCATTCATTCATTCATTCGTTTTGCTGTCCGTCCCTCGAACCTAGTAAACGTCGCTACTTTGCCGAATCCATTCCGTCGGTCGGTAGATAATAATTACGGCTTACAGTTATAGATCTGCGATAGCGAGCGATCTGGATTAGAATGCAGTGGAGGAGGCGCCTGGCGAACGAATTGACTGACGTCTTCACGCCTTTCGAAGATAGCGGGTAGGCAGGGGTGTCTTATTGGCAACAGTGGTATATCGCTATTTTAACAAATCGGTATCGGTGTAAGTGAAATTTGGTTCAGCATAGACCAGAGTGGCCAAATTTGGCTTAACATACATAATGTAAACCCACTCCTGTATCCCAGAGAGGGTAGGCAGAGACAAGGGACTGTCACTTGCCACGATCCTGATAGATCACTTTTGCTTCCTTAACATTCATTATCGTTGCCTGCATGCACGCCGGTTTCGGGTACTTTTTATCTTGCCCTTTGCTAATGTATCACCTATTTGGTCGAAGTATGATAGTAATTTAGTTTAAATTACTATATTACCATTTGTAGAAATGGACTCAGTCTGGGTGTATTTCCATGTTTGTGACGTCCTTGCCTGGTTACCATAGCACAGGGTAAGTTTGGGACCAGGTCAAGTGATTGTGTTGTGTGGAAGTTATTATTATCATTAAATTAATAAATAAATCGTTTATTTTTATTAATACAATTAATACAACTTAACACGGTTCACAGTTCTTTAAAGTAAATAAGGCAAGTTTCCTTAAAAACCTATTTAGAGGATAAAAATTCCACTCATGCCGGGACTTGAACCCGCGACCTCTGTCCTCAGCACGGGTTAGTGCTACAAAAAGAATATAAGTTTCCTTAAACCAGTGTTGCTTTAACTAGGTTACTTTAATGTATTATAGGGGTATTTACAACTTTTTAATAAAGGCAGAACTTTCATACTGTTCGCAAAATTCCATAGTTTACCACAGACATCACTTTTTAGTACTAGTGCGTTAATGTTTACTATTTACGTGAATAGTAGACATAAAACAATGATTGGCGAATCCTAGAAATCCTAGCTAGGGATCAAATCAAATCAAATCAGCGCTGAGGAGTCACTTCCTCAACACAACGCTGAGTCAGCTGCCTTTTGTGGCAACTTAGATTATAAGGTCCTGTTTTATTTAATCGTTTTTTCTGTTGTGTATTTAGTTTTCTTTCTGTTGTTGTGCATATTATGTTACTTATATGCTTATTTTGTTTCTGTGATGTATCTTGTTGGTATAATAAAAGTTTTTCTTCTTCTTCTTCTTCTTCTTAAATCAAGTGCGTTGAATCGAAAACGTAGGTTGAGTACCTTCATTTCATTGTTGTTGGAACCTGGGAGTAATAAGTTTGATGTAACAGTTGTGAGGAAACCTTAATTGAATTACGTTTTACTGTTATAGATGGCGATAAAACTTGGAGCTGGATGCCTCGGAGTTGGCGCTTTGTAGCTTGTTTTACAAATTTAAAGCCTGCCACACATTGCCACGGCCGTGGCTTATAGAGATTGCTGTAGCCATATATTCTACATTTCGAGTAATTATAGGCTTCAAGTGAATAGTATTATTGTTTATTTTAAGCATCTCAAGGTTGCTGCACAGTTTCTCCAATTGCGTACGCTGGTTTGGAACAGGTAATTATGTTGTTTGGATGTTACAAGTCGACATCCGCAAGACTAGTTAGTACATATCGTATCCGAGTGACAACCACTTCTCCTCTCGGGTGCATCGAAGCCTCCAATAACTCCACGCAGCACAAAAGTTCGACCCACATTTCCCCGAACCAAATTGTTCGGCGATATCGGCCGCCATCAAAGGCTACTACTTAGTCAAGATGCAAAGAATCGATTAGACGATAGTTGGAACTAGCCTATCTAATTTGACGGCCTGATCACGCGCGGTCTTGCCTATGTGTCCGATGTGTTCGGAGTCGGATGGACTACTGTCCGTCTTAGTTTTTATTGTGGGATTTGTGTCCAGTGGAAGCTAGCAGCTAGGGAAGCGTTTGAAATAAACACTTGTGTATATACAGTACAGTGTTCTTCTGCATACCTTTGTCCCGCTATGGGACACAAAATAGGCTAAGTAAACGCTTTTTATACCATTCATCTCTGAGCTAGAATTAAATTGTATTTTCTTGACACTAATAGTTTTTTTTTTATTCGCGATGATTTATTGCCGTGTTCGCCCATTGCTGTCATACGATTTAACGGGGCCTTTATTGGTTAATAAATCGATCGTTTATGGGTGGAAGGGCCCTTAAGGGACGTCCCGACTAAATACATCCCGTATTAGAGAAGAGGGAAATAAAAAGTACCCGAAACTGGCGTGCGTGCATGCAGCGACTGAATGAATGTTGATGATGTGAAAACGATTGTACAAGATCTCTGGCATAAAGGCGTTATGTAGTTATGTTCATTTAGATATCTATGAAAAGTACTTACTTATATATTAGTCTCAAGGCGAAACTCCGAAATATCAAAAATGGTAGAAAAGAATTTTAGGACCTAAGGCCTAGAACCGAAGGCCAAAAAACTGGGATTAGACAGCATCTTTGCTAAAAACAGCCGTTCCCGTACCGGGCCACAAATATATGAGATAGAATAGCAAGATACCACAGTAGAACGCGAGCCCCGAGTCACGCTTCGCCGGACAGAAGCTGAAGCATTCGTGCCGGAACAAAATGTTGACCCGCCAGCCGCCTTTAAGTGCCTTCACTCCAAATAGTTGGTGAAATTATCCCTCCACTTGCACGATTGGTATGTGAACCAATACCTAACGCTTGGAGTGTCTCATCAGAAATGAGACAATCCGCCCAAAGAACTAAGGTGACTGACATAGCATATAAGATTAGCAAGCTGAAGTGACAGCTGCTGTCAGCTGCAGGGCTGTTTACATACGCCGATGGTCGATTGGGCACAAAGGTCTTTGAGTGGAGACCGCTGAATGGCAAATGCAGCGTAGGACGCTGCTGGACTATCGACCTGAGGCACACTGCTGGCAGCGGCTGGATGAGGATGGTTGAGGACGGAAAGAAGTTGCGAGCCTTGGGTTAGGCCCTAGTTAAACTAACTGTTTGTTTTGATTGAAATTTCCTCACGACTTGCATCCTCCCAGGGCTTGGTTATGGGTGAAGATAAGGTCGTAATAAGTTCTAAAGCGCTTATTCGTCCGGAGCTCTTCACATTTTCTCTCTGTCTCTTGCAAGGGAATACTAAGGGTGGGTTGCGCCAAGCCAGTGGATAAGTATACTCCGTTCCACGAGACGAACTCCTATAAGCGAACACGGTCCGCCTCATAGGGTTTACTTAAACGCGGTGGCTATTGAAGGTCACGCGCATTGACCAATGGGGGCACATGGACGATTTTCTTTGGGAGCTCGCTTCGTGGAATGGAGTATAAGTAAATCGATAAGTACTTATTCAGAGATAAATAGATAATTGACGGGGTTGTCAAACAATTTATCCTTGTCCGCTCCGGGATTCAGGCGTGAGTTTTAGTTATGTTTATTTGCGAAAGGCAGTAGGGCTAGTCTCTGCATTGATGTGTGCTAACGATGCCTGAAAGCAGAGAGTGGAAGAGACCAATAGCCAACAGTTGGACGATGTGGTCAAGTCTATGGGTGCGGTCGATTTTTGTTACCTACTATAATAAGTATAAAAATATTCTCATAAATTGACATAAACGTTATTTATATACGAATTTGCATTATTTTCTTAATAATTGGCACTCTCTCTCTCGGAGAGAAGGCCTGAGCTCTCCAGTAGGACGTATTTAGGCTACTTAAAAAAAATTATGTCCGCTGTGTCCGCTGTATTGTACGAATTTTTAATATAAGTGCAATAAAAGTATCAATATATATATATTTCGACGCGTATATATATTTATATATACGCGTCGAATTGAGAACCTCCTGGTTTTTTAAATAGGGTTAAAGATAGGTAACAAGAAAATGTTTGCCCTAATTGACGTGCACAGGGTATACTAGTTTGGGACCAGGACAAGTGATTATGTTATGTGGAAATTACTGGAAGCCTAATCTAATCTGACTTGTTGAAAATGCGATGAAACTCTCCCATTTTTAAAACACCAACAAAAAGTAATGTCCAATTTAGAACAACAATTATGTACCGAAAGCTCATTAGAACAATTTCAAATCAATCATTGATGGGTAATTGGCAGAGCTGATTGTTGTTATTAGGTAGCTATATTATTAGTTTCAACTGGTCGCAGTCTATAACCTATATAATAGAGGAATCATTCTGTATTGAATGCATTTTAGTATTTTTAGAGTTCCGTTATTCAAAAGGAAAAAATGGAACCCTTATAGGATCACTTTGTTGCCCGTCCATCCTTCCGATGATCTGTCTGTCTGTCTATCTGTCAAGCCAAGACCCTTTATCTCGAGAACGCGTAGAGGTATCGTAATGAAATTAAAGCCACATACTCTAGTTCGCAGTCCCTTGAAGCTGTGACAATAATAAACCTTCTTAGTTAACGTAAAAAAAATATACGGTCGTTTCATTATCAGTCATTTGACGCCTACTGCAGGACATAGGCCTCCCTCGTGGTATCATGACCATAAGGAGTTTTGCCATAATCGCTACGCTTGTAAGGCGGATTGGCGATCGCAGTATGCGGTTGGAATCTCAGGAAGACGCTGCTGCCCGCCTCCTGGTAATTAATTTCCTTAGTCGCCTTCTACAACATCCATGGAAGGAAACGGCCTTTTATGCCGCAAAAACTTATATTTCGACACTTATCATCATCAGCCATTTGACGCCCACTGCAGGACATAGGCCACTCAAGGGAATCAAAATTTGTATCGTACGTTGACATAGGACTATGAAATTTGGCAAGTAACAATACTCCTATACTACAAGTACAGGTAAAAATCTGAAAACTATACATTTGTAATTAAATAATAAAAAAATAGTCACTGAAATTCGGGAAAGCTCAGAAAAAACTGCGAGATTCCAAAACTATTTGAAATATGTAAGTACCTACAAATTTGTATGGAACCCTCGGTGGGCGAGTCCGACTCCCACTTGTCCAGTTAATTTTTTTGTAATTCTTGTAGTTTTGCAGAGGTTCTCAGAGGACTCTTGTCATTAACCATTAATTACTCGCGTGGGGTCATACTGACCGACGCGTTCATAATGTCTAAAAATTTTGATTCCACAGAATTTCTTATTTCTGTTAGCTTCGTAAAACGCTTCGAGTTAGTAATTTGTCAAGAATTATATTACTCCTGAGTCTCGTAACTTTTACTAAGTAGTAATTGTGTTTTTTACGCTTTTGTATTATTAAACAGTTGGACGTCGAAACCTTTTTATTTGTCTAAGTTTATCGACCTATCACGATGAACAAAGATATGGACTGTGGTTATATTTTTTTACGTGTTAAGCTTGATACTTATACTAATAGCTAATTGTAGTGGCAATACCACTAGCTACCTGTGAAGGAAAACATCGTTCCTCACCTGAGTGTCTGAGGTGTTCACACCTCACCTTGCGGTGTATGTCACGGTGAGCACACTCGGTAATTAAGCCCATAATCTAACTCTGAGAGGAGACATGTGCCGTGCAGTGGGTGGGACGTAAACAGGCTACATAAAAAGCATAGTACCCGTATGATCTGCGGTATCAACGTCGCTGCCTACTGCTCCGGGATACAGGCGTGAGTTTATCTTGTTTTATGTTTCAAATGCCACATGCAGTATGTAATGTGCAGTAATGTGCATCTAACCAAACGATGGTGATGCACATTGCATCGAAAGAAAAAATATATATATTCTGAATATATATATTCCTGGTGTACATACAATAAAGAATATTCTATCTATCTATATATCTATCTGAAAGTTCAATTGAAACAATTGAAATGAGTTTTCTGTGAGCATCTGTGTAGTGTTAGTTCAATGCACTCGATTGCTAGTACAGTCGTCAACATTTCCACTGTCACATGCGTGCACTTTATTTAACTACGTTACGAGCGAATTTGCAACTGAAAGTAATACTTAGATTAGATTATTTAGGTGTCAGCTCTGCAGTCGTCATCACCCGCAAATATCCATTTTTGTTGGACATTTGCACTAATATCAAGCACTGCAAAAGCTAACACGCGCTAGCCGCAGAAGTAGCCGAGTGTACTGAGTAATAATAAGCAATGAGTAGTTCTGACGGGTCTAATTATGCTATTAGTAGACAGTTATTAGAACTTTGTTAACAAAAATGTGTTACAAGATGACTAGAGGCTATTTTGTGGTCTCGTTAACACGTGAAGCTCAGTCAACTCCGAAAACCATGATGGTTTTCGAGGAGTAATTATGTGTTTATACAAGTGTGTGTGAGTGTGTGTGTGTGTGTCTGTGTGTATTAAAGTACAGATAAGCAATGAAAATAATAACATATACGTCCCACTGTATGGCACAGGCCTTCTCTCAGGGAGAGAGTATGGGCTTAATCAGCACGCGCTGCGGATTCGCGATTTCAAGCGCTGTGGTATGTGAATAGCTCAGCCACTCAGGTTTCCTCACGACGTTTTCCTTCACAGTTAGAGAGTGGTATTGCTACTATAACTTCACAAATGTACATAACTTAGAAAACAAAGTCATAGGTACATGCCCGCACTGGGAATCAAACCTGGGTCTCTCGCTTCCGAGTCCAATGTTTTACCCACTAGGCTACCACCCCGCTCTTGAAATAACACGCGAAAAATAATAAACCACATTAAAGCATATTCTGCGAAAAATTAACTACCTACCTATTACCGTACAAGACACATATCCCCAGTTTCTCGTACACCAACAAGCTGTTAATCTACTGTAAACAGCTGTCAATTGATCAGTGCATACAAAAAAAACCACTTAACAGTAGATTAACAGCATGTTAGTGTACGAGAAACAGGGGGATAGTCATTCATAGCTCAGATAGACAGACAGACGTCACGGATACATTAATATGGTCCTGTTAAGCACAATTCGCGTACGGAACCCTATAAAACATGAAAAATCTAAGTCGGGAACATAATAATGTTATTTTGCGAAACAGGGCTAAGACAGGCGTATGAACGGTACTTACCCCTAATAGTGACTTAGTAGATAGGTGCAGCCATAAAGTAATAAGCCAAAATGGTTTAGTGTAAAATAAAAGCCCGGGACAATAGACACCTAAGAATGGTTTCAATAAAACACCAAAGAAAGCGCATTGTGGAGAACAATTGAGGTAAACTTACTCGTATCTCGTTTACTGCAGTATCTCTAACAGTTAATTTATTAGATAACTTTTGGTTATTGTTTCGAGAATAATGATTTTGCACCAATTTTTCTTAAGGAATTATAATTTGTAAATTCAATTCAATCGGTCGCACCTTGCTGCAACTGGTTTATTTTACGATCTGAACATCCAAAAGAGGTTAGGCTATTATCCGACCTACACATTCAATAATAGATTGGTTTATTTATCTGTCGAAAAGAGGTTGGCGTATTATTCAACCTAGACATCCAAAAGAGGTCGGTCTAGAGGTATAATCCAAAAGATGTTGGCTTATAATCCGATCTACAGTGCGTTCACCATAAGAAGTCCCCTGTCATTATTCAATAATGTACTCTGTGCCCCTGTCATAGCGTGCAAACATGACGGTGGCAAGGGACAAGTTATAGTGAATGACGTGTACAGTCGGTCCAACCGTTTATTTAACTTTTGATAGCTCGATTTAGTGACGTTCTACGAAGTTAACGATTCAATTTTATATGATAATCGATTTTAGTTATGTTGAAGTGTTAATCAACATAACTAAAATCGTTCATTTTGATATTTTTATAATTCATTTTGATATTTTTATAGTTTGTCTGTCTGAACGTGATAAACTAAAAACTACCGGAGGGGTTTGTTTTCATATTATTGTCTTACTCAGGTATAATATTTAAACCTCTTAAAGTTTAGCGTAAGCAACCTATATACGTCCCACTGTAGAGCACAGGCCTTCTCTCAGGGCGAGAGTATGGGCTTAATCACCACGCGTGCCCACTGCGGATAATAGCTCAGACACTCAGGTTTCCTCACGATGTTTTCCTTCACGGTTAGCGAGTGGTATTGCTACTATGACTTCACAAATGTACATAACTTAGAAAACAGAGTCATAGGTACATGCCCGCACTGGGAATCGAACCTGGGTCTCCCGCTTCCGAGTCCAATGTTCTACTCACTAGCCTACCACCGCATACATTACAGTATAGATCTTTGTAATAAGACAGGTTTATATTTTTTATACAAAATCAACTTATATTGTAGACCATGTCGCGAAGACTATTCAAGCTGATTTTAAGATAAAAAATATGAATGCAAAGTTAATGCAGCAAAACACAACGCATCACTATTGGGAGAAAAAAAGGTGTCCATGAAGTGCTGCATTTATCACCTATGGTATCCTCTCAAATAAATAAGATACTTCATGGGTGTGCATTTGCCAAAAGTTAAATAAACGGTTGGAACGATTATAGATATCAATAAAAGGTTGGTTAATTACGAACTAGACATCCAATAAGAAAGGGGTTTAGCGATTTTCTTCGCAACGGGAGCGAAGTCTGCCGGTGGACGCTGAACGAAGTCGCACACTCTACCTTTTCTCAATAGACAAGCGGTCAACCGCTACATGATTTATATATTAAACTTTTAAAGTATTCTATTAGCTTTTTATTACATCAATTTATTCCCAATTTTTCTCATTTCGGTGGAGCGTCCTGTTTTTTTATCCTTCATTCATATTCAAACCGAAAGAGACAGCCTGACAGTCCGAGTAACCTAGCCATTGACCTACTTGGTACAGGTACCGTGGAGTTCGTGGACTATTATTTTCTAAATAAAACCGAAAGGCCAGTGGTTCTGAAACCGCCTCGGCTGCCAACGAGTCTATCTAATAGATGCTTGTATCCTTATTTTGTTTCAATACCGACAGGTGTTTACATCTACAACACGCTGCACTGATTAGGCTGACTCCTTGCAGCACTACCGCCGCGGGCGCAGACTCGCGGCCCCAATTTGCTCGAGGTGCTGACGAACAATCATCGACACGCGATTAGGGGACCATCAACATTTCAAAAGGCCGGCGACGTGCGGGCTCAACGGTACAAACTAAAATAAATCTTACTTAATCGTTTTAAGGTAAGAGACTACAATTAAATAGTAGCGCAAAGAAAGCCCGGCAACATTACTAAGACTCCGCTGTCCGTCCGTCTGTCTGTCACCAGGCTGTATCTCACGAACCGTGATAGTTAGACAGCTGAAATTTTCACAGATGATGTATTTCTGTTGCCGCTATAACAAAAAATACTAAAAACAGAGTAAAATAACTATTTAAGGGGGGCTCCCTATACAACAAACGTGATTTGGCGTTTTTTGCTCGGTATTAATAACGGCAACAGGTAGGACGCTTGAAATATTCAAGTGTTGTATAGACAATGGTGCGCAACCCTTCGTGCGTGAGTCCGAGTCGCACTTGGCCGGTTTTTTGTTTATCGGATGACCACGTGTTTCTGTTTATTTATTTGTTCTGCTGACCAAAATTTTCGTTGCTTTTTTTTTCTGAATTTCCTATATACATATCTATCTATCCAGCCCATGGCTGGGGCTTGTGTGCCAATGTGCGCTATGGTAACCAAGCTGGGACATCACAAACATGTAAATACACCCAGACTGAGGCAACTTGTACAAATTCGCGGCGGCCCCAGCGGGAATCGAACCCATGACCTGGGCAATCAGACATGATACCGCTAGACCAAAGAGGCAGGAAATAAAAGTAATATTTCTAAACAAAGTCCAAAGAGAAGTTGTTCTGAAACCGCCTCGACGGCAAAAACTCGAGACGGCAAACGGGAAACTTGAACTTGATCAATATTAAATCGAAACAAGCAACCGACGACGGTCTGACAATAGGGAAAACGATGGAAAAGAAAATTATTATGAAAAGAAAAAACCCGACTGCAGAAATGTCTTAAACCAGATCTAGTCATCATCATCATAATCAGCCGGTGTCAGTCCACTGCTGGACATAGGCCTCTCCCAAGACACGCCTCTGAGCCCGATCTTCCGCTCTTCTATTCCAGTCACTGCCCACCGCTTTGCGAAAGTCGTCGCTCCACCTGGTCACAAGGCATCCATTCTACGCTACGTTTGCCGATTTGCGGTCTCCACTCTAGAACCAGTCTACCCCAGCGGTTATCGGTCCTGCGGAAGATATGACCAGCCCACTGCCACTACAGTTTGCTAATCCGTTCAGGTATGTCGATTAGTTTAGTTCTCTAGCGAATTACTTCGTTTCGGATTCGATCCCGCAGAGAAACACCGAGCATATCTCTCTCCATAACTCGCTAAGCGACTTTGAACTGGTGGAATAGTCGAACCGTGAGTATCCACGTCTCGGCTCCGTATGTCATGACGGGTCTAGATCAGATCAAGTCTGTATCGGTAAAAATTTTAACGTATAAAAACTTTCGTTCCTACGACTTTTAAATGTTTTTGATCTATCATCCAATTCATCCATCATCATCCAATCAATTTGCGATTTTTCTGCTATGTTGATTGGTTGTTAGTCGCTTCGCTGTTTGTTTGATAATGTTTCAAATTATGTAGCCATTCTAGGACAGTCTTCTACATAGAACAATGATTTACTGAAGTTTGCGATGTTAGTGGAGCGCGTAAAATGGAAATTTGTTAAAATTATATAAACCCTGATATTTCGAAAAATATAAATATGAGAAAAATTCACATACCAAAAGTTATAAGACCATAAATAGGACATTTCAAAAATTTCGCATGTAATAGAAATAACCCAGTGTACATACGCGCGAACAACATAACCCTCCTCTGCTTTCGTAGGCGGTTGAAAACCGAAATTACAGTCAAACCGAGAAGAATGCCCTCGAATTGCCTCGAAGACAAGACGGTAGCGACAAAAAGAATTGACTGCGTCAAAAAACTGGGCTTCTCCGTAAAATCGGTGGATGAGAAAAAAAATTGGTCAAGCGTGTGTACATTTGAGTAGGTTTGGTTCGGCAAGTTGGCTTACTAAGTGATTTTGAAAACATTAGAAATATTTACAAATAAAAATACAAATAGATTTATTTTACCAAAAAACAATTTTACATCCTTATTATCTACAGATAGTATGGATAGTATTACAATTTTAATTGTGGCCCTCACACTAGGTCAAGCCTGTCCTGTGAGGACCGTGTGAAAGACATTACCAAATAACTTACGATTTATGACAGAATATGGATGCCATTAAATTTAAACAAATCAATTAAATTATATGTAATTAAAACATAAACATGCAAACTTAATATTATAATAATGTTGTTTCATAAGTATTCTATTTATTTTTGTCACTTAAGTAGCTACTTTGCACTGCTAAGGACTGGTTCCAAAATTGGCTATGGGCTAGTTCCGATGTTAATAAAGTATATATATATCATTTTTAATTCTTATTTGGTGATTTTGAGGACGTTTTCAGTTTCAATTTTAAGGGAATGTTCCTTTCATTAAGATACACAACACAATAATATTGATTATTTAAAAGTGATGGTAAATAACGTCGCCGCATAAGACCTGGCTGTAGAAGAATTAACTGGCTCTAAAACCTGGTTGAGTGGTTTCAGATAGGCATCATCGCCTTGTTCCAAAGCAAATGGCGGGTCAAAGTGGCCATAATAATATCCGACCTCCGATATTATGATGCCATATCAACAAGAAGAAATTGTCAATTTCAAGCACAGAGGTATGTGAACACCTCAGGCGCTCAGATTTCCACAAATTGCAGGATATGGTATATACACTGCGGTACCACTAGGGCAAGCACCCTTCACTACCCACTGAACCCTGAAACGAGAAGCGATGCAAACGCCCCTGGATCCGAAGGCGTGCGTGACAGCGCTGCGCACGCGCCGCGAATCGATGCGCCGGCGCGCGGGCGGGGCGCGTGCGAAAAATCGATTTTGTTTTAGAAATGCTCTATTGCTCAGTTAATTCGTTTCCTAACGGCAAATTGTTATGGACTCTTGTCTGTAATTGCAATTTAAATAATTGCTTATTTTTCAGAGGAATTCTTTTCATAAATTACCCAAGAAAATGTAAGCTTAGGATAGTAGAATTTTCATGCACCAATTTGTAATCTAGAGAACGACTTTGCAACAAAAATGTATAGGTTGATCTGCAGTCGAATGTACTTTGAATAGTACTCATTTGCTATGAAAGGATTTTACTTTTATTTCCTTTCTGAGATCCTATCCGCCAACAACATTGGCATTAACTTGCCGCTTTCTGGTTGTCTGGCAGAGATCACTTTTGGCGACACCAATTATTAAGGAGTGAATATTATTTCTCGTGGGCATAAAAGACTTATCTAAGCAACTAAAAAGACTATAATCTAAAAATACAGAATCTTATCTTACTACCAGTCATGCATGAGGCTTCAACCAAAAAGAAACAAGAAGAATGCAAGATTCTTCATCGTTTTTTTTGTAGAATATAGTAGGTACTCGGCGATTCGAGTGTAGGCGTAATTATGTAAGCGTGCTATAATTATTTATCCATAGATAACTGTGCTCTATTTCTTTAGCGGGGAAGTAAATAGGGGTGAATTTATATATCTATCTATTCAGCCCATGAAAGACGCCCACTGTTGGGCATAGGCCTCTTTGCCGTCACGCCAACCATCATAAACATAAGCAGCCTATATATGTCCCACTGTAGGGCACAGGCCTTCAGGCCTCAGGGAGAGTATGGGCTTAATCAGCACGCGTGCCCACCGCGGATTGGCGATTTCAAGCGCTGAGGTATGTGAATAGCTCAGACACTCAGGTTTCCTCACGATGTTTTCCTTCACGGTTAGTGAGTGGTATTGCTACTATAATTTGCCCATAATTACTATAATTACCATGCCCGCACTGGGAATCGAACCTGGATCTCTCGCTTCCGAGTCCAATGTTCTACCCACTGGGCTAACACCGCTCCAACGGCAACTATATTATAGTTTATTAGTACACAAGCGGTGGTAGCGGACCCGTAGAACGCCGGCCTCACATTCGGCAGGTCGTGGGTTCGAATCGCGGCACAATGTACCAATGACTTTATTACCTAGTTTACGTACATTTGTGAAGGAAAGTTGCAATACCACTCGCTAAGGGTGATGGAGAACATCGTAAGGAAACCTGAGTGTCAGCAGTGTTCACATACCTCGCGACGCTTGAAATTACTGACTGACCCGCCGTGGGCACGCGTGGTAATTAAACCAATAATTAAAATTTGTTTCTGTGAGAAGAACTGTGATGTGCAGTGGTGGGTTGTTACGTGATTTTCGCGAAACGTAAAGAAAGGGGTTTCTCGTGACGCGTCACAGGTCTTAAAACACGTGATTTCAGTAACAGTTTTTTTCGAACTCTCTTACATGGTCGCTGTTACAGAGCAACTGCTATCCTATTGGCTACTTCCTTACGACGTTACTTATCACAAGCTGCGTTTCTAGCTACATCAATAACTTAATTGTATAATGTAATTGTAACTGACACTAATCAAATTCCCTTTATATTTTATTCCGGCTTTGGACTGACTGCATTAAATATACTGATTTGTTTGTTTAACTAAGATTACCAGTAAACTGTTGTTGATAATGCCGGCGTATTTATAGTAATTTAATTTTATATACAATCATTGAACATATTTACCGTTATCCAATTTTAGTTCTCGTAGTTTTTTTTTCTTTCCTTTTTTGTGAACAAATTCTTAAACAAAACCTTTTATACAAACTTTTTATTTATAAAAACACGATTCCTTTATAGCACTCCTCAAATCCAGCTCAAATAGTATGTGGTAAAGTCTTCCCCTTTACCACAGACTAGATATTTAAAGTGCATTTAAGGAGTGTTTCAAAGAATCGTGTTCGAAAACAAAACTATTTGCGACGCTTCTAATTCCCGAGCCGTGCAACTCCAAACGACCATAACCATTACAAAGAGAAGTGATTTCTAGGATTGCTGGTCCAACGGCCATGGTAGTGCCCAAGAGGGCTTAAGAAAGCAAACGAAAACATACCTACTTATATCGGGCCCATTTTCCACCCCCAATGATGCGACGTGAACAAAAACAGTAGAGCAAAAATCGCACGCCCTCTCCGCTCGGCTGTTGTTTTAGGCCCGGCGAAAATATTGGTCCTGCTAAGCGAAAAATAACAGGCCCGTATGTACAAAACTCATTCGGCGAGACGGTGTTTTCCTTTTTCTGCAAAGTGGAAAAAAATTGGCCTTTTGCGAGGTGGATCTGCGTGATATTATTAAAATAAACCAGTCTGCAATGCCGATGCTAATTTTGAGGGATAATATTGTGAGGAGATCCGCAGGGTGCTTGGCTTCGCTCAGGTGTCAGATGACGCTGGATAGGATGGGTCACACGCACCGCATCACGCAAAGAAAAACTTATTCTACAATAACGCAAAACCTAAAAACCATTATTTCAATATCGATTTATGAAACCGCTTCAAATAAGCAACAGTTTTTTTTATGTAGGCTATAAACGTCCCACTGCAGGGCACAGGTCTTCTTTCAGAGAGATAGTATGCGCTTAATTACCACGCGTGCCCACCGCGGTTTGGTAATTTCAAGCGCTGGGTTATTTGAACTCCTCAATAACTCAGGTATAATTATGTTAGTTCCTCCTAACACAGGTGTGAAAATAAAAAGAGGATTTGTCACTTATGTTAACATGTTTAAGGATAAACTAATAATTCAGCTTATTTTTTATTGTAAAAAAAAAGTTTAAGAATGAGTGCAGTCCTCAGACAATAATTAACACATTATCATAAGCAGCCTATATACGTCCCACTATAGGGCACAGGCCTTCTCTAAGTGCCCACCGCGGATTGGCAATTTCAAGCTCTGAGGTATGTGAATAGCTCAGACACTCAGGTTTCCTCACGATGTTTTCCTTCACCGTTAGCGAGTGGTATTGCTACTATAATATCACAGAAAACAAAGTCATAGGTACATGCCCGCACTGGGGATCGAACCTGGGTCTCCCGCTTCCGAGTACAATGTCCTACCCACTAGGCTACCAGCGCTTAATTAATTAATACATTAATTCTATATAAACCGGACAAGTGTGAGTCGGACTCGCCCACCGACGGTTCCGTACAAATTTATAGTCTTGCAGTATTTTCAAGCTTTTCTCAAACATCAAAGACTATGTTTCTATGATTTAATTAGAAATGTATAGCTTTCAGATTTGTCCATGTACTTGTAGCATACAATAATATTGCTTGTCAAATTTCACAGTTCTAGGTCAACGGAAAGTACGCTATCCCTTAAGAGTGTCGAAATATACGCCGTAACTTTTTTTACGTATACTTAGAAGTTAGATTTTTGACAGCTTCAAGGGACTTGAGTAGGTATATGGTTTTAATTTCAACTCGATACCTTTACATGTTCCCGAGATAAAGGGTCTTGACAGGCAGACGGATTGACGGGCGGACGGACAACAAAGTGATTCTATAAGGGTTCCGTTTTTCCTTTTGAGGTACGGAACCCTAAAAACGACGATATGTGAGTCGGAAGCCCGCTAAAGATAGCGAACTATGTAAAATACAATTAATGCTACTAATAACACAAAGGTGAAAGTTTGTGAAAATGTTTGGATGTTTTGGTGTTTCTTATTCAATCACGCAATAACGGCTGAACTGATTTAAATGAAATTTGGTACGTAAATAGTTTGAGTCCCATGGAAGGACCTATGATACTTTTCATCTCGGATATTACTTATACCATGCGGACGAAGTCGCGGGCAAAAGCTTGTTTCCATATAATATTAGATAGATAGAGAACACTATGTACAATAACATAAAAAAAGAAATTTATTCTTTTCTTATTTCTTAATCTAAGAGTACAGACGGCGGCCTTATCACTAAAAGTGATCTCTTCCATACTTGTTCATTGAAAAACCATACTTACGCCACGTAAATACGTAATATTTTGTATTAACAAAGGGCAAGACAAAAAGTATCAGAAACCGGCGTGCGTGCATGCAACTATGAATGTTGATGAAGCGAAAGAGATCTGTCAGGGTCGAGGCAAGTGACAGACCCTGGGCCGCGTTTCATAAAACTACAATTCGAAGTTTATAATTACAATTCGATGTACATTGCGTCGCATAGTCTACTAGTTAATCTGTGGTATAATCAACTTTGCAATGTACATCGAATCGTCATAGTAAACCATAAGCCCCTGGTCTTTGCCTACCCCTCTGAATACAGGCGTGAGTTTATGTTATGTAATGTACGTTATAATTACGGTGGTACGGAACCCTCGATGCGCGAGTCCGGCCAAGCGCGCTTGTCTGGTTTTTTTAAAGTTTATTTTATGGTACAACCATCTCTCTCTCTTTTGCTCTGTCACCAGTTAGGTATTAGGTAAGTAATAGTAACTAACATTACAAAGCTAGGTCATGAGTCACAAGCAGACAGAACGTATTTCTTTCCTAGTTCCGTTAGTGTATAGTCGGGAACAAAATCGGAACTTCAATCACAAACAAATCATATTGGTGGTCTAAATCTGGCCTCATTTAGAATTATATAGAGCTCTACTGAAATAGTCCTTTACTTTGCTTCTATGCACGATAATGCTTTTTAGTTAACCTACGTCTTCAGTATAAATTAATTCTTTTTTATTTTATAATTAGTTGACCCGACAGACGTTTTCAAGTCCAAGTATTGTTCTATTGTATTGTTATTGTATTGAAGTTGTATTGTTCTGTGAAATACTTTTTATTATTTTCTAGAAATTCCCATATTCATACCCAATTTTTTTGCGAACTTGTCCAATTCTCCTAACCTCATCCTGACTATGACGAACATTCAAAAAAATTATTGGCCACTTCGTTCCAGTTCTCGGTGATGAGCTCACCAACTAACGGCATTTAAATTTTATTTGTTCTGTTTCTCTGCTTGCTTATTGCGGTTTTTCAGGGGTTTTGCTTTTTTGAGGCAAGCATGCATATAGATATAAGAATGAATGAATAACAATATGGTTTCGCAGTAACAAAAAATTTGGAGTTCAACGTCGCTTACTTTCATGAATTATAAAGGTCATCAGATGGCATTTTTGTAAGGACTATATATAAGTCTTGTTTTATTTTTTTTTGTCTGTTGTGCATTTAGTTTTCTTTCTGTTGTTGTCCATATTATGTTACTTATCTGTTAATTTTGTTTCTGTGATGTGTCTTGTGGGTATAATAAATGTCTTTCTTTTTTTATTTGTTTCTTTCTTTACTATAAGTGTTATTTATATACACACGACTACTAAAAACACTCTACAAATGCAGTTTCAGTTGGTCTTTCCCTTTACCTCGGACTATTTAAACTCCATTTGAGGAGTTTTTAAGTGGAATCGTGTTTTTATAAATATAACAAACACCGTGACACTTTTGGAGTCAAGTGTACGTGTGCTGGCTCTCATTTGGAACCGCGCTGTCGCTTCTGTTTCTTCTCTATACAAGAGACGGCTCTTTGTAAAATGTTCGCTTAGTTGTGTAGGGCTGACAACATACTACTTTGTGGCTGTCCATTTATTCAAAATCCCTATACATATTTAAGAGTTATATTGGCAGGCCATTTCTTTGATAGCCTTCTATACCACACCATCCATTTTTTCTTTAATTTGGTCAAAATGGCTTGTCCGTTGCATCCCTACCCCTGTTTCCGTCTATCTTTCTTTCTAGGGTTCCGTATTCAATAAGTTTCGCCGTCTCCGTCCGTCTGTATGTCCTCGGCTCGATAAGTACTAGAGAGCTATTTAGTTTATTAAATTTGGCATGTATACATATTTATTACGCTGACAAAAAGGTAGACTAAAGAGCTACGAAGATTTTTGTATGGGGCCTGGCATAGTTCATAGTGGCGCCCTCTATATTTTTTTCAATATCGTGGAGCATGATGAAACCTAGCTAGATCGATAGAGGACAAAAAAGTAAACAAGAAATTATTAAGGTCACCATGTCCTAAAGTGGCACGTTTAGGAGTTATTGAGCTTTGAAGTTTGTATGAGATTTTTATAAAACTTAACTTTTGAATCATTTTTCACTAAATACTGGACTATATGCTTGGCACCTGTGACTCGTTGCCGATTCTTGACTAAATTGCTAAATAAGTCGTAGAAAAAACACCCAGTTTATTATAGATACCGTATATTAAGGCACCCGAGCGTAGCGAGGATGCTTACAATGCGAGGGTATTACGGGAGCTTTTACCAGAGTTATAAATCTGCTTTTCATCAATCATCATCATCAACCCATTTATGTCCCCACCGAGGGGCACGGGTCTCTTCCCTGGGGAAGGTATAGGCCATACTCCACCACGGGGGCCAAGTCCGGATTGGTGGAGGCTTGTAGACTAGTGGCTCGTCTACTGTCAGAAGTTTTCAAGCCGCCCTAAGGCCTCTGACTTGGCTTAACGACTGCCATCTATCGACGGCAGCCGGCACCAACAGCTTAACGTACCTTGCGAAGCACGGAACCGCTCGGAATTATGCCACTAGCGTTAGGCATAGACGGCGACCCATCCATGCACTGAACGCGCCCTGTGTTGCTTAACCTTCGTGATCGTTTAAGATCACTCAGGCAGCCGGGGCTACGAGCGATTCATCAATCCTATCAGGTAAATAAAAAAAAACAAATCTGGTACCTACTAGACATAGCTACCCAGACTTTAAAAAACATCAAAGTAGGTTTGAATCCCCGAGGAAACTCATATCAAGTGACAAATTCAGTGATGAAACTCAGTGGAAATTCCATACAAACTTCAAAGCTCAATAACTCCTAAACGTGCCACTTTAGGACATGGTGACTTTAATAATTTCTTGTTTACTTTTTTGTCCTCTATCGATCTAGCTAGGTTTCATCGTGCTCCACGACATTGAAAAAAATATAGAGGGCGCCACTGAGACTATGCCACTAATCTTCGTGGCTCTTTTTAAAAAGTATTTTTATAGTACCTCCCCGGCAGGGCCGCCGGCGCCTAAATTAGTCATGTAATTAATTTTACATCATAGTGTGGGATATCGTTGGATTGGTCGCTTAAAAATTTTGTGGCTGTAGGAAGACCATATTTCGGGTTCCGTACCCAAAGGGTAAGGGACCCTATTACTAAGACTCCACTGTCTGTCGGTCTGTCACCAGGCTGTATCTCATGAACTGTGATAGTGATAATAAAATTAAAATAAAATAAATATTTATGGGGGCTCCCATACAAAAAACGTGAATTTTCTGCCGTTTTTTGCTTGATAGAGTCAGGTAGACGGTTAAAATATTCAAATTTTGAATATTTATATTGTCAGATCTTGATGATGATAATTGTCAGAGTAGTAGGGCGCCTCCCCCTCCCCTCTCCTGGCTAAGCTGTTGCTTGTAGAAATGTGAATTAACGGCAGTAGCACATATAATGAACTTAAAAGGAAAATTACGGCTAAGTAGACTTTACAAGTTAACGAGTAATATACGACCAACTTATGAAAGAAAAACTTTGTACAATTCAATTGAAAAACACTTTCATACGGAACTCTACACTGCGCGTGGCCCGACACGCACTTGGCTAGTTTTTTTAACTTTAGAAAGAGTAATTGATAGAAGATCGATGACGATCAAATTTAAAAGAGGAAAAATGTCCCGCCACTTACTAGGTACATTTATTATGTTACACAATGGTATTCACTTTCTGACTCCTCGCCCCTCATTGGCGTAGTTGGGCATCGGATGTGCCCTGTAGTTGCATTAATGTCCTCCCGTCGTATGACAAAATAAGCCCATATAAATAAACAAATAACTTTCACACAACACAATGACTTGTCCTGGTCCCAAATTAGGATAACTATGGTAACTAGATTACAAACTGACAAACACTCCCATGAAAAAAAAGACAAAAAAGGAAAAGCCAAGGAAAAAGTAAGCCTTCTTCGGATCACTCCGGAAATTTGAAATAGCCCTTTGCCCTGTACTTTATGCTGTCCTAGTTCTTCTTTATATGCCATCTCCTCCTTATCGAGACTGTTAGGGTAGCCTAACTGTATGCTGGGAAACCAATGTGTCGATTATTAGCTTAATTCCGGATTCACTTACTTGACTTTTTGTCGGAAGAGTCCGACCGACTGAGTTCTGAGTCAGAGACGAGTAACCGACGACACGAGCTCCGTCTCTACTCGCCATGATTAGCTCTGCGCATCAGAGCGAAACCTGGTCGGACTGGTTTGGGCGCCCGGGACATAAATGTAGCACGTTGTATTAAATAAAATTTCTTTATTCTTTACTTTTCAGACAAAAAATAAGATAAGATAGATAAGAATAAAGCTAACCATGTGTAGAGCTTACGAATGCCTTAGTTCAACAATGTTCTCAAATTTACATGTGGCAATGTTGTGTGTGCATGTTTTAGACCACAACTTAGTACTCATGTCATATTATTACTTTTATATCATGTAATGGTTGTGATCTGTTTTGTACACCAAATAAAGAAAATAAAATATATAAATGTTTCGATGATGAAACACGCTTGTAACCAATCAATCAATCGGCTGGTACTCATCCACTGCCGGACCTAGGCCTCTCGCAAGGCACGTCACTGCCTTCTGTTCTCGGAGATCCTCGTGTTGCCGCTCGTAGTGAATCTAAATGATTTTTTTTAACAAAACCTCGTAGCTGGCAACCCTAACAGCGAGCGGGACCGCGAGTGCTATTTTTTCATTTTCGAATATTTTCCTTGGCGCACGTTATTTTTTCAGAGTGTTTTTCCAGTTGTAAGATAAAGTACACTCCATCAAATGTATATTTTTTTCCCACTGAACCTCTCAACGCGGTTTTAGAGGTTTCACTAAGCTTTCTAGAGTAAAATAATACTGCGACTTTAGCTACATCATACCTAATTTATTAAGTTCTAGGACTAAATGTAAATTCGAATTTAATTAAAAGAACATTAAATTTATGTTCCAATTTAAAAATTTTCACTATCATCTGTTTTACATTTTTCTACTGTAATCTTTGTCTTTTTATTATTACCTCTTCACAGTCACACACATACACACACACACACACACACACACACACACACACACGCACGCACGCACGCACGCACGCACGCACGCACGCACGCACGCACGCACGCACGCACGCACGCACACACAAATCAAAGGCTTAGGTGATGTTGAGGATCAAAAAAAAAAGTAAACTTTTACTGTAATTTTGCAGACATTCTTGTAGTAATTTCTTCCCGGATAACCTTAACGAAATATTATTTAAGAACTTTCTTTTAGAAAACTAATTTCAAATACCGTCCATTTAGTTCATTATCATTAGTATCATTCTTCACCGATGGTCGGATTGCTACCTACCGAAACTCCACTACCTCTACTCGCGTCAAGCGATTCCAATAAACAGCTTCACGCCTCGTCGGGAAGATGCTAGGCAGCCCGTTACTTGCCTATTAGGCGATAAATTGTTACTGGCCTGTGGCTCCGTGAACTTGTCAAGAACTTTTCAATAAAAAAAAAATATAACCATCTTTCTTTGAAACCCATTTAAAAAAAATAATCTTAGTAAATACTCAGATTAACAATATAGTACTCACTACTAATATCAAAATCACACACGGCTCCTCCGAAACGGCTTCACTGATTTGTAAGATTTTTTATGTGTCTGCAGGACACAGGCCTTCTGTCCACGAGAGAGATTATGGGCCTAATTACCACGTGCGCCCACCGCAGATTGGCAATTTCAAGGGCTGAGGTATGTGAACACCTCAGACACTCAGGTTTCCTCATGATGTTTTCAGCGAGTCAAAAATCGTTATCTGTTTAAAAAAATCCAGTAGCTACTAAGGTTCAGGAAGACACCAACCTCGCCGGACCTCTGCTAATCTCGTCCATTCAGGTCATCGATCCTTCGGGTAGGCGGCTTACCCACTGGACGACAGCCAGTTCCTACATTACGCTCAACAAATCAACAACACCGCTCAAGTCGAAATATGACAGCTTTGACATTTGAATCCCATTAGGTGCAGATTTTAAGCGCGAATCGATCACCCTATACTATAAGATTCAAGCATTCAGAATAATCAGCGGCCGTTATTGAAGAAAATGTAAACGCAAATATTAATAAAAAGGACTTATGCGGTGTTGTTTCTTACAACACAGGCCTTCTCTCAGGGATAGAGTATGGGCTTAATCACCACGCGTGCCCACCGCGGATTGGCGATTTCACGCTCTAGGGATGTAAATATCTCAGACACTCAGATTTCCTCACGATGTTTTCCTTCACACTTAGCGACTGGTATTGCTACTATAACTTCGCACATGTACATAGCTTGGGATTCGAACCTGGGTCTCTCGCTTCCGATTCCAATGTTCTGCCCACTAGGCTACCACCGCTCTTGAAATACGCTAAAAAGAATAAACCACAATAACGTACATTCTGCGAAAAATCGAACTAACTACCTATTACCGTACAAGACATTGCTATATTACGCGCAACAAATCCTGAATGATTCAAATAGTCTAACTGTCAAGTTAGTATGGAATTTGACAATCAGCTCAGGCTTTGGTGAGCATAAGTAGGTCCTAGAACTCGGCCACCACTCTGTGACTGCCTGCGTCCACCGTCCGTCGTGTTGTTTGTAAATAAACCAAACTAAGGATGTGTGAAGCCGGCCGGTAGACTAAGGTAGGCCCTGAGTGGTGGCCAGGAACGAGTCGACGGAGGGTGGGCACACCACCAGCCCGGGCGGGCCGACGACATTGTGAAAACGGCTGGGAAATATTGGACGAGACTAGCAAAGGACCAGATGGGTGGGCGTGAAAGAGAAGAGGCTTACGCCCAACAGTACGCACTGTTTATGGGTTGATTAGATAGATAAATAGAAGTAATTATGTATGGGAACGCCCTCGCGCTGAGATTAATTCCCAGGTCCAAGTTTTTCTCAGCAGCTAGAGCTGGAGCGCACAAAAAACAAAAGACGGCCCGGGTGTGACGTGCCAGCGTGACGGTGACGTCATGGGCGAGCGGGCGCGCGGGCGCATTGGTCGCGCCGCCAGAGATTGGTAATTTGGTGCAGTCACATATACAGGGTGGCCTCTGAAATACGCCATTCCTAAAGCATATCAGTTAAAGATCCTATTTTACAACAATTTTTGTTATGTATATGAGTTTTTTCACAGATTGGCATTTTTCAATATATTATTATGTCGAAGCTTCCGGTAAATCGTTGTCCTACATAGTAGTTTCCGTATATCAAAAGAAAAAAAACGGAATCCTTATAGGATCACTTTGTTGTCCGTCCATCCGTCTGTCTGTCAAAACCCTTTATCTCTGAAACGCGTGGAGGTATATAGTTAAATTGAAAGCATATACTCAGGTCTACAGTCCCTTGAAGTTATGAAAAAATAAAAGTTCGAAGTAAACGTAAAAAAAAGATACGTCCGTTTATGTCGCAAAAAACTTACATTTCGACACTCAAGGAAAACAACATTTATAGCGTATTTTCCTTTGACCTAGAAATATGAAATTTGGCAAGCAACATCGTCTTTTACTGCAAGTATAGGGGAAAACCTGAAAACTATACATTTGTAATTAAATCATAAAAAAATTGTCTTTGAAGTTCGGGAAAGGCTCGGAAATAAAACTGCGAGACTTGATTATAATATGTACAAGCACCTACAAATTTCTACAGAACCCTCGGTGGGCGAGTCCCATTCGCACTTGTCCCGTTTTATTTCATTAAAAAAAATTAAATGCCTATAATATTTGAAAAATAAGAAAGTGTACCACATCTTTTGCTGCACGTAGTTCTGTTTTGTTTCGAAAATTAATTTCCATTTAAAACATAATTTATTTCACAAAACTCTGTTTTTTTATTTTTATTTTTCAAATATTAACTTTGCTTATTTTTTATGTTTTTCTGCTGTGTAGTGGCGCTGACCACTGTAATTGACTTATTTCAGGGATTGTGAATTTTGGAAGCAACCCTGTACATAGATTAGTTGAACGTCAGGAAAGAAAAATTAGGAAGAAAATGTTGTTAAATTATATTTTTGATGATAAATACCAAATGACCACGTCATCACACTTCGTGTTTTCTTTTGTCCAGCGGTGGATAAATAAATACCTAATGAAAGGGAAGTGAAAAAGCATAAAAAAGAGTTAAAGCAAACCCGGCGTTGTTTACTCTTACTTAATAGATAGAAAGGTCAATTGTACAAAAAGTTTTGTATCACAGTCTACCCCCGGTCAAGCACAGATTCTGGTACAACCATAATTAGGGGTTACACGCGGAGTCCGGTATAAAACAACCGCGCAGACGTTTGCGATGTGCCTTCCAGGTGGAGATGAGCCGGAACATGTGATCTTGGTAGTTTGTGAACCTCCTTACTGTCACAGTTACTTACTTCATGAATCTATCCTGCTATTCGAACCATTATGCTTACCTTTAGTATAAACATAAACATTTACATACAGGCACATACATTGCTTCTGGCCTCACACTAGGATACCCTGTGTCGTGGGAACCAGAAACAACGACATCACAAACATGTAAACATCCAAGACCTGGGTTTTTTTTTTGTCCCCAGCCGGGATTCGAACCCGGGACCTCTCGCATGGTATGCAGATGCACTACCGCTGCGCCACGAGGTCGACAATACCCAAGATACAGGCTTGCCTGATGTGGGGCCGCAGTGAAAAATTTGTATCGCTAAATATGATTTACTTACTATTTATTATACAGATATTTTAATATCTCACCTACAGTAAATAAAATTTTATTTTTTTAATATTTATTACATTAAAAACATTATTCATACATACTTAGTAGACAGAGAAATATATAGAAAGAAAGGGAGTACGGGCTTAATCACACGCGTGCCACCACGGGTGTATTAAAAAATAAATAGTTACATAGAGAACACTTTATTGCACCCCAACAAAAAAATTTGACAAAAGTACGTTTTTGTAGCTTTTTAACGCTTGGAACAGGAGAGAAATATATTAAAATTGTCCGTAATTTCCAAAAGTACACATTTGTCAAAAATCTACGCATTCTTTTTCCAGCATTAAATACGTTAGAATGTGCGAGCGACAGGCAGGTCGGAGGGAAGAGACAGAAGAATTTGGCATACACTGTCACGTATGACCATCGTCTATTCGCTTTATTGCGTATGAGTAGGTTCTATGCATAAGTTGAAAGTCGGCCCGTAAGTATCAAAATGCTTTGATCCCAACAGCATCCGGTCAGAAGATGGATCGAGCACCTGTTTGAGCCGACGGCGATCGGGCGATCTCGGCTAAGTCCGCCCACCTTCGGGTCTCACCCCTTTCTTAGTACAAACTTTGACGTTTCTGTTGGGTTGCCTCTTATTGTATGTTGTCGAGGCGGATTTTGGCTTGACAAAGCAGTGGCCTAAATTAGTAAGAAGTTTGAAGGGATGTGTTCGTGGGAAAGGATTTTTATCTTAACTTTATAAGAAGTTCATAATTACGTAAATTCTTTAGGTCATTTGAATGGAAAGTGTTGAGATTATCCCGAGGTTTGTTTTATAAATGTTTGGTTTGTTTAAGGGTAAATTCTTTTAAAATTTTTTAATAATCTTGAATAAAGAGCTGTTGAAAGTTGCTGACTGCACTCGCAAGTACTAAAATATCTTGTAGAAATAACCATTATTAAGCATTTTACATTTTCTTGATGTTAATACTGAGATTTAAACAGGATTATTTTTTAAATGTGCGCTTCCTGATACATGTAATTGTTAGGGTTCCTTACCCAAAGGGTAAGGGACCCTATTACTAAGACTCCACTGTCCGTCTGTCTGTCTGTTTGTCTGTCACCAGGCTGTATCTCATGAGCCGTGATAGCTAGACAGTTAAAACATTCAAAGATGAAAATAAAAAAAAACATGAAAATGAAAATGTAGAATAAAATAAATATTTAAGGGGGGCTCTCACACAAGAAACGTGATTTTTTTGCTTGATATTAATAACGGGAACAGGTAGACGCTTAAAATATTCAAATGTTGTGTAGATAATGGTACGGAACTCTTCGTGCGCGAATCCAACTCGCACTCGGCCGATTTTTTTTTATTTGACGAAATACAGAATCTTGATTCACTTTTTTTTTACGCCAAGAATATGGTGACATCTGAACATCTTACAGAGATAAGTTCGCCTTTGTAGATGCTATTTCTTATGTAATGTTCTGTTCAATGTTTCGTGTGCAATAAAGTATATTAATTAATTCAACATCCAACTTTTACACGCGTCTAAGTACTGTCGACAGCACATGAACCTTTATACGTTAGACGCAAATCTAATAATCAATCTGAGTATATGCTTCTCATTCGGGAGGTCGTAGGTTCCAATCCCGGCATAGACCAATGACTTTGTTTTCTAAGTTACGTAAATTTGTGGAGTTATAGTAGCAATACCACTCACTAACTGTGAAAGAAAACATCGTGAGGAAACCTGAGTGTCTCAACGCTTAAAATTGCCAATCCGCGGTGGGCACGAATGGTAATTAAGCCCATAATCTCTCTCTCTCTCTCTCTCTCTCTCTCTCTCTCTCTCTCTCTCTCTCTCTGATAGAAGACCTGTGTAGTGCAGTGGGACGTATATTAGGCTACATAAAAAAAAACCGGAATAGTGCGAGTCGGACTCGCCCATCGAGAGTCCGGACAAATTTGTAATCTCGCAGTTTTTCTAAGCTTTTTCCGAATTTCAAAGACAAATTTATTTTCTTATATTGTGGTTTTAGTTCCGATTTGATACCTCCACGCGTTCTCGAGATAAAAGGTGACAGACAGACGGACGGACGGACGGATAGACGTACGGACGGACAACAAAGTGATTCTATAAGGGTTCCGTTTTTCCTTTTGAGGTACGGAACCCTAAAATAATAAAAAACATAATGCAAAAATGTAAAGGTACTATTGATTATTATGTAGTACCGTCGACAGACCAACCTTTAATTTTTTGTTGCAAAGTGACCCATAACGTAACCGAGTAGAGTGCACGCGTGTAAAGGTTAATATGTTTTCGACTGTTCTCTACTCCGTTACGTTACGAGAGATATTGCTACAAAAATCTAGAGATTGATCTTCTGTAAACTGTTCACTTATTTAAAAAAAAAAACTCATTTTAAGCTCATAAAAATTGCAATATACTCATACCTATCTTTTAGGTGTACGATGGTGTTACGACACCATCATAAGTCACTTTAGAATACCCGGTGCATAGCCATAAATAATGGGACGAGACGGAGAATATTTGACCTCCACATTGACACCAAAAAGACTCTTTTTTTCATACACAGGGTGTCCGATAAAAAAGAAAACAAAAAGAGGTTCCTAAAAATAGGTTCAGTTTTGTTACTTTAATGAGAGCTTTCACCGTAGTGTATACAAAATAAGTAGTTAATTTAATTGGATAAAGAGAAGAAAAGGTTTTCAATCAATCGGTAATAGTATCTTGCGGTCTAATTCGTGTGTACATGTTGCCAATCACTTAGGTATGCCAAGGTATACTTTCTCCACTATCATCCATTAACACTGGTAAAATGTTATCGAACTCCGTTGAAATGAGGAAACTTTCAAATTATATCTAAAAATTAGCGCGAAACTTAATTTTGTAAGACGAAATAAGACAAAATTGTATATCCTAACCTTGTTATGCTAATAGCAACGTAAATAAAATACAACTTAGAAAATAGATCCAGTGATTTCCTGAGACTCACAATAGCATCAACCTGTATTATAAACCCTTTCTTTGAGAGCGTGCATCCTTTTTTATTAGAAAACTTTTTGTACTTTTTATCCTGGCCATTAGGTTTTTTTCTTCGGCCAGCTATCTTCGTTTTTTGTGGCGATCCCAAATTAATATTATGTAGATATTTTTCTTTTTTTTTAGAGATGCTATCTGAACCTGTTTCGGGCCAGGATTCGATGGGAAGTATTTTGATGAAAGTGGTTTTCGAATAGGTTTTTTGTTACACTTTCGATTTTTGTCTCGGCTCGATAGCTTATTTTCTAGCAATACCGGGACTCATTACAAGTTGTCGCTTAGGGTTCCGTACCCAAAGGGTAAGGGTATACTAAGGTATTACTAAGAATCCGCTGTCCGTCGGTCCGTCCGTCCATCTGTCCATCCGTCTGTCACCAGGCTGTATCTCTTGAACCGTGATAGTTAGACAGTTGAAATTTTCACAGATGATGTATTTCTGTTGCCGCTATAGCAACAAATATTAAAAACAGAATAAAATAACTAGTTAAGGGAGGCTCCCATGCAACGTGTTTTTATGCCGTTTATTCGATATTAATAACGGCAACAGGTAGACGCTTGAAATATTCAAATGTTGTATAGATAATGGTACGGAGCCCTTCAGGCGCAAGTCCGAGTCGCACTTGGCCGATTTTATTAAGTAGACTAAAAAATGCATGTATACTTACCACTAGTTTTCTAAATTTTGTGTGTGAGCCGAGGTACCTCATTGGTAAAAAATAAATTTACCAACATTTCTCGTGTCTTCATTTTGTCTTTCTTCAAGTTGTGATTTTTAACCTTAAGACTACGTGTTCAGTCATCATCCGTTCATCACCCATCTCAAACCCTTCCCATTTCATGCATAGTTTAAAACTCTGAACGTATCTCATCTACCCAAAGATGCTGTGGGCCTATTACAGTCTTAACATACTTACATAATTAAACATATAAAAACCAGAGCATGTTTTAATATTTTTCGTATTTGTATTCTGTTGTTTGTTTTTTAATAATGAATTATAAGTTGGTGCTTACCTTTCCAAAGCCTACCTTTGCTTCCATTTCCAAAGCATAAAAAACCGTTCCGTAGGGTTCCGTACCATTATCCATACAACATTAGACACAAAGATCGAGAAAAAACGGCAAAAAATTACGTTTGTTGTATGGGAGCCCCCCTTAACTATCTTCTTTTTATTGCCATTTCTTAAGTAATTATAATTAAAACAACATAACATAAACGCACACCTATAACCCGGAAGGGTAGGCAAAGACCAGAGTCTGCCACTTGCCACGATCCTGACAGATCTCTTTCAGTTCATCGACATTCATTAGTCGTTGCACGCACGTACGTCGGTTTCGGGTACTTTTTATCTTGCCCTTTGCTAGTATTTATTTATTTTCGACCAGACAGGATGCTGTCTGGTCGAAAATAAATAAAAGATAAAAAAGTATTTGATAAATTAAAAGTCTCTACGTTTTGTTTCATTTCAATAACTCATTGTGTACTATCTATGATAGATGTTTAAAAGTCTAAAAGTCTAATAGTCTAACGAGTAACCTGTAATATGCCCACTGAACACGTCCGTCCGGCTATCTGTCGTCGTCGACGCGTTAATTAATGACAGGCGCGTTGCAGGTAGACAGACGGACAGACGAGCGGCGTATTCTATGTAGAGATAGACCATCGCACAGTCGTCAGCACATCGACCTTCAATTACGTTAAGTACGACTTTGCAACAAAAATGTGAAGGTTGAGCTGCTGTCGACTGTACCTTAGGAATCGTCAGGCGGGACGTAATGTGATTTGTGTGCCGCAGTGTCAGGCTGTTGTATGGTCTCTACGCTACGCGTCAAATACATAAAACCTAAGTTTCGTAAGCACTACACATTTATTAGCTTAATTCCGGATTCACTAACATGATTTTGTGTCGTAAATCCTTTCTGTCTACAATATCGTATCACAATAAGATACCTTCTTAAATACACAAAAATTTAATTAAATAAAAATTAAGAGAAGTAAATATGATAAGTTACAACTCTGTTGGTAGTATATATAAGTAAAATTTATATTAATCAGTATAAATACCGCAAAAAAAGAAAGTTAAACTACTTACATATTTTTTATTCATTTAAAAACCAAATGTTTACTTAAAATACGTCAAAGTTGTAAGTTTAAAAAAAATAATAGATTATGTGGAAAAGAAACTAACAAAGAAACTCTCTTCTTAATTTATTCTTAAAAAAAAAACTAAATTAATAGAGGTTTCAACTAAATTAAAATGTTGAACACTGATACAATCGTCTAAATATCCCGTAATGTTATTGTACTGTTTAATACCAGACATCTTTGTCTTCTAAATAACCCTTATTGTTTTTTAACTAAAACTTTCGTAAGCACTACACATTATTAGCTTAATTCCGGATTCACCTACTTGATTTTAACGTTTTTTTTTTACAAATATGTTATACCATTACTGATAAATCATCAATAACACCGTTTTGCACAATGAAAAGAACATTCCCTCAGAATACGGTGAACGAATTTAATGTCACCCTGTATATATAGCAGGATTAGTCTCAGACTTCCCACACTATGCAGAATTAAGGGGATCCAATGGACTAACTAGCGCCACCAATGAAAAAATATTATATCTTCTTTTATCGTATTTGTAGAAGTATCTATACAAGCTCTTAATCATGTTAAGAGAGATTTTCAGGACCCACGACAAAGAACCTAGGATCACGAACCTGAGACTATATAGCATTTATGCTAAAAACGGCCGTGTTTGGTGTTAATCCTAGGTTGTTTGCCTTAGGTTCACGACCAGGGGCCGAATTATGCGCACCATATCCTGAGCAATTCCAATCGTCTAACTGTCAAATTCCATACTAATTTGATAGTTAGACGATTGGAATCGCTCAGGATTGGGTGAGCGTAATATAGGGGCATAGGTCCTAAGAATCACTTTTTGTAAATTCGATCTGTAAAAAAAGATATACTTTATTCCTCGGTGGCGCTAGTGTCACCCCCTGGAGCCACTTAATAATTTACACCAAATTTCGTTTTGCATTTTTTTATGATTGTATTGTTGACAATATCTTACAGGAGGCTGAGCGTAAAGAGTGAATAAAATAAAATTGTGTAAAGCCTACACATACACACATAAACTCACGCCTGTATCCAAGAGGGGTAGGCAGAGACCAGGGACTGCCACTTGCCACAATCCTGACAGATCACTTTCGCTTCCTCAATATTCATTAGTCCTTGCATGCACGCACGCCGGTTACGGGTACTTTTTATCTTTGTGCAAAGCCTAAAATTTAAAAAAAACATATATTTCAGAAAAAAACTCACAGAAACAAAAGTATGGTTAGGTTGGGTTAGAATGTCACTCATTCGCAAGCCAGTGGGTAAAATTTTACCGCCTCACGGGACTCCAGGCAGCTTTACAAAGCTTTACGTAATATCAACTATCTACAACATCATCGCTCTATCCGTTCCTGAGAAAATGAGTCCGTTGGTCAACAAAGTAACAATACGGAACCCTAAAAATGTTTTAATACCCTTATGCCCAGAGGCACAGACTTTGTTGTCTATTGTCAATTTGTAGCTGCAATACCGCTCCTAACGGCGAAGAAAAATGTCGTGTGGAAACCTGAATGCCTGAAGTGTCCACATACCTACCTCAGCACTTGAAATTGTCAATCCGCGGTGGGCACGCGTGGTGATTAAGCGCATACACTCTAAGGGAAAACCTGTATACAGACTGCATTATAATTTATAACCTAATATGACAAAACCATGTCGTATTATTCCCACGTTGTAAAATGTCAAAAACCATGCTTGGTAAATAAGGCAAGTTTTAAAAATTTTAGTCCACAATAACAATTGGCATATCTTTGGTCTATATTTTATGACGTGCTTCCTTAAGTTTTGTGCTGTGGACTTTGTCAAATTAATTATCAAAAAATTTCTTTTAGAAATAAGGCTGCCAATTGTGCTTACATGACATACATAAGCAGCCTATTATAGGTCCTACTGTAGGGCACAGGCCTTCTCTCAGGGAGATAGTATGGGCTTAATCACCACGCGTGCCCACCGCGTATTGGCGATTTCAAGCGCTGAGGTATGTGAATAGCTCAGACACTCAGGTTTCCTCAGGATGTTTTCCTTCACGGTTAGCGAGTGGCATTGCTAACTTCACAAATGTTTATAACTTAGAAAACCGAGTCATAGGCACATGCACGCAATGGGAATAGAACCTGGGTCTCTCGCTTCCGAGTCCAATGTTCTAAGCAATAAGGCCGCCAATTGTACTGCATTTTTGTAAATATTTCATGTTTGTGTTTTTTCTGGTACAATAAAAAATATTCTTATCTTATCTTAATTATGTAAAAATAAGTTTTTCTCCTCAAATCCTCCAGACGTTGACTACTAACGATGCCAGCTATAACTTACCCAGTGTCCCCCAAGACCCATTGTGGAAGTTCCGAATTCATTCCCCGAAATGCATTTTATTGCCACCGCGATGCCTTATCCACAAATCTGGCCAAAACTCCAGACGTAACGCATAAATCCTTATTTAAATATACCTCCTTCGCCACGGAAAACCTCGCAGAACTAACCACCTGAAGAATACCAGAGTATTTTTAACTCTAAAGCAAACGAGCCAAGCTTCAAAGTTCGCAAGACACTTTCAGCAAACGCTTGCGGAGAAACGTGCTAAGATTTTCGCGCATCAGCGAAAATCATACCTTAGTGCAGCAGACGTAGAGTTTGAAATGCCTAAATGGTGGCGCAGAAGTTTTTATAGCAATAAATAAAGGAATATCGATGCTGGCCGTGTCAACAACGCGGTGCATTCTTGTGCAATGTGTTGGACACGCGCACACATGGAAGGGACGAGATGGGGTGCCCCTGTGTGTGTTAGGACACAAATACTTATTGGTAAATGTTGACTCGAGGACAGAGGCTGTTCTGCTGAATGGAGACGGCTTTGGGTTTTTTAACTGACTTCAATAGAAGGAGGAGATTTTTAATTCGTCCGTATATATATAAAACATAAAACATATACCTTTATATATATACTAGCTGACCCGGCGAACTTTGTTCCGCCTTAAAGGCAATAACACATGATCACATTTTTTAATTTATAAATTAGGATAGTTGAAAAAAAAAACATAATTATTCAATGATTCTTTATTTATTCATCAAGCTAACATTCTTGGTAGTTTCTTCACCTGAAATTAAAACAGTAGAATTAAAATTTTGTATGTAAAACTTATATATTTTTAGCATAATTATTATAAAACGATGAAGAAACATGTTTTTCTCTAAACAAACAACCCATGTATAATTCTGTTCTAACGATTTATATTCCATGGTAGTAAGCAGTGCCTTATATTGGAAACCAAAACTAAACACTGTAAATATCATGCTGAAATCAAAACTGATATTTATACTCACAATTCAATGGATTTATCATTTTGATATTATTATTCCATCTTCTCCTTTCCAAAACATCAGCGGGTATCGTAAAGTGTTATATGAATGATGTGTTTCAGATATTTGTTGCAGTTTCCCAGTATCGCGGCGTTTAAGCCCAATATCTCGTGATTCCAAATTTTTACCAACAATCAGAATGGCAACTTCATCTATTGTTGGAGCGTTAAATGTGTGCCCTCGTATGTTCCAGATGGTCGTTTATCCGCTCTGATCACGACTTTGTAGTCATAATTTGGCATGCGCTCCAATGCACTCTTGAACAGTCTGACCAACGCATGATGTTCAAGAAGCAGTTGCTCCAGATCTTGAAGAATTGCTCTTTTCGTTGCTTTATTGATCTTTTGACGTCAATCAAGTTGTTCCTCTGTGTTGCCCATGAAGTATATTTGTAAAAATTTATGCCGTCCATCATTGAGAGGTTGCAATGATCCAATTCGATGGTGAATCTGTCCTTGTATCTACAAAATCAAAAGCAGTCATTATTACTGATTTACAAACACTCCAGGAATAAATATAATATGTTATTATCCTACTGTATTGTGTATAAGTACAAAAACAAATAAATACCTTGAATATTGATTTTAGTATTACGGGAACTTAATCGCGTGTATGATATAAATATGATAATCATGAAGGTTTAAATAAATATAAATACCTTGAATGTCGGATTAAACCCTCGTTCTTCAATAATGTCTGCCCCAAATGAGGTCATTTGGAAACAACTATTGTATTTTTGGGTGTTTCCAAGAAAATGACGGGATTCGGTTGTTTCGCCACGAAGCAATGAATTTAATGGCTCAGGTGGCGCAGTCAACGATGGCGATTTCACTTTGGCACTAAGGCAGCACAATCCTGGCGGTTCTCCGGAAAACTTTAATGCGTCACAATACTCGCAAACAACGTCCATTGGCCCAATGCGAACGCTAGTATGCAAGCACTAATCAGTGCTGCAATTGTATTGAAACGCTGCCCGAATTCAAATTAGTATAATTTCTTCTTCTGCTTCGTAAATTACCTAGCTGTTGATCTCTGAGGTTTGCTCGACGATTTCGCATTGCCAACCGAGCCGTTTCACGGGCTGCCTCCCTTTGCTCTTGTGAGTGAGAAGCACGAAGTCGAGCCATACTAAGGCGGCGCTCTTCACGTGCAATTTCTTGCTCTTGCATTACGGCTTTGTCGAGAAAGATTTGATCGTCTTGGTCACGGCATGGTATTTTTATTGATGATAAACGGCACAGCAATACAATATTAGAAATTTTGAATTTGAAGTTTGCTTTGTAGCTTTTTATTAGAAACTTTAAACCGGCAGAGAGTATTAATATTCCTTGCTTTAACTTTTTTTTTAAATATGCTCAGTTGTCAGTTGCGTTTTGTTATACCTTTTTTAACAAATGAACCGCTGACTTATATTTTGACTGAGTTGTTTTGTTATTCCATGTCAGTTGCGTTTTGTTATACAACGTTTTATGTCACGTCGCACGGGAACGACAGAAATGGACGCTACGCGTACAGGAAAACCCACTTTGAGGCCAAGTGACGACATAAAATTGTGTACACAACACGGACTGTAAAATAGAAAGCCCTCTATCGCATATTTATGACCCTCGCCTGCGGCTCGGGCCTTAAACATCTGCGATATCGGCCTTTCTTTGTTTTACGGCCCTAGTTGTGTAAATTGATGTTTTCCCGGTACTTTCTTGACAGAGTAGTATTGTTAAAAAAGTACTTATTACCTATATGGAAATCAATACTTCCAACAAGCACTTTTGCTTATTGGAAGTGCTTACTGCCATGACTTTTTTTTCAGTTTTCCTACGTTATATTGACCACGTGAAAATTGATGATAAGTATTATGAAAACAAAATAAAAATTAAGATTTTCGTTTTACAGTTTTGCTTACTGGAATTGATGCTGGCGAAACAGTTTTAATATTTTTGTTATCTCAATGGTCCCTGCAGTGGGACGTTACGCTGTATACGTCCCGCTGCAGTGCAGTCAGAGTACGTAGGTAGGTATCGTTCATATCTTGCAATGACACACAGACAAATGCAAATGCTTTTTCTTTATTGTTCTCTGTTTAAATTTAGATTCCTAAAAAAAATAAAAATTAACAGAATATTAAAATATGTGCTTCTCATCTAGCTGCTGCCAGCAATCTGCCTCAGATTTTTGATTTAGCGAGCTGATGGGCACAGAGTTCATGGTCGCCTCTTAAGAATTTTGGCACCCCATCATCGATTCTTCGGCATATGCCAGCACACTGCCTCTTCAACTCGTCAGACACCTGGTTCTTTGTTGCTAAATCAATTTACCTAGAACATATCTCCAAAGTAAAAATTTATTATATTGCCGAGTAGAACCTCCCATTTTTGGAATTAAATGGGGATTTTGTTACACCTAATAGGCCGTAACCTACTCCATGTATTCCTTGTGTCGCGACTGCTGACCTTGGAGCAAGTCGACTGGCCCCGCGAATCCGCCCTGCCATGCCAGTGCCAACTTCTGACATAGGTGGCTTTTGATTTGAGCAGTCCTTGTTACTGGGCGTTGTGGGTTGGTTTAACCTGGGAGTTTCATTTAACTTACCTAAAGCTCCTGCGCTTTAAGCAGTCCCTTCCTACTGGTCTTTTTGTAAATCCATGGAGGAGGCCTATATCCAGGAGTGGACTTCTTGTGGCTGAATGATGATGGTGACGATGAAGCTCCTGCTTCTGGAAGCTGGATGAGGATGACTGAGGACAGAAAGAAGTGGCGTGGCTGAAAGATGATAGTGATGATGAAGCTCCTGCTCCTGGCAGCTGGATGAGGATGGCTGAGGACAGAAAGAAGTGGCGTGCTAGGGAGGCCTATGTCAGTGGACGAGAACGGGCTGATTGATTCATCGATTGAAAGCTCCTGTTCGTGGTATAAAATAATATCTTTTCGAAGCAGTTTGAATATGCAAAACGGCTTATTTTGTGTTATGTTTTTTAGCAGGAGGCAGTCTTAATCAGTATACGCCATGTATACATATAGTAACAAAAAAAAAGAAAATATAATTTCCCAGTTTGTTTTATGGATATAGTAGGTAGTTAGTTTTGGTGGTCACGCATAGCTTTCGGTTCCAGTGTCACTCTTTTACATGTCGAGTCTAAAATATTTCATACCTACTCAAAAGGAATATTTAGGGGTAGTGGTACTAAAGAGTACGTTCCACAAACGAAAAACACCTCACAACCGCCATCAAACTCCGACGAGACCAAACTTGATGCATCATCATCCTCATTATGAAAAAACCCTTTTATAGACCTTAAACGTAGGTACAACATCCACGATCCTCAACCACGGTTAGCCCTTCAAAATTAACCGGTTCCGTTCCACCCGTCCCTTTCACACGTAGGGCTTTATCCCTGTAGCTATACTAGCTATCTTTGTTCACCCTTCGGACGTTTTACCCGATTACCACTGGCTGAAATGAGTGTATGTGTTCACCTCGGATGTAAGTGAATATGTGTGTTGTGTCTAACCTTCTGCAAGCTAAGATCAATTTGAAGAATAAACATTTTGTTGATTTTTCTTTTGTTCTCATCTCAACTTTTGACTGTATTATATGCAATATCATTTCTGTGCAGCGTTGTACAAGGGCCCTGTAGAATTTAAGGGTTTTTAACTATATTCATCAAAACAAACAACTTTTTTAAGGAACTTCTGAAATTACAAATAAATGTCAGCTGTTCCATATAAAATGACTATTCTAGTGAATGTATGAAATAAATTATATTTTTGTCGCGATATTTTGTTTTTATGTTTTAAAGTTTTTTGTATTCTTGAGTATAAAAATATATTTTTCTGTTTCCACTGGGTCTTTCAGTAACACCCTGCAGAAATCCAAACTCATACTTACTTACCTAAATTACTTACCTATTCAAACTTACCTACCATGTTCGAAACTTTTTCATTCGACGCAAGAGGCCTTTTTACTTTTTATTCATAATTTCTTTTTTCATCTCACTCTCACTCGGGCATTAAGTACCACTTTCCCTTTTCAAAGGACGAAGACTCCTAGTTGTTGCTGCTTGTTTCCCTCCCGAGGTCAAGTGATATAGCCGTCTTTGTCTTCAGATCTTGGCCTTGAGACGGAGATGCAGACTCCGGAGCTATTTATACTTTTTTACTAAGAAAGATGACTAAATGTGTTAAGAAGCTGGTGGCCAGTGTGTTTTAGTTAGCGCCTTTTGAGCTCGATCTAGCTTTGTCCAGTAGCTTTTTTTGAGCTGTGGTAGCGGAGCGGTAGAACGTAGGCTTCTCATTCGGGAGGTCACGGATTCGAATCCTGGCATGTACCAATGACTTTGTTTTATAAGTTACGTACATTTGTGAAGTTGTAGTAGCAATACCACACGCCAACTGTGAAGGAAAACATCGTGAGGAAACCCTAGTGTCTAAGGTATTTACATACCTTAGCGTTTGTTACGTAAAATGGCCTAACAATGAGGCTAAGTGCTCAAATCTTAGGTCTAACTAGAACTAGAACTGTCCTGTAACTTACAAATAAAGCAAAAAAATCTTTTGATAAAAAAATATTGTAACTTTTGCCAAACTGAAAGATCGAAGTTAGGTTGGAAACCTGTCCCAAAACCATTTTTATATGCCTCGTTGGTCTATTCGGTAACACATGTGATTACCATCCCAGAGATCGCGGGTTCGATTCCCACGGGGGGCTACCGTAATTTAATTTATGCAGTTGGCCTCAATCTGTGTGTTTTTTTGTTCAGTGTTTTTTGTTTGTGATAAGTATCCTTGTTTGGTTACCAAATTGCAGGGTATCCTAGTCGGGGATCAAGGATAAAATATTATGTTGTGTAGATATTATTAGTAAGTATAGGAGCAAAATATTGAAACTTTTTGAAAAGAAGATGTCTCTCAAATGTATAACAGGTCAAAAAATATATGAAAAAACCAGGCCATACAGATAAATACACAACCGTTGCCATGTAATAAATAAACAATGTTTCCATTTTCAAAATCTAACAATTTTCTCTTTAAAGGAAGCGTTCCATTTCCAAAATAATTATGTACTAAATATTTTAAAAGTCTACAATACAGCGCTTGGAACTATCTTAGAAGTTTGTCATACCGATGGCTGGCCGATGGCTCGCTTATAGTGGTTTAATCTGGTCATATACCGATCCAACAAAGGATTTGCAAGCGGAGGTCACCAGACCTATTAGTGCTGTTAGTGGTTTGTTAGGTCTTTGGCCGATGGGGTGGCGTTAAGTAGCCATACCCCTGCCTACAGTGAGGGAGATATGTCGTGAGAAAACCTTAGCGTCAGCATTTGGCGGCATTTGAATTGGCCCGTTTCCTTAACTCACGCAGTCACGCCTATGTTCCGGAGGGGTAAACAGATAGAGATACTACAATTTGCCACTTGTCGCGATTCCAGAAGTCTCTTTTACGTTGACTACCCCCTTGGTTTTACGATTAACATGCTTGATTACCAAAACAGTGGTCATAGGTTCGATTCCCACTCTAGACCGCCGTACTTGATTTGCACAAGTGGCCTGGGTGTATTTCCATGTTTGTGATGTCCTTGCCCAGTTACGATAGCACAGGGTATCCTAGCACGTAAATAAGTCAATCTTTCCCCCTCGTCAAACCACCTAAGAGTTAGTTGGATTGGAATTTCCTTTGTTTGTTCCATTTTGGAACGCTCAGTCAGTTTAAGTAGCGCTGAAAATTGTGCAATTTGACTCGCTTGGACTCTTATAAAAGTCAAAGTTTGTACGGTTTCGCTGTATGAAACACTCTTTTATGTAACAACACATTAAATCCTACTCTACTCAGTTACATTACGGGTGATCCTGTAACTACAAGATGAGACGGATGGTAAAGAATGATGTGCTGTCGACTCAGTCTTGCTTTTATCTAATTGGCAGTTACATAAGCAGCCTATATAGGTACGTCCCACTACAGGGGCCTTCTCTCAAGGAGATAATATGGGCTGCCGCGGATTGGCGATTTCAAGCGTTGAGCTACGTGAATAGCTCAGAGACTCAGGTTTCCTCACGATGTTATCCTTCACGATGCTAATATATAACTTCACAAATGTACATAACTTAGAAAACAAAGTCATAGGTACATGCCCGCACTGGGAAATGAACCTGGGTCTCTCGCTTACAAGTCCAATGTTCTACCCACTAGGCTATCACCGCTCCTATAAACCCACTAGGCGATTGGCAGACTCTTTACCAGACGTATGATCTATTTATAAGCGTGGCGATTATGGTAAAACCTCTCATGGTTAGGAAAACCATAAGGGAGGCCCATGTCCTGCAGTGGGCCTCAAATGGCTGATGATGATGTAGGGGGTAATTTCTGAAAGTACTACCTATATGATTTCAAAAATTCTTTCACCAGTATTTATTATGGACTTTCAGAGTGGACCTTGGGTGGACTTTGGCCTTTGCATCTACGTAATAAGATGATTTATGCAGCGTCCAGTGGCACCTTCACTCACACTAGATGGGTGAAGGGACCACTCGGACGTGCGGTGCCTGGGACATGGTTTTTAGATGGAGTAGGCTTGCCCAGCACCTATAACATCCTGACAGCTTAGTCGGCCTAGCCCACAGGAAAGACAAGCATTACTAAGACTCCACTGTCCGTCCGTCCGTCTGTCACCAGGTTGTATCTCATGAACCGTGATAGTTAGATAGTTTAATTTTTACAGATGATGTATTGCCGCTATAACAAGAAATACTAAAAACAGAATAAAATAAATGTTTAAGAGGGGCTCCCATACAACAAACGTATTAATATTAATAACGGCAACAGGTAGACGCTTAAAATATTCAAATCTTAGATAGATAGATAGATAGATAGATAGATAGAATATTCTTTATTGTATGTACACCCTTCGTGCGCGAGTCCGACTCGCACAGGTACCTAACTTTGTGAACAAAGTTATTGGTACCGTTCCGGGCTTGATACAAGGAAAACACCGTGAGCAAAACTGTGCATGAAGTGTTCCTACACCCTAGCGCTTGCTATGTATAGGTGCAATAATTAAATAAATAATTGTCTATGTGTGATATAAAACGATTACTTAACTCTTGAATGAGAGACCAATTCTAACATTCTGAAAACTTAAAATCACGTCCTGTTTACAAAACCGAAAAGCAAGAATAATGGCAAAATAAGCGTATTTTATCACAGTGTTTCGCGTAAAACAACATCGAAACACTAACCGGAAAGGTATTTAAACACCGGAAACCGGCTCGGTGGAAAATAAAAGGGCGGACTAAGTAAAGAAATACGTAGACTCAACAATCCCCCTCTTGTACAGTCGACAGCAGGTCAACCTTTACATTTTTGATGCAAAGTATCCCGTAACGTAACTGAGTAGAGTGCACGCACGCGTCATCTCGCGTGTAAAGGTTGATGTGCTCTCGACTGTACAGTCAACCACAGCCAGAACCTTAGTTGCTAACTTAATCCCGGAATCACTTACCTACTTTACTTTTTGTCGATCGACGAGGCGAGCTCTGTCTCTACTAACCTTGGAATAAGAGCGAAACGCTGGTTGGACTCTTCCGATAATAATTCACGCAAGCAATTCCGGAATTAAGTTAAAAATGTGTAGTGCTTACGAAAGTTTTAGTTCCAGAAAATTAGTTATGTCAATCGGCATACTGACTGTACATAACAAAGAATTGATCAAACAGAGAATAACCCCCGGTTTCCCGTACACAAAGAATTAGTTAATAGCTGTCAGTTGATTTTTTTGCGTGTCGAGCTTAATCACCACGCGTGCCTACCGCGGATTGGCACTTTCAAGCCTTGAGGCATGTCAACACTCAGACCTAAGGTTTCCTCACGATGATTTCCTTCTCAGACTTAGAAAGCCAAGTCATTGGGTACATGGCTGGGTTCGAACCCACGACCCCTTGAATGTGAAGCAAGTGTTCTACCGACCGCGCTTCCACCGCTGTAGAAGAAAAATTTTAGACATAAATAAAATATGAAACATCTATACCTATAAATATCTAAATACAAGCGGTGGTAGCCTAGTGGGTAGAACATTGGACTCGGAAGCGGGAGACCCAGGTTCGATTCCCAGTGCGGGTATGTACCTATGACTTTTCTTTCTAAGTTATGTAAGTACATTTGTGAAGTTATAGCAGCAATACCACTCGCTAACGTTGAAGGAAAACATCGTGAGGAAACCTGGGTGTCTGAGCTATTCACACACCTCAGCGCTTGAAATCGCCAATCCGCGGTGGGCACGCGTGGTGATTAAGCCCATACTCTCTCTCTGAGAGAAGGCCTGTGCCCTACAGTGGGACGTATATAGGCTGCTTATATATAAATATCTATAAATTTCTTGTAGATTAATTGTCAAATTCTGACATTTTAGCGCCACCGTACTACCCATGCAGCGATTATACCCCAAGCCGTAACTGCGCGACATCGTTGGACGAATATTCATACAACCAGCTAATACGGGATTTCCTAATCGTACAACAAGAATTGAATTAGCAATGTTAAAGAGAATTTGTATAGGCCTGGCAACTCACCGGTGCTGCTTTGCGTCAGTCCTTGTTGGGCGTTTTCCAGGCACCACAAATTACTCTTTAACGTCCATAGGGCATAATGAAGCTCGTTGGCACATTTAACATCTTCGACTTTGCAATGATTACGCATAAATCACGAAACAACACATAGAGCGCACCTCCTCTCACGTTTTTATTTCCACCAAGTCCCAAAGTGTGCCATGTCGCCGATAGGGGCGCGACGATCACCCGGAAGGTACCAGTGCGAGTATTCAGATTGGATCACGGATCGTCACCAGAACAAAAAACTTTTATTATCTAAAATACGCGAACCATTCCAGAATGTGTTGTTTGTAAGAGGAAAAATAAAAGGAAATTTATTTCAGTACAAAACAAGCAATTAATTTTCTTTAGTTTTGCAGACGCAATCCGTTTATGAGCGGTGGTAGCCTAGTGGGTAGAACATTGGACTCGGAAGCGAGAGACTCAGATTCCATTCCCAGTGCGGGCATGTACCTATGACTTTGTTTCCTAAGTTATGTACATTTGTGAAGTTATAGTAGCAATACCACTCGATCTCCGTGAAGGAAAACATCGTGAGGAAACCTGAGTGTCGGAGCTAATAACATAACTCAGAGCTTGAACTCACCAATCCGCGATGGGCACGCGTGGTGATTAAGCCCATACTCTCTCCATGAGAGAAGGCATGTGCTCCACAGCGGGACGTATATAGGCTGCTTATGTAATTCTTTTATGAGTTTGACGTATCATCCAGTTTGCTACTAAGCGGTGTAAATATAATCCGTAACTAGGTATACGCAACAGTCGCGTATAAGTAAATTTGTCCTTCTGTTTACCACGTATTTAGTTGTACAACCGGACCGCTCTCAAAACAACCAACGACCGACCTTGCTGAGAAAAACCAAAAAATCCGTACTGCTCCTGACCTACATACGGCGTCTCATGCAATGAAAAATAAAAGAGAAGTACTTAATAAGAGTAATAAGAGAAAAAAGCACTGGCAGGCAAGAGTGAGGAAGTTTTAAAAATAAAAATAATAATCCAAAAGATTACGGTTGCGCGCGGTTGTGGCCGTTTTTCATTCACGCTCCAGTAGAATAGTTCTCTTTTTAAAAAGTCTGGCCGGTACGTGCCGCAAACCCTGTCTTCCATTTTCTTTTTTAGGCATCATCTTTGATTCGAATATGGAACGTCGCTTGACGTTTGTTCCTTTAATTTTGTTTTTCCCGGCGTTTTCATGCCATTGATGGGCATCTAGAAATTAGTTTACAGAAGAACAGATTTTGTTGCTTTAATTTATCCTTAATCAGTACCTAACGCATTAATTTCAGTCCAAAAGAGCATAACAGTGACGAGATACGCCTGATGCAGCAGAGCATTTTAGTAATTTAATTTGATTTAATATGAATTATTTTGAGAAGAGTCCGTGTCACACTTGGGTGACCAACCTTCTCTGGTGATACGCTACATATTTTAGAAATTAGTAAAATATAACAGCACTTCCAAAATTCAAAATGAAATGTTTTTTCATATAATTGACAATACCTACATCAAATTCATAAAACATCACAGAAAATTTAAAGTGATGCCAATTGTAAACCTTATACGGATATTTTAAGGACAGCTCAAGATTAGATCCTCCAACATTCATAAGCCAGAGCTGGGCCTTCGACTGGTTCTACTTCACATAACCTGTTTGAATTCGTTTTGTTCATTTGAAACAATTACTGCACAGACCTTGAGGTTGGCTTGATCATTTTTGCCCGCGGCAGACTGGATGCGACTCTTTTTGTGATGTTGCGTAAGGGGGAGGACGATCATTGTAAAACGGTCCATCGGTCATGTTTTGTTTGGTGGCCATTGACTGGGTACGCCTTTTATTCCTTGTTATTGGATGGTTCAAGAACTTTATTACTGGCCAGCGGCATTAATTTGTCGGATTTTTTTTTAAATTGATATACTAGTCGTAGCATCAATTTAAATAAAAAGGTTTGATTTTGTTTGATTACCGTTAGACACCCCTGACTTGATTAAAGTAGTTTTTTAGATAATTGTTAACGAACCTCTGTTGCTTCGAACAACGAACTAGGGCTTGTTAACAACTCAAAACGTACAAAATTGTTGCCTCTCTCTTTATGATGTTGTCTCTCTTGATGATGTTGTTATGATAGGTACAGTAAAATTGAAATTGACGTGTAGGTAGGCCGGGGAGGTACGAGTCTTATTGAAAATAATTCCAAAACAATCACCTGTTCTAGTTCGAAACTAGGATATAATCAAGAAGATATCATAAGAAATCCAGAGTGAATTTAATAACAAAATAGATAACTCTTTATTTCACACCAGTAACCCTTAAGAGCAATTACTAGATGATTCAGCAAAAAAAATTGAGTTCAAGAAGACGTGACAAAAAATTCTGTTCGCGCCAGAAAGAGCGACGATTTTGATGAGCGCCATAAGTCAAAGGCAAAAAGTGCCGAAGGTATTTACTCTATCGCTTACCAGTAAAGTGTCAACGAGACACGAACAGGAACAAAAAGGCCAGAAATGTTAGAAAGTGCTGCGATCAATGAACGGATACTTACCAGAAGTACCACAGGGGAATGTACCCCTTACTTTCAGGAGGCCTGCAGTGACATAAGAGCACTGCTGGCTTTCTGGAAAGAGATTAACTGGAGTTAACGCGCAGCCTTGCTGCGTACAATGGCCCAACCATGAGGCTAAGGGCGGAAATCTCGAGTTTAACTAACTAAGTCTTAGTAATGCTTTCTAAGGGGCGTGACTTACGGGGTATTTCAGCTACGTAAATAATGTCCCATCAGAAATTGGATATTTATCAAATTCACATATTTTGTTCACTTAAAAGAAATGTTTACTTAATGAACGTTAGACTTGTTAATTTTAGAATTAATAGATAGATCTAATGAAAACCACAGTGTCTTTATTCTTTCATGATGCACGGCAGATCACTTGACCGAAAACCCGCGCAGTCGCGAGGAGTTTGCGATAGACATGTAAGAGCATGCATAATGCATAAGAAGCCTATATACGTCCCACTGTAGGGCACAGGCCTTCTCTCAGAGAGAGAGTATGGGCTTAGTCACCACGCGAGCCCACCGCGGATTGGCGATTTCAAGCGCTGAGGTATATGAATAGCTCAGATACCCAGGTTTCCTCACGATGTCTTCCTTCACCATTAGCGAGTGGTATTGCTACTATAACTTCACATGTAAGAGCATTTTTTTAAAATAATTTGTTACTTGGATTAAATCCGAAAAATTGTCACTGAGTCACATCCTGCGTACTCCACCAATGAGACCCGAGCGACGTCCATGCAAGGTCAAAGTAAATCTATCGGTGAGGAATGTTTAGGTGTATGAAGCTAACTGAAAGAAACAAAAGAAAGAAAGACATATATTATAACAGCGAGAATCTCATTATAACTGATTTACTCTATTTATTTATTCTGTGTGGCGCCGGATTAAGAATAGCGTTACTCCATTTCATTCCGTGGATGTCGTAGAAGGCGACTAAGGAAATAAATTACCAGGAGACGGGCAGCAGCGTCTTCCTGAGATTCCAACTGCATACTGCGATCGCCAACCCGCCTGCCAAGCGTGGCGCTTATGGCGAAACCCCTCATGGTTGTGAAAACCACGAGTGATGACTCTATTTAAGTATTTTTTCTTGATTCTGTTTTTCCTTTAAGAAGAATTCCTCCAACGTTTTCTGGGCCGACGAATAGTTACCAACCGCCCGGTACATGGCCTAATAGATTTGCATTTTACATATTAATCCAGCATAAAACATATTTTGCAGTATGTGGATGCGAGTCGCGCGTTTTGAATGTCAAAGGTGACTTTCCAGAACTACGGTCAAATTCTGACATTTAGCGCCACAAAACGCGCGAATCGCGCCGTAACACTATGCTGCATCAATTGAAACATCGCGACTTTACAGTTACATAATATCATTAAATTCTGACATTACAGCCCCATAAAAGGCACTACTCGCGTCACCATACTACCTACGTTACATGGCTAGCATAACATGACGCAAGCCATAAAAAAACGCGACTTTTCAATACATAAATTGTCAAATTCATGCTACCGATACAGAATAGAAATTGGCCCCTTTACCGGCAAGACTTCTAGCAGCATTCATTTCTGTGGGCTCAGAATTGCAATACCGCAACAAAGCTCGACTTTTTCTCGTCTTTTCCTCCGAAGTGAGGAGTGAAAGAAGTGCGTTTTTTTCTTCGGCTGCTGCAGGTCCAATTTAACACTTGTCGCGCTCGCGCCGGTGCGCTGAACGCTTAGGTATAGTGGACTCAGGTTGGATTGGCCCATTAACTTATTTTAATCGATATGAACAATTTTCAAATATCAAGTTATACAGGCATTCGATTTATCATCATGTACTGGTGCCCCAGGCTAGCTCTTTGACCTCATGAAATCCACCGCATCAAGCAAACCTTAAGAAAAATACAGACATTAAGAATGGTAAAAGGCTTAGCAGACAAGACCCACATTCAACTATATAACTCCTTGTAAGGTGGTCCCGTAATGCTCAGCAGTCGGGTTGTTGGTATTTTTTTATTTCATTTTTTTCATATAACTGTAGATATTTCTTGAAAGATAATTAGGATTTTTGTAAGTGGTGTAAGGCAAACTTTACAAGTACAATAAAGCTTGTAAATCATTTGGGGATGGTAGAAAGTAGCTCGAAATAGTTCGTCGTGTCTCACTTTTCGTTTCTAACTTGGCTCGACATACTGCCATCTGTACAGATAATAAATAGCACCATCTAACACGCTTACCACCGACTTGTTGTACGCTAATAAGCTGTTGACAGACTATTGACGGTCGTCAGTTTTACAAAGTGTACACAAAACAAAAACGTTTAACAGGTAGCGTACGAGCATTCGAGCACCACTGCAAAAAAATATGTTGAATAACAGCTGATATATCTTAGCTCTACTAGTTTACTCTTACTTATTCTAGCTTACTCTAAGTCTCTGTCCATTTATAATGTAAGCTAATAATAATAATAATATACTTCAACACGTTAAGAATGCGAGATCCCCAACATAGTGGCCAATCCGAAAGGCGGCGACTATCTAACCGCTCAGCTTTTTGCGGCGTTCTCTAACAAAAAGGCCCGGTAATGACAATCTGATTTGTCCAGCGAGCCCGTTACCTCTATCGACGCATTATTCGCGGTTCGATACCCGCCCGAAGATCGCAAGATTGGTGGACGTGAGTAATTAATTTGTCTGGCGTGCTTCTTTGGTAGGCGGGGCTTTTTAGCCGAGTGCTGAAGGAAAGGAGGGTTATGTTTTTCGCGCGTATGTATGTCTGTATGTTTTTTATTTTTTTGCGATTACAAAGGCCAAAGGGTTAGACGTATATTGATTAGTGAGGTGTTTTAAATGCTAATGAATGACAGGTCTGAGGAGGTTCTTCAATTCTTAACTGCAGGAATGTACAATGTTCTTGTTTTAAATGAGTTACTGAATATGTCATCATCATCAACCCATTATGTCCCCACCGAGGGGCACGGGTCTCTTCCCTGAGGAAGGTTGACGAAGGAAGACTGAATATGTAACTTTGTATTTTTTTAAATTTCGTAGTTAATTAACCATACTCCCGATGCAATAATAATAATAATAACTTCCACACAGCACAATCCCTTTCTCGATCCCAAAGTAGGATACCCTGTGCCATGGTAACCAAGCGAGTACATCACAAACATGGAAATACACCCACGTAACTTTTCAAACTTTAGCTAACTTGTTAAGTTGCATATTAGGAGCAATGAACCTTATAAGCTTTCTTTTAAAACAAGTGAGTAATGTTATAATTATTTGATTTATGTTACTTACCGCAGTTACGATTTTAGAAAAAAAATCTTAGGTTACGTTTCTTGTATCGTGTTTCCATGTATGAACCTCATCAGATTTTGTATCCTTTTAGATCTCAGTTCTTTTGTCGGCAAAACCATCAATCCTGTATTTTTTTTGTGATGAACTTGGCCCCTTTTCACATTTATGTTTTGGTGGGTAAATTCTACGACGATAACCAGCACGTCACATTTTATCTGCAAGGACAGTTAAGTTACTAATCACTTTACAGTAAAAATATAGAGATGGATCAGTAGTGGAGCAGCTGTGGACTATACAAAGAACATTGTTCAGTCAAAAACTAGGTAAGTTACAAAATGAAAGAAAAGTAAAATATTATAAAAGGTGACAAAAACAAAAGTAGAGCAGTATCTACCAAAAAGAGACTTAATTGCCGAACTTTGCTGCGTAAGTAATTAGACCTTGTCTTAAATAATGAAAAAAACCGGCCAAGTGCGAGTTTGACTCGCGCACGAAGGGTTCCATGCCATTATACAACAGTAGACAAAGATCGAGACAAGATAGATTAGGTACATTGAGAACAGCGCCATCTATGTATAGAAACTAACAAGAAGCGTTAAACATTGACTTTTAACGATAATTATGACATCGGCGCTGTGAAGGTTAATAGATGACGGCTAGATGGCGAGCGCTGTTTTTAGACAACGTTTGCTGTATGGGAGCCCCCCTTAAACATTTATATTATTCTGTTTTTAATATTTTTTTATTATAGCGGCCACAGAAATACATCATCTGTGAAAATTTTAACTGTCTAGCTATTATGGTTCATGAGATACAGCCTGGTGATAGACAGCCAGACAGACAGACAGACGGAAAGTGGAGTCTTAGTAATAGGATCCATTACCCCTTTGGATACAGAACCCTAAAAACGAATACAAAGAAAGGTTAGAAAGTATCAAAGACAAAACAAGCATAAGTACTTAACGCAATTTCTAAACGTAAAAAGTATTTTACAAGTTTGTTATGCGACTTCGGGCGTTGAGGTATGTGGACACCTCACTCAGGTTTCCTCACGATATTTTTCTCCACGGTATGTGGTATTATTGCTCCTCGCGGTCGGCACGTCCTTAGATAAGATAAGATAAGATTCTATTGATCCAGTTTAACAAGATACATGTTGCATTATTAGATAAGTTTATAGTTATTATTATAAAGTCTAAGTTTATGTAGAGTGCTTTTTTAGGGTTCCGTACCCAAAGTGTATCCTACTACCAATGAATTTTTCACACCTCCTGCTCGACAATGCCTTATTACGTACCGTCAAATATCATCGTAAAGCATGGCCTTGTCTCTCGAGGGCAATAATAATGAAGAATTTCCCTAGGGAATAAAGTGATTTGAATTTAGAATGTCAAAATTCGCATGAAAACTATGGAGAAGCCCCGCATTGCAATTCGAAATTCGAATTGTTGTTCGAAACTCACCTCTTTTTTTCTTTTTTTTCTGAAATACTGTGTCCTGTGACCGCGCGAAACACCAACAAAAAAAAGAAAAAAAGGCGCGAATTGCAAATACGAATTTAAAAGTTATATTCAATTTAAGTTGCTAAGCCGTAAAAGAGTGTGGACTTTATATTTAATTTCAGGTTTTAATACATATTTTCAACTTATGCAGCCCTGTCTTTTTATTGTCTCCCAGATGGTGTGAAAAGTAGAGTATTCACCTCTGGAATAAAACATGTCTTAGTCTCGGGCGGTATGAACCCCTCGCTTCACTCAGGACTCTACATAACTCCCTCGCTTCGCTCAGGAGTTAAAATTTAACTCACTCGCTGCGCTCGCGAGTTAACTCGGAGTCCTTCGCTCCGCTCAGGGTTCAATATGCCGCCCATGACATAATACATGGTTTTATTCCCTTAGTGCATAATCTACTATTAAGTAGCTATTACTAAGAATCCGCTGTCCGTCCGTCCGTCCGTCTGTCTCCGTGATAGTTAGACAGTTGATATTTCACAGATGATGTATTTCTGTTGCCGCTATAACAAGAAATACTAAGAAAAGAATACAATAAATATGTAAGGGGGACTCCCATACCACAAACGTGATTTTTGTGCCGTTTTTTGCTCGATATTAATAACGGCAACAGGTAGACGCTTGAAATATTCAAATGTTGTATAGATAATGGTACGGAATCCTTCGTACGCGTGCCGACTCGCACTTGGCCTGTTTCTTTTTTTCCTCTGAGGGAAATCCTGTGCTGCATTGAGTCGTAGATACTCTTATCTGATAAAAATTGCTGAAAGCTGAGTCTTACTCCCTGTTTCTCATACACTAACAATCCGCTAATCTACAGTTAGGAGCTATAAGTTGGACTATGCCCATACAAAAAAACGGTAGATTAACAGACCATTAAGTAGTATACGAGAAACCGGGGGTGCGAAAGGGAAAGCCATTGCCAGCAGCAGGTCTATTTCGCACAAACCAGTGATCGCAAAATAATTATTAAAGGAATGGCAGCGCACGGGCATGGTCGGAACTACTTAGGTACTGCCTACATCCGGTCAGGTAAAAATATAAACAATTTCTCATTTATACACGGTGTTATTTACAAAAACACGATTCTTTGAATAGTCTGTGGTAAACGTAACCACAGATTATTTAAACTGCCTCCGAGGAGTGTTTAGAGAAACCGTGTTTTTGTAAATAAGACCGTTTGTTTGTCTGTTTGTTTGTTTGTTCGTATGGGGTGGGGTATGTAGAACTCCCCAATATAATATCTGCCTGAAAATGGAGGGTTCTACTTGACGAACGAACAAATTTTACTATGCACAAAACTTTGAGATTGCGAAAAAAATATCAGCTGTTCTATACATTTTAATGCCTCATGCCTTTTAACTTTACTACGTTTAGTAGTAAAACGCTAATAATATTGATATTGTGTTTTGTGACGGAATGCCACCGTCATAAAACAAATTTAATAATAATAACGACAATTTCCACACCAATGTATTTCGTTTCCGGTGTGTAGAATAAAGTGTTCTAATCTAATATAATCTAATACAATCACTTGACCTGAACCCAAACTAGGATACTCTGTGCTATGGTAACCAGACAAGGACGTCACGGCGGCCCCCAGTGGAAATCGAACCCATGACCTCTGTTTTGGTAGCTAAGCGTCATCGAGGCAGTCTGCAAATATATAATACATCTTTTACGTTTGCACCGTAGATTAGGAGTCTTTTTAGTTTTATTTATTTAAAGAGTTTATATCGCGCCATGGTATCACTACTAGAAACTGACAAGCTTGTAGGATCTTAGTTGATGACGTAGTTCCGTGCATGACATACATCCGCTGTTCGTACTGACGAGTAGAACACCCCATTTTGGGGCAGATACGGGGATTTTGTTTCACCCTATATAATAATAATAACTTTCACAAAACACGATAAGAAATGGCTTTCTGGAAAGAGACAGGTTGACTAGAATTCAAGAACTTCACAATTCAAGACTTTAATTAGAAAACAAAGTCATTGATACGTTACCTACATGCCGAGATTGAACCTAGGACCTCTCAAATGCGAGGCAAGCGTTCTAACCGTTGGATAGCGCAACCACAGCCTCGTTCTTCTTAAAGGTGAAAAAATTAGTCTTATACTAAACAATAACTGTTATCATTGCAATTAATCCAAGAACTCAGTCAGTAGGTCTCTCCGAACGATGAGCAAAGAGTAAAAATCAACTCACAGACACGACAATTAAATGTGAATCAAACGGCCGTTGACCCCGACGACACGACGATAAAACTTACCGCATATTCTTCAACCACACGACACATACTTATTTGGCAACAGAAGTACAAATTAACGCCTTTGGCCCGAATTTATTACAGATGTGCTTTATATTTCTGCCTTTTCCCCCATCCAACCTCTGTTATCCCGTTTATCCCAGCAGTATCTATAAGAAGAATAAGAATAAACTTTATTTGACAACATTACAAAGACTTACATACAGTAGGTGCATAATCAAGTTATGCACCTACTGTATGTATCCTTACAAAGAATTACAAACAATAGGTAGGTAATTAAGTCAGTAAACCATAGAACACATTTGGCAAAATACCTGTAAGTACCTACTTGAAACTTAGATACATAAAAATGTCAAAAATGGGCCAGTCTCAGCATGATGCCAAAGCAGGGCACCGAACCATGGAAGCAAAAGATTACTTGTTTTACAGATATTTTCATTTTGTAATTACTGGTGTGCTGAGTAGGTACCGAAGTTCCTTTATTCCAGAATTCACAAGTTTTAGGGTTGTTACATTTTAATAACTTAACTAAATATTACACACATACTTTTTGTTGCTAAGGAGTAAACTAAATATTAAATTAAACTAATTGAATATACCGCCCCGGGACACGCCTGATCCAAAAGTTCCCATGACGCTAGCAGCGTTCCCCCGCTGCACCGCCAGGGAAATCCTCTGCATCAGGTATGCCCCGGAACGATGGTCATACCCACGACTTCTCAGGCGTCGACCGATTTCCCTTACGAAAACTCTTCCCTCATCCCCCCATACTCCCATCGTTTCCACAGCCAGTGGGACAAACAAATAATGAAGCATAAGCTGGCTATATTTCCTTATCTTAAGTTTAGCCGCCGCTTCAGCAGCGGCACCTGCAGATGCAGCTGTCAAACCCAAATGGGAAGGCGCAAAAGTGCAAACGCACGTTGCGTCCCACAAAAGGCTCCGACCCTTCTCCCACGGCACCAAGGTGAGACCGTCCGGGCGCTTAGGTACCTACATTTTAATCTCAAGTTAGGTTCTTGTAGGTATATGTAATAACCTTGAGCAAGCCGGTTAGCTAATCGCATTAGCATACTTAGGTTTGATAATCGTTACCGCTGGGATCTACGGAATCCCCCAGGATCAACAGCAGTATCTATTAGCATACTCAGGTGTGCTAGCCGTTACCGCTGGGATCTACGGGGACCCCCAGGATCAACAGCAGTATCTATTAGCATACTCAGGTGTGCTAGCCGTTACCGCTGGGATCTACGGGGATCCCCCAGGATCAACAGCAGTATCTATTAGCATACTCAGGTGTGCTAACCGTTACCGCTGGGATCTACGGAGATCCCCCAGGATCAACAGAAGTATCTATTAGCATACTTAGGTTTGCTAATCGGTACCGCTGGGATCTACGGAGATCCCCCAGGATCAACAGCAGTATCGATTAGCAGACTTAGTTTTGGTAACCGTTACCGCTAGGATCTACGGGGATCCCCCAGGGACGAACAGCAGTATCGATTAGCATACTTAGGTTTGCTAATCAGCACCGCTGGGATCTACGGGATCCCCCAGGATCAACAGCAGTATCGATTAGCAAAGAAAAATCCCAGCGGCAACGATTAGCAAATACAAGTACCTATGCTAATCGTTGCCGCTGGGATTTTTCTTTTTAGTATTTTGCGTATGGTTGCAGCGGGTTAAAGTACGAAAGGGAGGCCATCAATCCACTCGGAAACTTCCTCGTCAGCTTCGTGAATTTTCCGTATGCCTCCCTTTATGGACTACAACGGACAGTGGTCAGTAATGTGGCACATAGTTTGTACCTCTCCGCATCTGCAGGTGGGGTTTGTACCGAACTTCCAACTATGGTCGGCGCATCATCTGTTTATTTGTGTCCAGTATCTACGAGGTAGATTAAATCCAGGAAACTAGATTAAATGTAGATTTCTTGTTAACTACTTTTTTCCCAAATCTGTGTGTGACTGCTTTAAAAAGTAGATGCGGTGTCCGGAAAACCATTGGCGTATCATCGAGTTATTTTCCAGATGGAGTCTGGCCCTGTAAAGCGATGGTCTCGCACCCCAAATTGGTGTAGTTACGCTTGAAAATATTGCCACTGATTTAATTTTTTAAGAAGAAGAAAAAAGAAGAATGTTAATAACTAGACAAAATTAATAAAAAGAAGTCATCAATTACGAACTTTTAATGGGTCTGGTCATATGAGAACATTCTCGGAAAATACTCTCCCCGGCCCATCCATAGTCGTGAACTGTGTACGTGGAACGTCTTACGTAATCGTGGATTGGACCTTCTATAAGCCTTTGTTCGGTGATTAAAGATACCGCGAATTCCCTAACCACAAGGCAAAACTAGATCATGATGCGTGTTTGTGTTTTTTTTTTTCATCCTTGACGAGTTTGAAGACTGCCCACTAAGTAACTAGATGCAGAATGCTCGCTGTGTCTCTGTAGTCAGGTGAAGCTAATGGTGATACTAAGTACCTCTGTTTCTGATCTATAGATATTATGATAACGTGAAAATACTTATGTTTAGGTATACTCTCTTATAACACGCCCAAAATATAACTAGGAAAGGAATAATAAAAGTTTTAAGAGGGTCCCCAGAAATCAGAAATCAAAACTTTATTTAAAGGTCGAATTTACATTCTGTTTGTTGAATGTCAGAGTACAATGTTACAAGAATAGTACATTGTTCACCGAGAGGAGAAAGTGACCGATTACCGTCGAGGGTGTCGTTTGAAGCCCGAGCCGTAGGCGAGGGCTTTAAAACACCCGAAATCGGGAATCGCAGCTTCTCTCGAGTGATACATAGTGCTTTATACTACACCTACTTGATAGTTTTATTTTACTTTCTACGAAAACTGAATCCTCAAACAACACACAAATTGGAAATGGCGCCAATGGCGTCTGCAATTTTCACATGTTCTTTTTTCAAATTGTTTATCCTGCCGCCGCAGGGTCGCACTGCCAGCCCGACACCATCCAACACACAGCTAGTGGCCAGTGTCATTTTGCGAACTTGGAGATAAAAACTCACTGTAAAAACTTTTTGGCTTTTGATATTTAGGTTACCGGCGCATAGTCACAACCCAAAATTAAAAAAGAAAAACCACGTAAGAAATGGATTTTCATACACTTTTCTCTCCCGCTCAGATGCGTTTTCTCCCCGCATATTTGTTCGATATGCAATGACGTACTTTCTACCGTAAATTTGATAAAGTATCAAGGTACTTTCCAAGCAGGTGTAGTATAAACTATTTTTAAGGTTTTTGTTTCTGCTCTATCGAATAAAAGATAATACATACAAATGCCAAACTTGGTATCAGTATGTACAGTCCATTAATAGTAGTTTATGCAACTGTCATATAATGAAGGGTATTAAAACACGAGTGTGAGTTTATGAAACGAGCGCAGCGAGTTTCATAATAGTAACGAGTGTTTTAATACCCGTGTTATATGCAGTTGCATACACTACTTTATCTTCACTAATGCAATTAAAAATTTAATTCACGCGTACGTGTATAATCACAGTGATTTTGCCGCCATTAAAATTTAACCAATGAGAGCGCAGCTGCGCGCTTCAATAAAACGCGACCAACCTGATTGGCCCTGCAATCAAGTTGGTCGCGTTTTATTGATGTTATAATGAGATTTTACGATATCGATGTGAATATTATACCATCATGTGAAATTGCTTAAATTGAGTGTTTTTTTGTCTGCGCTATAACAGTAGTAATTATAAGTCAAGTATTGAAAACATAAGTAGAATGTTACAACATTAGTGTAGATAAACAATATAATACCATCAAACTTGGTAACATTATGGTACAGTCCTTATAGCAACAAAAATACGAAAATTCTGTCAAGTTTGAGTGGGACGCTAAGCGTAACCAACTGAATGAAAGAAATCAAGCTCGGTGTTATGTATAAAAAACCGGCCAAGTGCGAGTTGGACTCGCGCACGAAGGGTTCCGTACCATTATCTATACAACATTAGGCACAAAGATTATAAAAAAACAGCAAAACATCACGTTTGTTGTATGGGAGCCCCACTTAAATAATTATTTTATTTTGTTTTTAGTATTTGTTGTTATAGAGGCAATAGAAATACCTAATCTGTGAAAATTTCAACTCTATAGCTATCACGGTTTTTGAGATACAGCCTGGTGACAGACAGACGGACGGACGGACGGACAGACAGACAGCGAAGACTTAGTTATTCAGTTAGAGGGAGTAGGACTCACTCATGGCCGGTTTTTAGTATTTTTTTGCTATACTATAACGACTGTACTATGTTACCAAGTTTGATTGTATTAGTAGATTATGTACTAAGGGAATAAAACCATGTATTATGTCATGGGCGGCATATTGAACCCTGAGCGGAGCGAAGGACTCCGAGTTAACTCGCGAGCGCAGCGAGGGAGTTAAATTTTAACTCCTGAGCGAAGCGAGGGAGTTATGTAGAGTCCTGAGTGAAGCGAGGGGTTCATACCGCCCGAGACTAAGACATGTTTTATTCCAGAGGTGAATACTCTACTTTTCACACCATCTGGGAGACAATAAAAAGACAGGGCTGCATAAGTTGAAAATATGTATTAAAACCTGAAATTAAATATAAAGTCCACACTCTTTTACGGCTTAGCAACTTAAATTGAATATAACTTTTAAATTCGTATTTGCAATTCGCGCCTTTTTTTCTTTTTTTTGTTGGTGTTTCGCGCGGTCACAGGACACAGTATTTCAGAAAAAAAAAGAAAAAAAAGAGGTGAGTTTCGAACAACAATTCGAATTTCGAATTGCAATGCGGGGCTTCTCCATAGTTTTCATGCGAATTTTGACATTCTAAATTCAAATCACTTTATTCCCTAGGGAAATTCTTCATTATTATTGCCCTCGAGAGACAAGGCCATGCTTTACGATGATATTTGACGGTACGTAATAAGGCATTGTCGAGCAGGAGGTGTGAAAAATCTTTTTCATCATCATCATCAGCCATTTGACGCCCACTGCCGGACATGGGTCTCCCTCATGGTTTTCATAACCATGAGGAGTTTTGCCATAATCGCCACGCTTGGCAGGCCGGTTGGCGATCGCAGTATGCGGTTGGAAGCTCAGGAAGACGCTGCTGCCCGTCTCCAGGTAATTTATTTCCTTAGTCGCTTTCTACGACATCCACGGGTGGAAATGGAGTGACGCTATTCTTAATCCGGCGCCATTATCTTTTCGTGTATCACGTTAAAAAATAATATCATCATATTATCTTTTTACGTGAGAGCAAAAACAAAACAAAATGTGTGGTGAAGTATTTCCCTTTACCACGCACTATTTAAACTGCATAATGATGAGGAGTATTCTAAGGAATTACGTTTTCTTAATTGGGTATTTGACAAAATATCAAATGAGTTACTTTTAAAACGGAATTTTGTATGAAAATACTGGCTTATGACGTCACATTTCAGAGCACTCTTTTTGTGTTTAATCTACTTATTTTAAAATTGTAATAAGTAACTAGTAATTGACTAAAAGAGATACATTTTCCGAGATATTTTGTAATTTTTGTTTTAATCGAGCATATGTAATAATTTATTGTTCATCGTGTCACATACCGTATAATTAAGACTGTTGTCTCTAATAAATATTATTTTTACGCTTGTACGAAACCCCTGCGTTCGAGAATCAACTGCACAACGCTGAGTCAGCTGCCTTTTGTGGCAACTCAGATACACCACAGGCTACATCTATGGTCCTGTTTTATTTATTCGTTTTGTCTGTTGTGTATTTAGTTTTTTTTTCTGTTGCTGTGCATATTATGTTACTTATCTGCTTATTTCGTTTCTGTGATGTATCTTGTTGGTATAATAAATGTCTTTCTTCTTCTTCTTCAGAATGCCACTTGCACTTGGCCGTTTTATTTTTTATTTGGCAACGCTAGTTCGCACCTCTTGAGGCGACTACTTGAAGTACAACATCAGTGTACCTTTTGTATCGGGGTAATTATAAAGAACTTTCACTAAAAATGTTTTAATGTAATCGAAGAAGCCATGTTGAAAGGTACTTATATGGACGTAGTTATTTTTTCTCTGCGTCTAATACTTTTCATTATATAACCTGTCCAAAACTAATTCTAGTCACGTGGTACAAAAACGCGCCATACATAACGGCCTCAAACTATGACGTCACACCTTGCACGTATGCAGCGTTTGTCAATATTTGAGTAATGTTTTTATGCATCTTAACCCTTATTAGAAAACGTTTATAATTTGATGAAAAAACTAAATCTAGTAAGTTTTTTATTATAAGATTAACTTTTTTTTTCACATATTTTGGGACTCCGAAAACTCCGTTTTTTCTGTTGTTATTTTTTTCCGAAATTTTCTGTGTCTTATATAGTATACAAGCAATATGACTCCAATTTAAGTTTGACGCAAGTTTCCCACTGAACAGGTTGCTGTGGTAGACTAGTAACAGATAGTGTGGCTAGGCTGCCTCTAATTTTAGCCTTCGGAGTAGGGGACCTTGTTTTATTAACGGTGTCGTATTAGTGGTTTCCGCCCTCACTCGCCATTAAAGTATGATCATTTTTGCAGTCTTTGAATCGGCCTATTGAGCCCCTACCAACGTTGTACTTAGGCCCTACGCTGCATGTGGTTGGAACCTCAGGAAGACGCTGCTGCCCGTCTCCTGGTAATTTTTTTCTCAAGTTACAACCTGCATATTTTTTGTCATCTACGCATCGAATCACGCAATACACACATTAAATTTACAAGTGATTTGTGTCCGACTGACTGAACTCGTGAGCGGCAATGTCTATAGTTAGAGAAAGTAGCTGCTAATTACAGCTTGTTGTACCGCCACTCTTTTCTCGATGACTAATAGATCCTTATAATGATGCTACTTAGCAGAATCTATTAAGTATGTAAGAACTGAAATGTTGGTTTTCGTTCGGATTAGGGTTGCCAGATTGTTTTGATAAGGGACAAATGCTCATTTTGGCAAACAACGGCATTATAAAATTTTCCAAGGGACAAATGAAAAACACGCATTGTATGTTGTTTTTATTGCTATTTAATAGTTATTGAAAACGGTCATTAATTTGCTATTTATCAAATTCGGAGCACTACCGGAGTAATAAGGGATATAGTCTCTCTGTTTAAAATTATGGCTGAAATACGGGATGTTCCACAAAATACAGGACGTCTGGCAGCACTATACGGGACCCTATTTGCTGAGCCTACGACGTCTGTCTGTTCGTCTGTCTCACCTATAAAAGGCATCATCTCTTAAACCGTAATAGGAAGCCAAGTGAAATTGACTGCCTCATTGGTCTAGCGGTATCACGTGTGATTACCATGCCGGAGGTCATGGGTTCGAGTGAATTGTGTTCTGTGGAAGTTATTTTTAATTTCCCTGTATTCATAAGCAGCCTATATACGTCCCACTGTAGGGCACAGGCCTCCTCTCCTTCCATGAAAAACACGTTGTATGTTGTTTTTATTGCTAGTTAACAGTTATTGAAAACAGTCATTAATTTGCTATTTATCAAATTCAGAGCACTACCATGAACAAATTAGGTACTTGAGGTACCGGCGTGGGGGCATACAGAGGCCAATGAATGTTGATGAAGCGAAAGATGTTTGTAGGGAGGATCCTACTCCTTCGGCGCACAGGCGTGAGTTAATGTGATGTGTAGGTATTATTGTGGCGGAAAACATCGTAAGGAAACTTCAGTGCCTGAGTTGTATGCTTACATGAGCGCTTGAAATTCGCCGTTCCGCAGTGGGCACGGGTGATGATTAAGCCCATACTCTTTCTATGAGAAAATGCCTGTGCACTGCAATGGATATAAAGACTGCGCATATGGCACAACGATCATCAGTCTCAAGGGCCTTCTCCTTCTTCTCCAGCATTTGATTGTTCACTGTTGAACGTATGTCTTCATAAGTCCAGGAATCTGTAATTGCAATGCAGTACAATGACAAAACAGCAGTGGTTTTGAAAGCGAGAGACCCAGGTTCGATTCCGTGTACCTATGACTTTGTTTTCTAAGTTATGTACATTTGTGAAGTTATAGTAGCAATACCACTTGCTAACGGTGAAGGAAAACATCGTGAGGAAACCTGAGTGTCTGAGCTATTCACATATCTCAGCGTTTGAAATCGCCAATACGCGGTGGGCACGCGTGGTGATTAAGCCCATACTCTCACCCTGAGAGAAGGCCTGTGCCCTACAGTGGGACGTATATAGGCTGCTTATCTATCTAACAATGACAAAACTGCATGAACAAGTCGATTCCGTTTCATTGCCGCTTGAAGTCTATGCGACGAAAAGAACATAGGACTAATAATGCAGTAGAAATCCTGACATTTGACATAATAATTAGAATATAATTTGGCAGTTAGACGATCGGTATCGCTCAGGATTTGGTGCGCGTAATGCCACGCGACTCGACCATGAAACTCTCAACGTATTAAGTATGCACTAAGAGATCGCGCCCTCTAAAGTTGTCGAAATGTAAGAAGCCCGTTCTGGCAGCTACACAAAAACGCATTTTACTTTGGATTTACTCGAACAAATACATTTAATAAAGGAACATACTCTGGCATATTATTTAACGCTCGAAAGAAAAAACAGACTTTGTAGCCCGAAAAGTTACTCATAGTTTAGATTTTAATGTTTTTGATCTCAAACTAGGTTAGATTCTATGGTTATTGTAGCTGTCTTCCACCGGGCTTCTTATATTTTGACGACTTTAGTAACTAGTAAGTACCACAAAAAAAAAGCCACAAAAGGAAATCATGACCTTCCAAGATCTTCCTGAGCAACCTTTATGGACCTTAGAGTCCCCGCCTTCGGAAGCCAGACGGTATTCTCGGAAAGTCTACGGGTCAGATACCTACTTGACATGGCCGTCGCCCATAAAACATCAGGAGTCATCGCGATATTTCCAAAAAACACACGCTTACGTCATCATGAACGAGAGATCTAAAGGGCTCTCACACATAAATACGATACGACGTCGCGTCGTGCTACCGAACCCTAAAAACCGTAAAAATATATATTTATTTTTATTTTGAAAAATAGAAAATTTTGCAAAATAAATGTCAACTGTCATTGTAAACGACAAACTACAAATTATGTTTCAGGAATTGCTCATTTTAGGAATAACTCTGTATGCTGCACATTACACAATTACACGTACACAACCATTCTTTACTTTCGCGGTTGAGTAAAAATACTTTACTGTAATAATCTTATCTACGAGTAAAATACGTTCACAATGACACCTTTTCAAACTGGTTCCACGACTTTTTTTTACAGTCTAGTACGAACTATCACCCGAACCATCTCCGCTCATTCACTGTTATCAATTGCAACAATATGGCTTTCTAAAAACCTAATTTCTGTGCACATTGTGTGTGCCACAATTCGGCGCCCGTTTTCCTTATCAATGGTGGTGCCGCGCCAGTATTCCGTTATCTAATTTCGGAGCCAGCATTGCTTCGTAACACCTTTCCATCTTCTTGAGCGCTCGAAAGCTGTAAGTACGCTTTGTTAGGGCCCTACCACAAGGCCGGTATTGTCCGGATATGCCCGGAACTAGGACAAGAGGAATTTCTGGAGTCATTTAGGCAAGGCTGGCAAAATGCTCCATTACTGTCCTTCGCCATCAGCTAGCTCTCAGGTTCTCAAAGACCCACCATGATACTCCAATTAGGTCCTACAACGCGGTAAAGCAATAATTTTCGTCATTCAAAAGTTTAAGGAGATAAACTTCTTCGTCGTAAAGTTGAATATAAGAATCAATGTACATTGCGCAGCCGTGTCTTCTGTGGGTTAATCGACTTTGCAATGTACATCGAATTGTTATAGTAAACAATGACTTTTAGTTCTATGAACTAGGCCCCAGAAGGCACCTTTAATCCGAACCTCGCGTACTGAACAAACTCACGGGCATAGCAAGCGTGACATTACTGAGTCTAACTAGAAAAGCGCTAGTGACTTATCAGTTACAGCGTTGCATAGTACCTTGGTAGCGTCAGGCCTAGCAGAAGCAATTTAGCTCGGTCCCACCCATGACCAATTGGCTGCTGATCGCTTTATGAGCTGCACCCAGTGTAAAGGCTGCATGTCATGTTACCTTGATTGAAATGAGACTGATCTCAAGACCTTGAGAGATTTGTCTGCCTATCTAGCCTCTGGATAGAACCGATTGCTGTACATATATGCCTGTTCCCTCTCACGCCAACGCAATGGACGAGATTGGCAGGCAACCCCTTAGTTGGCAGCATAACATAGCTCTAGTTATCAAATCAATGAATTGATTTCGAAATCACGGTCAGAATCACGGAATATTTAATTATTCTGTAGTTAGAATGACCCCTAAATACTTCGCCAATGACTTTGATGTCACCGTGTGGAGACGTTACTTCGAAGCCGGCTTGGGCTTGGCCGGATTTTTTGTTTCCATATGTAAATTGCTGTTAGCAATAAGGCCGCCCATTGTACTTTTTCATTGTAACTTTCATATTTTATGTCTCGCTTCTCGTGTGCAGTAAAGAATATTCTTATCTTATCTTATGTGAAATTCGTCTATCAAACCTAAAATGGTGTATAGTCATTGGAAATAGTCTCTGCCTCGTTGGTCAAGCGGTTAACTAGCTTGACTACCAAAACAGAGATAAGATAACAATATTGTAAAATTCTTTATTGCACTAAAAAAGCAATTTTGTATACAGGCGAGCTTACCTAATACTAGACATGGTACTAGGCATGGTAGGATACAGCAAACTGGAAGGGAGAAGAGAAGCGGCTCTCGCCATATATTTGTTTCGCGTGTTCCGCGGGGAGCTGCACCACCCAGCCATCCTCCAGGAGCTGCGGCTGAACGTACCAGACGAACTGGCGGGGCGGCGGCGGCGGCGGCGGCCCGCGCTGCTGGCGGTGCCGCGTGCGCGCACCAACCTGATGCAGCGGACGCCTCTCACGCGTGCGCTGTGCTTGCTCAACATGGTGGCCGACCATGTAGATATATTTTACTGTAGTCTGAGCGAGTTTAAGAGGGCCATAATTCTGATTTTAAGTTAAGGACTTATTTTATCTAACTTTATCGCATTAGGTAGTACACCTGTAATGATAGATGTTAAGTGGTGATACAAATAAATAAAAAATAAAATAAAAAAGACAACCTTCTTCTAGCTAACCTACGTTGATGTGGAGAGTCGATGGGGTAGTGTCAATATTTTTTATTGTACACCAGGAAAAACACATAAATATAATATTTCCAAAGATTCAGTACAACTGGAGGCCTTATTGCATATAGCAATTTAGAGGAGAATTAACAGATGTCGCGGGTTCGATTCCCACTGGAGACCGCCGTTTGATTTGTACGAATGTCCTCAGTCCGGATGTTTTTCCATGTTTGTGATGTCCTTGCCGTAACCACCTTATTTTTCACGCCAACTGGCTTTAATTGGTTAGGTATTCATCAAAAGATTTTTCATTAATTCTGACTCTTTTTATCTTCATCTACGGTCAATGGTGCCTGCCTAAATTCGAATTTCGAACGAAGGGGTTAAAATTTTGGCGCAGCCTGGTGCGGCGGTTGCCATGGCAACGGTGTCGTTGTTTTGCCGATCGCCATCATGTTTCTTTTGTTTTGTTTTCTCATTTCGGGGCCGTAGAATGGGATGCATGTAATACAGAAATAAAAGGTAAATAGAGCTGTTAAAAAAGGATAACAAAAGTCTAAAGATAGGTATCCCTCTAACCGTTGTTTCAGAAAAATGTTTTTACAAAGCGCCTTCAATATGAGAACGTATATTGTAAGTACTGCGATCGACGACGCGTTGCTCATACTTGTAACACAGGCGTCAGCAAGGCAGAGGATTTTTTTTTTCAGTAGGACCTAGTTAAGCTGAAACGACTCAACTTACAACATGATCAAAAATTAATATTTAAGATCACTTCTTTCATATAGAAAAAAATTACGTGGAAAACTTTTTTAACCTTGTAGGACCAACACATAATATAAGCATTTAAAAAAAATATATCAAAACCGACTCAACCCGCTTGAGTCGTTACTGATAAATCATCATCAGTAACGACTCGGAATCGACCCGGGTCGATTTCTAATTTAGCTGAAAGGATTCAAATATCTTGAGTCCTTTGTGAGTAATAAAACAGCTAAAACAACTAAAAAATTCTCCTAGAATCTTAAAAGTCGGTCCTTTGTTTAGATTACTTGTTTACATTACCTATTGCTATTACATATTGGCCTTTGACACGCACTTCTCCCCAGTTTGGTCAGGTGACTTATAAAATTAATTGACATGTAATTAACACCCATTATACTTATTTACTTATAAAATTAACTGACACGTTTTTTTTTTATTCCGATTGATTTATTATTACAATTATTATATATTTTTTAAAGGACATACCGTAATTGCGCATTAGTTCATTGTCACGAAGCATGAAACTTAAATATTACGCTACAATTTTAATAATAATTATCATCTATCATTACCACGATATTTATTCGATTACAATCTAATCTGTGTAATTACTTAATATAATATTATATAATGTACACATATAATTCAATAATAAATTAATTTATGCTTTTTTGACATTGAAATACCCAATTACTGCGAATTTATTCGTTTTTCCGAGTGCTGCACCTCGGTACACTACCGGGTACTGACGGACGACCAGCGCTGGAGTGGTGCTGCCTCTCCAGCATATGCTGAGTCAGAGCGTCTTTGCATTTGCCACACCCACAAACTTCTCTCTTGTATTGTCAGTTGATTTGTTTATGCATATTTCTGTTACTCCTGTTGTGTGCTTACTTGCTGTACAATTTTGCTTTGTGATACTTGTGCTATTCTTGATATGGGCTATACTTATGTGTGTGTGTAGATGCAAATATATGTTTTTATCTATCTATCTATCTAATGAAATTTACATGGGACTAGCCAGTTTCACTTTCATCTAAAAGGACTCAAAGCTGTTTATTTTATTTCTGCTCAATTAAATGAAGTTTAAAAGCCAATTCAATTATACAGGGTTCCCTCAAATTCCTGATACATGGGTAATCAAATGGGTAAGTGCATCGGCGAAATTTCGGGCCTGTTTACATCTGGCCGAAGTCGCTGCCTGTACGTAATACAGAGAAGTTTGTGAAGAGGCTCGAAATTTCGCCGATGCCTGCACTTGCTCAGTTGGGAGAGCGTTGGCACGGTTAGCCAGAGGTCGCGGGTTCAAGTCCCGGCATGGATCGAATTTTAGCGCTCTTCCATCTAATGTCTAAATAATGTTTCTCTATGTAAAGCAAAAAATATTTATTACCAAATGAATTATGTTACATGCATGTGGATTAATAATTAATTAATCTTAATTCCAATTTAAAACAATGCCCATTCTATGTAACACATAATAATATGGTTTTAAGCGTTATCTAGCAAACAACTCCACTACAAAGCAGATAAACCACGATAGTAATTCATAAAATGTCAAGATATAGAAAATTTATTATTTTTAATGACACGCGATACTCACACAGTAATAAAAAAATAACGGTAATTAAGGTTCTAGGTACTTATTTTTACCTAATAAATAATACCTGTTAAATGTATCATCATCATCAACCCATTATGTCCCCACCGAGGGGCACGGGTCTCTTCCCTGAGGAAGGTATAGGCCATACTCCACCACGGGGGCCAAGTCCGGATTGGTGGAGGCTTGTAGACTAGTGGCTCGTCTACTGTCAGAAGTTGTCAAGCCGCCCTAAGGCCTCTGACTTGGCTTAACGACTGCCATCTATCGACGGCAGCCGGCACCAACAGCTTAACGTGCCTTGCGAAGCACGGAACCGCTCGGAAAAATGCCACTAGCGTTAGGCATAGACGGCGACCCATCCATGCACTGAACGCGCCCAGTGTTGCTTAACCTTCGTGATCGTTTAAGATCACTCAGGCAGCCGGGGCTACGAGCGATTGTTAAATGTATAACTAATGGAAAATTTAACAAATATTCTCAGATGTTGTGTAAATGACAAACTTTTAACGAAATATTTCAGGTGTCTGTAAAGGGTAGGTCAAAACTTTTCGCGCTTTTGAAATAAAACCGTAAATATGTATTATTTTAATTTTAGTACCTATTTTTTTTAATAGGCACCTCATGCGAAATTTTATGAAACACATCTGTCTCACTCCTTGCTGTCAAAACTATCGAAAAACCAACTCTTGTTGTAGCTGCCTGATTGGTTCGGCTTATTGACTGTAAAAACATTATTGATTACGAAATCGCCTCTGCACAATTTAACAATTGAATAGAATTTATGAGAAATGTGACAATTTGTCGAAAAACTAAATTGGCTAACATCCTTGACTAAATTGACTGATATAGCCTTCAAACACCGAACAAGTGCGAGTCGGCCTCGCCCACCGAGGGTTCCGTACAAATTTGTAGGTACTTACGTATTATAAATAGTTCAGCGTGTCTCGCAGTTTTTTCCGAGCTTTTTTCGAACTTCAAAGACTATTTTTTATGATTTCATTACAAATGTATAGTTTTCAGATTTTTTCCTGTATTTGTATTATAAGACCATGTTACTTGCCAGATTTCATAGTTTGTTTGTTACGCTCTATGAGCCGTTTTCAGCACAAATTCACAAAGCACTTCATAGATGGCGCTTATAAGCGTGCACATACAAGAACTGGGATACGTCTGTCAAATTTTGCTTAGCGCAGATTAATTTTGACAGCCGTATTCCGGTTCTTCTATGGCCACGCCTGTAAGCACCATCTATGAATTGCTTTGTGAATTTGTACTGAAAATGGCTCATTGCACAAAATTAAAAAAAAAAAACTTAAATAACAGGTAAGAGTAAATGTACAAAGGCGGACTTATTTCAAAAGAAATTTCTTCCAGCCAGCCTAAGAGAGGCTCTGAATGATAGAACAGAGAGCGGGAGAAGGCAAATAAAGCTCAATTATGAGAGAAAACCAATAGGTATAAATATATACTTACTAATATACACACTCGTGCTTCGCAGGGCACGTTAAGCTGTTGGTGCCGGCTGCCGTCGATAGATGGCAGTCGTTAAGCCAAGTCAGAGGCCTTAGGGCGGCTTGACAACTTCTGACAGTAGACGAGCCACTAGTCTACAAGCCTCCACCAATCCGGACTTGGCCCCCGTGGTGGAGTATGGCCTATACCTTCCTCAGGGAAGAGACCCGTGCCCCTCGGTGGGGACATAATGGGTTGATGATGATGATACACACTCGTTGTACACATACTACATAGTAAATAAAATATATATACGTACTTCTAGACATATGTCTATGTCTATGTCGACAAAAAGTATCCTAAAAATTTTTATTCCCTTAAGAGTCGAAATGTCGAGAAGTCGAAAGAGCTGAAGAGTCGGAATGGCAGGGACGCGGCATCAATATCAATGGCGAGTACATCACGCACCTTTGATTTGCCGACGATATAGTAGTCATGGCAGAAACGATGGAAGACCTCGGCATAATGCTCGAAGACCTCAGTAGAGTTTCCCAACGTGTGGGCCTTAAAATGAACATGGACAAAACGAAGGTCATGTCGAAGTTGTAGACGAATACGTCTACTTAGGACAAACAGTCCAACTAGGCCGGTCCAACTTCGTGAAAGAGGTCAATCGTCGAATCCAACTCGGCTGGGCAGCATTCGGGAAACTTAGAAAAGTATTTTCGTCTAATATACCTCAATCGCTCAAGACAAAATTATACAACCAGTGTGTGTTACCAGTGATGACTTATGGCACTGAAACGTGGTCTCTCACTATGGGCCTCATAAGAAGGCTCAAGGTCACGCAACGAGCTATGGAAAGGGCTATGCTTGGAATTTCTCTACAAGATCGAATCAGAAATGATGAACGGCATAAACAGCCGTATCTTTTTTCAGTTAATTTAAAAGTTTAATTTTTTTTACAGATTGAAGAGATTGTAGGTCCGTTTTTGGTCCACCACTCACATATGGTTTTAATTTCAACTCGATACCTCCACACCACACCTCCGTTCCGTGTGGCGCCGGATTAAGAATAGCGTCACTCCATTTCCTTCCGTGGATGTCGTAGAAGGCGACTAAGGAAATCATTTACCAGGAGACGGGCAGCAGCGTCTTCCTGAGAATCCAACCGAATACTGCGATCGCCAACCCGCCCGCCAAGCGTGGCGATTATGGCAAAACCCCTCATGGTTTGGAAAACCATGAGGGAGGCCTATGTCCTGCAGTGGGCGTCAAATGGCTGATGATGATGATGATGAACTCAACACGTTCCGGAGATAAAGGGTCTTGACGGGCAGATGGATAACAAAGTGATCCTCTAAGAGGTCCGTTTTGAGGTACGGAGCCCTACAAATTAGCAAACTGAGATATTAGTCAGCTAGTCACATCTACCGAAGAACCTAGAATAAAAAAATAAGGTTCTCGTTCAGGCGATATAAAAAGCGTCTCAAGTGCAAACAAAGGTAGGCAGGAGAGTAAAATAATTCTTGTATTTTAGACAGCATTAGAATACTAAAAAAAAATTAATCATCATTCATTCTTACTCTTAAAGCTTGTAGTCATTCCCTTGCAACGGTAGCAGTGGGTGACGTGTAATATTTTTTTAATCACAATCGATGAACACAATGTGTGATACTAACTAATAACTTTAGCCCTAAACATGTAGGTAGGTACCTAGATTGTGGAGATGATCAGAAGAAAATGTTGGAAAAAACTTGCATATAGATTCAAGAATTTTGATAGTTTTTTTTCCTTGGTTTTAGGTGTTATTTAAATAATTTCTTTAAAAATGTTAAAAACTAATGAAATAAATAGAATTGGTACCAATAACTGAAAAAAAATGACTTTTATATGGTTAGAGTCCTTTTTGCGAAATGCAAAATTATGCTTCTCCATAATAATACTAGTCTAGCAGAAAGAACCCTAACACATATTTTGTTCAATAACTCGACAACCATTAAATCGTACAGAAATTAAGGACCATCTGTAAAATATTTATAATTTTACCAGTAAATGAGCATTAACACAACTTTGAATATAGGTAAGATCATTGAAGAATACCGGTCTGAACTTCAAACGTCATTATCTCGAAAGTAACTGTATTATAGTCGATCCAACAGTTTATTTAACTTTTGACAGCTCAATTTAGTGACGTTCTATGAAGTTACCGACTCGATTTTTTATTTTAATCGATTTAAATTAGGTTGAATTATTAACCGATTGATTGTATTGCTGTTTTATTTTGAAATTTTTGTGGTTTGTCTGTCTGAACGTGATAAACTAAAAACTACCCAACGGGTTTTCATATTAATTTGTTACTTATAATATTTACACCTACTTTTATAGTATATATCGTTGTAATAAGGTAGATTTATATTTTTATAGAAAATCAACTTGAAGTCATCACTATTCTGAAAAAATAAAGGTGTCCATGAAGTGCTGCATTTTCGCCTCTGGTTTCCTGTCAAATAAATAAGGGGCTTCATGGGTGTGCATCTGTCAAAAGTTAAATAAACGATTGGACCGATAATATTATTCATCATCATCATCATCATAATCAGCCGGTGTCAGTCCACTGCTGGACATAGGCCACTGAGCCCGATCTAAGGCTCTTCTTTTCCAATATTATTATTATTTATTTATTTAAATTGCAAAACATTACAGTCTAGAGACTATTACGTTCTACAATTAGTAACTATGATTTTATGATTGAATTTGAAGAAAAGATCACAATCTAAGTGGGTTGAGTCTTTTTTGCTTAGCTAGGTTTAACAAGGCAAGTTTCTACCTAGGTGAAACTTCTTGTACCAAGGTACTAGTACCTTTTTACATGCTTTCCGTATAGGTCGATAGCTAAGAGGTAGGTAACATATTTTTTTTATATTACCTGTATTTTTTGTTACAAGGTGTAGTAAAATATCATATACATATACATCGGAAAATGGGGGGTAGTACTTGTCAATGTAAGCCACATTTATTACGAGGAAAACTTCAGAAATAAGTACTACCTATTTATTCCACACTTAAACCACCTTCGGCATAAAAATAATTGGAACAGACGTTTTCTCCAATGCTTGAAAACATCACAGTTGTGCTTATTGACGAGTTCCCCATTTACAGATGTACCTACCTAGTGTGTATATATGCACCTAGAAATATGGGAATTTTATTACGTATTGCTATGTTGCAATATTTATGTAAATAACATAAATAATACTAAATAAGTACTAAATAAATCTTTTACAGTCACTGCATCACATCGACAAGAGATCCATCGAGCAGACGCTATGAATCATAATGTGCGATGAAAGCTGCTATTTTATCGTGAGTTTTAGAAGTCAGCGAAATTCTGTAGGCCTCTGCTACGGTACATTTACTTATTTAGAGATAAGATAAAAACTTTGTCAAAACAAATTAACAAACATGAATTATAAATTTCGCATTACAACAAAACAATACTTGGCTGCACCCTACAAATTACGATACTTAATTAATTATAAATTTCGCATTACAAACAAAACAAAACAATACAAATTACAATACTTAAAGTAGTAATCGATTATTAAATAGTTCTTTAAATAACCGTTTATTATCGTTTTTTTTAACCGGAGATTTACCGGTTTTGCTTGGAAATGGCAAATCACTAGTTCAAATGGGGGTTAGCTGCGGTTCGAAATTGTTCGCGGACAGTGTTTCGCACAAGTAACTTTATTTTCCGATCAAATTGGCAAATAGTCATGTTGTCTAGTCTCAGAACAGGAGCACAAAGCCTGGTAAGAACGACCTCAGCCCTAAAAACCGAAAAAAGTCTATTGTTGTGTAAATAATCGCATTATATAATACCAACTTGACGTTTCATGTGTGGCCATCTCGATATCAAAATACGATTTGTTTTGGATATATTTCAGTGGCGAGCATCTTCTAGGGCTCTGCAAACTAGTTCAACCCTGCAGCATGATAGTCTCTTCGTGCACCGCGACTCTCCTGAAGATAACCCTGGCATTAAGTTTGAATTCACACCTCAGAACCAAAAGGTACAAATTCTAACCTTCATTTGTTTTTTTCTTTTCTTCTCGTGTAAAACTTCAATTTAAACAGCGCAACTATGATTTATGAAAAGATCTTGGGCTGGCGCTGGAGTGCTCTGTTCAGACGTCTGTTTTTGAAAATTTCTAAACGATCTTTTGTTCCCAAAATAACAAATCTAGTACCTATGACAGGAATGTTGTTAAGTTACTGGGAATCTTCATTTTTATGACCGCGGCTCACAATATTTCGAGACTTTTACAGTATTTTGAGCATCAACCACGAGCTAGTATGTAGTTGATACTAACAGCCGATGAATCTGCCTAAGGTAGGTTACGTAGGTATGTTTGTTTATGTTAGGTCTGTAGTAGGGTTACACAAAATAGAATATGGCTTTTTAAATGTTTATTTTTGATGTTATGTTTAGTTTGATCTATATAATTCAAAATGGACAATACCGGTAATAGTCGAAGAGAAATTACAAAAAGAAAAAATAATAACATTTCCATTACCTAGTTACCTATTACCACGTTTTCAAAATAAGTTACTGTTTTTCTAGCGAGCGGATGCCCTCTTAGCGATCTACCCAGAAGGCCACAAGCGAGCAGCCATGATCCCCCTACTAGACCTGGCGCAGCGGCAAGCCGGCGGCTGGCTGCCCATATCCGCTATGCACAAGGTGGCCGAGATACTGAACCTGCCTCGCATGAGGGTCTACGAGGTCGCTACCTTCTATACCATGTTCATCAGGTCTGTTTGTTTGGTATTTACCAGCTTTTATTTAAAGTCACATTCTTATGTACATATATTTATAAATCTTGCAATGAAAATTCTAACCACTTCCTGGGGACCGACTGAGCTGAAATTTGGTATAGCTACATAACTTTGATGACAATATAAAAATATGGCACCATGGAGCTGCTCTGATGATACAGTTGGAATGTAGTCATTAGAACTCCGCAATGAAACATGATAACAGCTGTGTTCTGGCATAATTTGGTTAATATCCTTCCCCTTAATAATAAAACTTCCAATTAACCATGGCTGTAAATCTTTTAAGTCGCATAAGAACATGAACAAACTAATTATAAATACCTAGTATGTGTCTATGAATCATAGTCTTGCTGATGACACTTCTATAGTGCAGCTACATATATTCAATGCTATTGTGGATTTTGGGGTTCACAAAACATAATGGATTTTATGAATATCTTGATTTTTTTTCCCTTTTCTGTTTAGGTATTTATGTAAATTTATTTTGTAGTTCTAATTATTTTTCTTACTTATAATTTATTTTATATGACGACTACAACTCACACTTGGCTGGTCTTTTGTTTTCATCAAAATTCTACCATAAGAGCCATAATATTATATCTTTGTGACTCAGGATCTTGCGTACCGAACCACCCAAATGGAACATACAAATTATGTTCAGATATTTTTAAGTCACTTTAAAGCATTTTCTGTCTCTGACCACCACCGATTTTCGGTTCACTTTTTTTTTTATTTACCTGGCTCTCATTTACTATTCAGTACTTTAGCGTTTTTTTGGTCGCAAATTCAAATCCGTCGTCATTTTGAATTTTTAAAATGGTGACGCCAGTGATAGTTAAAAAACAATACATGTCTAACTAGCGTTAAAAAATTACTCCACATTCATGTGTGAAAAAGCGATACCAATCAGAGCGAGTTCGGTATAACCCGGCAAAATATCTATCCACCTGCCACCGTCAGACCGCTCGCCATCTTGCGATGTACCTAGATATTTCGACGGGTTATACATAAATGAAGGAGCTACTTGTTTAACCTTGTCAAAAATATGTTACTATGAAAATGGTGCTATAAAAGCATGCTTGAACTCCGAGGAAGTTATGAGTAAAACTGATCGTGAAAACAATATAATTATATATGTTGCTTTATATAGGTTGTACAGTTTTATACATGGTGTCCAGTGCCGGCCTTAAGCACACTTCGTTTTTCTTACAAAGCATTATTAAAATCGCCGGCGTTCCGTTTGTTTAGATGCAATGCAGTGAAGTGAAGTGCATTACTACTATTATTATGACTAATTAATAATATAATTCATTGATTGACTTTATAACTGAGCAATGGTAACTACATGATATCTCGGGAACTACGTTAAAGTGATGTATGAAAAAGGAAATGTATGAATTACGGCCATCTTATGAAGCCGATTTTTAAGACTAGGGGCCCACCACGTATTTCAAGCACTAAGGTTTTCGCATACACCCAGTCAGCCACGTTTGCTTGTGCCATTAGCGACTGTTATTAGCGTTTAAGATAAGATTAGAATCATCATCATCAGCCATTTGACGCCCACTGCAGGACATAGGCCTCCCTTATGGTTTTCTAACTATGAAGGGTTTTGCCATAATCGCCACGCTTGGTAGGCGGGTTGGCGATCGCAGTATGCGGTTGAAATCTCAGGAAGACGCTGCTGCCCGTCTCCTGGTAATTGATTTCCTTAGTCGCCTTCTACGACATCCACGGAAGGAAATGGAGCGACGCTATTCTTAATCCGGCGCCACAAGGAGATTAGAATTACTGTTTTACTGCAGTGCACGCTCTCAGTGGCGGTTCTAGCGTAGAGCGAGAGGAGCCGCTCTAGGCGCCTTGTGGCAAAGTGCGCTAAAATGTGTGAAGGAAAGGTGACCGTGGCAAACGGGTCGGTGCGCCGTTGTTTATGTTAGAAAATCAGGAGGTTAATAATTTCAGTCCTGTGTAATATTAATTATATACCGTGCAATCTCCTGGGCTCTGCACGCCGTTCACACGCGGGTATCGGCAGAATAACAGCGCTGGAGTTTACTTGCAAACTTTCGGCACATGCTGAGTCGAAACCCATTTGCATTTGCCACACACACGTTTTTATGTTTTAATGTTATTATTATTCTAATGTCACCAATACTTACTGTACCGTATAATGTGTTAAGTTGTTATGTTTCCATGATTTATGTACCTACGTTTCTATCTTGTCAATGTTTACACTGTGCCGTTGCTTCGTGACTTATGTTAATGCTTTTTGTATGTGTGTGTTTCTTGTGGAAATAAATCAGTTATCTATCTATCTATCTATCTATGTCTATCAAAGGGCGCCCTGATTTAGGGCTGGAATCATCACCGCATGTCCAGTTGTGGCGAGCAGATGTCAACTCTGCACGCGCACTATAAACTCCAACATTCCTGCATCGCGCAAGCAAAATGTTTCACATGACATACCATAAATATAACGTCCGACGAACATCAGTCGGACCGGCCGTCCCCAGGCATACGATCCGCAATTTCCCTTTATAGTGGAAGAGCACGATCCCCCGCTTTTCCCTATACAGTCATTATATACATTTGGAAATGCATGTGAACCGATAAACGATAAGTAAAAATCTTTAGGACCAAAATTGTAGACCATAAAAAATCAAAAAAAGTATTATGTCAACATTTCCGTATCTCAACGGAAAAGCAACGTGTTTGTAAAAAAAAACTGGATTAAACCCTTTCTTCAAGATAGCGGAAAATGCACATAGGAAATCTTGGTCGAAAAAGAAGCTAAGCTTTTCTAGGCCCCCCCAAGTAATACACAAGAAGAAAGAAGTAACAGAAAAAAAAAGACTAGTTATAAGGAATTAGAATAAGAACGTGTGTAGTACAATAACACCTGTACGAATTAACGTCAGCAATGACGACGTAATGTATACACATGGGAAAATTATAAAAAGAACACATAAAAAAGGCATGGACATAGAGTCCATAGAAAACAAGGATACTCTACACTTGATAGAAAACCGAAGTATTTTATATAAAAAAAAAATACACAAAATTTAGCCTTGGTTGACGTGCATTTCTAAACCGTTTTCTCCGACGTAATGCCTGGACTATAGAGTTAGTACTACTAGCTCTCTATAGAGTTCGTCCATGGCAACGAATCTAATCTGGCTACAAAATAGGAAAATCTTGGATTTCCCGTCAAACTAGTGACTTAGCGCTTTAAACTTGACTCCTTTATCTTTTGCATAAATATATATATATTCTTGTTTTGACCAACCATCGGTTACGCTGTCAACTATCGCCCAATCAACGTTCACGTCACGTGATTTTACTCTGCGGCACATCACACCTTGCATTATCATTCACAGAGATAGTACTTTTTCGTAACTCGGACGTTGGCAGAATACTTAGGAAAAAAAAAAAAAAAACATCATGCGCTCATTTCATTGGTAAAGACTAATCGCCACGGCAGGGGCCATTTTTGAGTGTGAATTTTGTAGGGAGAAATACTTCTAAAGTTCTTATTCGTAGGGTGACGCCAATCTTCATTGTTACACTAATTGAGCCCCCACTCCTTCCCCAGACGTCCCATTGGCAAGTACCACTTGCAAGTGTGCACAACCACCCCATGCTGGCTGCGGGGCTCCGATGAGGTCCTGCAGGCGCTGAAGGAGGGCACGGGCTGCGAGGTTGGCGGGAACAGTCCCTGCGGAAAGTTCTCGCTGTCAGAGGTAAGCCTTTCACTGTTAAAACTGACCACCGTTTCACATTCATACAAGGTCTAAAATAGGTATATTACTGTTAATTGAAGAAAGAGAAATTGAAATTAACAAAACAATCGAAATAATAACGAAAACAAACTTTGATTTCCATGACATTTTACAAATACGATTTGACTAGTGGTCCTTCTAGGATCTGGACATTATGTGCCCTTGGACGTTTTGACACTTGGTCCAATATACCCCGTAGGCATGAGATCCTTATTGCATACTTTGACCCCCGAAAATATCGTTATAGCATGATCAATATTAATATCATTCACTCAAGAAGGTAATATTGGATGAGTGAGAGGCAAATGGTTTTCCAGGGATAAATAAATTAATAGCTGATTGTCAGGGTTGCCAGTCATACAATTATTTACTGATAGATAGCTCTGCAAATGTCATGGTGCAAGACGTTTTTAACTTACTCAGTGGATACAGCTTACCCCTGGGTAAGCAGATAGATAGTGCTATCAGGTTAGCGTGGGCGCGAGCCCGCCTTAACAATATTAACTCCGCGTAGTACCAAAGGTTTACCAAAGGTTAGGTTTGAACGAGCGGGCGGACGAACTGGCAAAGGATGCCGCTCTCCGCAAGAAATCTTCGGCGGATTACAATGCCGTACCGATCTCCTACATAAAGAGGATGATACGCGAGGAGACTGTCCGCACCTGGCAGGGGAGGTACGAGTCTTCCACAACAGGGGGGGTGACCAAGGCCTTCCTCCCAAACGTAGCCGTGGCACACAGTATACTTAGGAAGACCAAACTCACCCCTCTCCTGGTACAAGCCCTAACAGGGCATGGGGGACTCGCCTCGTACCTGCACAGGTTTAAAGTGAAGGACAGTCCATCCTGCGTATGCGATCCGGACGTGGGGGAGACGGTGTGGCATGTAATGTTCGACTGCCCAAGATTCGCTCGGTGGAGGGCGGACCTGGAGGTCGAAATGGACACAGCTTTTAACAAGAAAAATCTGCCAACAATTATGGTGGACAAAGAAGATAGGGAAAAACTTTTTAAATTCTTAACCAAAATTATGGGATGTGTAGGAAAATTTTATTGTAAAAAAAAAAAAATATCTTAAGAATGTATTTGTAATTGTGGACCGTAACATTTGTGGACTGTAGATCCATGGATCGGAAACTGCCTGTGAGCGATAGAATAAGCACATACCGAAACAAGACCATGTAAAACGTTTAGGTAAGGAAGGATCCGTCGGTCAATGTTAAGACACTGTTGTTAGAAATAAGAGAGAAAAAAAAAAGAGCGAAGGAAGAATTGAGGAAGAAAAAAAAAAGAAATGAAAAGAAACGAAAAAAAAAACAAAACCAAAGTAAAAAAAAAAAAAAAAGAATAAGGAAAAAGAATGATAATATATAAAAAAAAAAAATAATAATAGTAATAATTAAGTATGTTTAAGTTATTTTAAGTGCAATGTAATCCTCCCCCAAAGGAAATAAAGCGGAACTAGAAGAAAAAAATAAAAAATAATAATAAATAAATAATTATTACCTAATAAAAGCACGGACTTACCCATGTCCGTGGAGAGTGAGACGAAGCACTAACAGGTTAGGTTTTGTGTATTTTCTTGGATCTCAGTGTCTTGAAATAAATAAACATTAATGTTAAAATAGTAACAATCCACCTTTTTTAAAGCCTTTATTTTACTTTTTACTTGCAACATTTGTGTGTCTTAGTTGAAACTTAGTTGTACGTCAATTTTCCTTCTAACTCCAGGTGGAATGCCTGGGGGCATGCGTGAACGCGCCCATGTTGCAAGTAAATGACGACTACTACGAAGACCTGACTGTCGAGGACACGAAAGAGATCATTGAGAAGCTGAAGAAGGATGAGAAGCCTAAACCTGGACCCAGGTAAACTATCAATCAATCAGCGTGTTCTCGTCCACTGCCAGTCAAAAGACTCCCCAAGGCACTGTCCTCGGCCACCCTATTACCTATTATTACTTTATTGCACACACAAGAATAGAGTACAAAAGGTAACAAAAGAAAGTACATGTACAAAGGCGAGCTTATCTCTGTAAGTGATTTCTTCCAGCAAACCTTGGGGAGTCCGAGCGGAGGTGTGAAACGGGTCTACGCACGTGCACATGATATAATATACTACATACATATTTACACAAATAACAAAATAATATTAATATAAATACCTACCCAAAAATACAATATATATATATATATATAGCTGGCAGCGGCTGGATGAGGGTGAGGGGTGTATATATATATATCTGCCGCAGATCGTTGGCCCAACGGGCTGGTGGGAGTCCTATGCTACGTTTGCTAGATCGCGGTCTCCACTCGAGAATAGTGGCTGTGGGCTGGTTACATACGAGTATGCCGAAGAACCAATTGTTGATGGGGTGCAAAGGTTCTCGAGGGAGAACACGAGCCGGTATACTAATATCTAAGTAATTAAATAAGAAGCGGCGGTAGCCCAGTGGGTAGAACAATGGACTCGGAAGCGGGAGACCCAGGTTCGATTCCCAGTGCGGGCATGTACACTATAACTTTGTTTATTTTCAAAGTTACGTACATCTGCGAATTTGTAGTAGCAATACCACATGCTAACTGTGAAAAGGAAAATATCGCGAGGAAACCCGTGGCTTGGTTGGCTCCGCACGTATTAACTCGTCTTTCCTGTGGGCTAGGTCGACTTTACTTATGTGCCAAAGAACACAACAGGCTACTTTTAAATCCCACGCACGAAGTCGCGGGCACTACCTACTAGTCAACTTATAAGGTGTTTTTTTCATTCCAGAAGCGGCAGATTCGCGTCGGAGCCTTTGGGAGGACTCACGTCCCTCACCGAAGAGCCCAAAGGCCCGGGCTTCGGACTCCAAGACGCGCTCAAAGCTTAGACCTCATCAATTCACACATTTTGTACATTTTATTTGTGTAATAGGGAATGTAATTAAATAAATCATGTTAGAAGTTTACTTTGGGAGTTTAACTTTCTGAAATATGGGTGGTTTGAGAGCCGCGATTCTGTAATTGGTAAATAAAAATTGCCATTTATTTAGACTTTTTCTAGTTTGTGTTGAAATATTTTTGGAAAGTTTGGAAAAAACAAAGTAGCTTATTCGAGAGCTATTAGGGAGAGAGTTAGGGCACGTTCGTTTTGATATGGCTTTCAAACAATCCAAAATTCAGGGTGTGTTATAGGTAAGTACCCGAAACCGGCGTGCATGCATGTAACGACTAATAAATGTTGATGAACTCAAGGAGGCTTCAGGATCTGGATCGTGGAAAGTGGCAAAGTCTGGTCTCTGCCTACCCCTCCATTATGCAGAGGTGAGTGAGTTTATGTATGTATTCGTAAATAAGACATACGATGAAAAATTGTTCTAATGAAAAATTGATTTTCCTTTTATAGAGCGTTAAGGTGGTCATCCATAATGCTCTATAAAGGGGAATTTCCCGCCAGGCGTTTGTGAGTGCCATTCGCAACTATTTTTCGTCGGACATCGTAAGTATTTAGGCTAACTCCTGAAATATTTTGTATGCGCGATGTAGGAATACTCGTTGTAGAGTTACCACATATCTATCAAATCAGCCCATGAACGAAGCCTAGCTTTCAGTGTTGGACTTAATTCAATTCCTTTGGTAATTAGAAAACTTATTAAGTTCCAAGTAATTGAATTGAAACCACAAGTACTTTTTATATTTAGTAGAAGGGAATCGCACAAACGGTAGGATTGTCAGGGGATTTTTTCTTCAAAATGTGATAATCTTCGTTAACGATATTCATTACATCATACTTTATACCTCAATAATATTGCTCGGGGTGTCCGACGAATACCAGCATCTATGGGCACCGTACCCATTTTCATGTGCGAAATAATCTTGAAAGAAAGAAGACATTCAAATTGCCACAGAAACACAAAGTATCTCTTTTGTCCAAGGCTTTTTCACATTTCTGGACTGTTCACTATAGACGTTTTGAAGCTTTGGACTTACTATTTTCACGAATGTTATCAACGTTTGCACTTTCTCATTTCAATATTCGTTTTTAGGTACTCAGTTGTGATTATCGATTGTGACGACATTTTTGTTTTTATGATCATGCAGCGTTATTTGGAACTAAAACTTTGAAAGCGGCGTATCAACGATGCGCCCGTTTGTATGTTGGCGTCACCTTACTAAACCGCTTTGTCGAACGAACGCGAAGTGCTCATACAATACGGCGTAGGTACTTTATTTCAGCCGAATTGAAATCCGGCTGACCGTGCGGTAGGTAGCCATATTGCATTCATCATCATCATCATCATCAGCCTATGCTTGTCCACTGCTGGACTTAGGCCTCTCCTATAGCACGCCACTGAGCACGGTCCTCGGCTACTCTCATCCAGCTCTTGCCAGCCGCCCTGCGAAGATCATCGCTCCACCGAGTCTGAGGCCGGCCCACACTACGTTTAAAGATTCGCGGTCTCCACTCGAGAACTCGTCTACCCCATCGGTTATCAGTTCTTCGGATAATATGGCCGGCCCACTGCCACTTCAGCATGCTAATTCGGTGGGCTATGTCGGTGACTTTGGTTCTCTGTCGGATCACCTCGTTTAGAATTCGATCTTTCAGAGAAACCCCGAGCATAGCCCTTTCCATAGCACGCACGTATTGCATTACAGTGATGTTTTTCAATCCGGTGCGCCCACTTGTAATACGGCGTGTTATACAATATGGCTGCGACATAATTACTGCGATAAAAAAATGCACCGTGTCGTGTGCGCGGAGAGTCGTGGCTCAGAAACATCGGGGTTAACATTTTCCTGCGTAATAAATAAACACGTTGTATTCGGCCACTGTTGGACATAAGCCCCAAGGCCCGCTACTTCTTTCTGACCTCGGCCATTCTCATCTGGCTGCTATCAGCCTCAGATTGTCAGCCCAATGAGCTGGTGGGTGGCCTAGTGGGGTTCACTGCGCCCTGCGCCACTCCAAAACATGTTTCACCGAATTACAATCCATCTAAGACGACTAATCGACAGTTTGTTTGTTCGATATTTAAATTTATCCAATGTTTGATTTTACGAATCTCGTTTGTTCTGTGCTACGTTTCACCTAAGCATTAATCGGCCTATAGATATGAATACGATTAATTTTTTGCGATTTATTTGCAAACCATGTAGATTTTAATAAAATTTTACGTACATACGTATCGTATACGTAAACTCACGCCTGTATCCCAGAGGGGTAGGCGGAGACCAAGTAGGTCTGCCACTTGCCACGATCCTGACAGATCACTTTCGCTTCCTCAACGGTTTCGGGAACTTTTTATCTTGCCCTTTGCTAACACATCCCCTATTTGGTCGACGTATGTCCGCCTGGGGACGTCCCTTACCGGCCCTTCCACCCACATTAGCTCGATATATTTGTTTCGTCTTCTTTCATCCAACGGCCATCTGCGGCCAACGTGTTGTCATAGGTGAAATGCAAGGATGTTTCAAGTGAAACGAATTTTGGAGTTGCGTAGTGAACTCCGGTTCTTCGGCAGATGTGAGATGTAGGTAGGTAAACAATCCAATTACTTTACGCATTTTGACTTAGGATAAGGCTTGTTATCTCACATTTTGTGTAGTGTGGAGTCGAGATAAGGCTCAGTCATGCGTATCGAGTTGCGCGCGGCACAGAATTTATTGGTTTTTTAAGTAATTGGGATAAGTGCAAAATCAAGTAGTTTATTGATATTATGTACCTTAATACCACGACGCAAGGAAGTGTTTATAGTACCTCGTATTAAGGCATAATGAATTTAATTGGTTGTAAAATATAGAACTGAAGTGAACAGATTGGGATGATCTCAAATGAATCGAAGACCGAATTTGAAGAAAAATGAAAGTAAGGTGGAGCTTAGCTTGCTCATCGAGAACACCAAGAAACCAAAATATGAAAATGTAAGTAGGTACCTTCCTTCCAACCTTCACATTTTAGTTGCAAAGTCGCATAACTGAGTAGTGCTAGGTTTTTTTTATACCCGTATGGAGTGATTCGTACCTACTCAGATTAATAGGTAATCTGACGATTCGTAGCTCGTATAATGTGTTGACAGCGATATGGAAATGTTGACGTGCTTTCGAAAGTGTCGACTGTAGAGGTAGGTACACACAACTCTGTACCTATTACAGAGATGTGTGTATGAATCATCATTCAGCCACAAGAAGTCCACTGCTGGACATAGGCCTCCTCCATGGATTTCCAAAAAGACCGGTTTAAAGCGGCTTGCTGCCACTTGGATGAGGTCATCTATCCATCTTGTGGCTGGTCGTCCTACGCTGCGCTTGCCGATGTTATATGTGGTCTCCATTCGACAACTTTTCGGCCCCATCGGCCATCAGTTCTGTGTGCTATGTGTCCCGCTCACTGCCACTTCAACTTAAGTACTAATCCGTTGGCCTATGTCGACTACTTTCGTTCGTCTATACGGATCTCATCATTTCTGATTCGATCTCTTGAGAAATTCCGAGCATAGCCCTTTGCACATCTCGTTGCGTGACCTTGAGCTTTCTTATGGGGACCATAGTGAGAGACCACGTTTGTATGAATATACTATGACGTGTGTATGAATAGACTATTATAATCCGAGGTATGAATGGTGAGGATAAAATAATCTCATTGTCGTACGATCAAAAATATTGATAACGTTTTATGATACCAAGCAGTGATTCGCGGAAAAAATATACGTGTAGTAAGTAATGTTATAATGTAGGTAAAATTTTGTGAAGAAAGAAACGCACTAAGCAATTTCGTTCAATCAATTAAATATCATTCATTCAGTTGCACTTAATTCTTGGACAACGTCATTCATTCAATAGCTGTCAGTTTTTCAATTTCGCCGAGTGTGTGTTGTGTGTTAAATCGTGGCAGGAAGATGTCTCTCGAGGCCTAATTAGTGCGCTGAACATTGTGTCAACAATGAAAAGTAGCCCCACGCGTAATAATTATGATAAGTTCACCCACGACCAGCAGGGAAAAGAAACCGACAAGAACTCGCTAGACAGTCAAGACACCGCTAGTGTGGTGAGTTGTTCAAATTATCGATTTTGTTTGTGTACCTTCGCAATGTTATTGATTTACTCCTCTATTTTCAACTGTACGCCTCTGAACGGCCAGATCCATCGTTCTTGCTCACGAATTATTTTGCATGAGCTATGAAGATTTATGGAGACGAGCACTTTCTAGACCGCTGCGACCTTTCTAGACGCTAGTTTACGACCTAGTTTTGTCTAGACCGATGGTATTGATGAACAAGATGGGTATTTTTTACTGAGTTTACGTTTGTTAACCACCTTATCAAGTAAAATTTATTTTCTAATTCACTTACCTACCCATCCTTGCTAATTTTCTGAATCTGCATTTTAAACTTTACTTTCACCCTATCAATTAGCACCCTACTTTGAAAATGTTTCCACCTCAGACAATTCTGGTACCTTTTACCATAGACCAATCATCCATCCTACCAACACTTTTAACTGATTCATAAAACTAGGAGGTTCTCAATTTGTCTGTCTATTTTCTTATGAATGATAAGTGTTGTTTCTTTGTCACATTATCTAATTTAATTGTTCATTTTTTAAACTTGGTGGAGATACTTGGATATCTAGGAGTAAGTAATTGAACTCTTCAATTTTCAAAGGCACCTTCAAGGCATAAGGTATGAGCAAATAATTATTTACCATATCATCCAAGTTCAGTGACAGGGTCTTTGTGTTGGTAATAAATTACTTCAAGGGAAGCATTAAATAAATTCTTATAATCTTGTAATATGTTGTAGTCTGTTTTTTTTATTCTTACAGGATCCTTAATACATATTTTATGTGAGTTCTGCATACTACAAACAATTATGTTTGTGTACAACCATAAAAGTTGTAAAATATACATGGGGTATTAAGAACTCTCACAAAAAAAAGTGTCTTTGTAAGAATATGTTGTGAGCTGCTGGTTGCTGTTGGTTGGAACGAATGGTTGTTAATGAATTATAATAGTACTTAACTTTGTTTACTACATCGGGAGGTTAATTCCCCATAAAATACACAGCTCTTACTTTTAGACACACTACAGTAACTAAAATGTCACAGCTATGCCGTGTCCGATCACCAAAATATACTATAAATAATTTTCTATCACAATTTATATATTATTTATTAAAAAGTAAAAAATTTAAATGCTCGTAAAGTTTGTCTGAAGTTTTTTTATCACAACCATGGCACGATGCAAAAATCCTTCCAAAAAATAAGCGACTAAATATTTTTGCTACGGCAATACTACATTACCTTCCCTTTTTCTCGACGGCATGATGTAAAAGTATGGAAAATTTTGTTTTATATTTTCGTAAAAATGGCAACAAAGAAACAGAAGGAATGGTGTGAACGTGTTTAAAAAGCCTAGCATAGCGCGCACTGAGAGCAATCGGAGATGAATCTGCTTCTACCTGTAATAGTATGGAACCTTTCTCTATCAATACTTTGAAATCATTGTCCATCAATACTTCAAGTCCTATTCCGTGTGGCGCCGGATTAAGAATAGCGATACTCCATTTCCTTCCGTGGATGTCGTACAAGGTGACTAAGGAAATCAATATCCAGGAAACGGGCAGCAGACGCTGCTAGCTCCTGAGATTCCAACCGCATACTGCGATCGCCAACCCGCCTGCCAAGCGTGGCGCTTATGGCAAAACCCTTCATGGTTATGAAAACCACGAAGGACGCCTATGTCCTGCAGTGGGCGTCGATGGCTGATGATGATGATGATGACTTCAAGTCCTAGGCAGATTACACGACATGACTTCCAAATCCGCTGTGTTTTTTTATGAAGCCTTGGTTGCGACCCACTGCTGGGCAAAGGCCTCCTCTCTAGCTCTCTAGTCCTCCCTGTTCATGGCCACCTCCTACCAACCTGGTAGTAAGTTCATGAGGTCCTCCCACCAGGTGGTGGTGCCATAGCTTGGGCTCCGCTCGAATATTGCAAACTGGCCTTATAGCTTATAAGCTAAATTAATGAAATTAAAATATAGCTATACGGTCACGACCCAGGTTATAATGGTCTTATTTGTTTTTCTCCCGCTGCCCCACAAAAAATTGAAAAATAAAAAAAAATTAAACCGACTTCGAAACACTAGAGCACTAAAAAGTTTAAATAATTAGAGTTATTTTAGAAGTATAATTTGTAGTTGGTGCCCAGTTTCATGAGCACATATATTTGGGGTGTTTTAGTGTTTCGAAGCAGGTTTTTTTTTATGTAGCTTATATACGTCCCACTGCAGCTGCAGGGCACAGGCCTTCTCTCAGAGGAGTATGGTCTTAATGACCACGCGTGCCCACCGCGGATTGGCAATTTCAAGTGCTGAGGTATGCAACCACCTAAGAGTCTCAGGTTTCCTCACGATGTTTGCCTTCGCCGTTAGCGAGCGGTATTGCTACTTAACTTCACAATTATGCATCACTTCGAAAACAAATTACGTGCCGCGGTCCGAACCCACGACCTCCCGAATGAGAAGCCGCCGTTCTACCTCTCCGCTACCACCGTTTTGTGTATTAAAGTTCGAATAATAAAATGTCTAGACATACTTTTTCCACCCGATTCCCAGCAGGAAATTGTGTCTCACTTAACTTAATTAATGTACATACATTATTAAGGGAAATTGTTTTCAAGTGTTGCAAGTCACATTACCATAATAATAGGCGTTACAGTATGAAATTGCCGTTTCATTGCAATAGGTTCTTTGAATTGACATAGAATCTTCATGGTTTGAGGTTTTTGAATGAAACTTTTTTCAAATGGTTTCTATGATGTTCTTTTTTTAAAAAATGTGAAACATTTGAATATCGACTTTCAATTGTTTTTGTTATTCAATTTAGACAAGAAAGATGGATACTGCGAAAATTCGAGTGATTTTTGAATACGAGTTCCGACGCGGAACTAACGCGGCAGAAACAGCCCGCAATATCAATGCTGCGTTTGGAGAGGGGTCTACTAATGAACGCACCGTGCGATTTTGGTTTAAACGCTTTCGTGATGGAAATTTCGACTTAAAGAACGAGCTACGAGGAAGACCGCCCACACAGGTGAATAACGATGAATTAAGAGAGATAGTGGAAGCCGACCCTAGTCAAACTACCCAGGAATTAGCGGCATGGTTTAACGTTACCTTACCCACAATATTGACTCACTTGCGTCAAATCAATAAAATAAAAAAATACGAAAAATGGGTGCCTCATAATCACTCGAATTTTCGCAGTATCCATCTTTCTTGTCTAAATTGAATAACAAAAACAATTGAAAGTCGATATTCAAATGTTTCACATTTTTTAAAAAAAGAACATCATAGAAACCATTTGAAAAAAGTTTCATTCGAAAACCTCAAATTATGAAGATTCTATGTCAATTCAAAGAACCTATTGCAATAAAACGGCAATTTCATACTTTAACCCCTAATACAAGACTAGCATTGTGAATTTGTAGTAGTGATACCACTCGCTAATTGTACGGGAAAACATCGTGAGGATTCCTGAGGTTCTGACCTGCTTGCTTACCTCAGTACTTGAAAGCTACGTAGGGTACGCGTGGTAATTGAGCTCATTATCTCTCTCTCTGAGAGAAAGCATGTGCTCGGCAGTGGGATGTCCGCCCTGTCATTGCAACTATTATGTACCTATTATGTTTATGACGATTTGGGAAAAGATGGTCAGGGTGGAGTTCTTTTAACCGACTTCAAAAAAGGAGGAGGTTCTTAATTTGTCGGAATCTTTATTTTGAGGGTTCCGTATCCAAAGGAAAAAGGGACCCTATTACAGAGACTCCGCTGTCTGTCCGTCCGTCCGTCCGTGCTTCTGTCCGTCTGTCACCAGGCTGTATCTCATGAACCACGACAGTTAGAAAGCTGAAATTTTCACAGATGATGTATTTCTGATGCCGCTAAAAACAAAATAAAATAAATATTTAAGGGGCGCTCCCATACAACAAACGCGATTTTTTTCCCGTTTTTTGCTCGATATTAATAACGGCAACAGGTAGACGCTTGAAATATTAAAATGTTGTATAGATAATGGTACGGGACCCTTCGTGCGCGAGCCCGACTCGCGCTTGGCCGGTTTTTTATGCATTTTCCCCGATTACTCGAAGACGCGTGGACCGATTTGGAAAATTCTTTTTTTGTTTAAAAAACTAGTTAGACTTTACAGGTGGTCACATAGTCATCAAGTCAGGATCTGATAATGGGATCCTAGAGAAATCGAGGGAACTCTTCAAATTTTAAAGGCACACTTGAACCGGTTTGGGTGTTTTTCATAGTGACTCGTGCTTTCTGAAAACACAATTTGACGGGGTCGTAGTGATATTCACAACGAATTTTTGAAGTCGGTTAAATATAAAAACCGACTTCGAAACACTACAGCACTACAAACACAGACGAAAATAATTAAGAAACAAAAATAATTAAACGGTTATTATGATCTTTAAATTCGGTGTAGGTATTGTAGAAAATGTTTAAACCTACCTCAATAAATGTAAAAATATAATGTATATGTAAATTTATGAATAAGCAGCTCCTTAACTCAAAAATCTTTAAATATTAGAAGTTAAGTTCATGCCATGTAATATATATAATTTTTTTTTTAAATAAACAGCTTAAATTTTTTTTTATTTTTTATTTTTTATTTTGGAGTCGTTACATTGTAGATACATTGACATTCAACAAACCGAATGTGAATTATTTACGTTGAAATGAATATTTGATTTCTGTCGTCCTGCGACAGATCGGCTGAGACGAAGGGTCGTCTTACCTCAGCCGCTCGGCCGTCTTCTGTTTTGACATAAAACGCTGCGGACTCGCTGTCACACCATTTTGTCACACCAGTGACACCAATCATAAATTACTTCTATTTTTCTAAAGCTATGAGATCACCTGTAACTAGAAACTGACTCATTCCACTGGGGAATTGACACTGCTTGCTGTAATACAGGTGTCATGCCTAGCACAGCAACAGAAGCTAATGTAATAATGTTGATTCATAAACTAGTTTCTGTATTAGATAATATTAATACTGTAACTTATCTGGAAATAAATTATTCTTATTGTACTCTATTACGCTGTCTTTTAATAACGCCCAATCAACGTTCACGTTGTCATGCATGGCGCACGGAATGAATCAATTACAGAGTGATTTACTCTACAGCATATCTTGCGCTCATTTCATTGGCACAGACTAATCGAGAGGATAGGGGCCTTCTATGGGAGTGAATTTTGTAGGAAGAAACAGTTCTATGGTTTTTTTTGGCAAATATTTAACACGGCAACTGAAATCCTTTTTAGGCGACTTTCTATTAAGTCACAAAAAAACTAACTTTTCAGTGATTAAATATCTTAGCAACTATTAAACTATACAAGCAACAAAAGGCTAGGATCAAAAAAACTAAAAAACGGCGGCTACTGTAAGGTGTCAAATATATCAAGCGGGATCAGTGTAAAACTGGTTAAGGTATTATAAAACCTAATGTGGCGACTAATTATCCCGAGGGGATATCAAACATTCTTCACTGGCAACTACTGGCAATCTAAATTTTGGGTTGGTTGTTAGGTCAGTACACATAAGCAAAAATAGGTTCGAAGTTCCAGGATGGAGCGGAGCGCAGCGACGCTCCATCCTGAAACTTCCGGTGTTAGTTCTTTTTTTTTATATAAAAGCGAAAAAAAATATTTCACTAAAAAACGTTTTGAGTCAAACTTAAATCAGGTTGGTGCATGGAAAAGTCATGGGGCCTACATTATGAAAATGTAGCCAAAAGTATTTTTTTAAGATCTTGTTTGTATTTATAGTTTATAGACAACCCCATTTTAGAATTTATGAAAGCCTATTTTAACTTTTTTATCCGCCAATAATTTGTCGCCTTAGAAGAAATTCAATTGCCACAAAAGAAAATCACTGCCAGATAAAATTTAAATAAAACCTCAAAACTCATTAAAAAGCCGCCGCTTTCTAGTTAAGATGCTACCTCAAATTAGTCGCCAAAGTAGTTTATTTACGATCCATTTTCAGTTTTTTTAAGATCCGGAATGGTATCAATTTGTCGCCGCGTTAAATACATGCCGTTTTTTTTTATTCGTAGACCCAGGACCCGTAGACCTAACCTCTGCTTCTTCTACCACAGCATTCGAGCCCAGACGAGGCGACTCGACGCGGGCTGACGGAAGGCAGCGCGGGCGCCGGCGACATGTGGATCAGCGCCGTCGAGAGTTCCATTCTGACCTGGGAGGAGGTGAGTCCCTGCTGATAGGGACTATGCTGCACGAACTATGAAACTTTCAAACAGCAGTAGGCTTAGCACACTAGTATGCGAGAAAATGACAGGCGCCGCGGTATAAACTTTGCCGCTTTATTAGTTTTGTCGCAACAGCGAACATGATGTGAGTGGAAGAGAAATTTAAACACTGTTTAAAGTCTTTCTTGCAGGCGGCAAAATGGAGATGTCAGTTAAAAAAAAGCCTCAATTTTAATATTTTTTTGGGTTGGTCACACTCAATCGGCACACTTCGACTGTATGACAACACTATTAATTTGTTCATTTAGCTCTTCTGCGTTTCGTTCACAATTTTTTTTCCCTAAGAAAAGTCGATAACCTATTTGTCTGTAGTCTGAACTGACTATGAAGGTAAATAATTATATGAATGGAATATCGAAACGTTTTTGTTGTTCTTTACAACAAAACAAATAACAGTTTTCTTTTTCTGAAGTTCCAGAGAAAATAGAGCGAAACTGTATACGACGGTTACATGTGTATTTATTCATTGGGTTGTCTTTAAACTCAATGCAAAACTGCTTTGTGTAATTATATGTCGTTTCGAACTTGATCTAATTTCACACAATTCATTTGCTATACTTACTTGACCTCTCGTGGCTAGTAAGTGAAGTGAAGACTTAGTAGTACCTAAAGCCATCCTCATATCCTCATTGGGTATGCTCATCATTCTCACATGACATAAATCAACACGAAAACTAAGAAACGCAAATGTGTAAGAGTATGACAGCAAAGATAAATTATAACCTAAAAGCCTTGTCTTTACCTCGACACCAACAGAGAAATTTCTCTTAGTTAAGCTGTCATTTGTCAGAAAAAAAACACCTTCATGCTCGCGGTTGCGGCAAACCATACCATAGACAAACTGTATTAAACTGACAGAAGAAGGCGCGTTGAAACAGCTCACGCGGTCTTCATGTTCGCACCGGCGAGATATCCCTCTGTGACGTCATCTTAATACTGTTTAGTGTTTAATGTGACAGTTGAGAGCAGGCAAAATGTTCAGCGTGCTAAGCCTACAGGTTATAGAAACTATAAAGGGTAAAACTTGAAGTCTAGTCTTTCTCTTCATTCTTACACACACACACACACACGCACGCACGCACGCACGCACGCACGCACGCACGCACGCACATACGCACACACGCACACACACACGCGCCAAACTTTGCAAGATTTACGTTACTTTGCCTATCTTTTGTAACTTTGTGCTGTGGACTTTGTAAAATGAATAAAATAAAAATAAATAAAATAGATACTTACCCTCGGGGGACTTTTTTCTGGTTTCCGCACATGCCGCGAAGGGCAGTTTCGGACCTTACTTATCGCTGTGATCAGCGCCGACGAGAGCCTCTGCTCATACTTACCGTCGCGGGATGTTTTACCCTTACTCCCCGCGAAGGGCAGTTTCCGCCCTTACCGCGAAGAGCAGAAATGGCCCTACTCGCGGAGGCCAATTTCCGCCCTTACCGCAAAGGGCAGTTTCATCACATAAGTCGGCAAGCGCAGCGTAGGACGACCAGCCACAAGATGGACAGATGACCTCATCCAAGTGGCAGGAAGGCGCTGGATGCAGGCCGCTTCAAACCGGTCTTTTTGGAAATCCTTGGAGGAGGCCTATGTCCAGCAGTGGACTTCTTGTGGCTGAATGATGATGATGATGATGATCACATAAGTACTGATTAGAAAGTAAATTTCTAGCCAATGTAGTTATATTTAATTTAATTTTTTGTTTGTGATTGTGTTCTGTGGAAGTTATTTATTTTATTCAGCAGCTGAGAAAATGGGTCAGCGATTAAGGGGCTTCGTGAGGTTCACTAGTGCGACCAAAAAAAAAACCGACCAAGTGCGAGTCGGACTCGCGGACGAAGGGTTCCGTACCATTATCTATACAACGTTAGATAATGGTACGGAAACATTTTGAATCGAATCGAATTTGAGAACAGCGCCATCTATAGAAACCAACAAGAAGCGTTTAACATTGACATTTAACGACATGGCATGGGCGCTGTGAAGGTTGCATAGATGGCGAGCGCTGTCTTTAGACAACTTCCATCATTTGTGAAAATTTCAACTGCCTAGCTATCACGGTTCATGAGATACAGTCTGGTGACAGACAGGCAGACGGACCGTGACATCTTAGTAATAGGGTCCCGTTTGGCACCCTTCGGGTATGGAACCCTAAAAATTTATAAAATCACTAAAAAGACAAACATAAAAAAAATCTAATAATAAATAACCAACAACACGACTGCTGAATTTAAGTACTTAGCAGACGGGACCCAAATTCAACATTGTGTGTGTCCAAATTCAACAACTCGTTGCGTTGGTCCCGCCTGTTTCGTAGTTAATGTTCAGCACTCGGGTTGTTGGTTATTTTTACTAGTGTTTTGTATTTGTGGGAGCCGTTAACTGTTTCATACACATCCTGCAACTTCACTACAATGTTAAGTAGGTACTTATTGACCTATTCAGAGCGATACATTTTTACTAACAATTGGCATGTTTGCCGCGACGCATAATCATCTAAATTGCTAATTTATCCTTATCACTTTCTTAAGCCTTCGTTGTCCGTAAAACAGTTCAACATATTGTCGGTGGTTGTTTCGAGACTTTTCTATTTGGATCTAAAATAGAGAGAACTTTTTGCGATGGTCCGGACGGCTTTTTAGAGTAACGGCACGGTATGCTAAAATAGTCTGTGTGATACAGTTTTTAGAAGGAAATAAATTACTAGGAGCCGGGCAGCAGCGTCTTCCTGAGATTCCAAACGCATACTGCGATCGCCAACCCGCCTGCCGAGCGCGATTGTTATGGCAAAACCCCTCATGGTTATGAAAACCACGAAGGAGGCCTATGTCCTGCAGTGGGCGTCAAATGGCTGATGATGATGATGGTACAGTTTTTCTTTTACCACACACAATTCAACTGTATTTGAGAGGAGTGTTAAGAAAACGTGTTTAATTGACATGCAACGACTACTGAATGTCGAGGAAGCGAAAGTGATCTGTCAGGATCGTGGCAAATGGCAGTCCCTGGTCTCTGCGTACCCCTCTGGGATACAGGCGTGAGTTTATGTATGTATGTATGTAACAATTTTTTACGTTTAATTATTTTGACTGACTCGTTGGTCTAGCGGTATCACGTCTGAATACCATGCCGGTGGTCGTGGGTTCGATTCCCACTGAGGGTCACCGTACACGTGTACAAATGGCCTCAGACTGGGTGTATTTCCATGTTTGTGATGTCCTTAGTAACCAAAACCATAGCACAGGGTATCCTAGTTTGGAACCAGGATTGTGTTGTGTGGAAGTTATTATTATTTTATTATGGAACACTATCTTCGTCTTCAGAATAATAATGTGTACTTTCATCCCTATGTATGTAAATATAATTATGTCTATATCGCTATAGTATTTATGTACTATTTTTATTGCAATTATTTATTTTATTATCTTTGTAATATGTATTATTTTACATGTTAGTATATTGTTTAATTTAAAACTAGTTAAGTAGATTACACCGTTACACCATTTGGCACAACGCCTACCCTTTTCATGTCACCTGTTGGTTGGCTAGAATAGAGTGCTGTTTAGTGTTAAGCCCGCCAATTGTACAATTTTTTTTCTGGTACAATAAAGAATTTTAATAATCTATCTAATACCTTTAAACGAGCAATTCTTGTATTATACATAATCAAAATCTTGGAAACGGCTCCAACGATTTCCATGACATTTAGTATGCAGGGGGTTTCGTGGGCTATAAATCGATCTAGCTAGGTTTCATTTTAGTAATGTCGTTTTATCCGCGTTTTCAGGCAATGAAAAACTGCTTCAATATCATTAGAATACGAGGGTAAATTTTGCCACCATCTACAAGGTTGTGATAGCTCAGGTGGGGAATCAGGCGGTCCCGAAACCAGAAGACCCCGGTTCGAGTCCAGACCAGATGTCTCCAGTCCGTTTTTTTTTCTGTTTTTATTTTCATCGTATCTAAATAGGTATAATTTCCAAAAACACGATAAACCAAAAAATAAATAAATACCGAGCAAAGCTCGGTCATCCAGGTGCTAATAATAATGTAGGTAAAGTTGGTCCAATGACTTACCTCCCGAATTGCCCCCAGGTCTCCCAGCGTCTCCAGGTGGACGTGCGCCGCGGGCTGTCATGGCGCGAGGCCAACGACCGGATGAACTTCGTCGGCCCCAACGAGTTCACGGTCAAAGAGGAGGACCCGCTGTGGAAGAAGTACATCGAGCAGTTCCAGAATCCGCTCATTCTGCTACTTTTGGGTGAGTCCAAGAGGAATTAACATAAACATAAACATTTACATACAGGCACATACATAGGTTCTGGCCCCACACTAGGATACTTTGTGTCGTGGGAACCAGAAACAACGACATCACAAACATGTAAACATCCAAGACCTGGGGTTTTTTTTTTGTCCCCAGCCGGGATTCGAACCCGGGACCTCTCGCATGGTATGCAGTTGCACTACCGCTGCGCCACGAGGTCGACTTGTAGAATTCTTAAGGTAACGATAGGACCACCGTAACAATGGATTTTAACCGACTTAAAAAACAAGGAGGAGGTTCTCAATTCGTCAGGATCTTTTTTTATGTTCCTCGATTACTCGAAGACGCGTGGACCGATTTGGATTTTTTTTTGAAAGGGTAGAGTTCTCAGGTGGTCTCATAGTCACCAAGTTAGGATCTGATGATGGCGAAGAAATCGAGGGCACTCTTCAAATTTCAAAGGCTGTAAAGGCTCGTGCATTTGCTTTCGGAAAACACAATTTGGCGGAGTCGTAGTGATATTCACACGAAAAATCGTGACGTATTTTTTTTTATTAAAATAAAAAACTGACTTCAGAACACTAAAGCAATAAAAACAGATGAGTAACTTAAACGAATATGCACTTTGAATTCGATGTAGGTATTATAGAAATATATTCTGGTGTCGGTGCCCAAAGTGTATGTTGTGCTGGTCTTGTAACTTGGCACCGGCTCCAAACTATACTTCAACCTACATCAATTTAAAGGTCACATTCGTTTAAATTATTTCTTTGTTTTTTAGAGTTTTAATGTTTTGGAGTCGGTTTTTTATTGTGTTGAATAATTGTTTTTGTCAAGGTGATAATCTAACACGGACGAAATCTAGGAAGTGAACTGCTGTATCAGCGTTCCGGATACGCTTCCAATCGTCTAACGTCAGGTTTCAGACAGGATTCGGTGCGCATAATAAGGCCTCTTAAACTTTCGTAAGCACCACAGAACAGAGATTCCTATGTTCTGTGGTAAGCACTGCCACGGCGTACGCATCGACGCTCCTCCACGATTAAAGGCTCCCGGACGAGGTCGAAACTAGTCGGCTACCCCGACGTTAAAAAAATCAAGTGAAACCGTTAAACCAATATATAAAATAAGGCCTCTGTGCTGAGGCTCGCGCACTTACTCTCGTACTCGCTGTCCCGGCGAATTTCGTACCGCCATAGAATCCGTTTATACGACTTTTGCACAACGCCATACATTTTTAAAACACAAAGTTCGCTCGCACAACGCCATCTATTTTAAACTTACAATAAATATTTTCCCACGGGAAAGCATTGCCGGGATATTAGACATAGACATAGACATAGACATAGACATAGACATAGACATAGACATAGACATAGACATAGACATAGACATAGACATAGACATAGACATAGATATAGACATAGACATAGACATCTTTATTCATAATCAATTGATAATTCGGATACAATAATTAAAAATTTCCAATTATCACAATAATTACAATTAACACAAAGAACATTAATTCCACTTACTAATAGTAAGAAAAAGTAACAAAATAATCAGACTAGCTAATTAAGCCAGCCATCATAGCTGTAGATCGTTTGCTTGACAAGCCACTTTTTTAGTTTAATTTGAAAACATTGCGATGATGTTGAATTAATTATTTTACTTGGCAGGCGGTTGTACACTCTCGGTCCCATAACATGAATTAGCTTACCTGATTTGGTAAGCTTGTGGGACACAGATGACAGTTTGTCCACGTTACGGGTTATTAAGTTTGCTATGTCTCAATTCAGGCCTTTGTCTATCTGTACGCCAAGTTTCATGTAGATCGAACGGATCCCTTCAACCGTTATTGTGTGATTGAGTAACAAACATCCGAACATCTTCACAAACTTTCACATTTACAATATTATAAGTAGGATTTAACCACCAACAAGTCCCGCTGTGGAAGAAGTACATAAATAAACATAACATAAACATTTACATACAGGCACATACATTGCTTCTGGCCCCACACTAGGGATACCCTGTGTCGTGGGAACCAGAAACAACGACATCACAAACATGTAAACATCCAAGACCTGGGGTTTTTTTTTGTCCCCAGCCGGGATTTGAACCTCTCGCATGGTATGCAGATGCACTACTGCTGCGCCACGAGGTCGTTCCAGAATCCGCTCATCCTGCTGTAGTTCGAATCGTGGTCAAAATTACAGACCAGGATACGAACTACATTTATGGACTTCTTGTTTCGAAGATTCGCTACTTCGCAACTGAGCTATTGTAATGTTAAAAACCTATTTAGAGGCTAAAAATTCCACCCATGCCGGGACTTGAACCCGCGACCTCTGGCTCACCGTGCCATTTTAAAATTGAATCGTTTTAAAATTGTCCTCAGCACGGGTTAGTGCAACAAAAAGAATATAAAATTGTAATGTTACCGATGGTGGCGAAATTATCTCCTTTCTAATGATATTGCGTAGCAATTTTTATGCCTAAAGGCACAGGGAAAACGGGGTTCACTGAAAATTTAGCCTAGCTGGATCCATTTGTCGTCCCCGAAACCCTTATCCTTGAATGTCGTCGCTCCCAAGAGGTTCAAGCGGAAGGTTAAGAGGAAGATAGCAAATAGCATAAGTTTTGTACACGCAATCGGTATAACCATAGACCAAAAAGGATTTTTTTTATCTATGGTAACATAGAAAAACATCTATAATAATGTCACTTATATTACATACACATACATACATACATACACATATACATACATACATACACACATACATACATACATACACACATACATACATACACAAAATCACGCCTGTATCCCAGAGGGGCAGACAGAGACCAGGGACTGCCACTTGCCACGATCCTGATAGATCACTTTCGCTTCCTCAACATTCATTAGTCGTTTCATGCAGGCACGCCGGTTTCGGATACGTTTTATCTTTTTACTTATATTGCACATGATAAATTATTGATTGATTGTACACCCCTATGTAAATAGTACAGTTCTAGCAATTTGTCTTGTATTTGGCCCCAAAGAATTCACGATCATATAGGAAGACACCTGTGGAGATAGTACATTTCTCGCACTTTGACTTTTTATTTCATTTTGTTTAATGATAGGGAAATCTACAGCGAAATCAATAACAAAAGACTTAACATTTAAGGTTAACAACATGGCCAATTACAGATTTCCACGTAATTACTTATAATTTTTCTTTATCTTAGGGCAGAGATTATCGTGTTAATGGTTATTACCACAAACAAATAATTGACAAAAATATCCAAAATCCGAAAAGAGAAAGTTTGTCTCATTGTGTGTGGTGTATGTGCGTGTGTGCGAATATGTGTGTTTGTGCGCGTAAGTGTGTGTGGTGTGATATATGTGGGCGGGTCTTTACTGTGCACTTGTATTTGGCCGCAAAGAAATCACGATCAAATAGGACCCAGTGAAAGTACACAGTGTAGTTCCTTAACCCGCTCACTCTGCTGCTCTTTGGTGAGTTTGTTGCGTGCGCATATTTAACATGTTATTTACGCGCGCACTATAAACTCCATCGCACACACAAATCTTCGCGTCGCGCCAATAAGTTTCTTCGGAATTGACGTAAATAATAGTCGAGACGACAGGCCCCAGGCGTTCTATCTATCTGATGAGAAATTTGCATTTGACGATGGTGCCGTCAAATTTCTCATCATTCAACCGTGGTGAATTCATTCAGCAATACAAATTCACTAACGTTGACATTGATAGCATAGTCAACGACATCAGCCCACACCACAAACTCAAGCAAGGGAACCGGGCTTTTCTGTTAGTGCATTGTAGTACAATGACTAAGGCATGAATCCGTCGATTTCATTTAATTGCCGCTTCAAGTCTATTCGCGCATACGTATCAAACCGCCTAGGCGTCAGTGGTATGAAAAAACACGTCACATGAGCCAGCCGTGTATCTGTCATCGTACTACCTATATTCATTAAAAGAATGGATGCCTTGGGCAAAGCAATGACTGTCAGCTTAATATACCTGAGATTTTCGCAACTAGCTTCACAGCACGAAGAGTTGGCGTGATGGAAAAGAGGCCTAAAGGCGCATCCAGTCGTGAGCCTCTATTCTCTGAAGACATTGAAGGCCAACTGAGCTGCATTCACATATTATACAGATGGCTCTGGTCGCCATCGCCTCTTTTGAGTCTCGAAACTATTGATTTTGGTGATTGCCCGAAGTAGTCGACCTTCGTTGCAAGTTTTTTTTTATGATTAAATCGCCGACTTTTCAGCGATCATTGAAATTGATGCAATTTTTGAAGAGATGAAAAACTGCCAACATTTATATTTAATACTTACCTTACTTGCTTGTTCTAATATTGTACGTAGTCAATTCAAACTGTTAACAAACAAGTTTTGCTTAACACCTGGCGCACTTGACGTGGCACGCAAGATATAGCCACCTGGTCGATCACCCTATGAAAACTGCTGCTTAAACAAATAAATGCACTCTCGAGAATAGAACCCGTTATTGTCGCTTAGCAGGTACGTACCGTGGCGTGCCAAGCCGGTCAATAGGACAATTAAGGGGTGTACAATTTGCGATGATTGTCGTGTGTTTTACGTTCGAGTTCTAGGACATTTAACGTGGCAATGTGGCTTCCTTCACTTCACTCATACCACATAGCATAACAAGTGTAATAGAAGTTCAGAGCCGCGTTTTATAAAACTGAAATTTCATAATGACAATTCGATGCAGGTACATTCCGTAGCTGATAAGTAGAATAACCCCAGGTATCTCGTCTCGTACTCTAACCATCTGTTAATCTGTTAACAGAAAAGTTAAAACGGGGCTTAGCCTTCCTACTTGTTAATCTGTGGGTGATAACTAACTAATTACTAACTTCTACACAACACAATAACTCGTCTTGGTCCCAAACTAGGATACCCTGTGCTATGGTAACCATGCAAGGACATCACAAACATGGAAATACACCTAGACTGAGACCATTTGTGTACAAATGTACCGCATCCCTCAGTGGTAATCGAACCTACGACCTCCGTCGTGGTAATCAGACGTGATAACGCTAGATTACCGAGGTGGTCAAATAGGTTAATCGGCTATGCAATTTAATTTACATAGAATTTTCATAGTAAAACATGAATAGTAGTTCTATAAAATGGGGCTATCCACTGCCACTTCAGCTTGCTAATCTCGGACCCTAGTAAAACTTAATGTGACTTGTTATCAAAATAAAGGAGGTGTCTGAGCTCATTTTCCTTTCTCAAAACAACTTCTTTCTCTACTGAACAGTAATTTGTGCAATAATTTTGTTTAATAAATCGTTATCTTCACTTGTTATTGTATGATTGAATGAATGATTGAATGAATGATTTTATTGCCACAAACAAACATGCTTACATACAATAATTAAAAAATAAAGGAGTATGCGTGTGACAATGATACTATTTCAGCGTTTGCTGTTTCTATTTGAAACAGCGCTGGTTTTCAAATAGCACCTCCACGCCAAATGAAGAAAACGTGTCATGCAGGTAGGGCTTACCGTTAAAAAAAAATATACATGTATACATAGAAAAATAGAAATATAAATAACGTTTATGTCAATTTGTAGGTACAAAAAGTTTAAATTTTAATTGAATTGAATTTAATTTTAATTTAACTAAGTTTGAATTATAATGCGATTGTAAACAATTAGGTGGGCGGATGGACAGTTAATTGGCGCACTGATTGGTAATTACATAAATACATAAACTCACGCCTGTATCCAAGAGGGGTAGGCAGAGACCAGGGACTGCCACTTGCCACGATCCTGACAGATCTCGTCTAAGATCATGTCTAAGACTTTCCGTTTCAGAGAAAGCGGAATGTTGCCCTTCATTAGATCTTTCATGGACCAGTAGCACTTCCAGGCGTTTTCGATACGGCGATAGATTTCTTTGCTCTGCCTGTTTTCGAAGCTTACTAACTGGCCCAAGTAAATGTACTCGTCGACGTAATGTATTGCCCGACCGTCCACTTCTGTTAAATACCTTTGACCATTGGTCATGATGTGGGTCTTGGACCTATTCATTGGGCTTGCGGAGGACAGATCGTGTCCGGAATACCACACTGCGCTCCAAAACGCACAAGCACGGCACGTTAAGCTGTTGGTGCCGGCTGCCGTCGATAGATGGCAGTCGTTAAGCCAAGTCAGAGGCCTTAGGGCGGCTTGACAACTTCTGACAGTAGACGAGCCACTAGTCTACAAGCCTCCACGAATCCGGACTTGGCCCCCGTGGTGGAGTATGGCCTATACATTCCTTAGGGAAGAGACCCGTGCCCCTCGGTGGGGACATAATGGGTTGATGATGATGATAGCGTCACAAAACGCGTGACTCTATACATCGTACTATCCGCGCTGTTGGCTTTGAGACTACGTGTTAAATAGACACCGGTCGTTGCGAAATGGGTAACGTACTTTAAGAAGGAATTTATTTAATAAAATTGCGTAAAAATACCGATCTGTGAAAAAACTCATGGAACAAAAGTCATTGTGAAACACAAACTAGGTATTTGTAAAATGCGCGATAGGTACCTGATTGCGTATTTTATAATTAACTTTATGGAGTAGAGTTGAACTCGTGTGAATTTACCGGGACTAACAATAATTTTATATATTGTCTTTTACCGCCAAAGATTAGAGTCCGCCGGTCAGCTAATTAAGCGGTTAATGTCTAAACGTTGGCTAAACAATCGGTCAAATATCTGTTCATCACGACATTTTGGACCATGATTACTAAGTTAGACGATTAACTACGGTTCTCACAGAACGAAGACGACACTGACATTTCTATACTAGCTAATACGTTCAGAGGTGACATCTGCATTAAGTAGTATAATCATCATCATCAGCCATTTGACGCCCACTGCAGGACATAGACCTCCCTCATGGTTTTTAATCATGAAGGGTTTTGCCATAATCGCCACGCTTAGCAGGCGGGCTGGCGATCGCAGTGTGTCGTTGGAATCTCAGGAAGACGCTGCTGCCCGTCTCCTGGAAATTTATTTCTTTAGTAGTATAATAAAGAGTGCTTTTAACTTAAAAAACCGGTTTTAAATGGCAGTTTAACTAATAAACAGCCGATTTAAATGTTGGTGAATCCACACTGCAAGCGGTGTGTTTCCGGCAAAACAACCGGCTTTTCGAAGCGCCTAATTGGCTTAAAACATGTCTAGAATCGAACAAAGAGCAGGGCAAAAAATTGACATATACTGTAACAAACAAAAGATAGATACCTTTAAATATGGTCAATTAAGACAAAACAAAAAAAAATTCCACGGAAATATCTTGACAATGACACACAAATGAATTACTTCAATAAGAGCAAGCAGATAACTAGGTACTCAAACGTCCAATATCGATTTTTAAAAACGTTTCGAGGGATCTTTAATTTGATTGAAAGTATAGATGTCACCTTAGAGCTCTTGAGCAATAATAAATGTATGAAAAGAAACGGTATTTATTCTATGTATCAATCAATCACAATAGACTTGCTACACGCGATGTCGTTGTTAAGAGACTATAAAATGTTCTCGAGATTTGTTCAAAGAATCACGGTGATTACAGATACATTTTTTGATGATGATATTCATCATCAACCCATTATGTCCCCACCGAGGGGCACGGGTCTCTTCCCTGAGGAAGGTATAGGCCATACTCCACCACGGGGGCCAAGTCCGGATTGGTGGAGGCTTGTAGACTAGTGGCTCGTCTACTGTCAGAAGTTGTCAAGCCGCCCTAAGGCCTCTGACTTGGCTTAACGACTGCCATCTATCGACGGCAGCCGGCACCAACAGCTTAACGTGCCTTGCGAAGCACGGAACCGCTCGGAAAAATGCCACTAGCGTTAGGCATAGACGGCGACCCATCCATGCACTGAACGCGCCCTGTGTTGCTTAACCTTCGTGATCGTTTAAGATCACTCATGCAGCCGGGGCTACGAGCGATGATGATATATATATATATATATATTTAGAACGAAATAAATATTAGCTGGACAAGCTGGTAATTAACAAATGAATGTAAATTGAAAAACAAAGTCATTGGTAGGTACAATAGACAGCACATCAATATACTTTTGTTACAAATCGCCCGTAACCGCCTAACCGAGAAGAATCCGCGCGTGTAAAAGTTTTTGTGCGGTCGACTGTACATGCCGGAATGGTAATACACTTTTGAATTTATGATTTTACATTACGTTACGTAACCGCATACTGCGATCGCCAACCCGCCTGCCAAGCGTGGGATTATATGGCAAAACCCTTCGTGGTTTGGGAAAACCATGAGGGAGGCCTATGTCCTGCAGTGGGCGTAAAATGGCTCATGATGATGATGATGATGACGTAAACTCTCGCTTGCATCCCGGAGAGGATGGTAGAGGCCAGGGTTTGCCACTTGCCACGATCGCGATACTGAGAAACCCCTTTCGCTGCATCAACATTCATTGCATGCGCGCACGCCGGTCTCGGGTGCTTTGTTTCCTGCTCTTCGCTAGTACATCCCCTATTATTTGGTCGAAGTATGTTCGCCTGGGACGTCCTTTAGCGGCCCTTCCACCCACACTCGCTCGTTATTTTATGATTTTAATAGGAGTGGATTGCCATTAAACATCGATCCACGATTAGAGTCAAGGCCTAGAAGTCCATATAATTCTTCGTGATTCGTGACAAATATGCATTTTATATACCAGTATTTTACCTACTTTCCACAATCGCATGCATGTTTAATGATTATTTAAACTGTATGACATTAAAAACGAAGTTGTGACGAAGTGTTAAACGAAGCAAACTAAAATTACATTCTGCTACTGACAAGAATATCTAATATATAATAACCTCTTCCTTTTTTGAAGTCGGTTAAAAATCTCGTGTCTCAGTGTTTGTTATCGCACTCCTCCGAAACGGCTTCACCGATTTTTTATGATTTTTAGGGTTCCTCAAAAGGAAAAGCGGTGCCTAGCACATATTAACGAACTTAAAAGGAAAACTATCACAGCTAAGTAGGCTCTACAAGTTAACGAGTAAAAGGCGACCACCTTATAAAAGGAAAACTTCGTACAAATTCTATTAACAATTACTTTAATGAAGTTGTTTTGTTAGTTCTGTAAAGCAGGTAATAAACTCCTCCTTTCACGGAACCCTACACTGCGCGTGGCCAGATACGCACTTGGCCCGTTTTTTTCGGGTTTCATACCTCAAAAGGAAAAATGGCACCCTTATAAGATCACTTTGTTGTCCGTCCGTCCGTCCGTCCGTCCGTCTGTCTGTCTGTCTGTCTGCCTTCAAGACCAAGATCGAACCCACGACCTCCGGCATGGTAATCAGACGTTATACCGCTAGGCCAACGAGGCAGTCAATTATTAGCCTTGGTACTAATGTACCATTTGGAGTTATTATTTACCCTTTAGTCTAAGTATGGAACTAGCTGATCAACAAGAGCTTAACAGGTTGTCAGTGTACGAGAAACTGGGAGTAGGACTGCGTTTGCGAGAGATTCGGGTTAAAAACATTATGTTCAATAAGTACCTAACTTTGCTCTTATTGGACAAAAGGTGATAATGTTAATGCATAAATTGCCGTTTTTACGTTAAGGTAAAATATCTGTAGTGTAGTGAAAAAATCAACGTTTTCCTGGTTTTTTTTCAAAAAGCTAAATAGGTTAAATAGCGATATCATTCCGATGTAAAAACCTAACTGCAAAGTTTTCGGGGCTGCAAGTGATGTAAATTGCTTCGGCCAGATGTCCCTGCCTGTACGTAATACAGAGAATTTTGTAAAGAGGCTCGAAATTTCATCGATGCTTGCACTTGCCCTTTGGCTCAGTTGGGAGAGCGCTGGCACCGTGAGCCAGAGGTCGCGGGTTCAAGTCCCGGCATGGGTGGAATTTTTAGCCTCTAAATAGGTTTTTAAAATTGTATTGTCCTCAGCACGGGTTAGTGCAATAAAAAGAATATAATCAAGGAAAATTAACTCGGAATAGGTACAACTTTTCCTGTGGTGTACGTTTAGCTGAGGCAATAGCGACTATTCGATAACAACATACTTACAGAAACTCACGCCTTCATTCTGCAGGGGTAGGCAGAGACCAAGGATTGATCCATACAAACATCCATGTAAATACTACTGCAGTAAATGTCTTAATGGACCGCCACCACCCCCGCGTTGATGTTATTTATCCTTTCGGCCTATCACAAGCAGCCTATACACGTCCCACTGTAGGGCACAGGCCTTCTCTCAGGGAGAGAGTATGGGCCTAATCATCACGCGTGCCCACCGCGGTTTGGCAATTTCACGCGCTGAGATATGTAAATAGCTCAGACACTCAGGTTTCCTCACGATGTTTTCTTACAGTTTAGACCTATAGCTTCCACCATTATGATGATTCTATTTGACTTGATAAAACACTAGTTATCAGTTGGAATGTTGTGTTGTTGAAATGTGGAGAGGATGAAGGAAGAAAGATTGACAAAACAAATATATCGAGCGAATGTGGATGGAAGGGCCGGTAAGCGACGACCCAGACGGACATACTTCGACCAAATAGGGGATGTATTAGCAAAGGGCAAGATAAAAAGTACCCGAAACCGGCGTGCGTGCATGCAACGACAAATGAATGCTGAGGAAGCGAAAGTGATCTGTCAGGATCTAAGCAAGTGGCAGTCCCTGGTATCTGCCTACCCTTCTGTGATACAGGCGTGAGTTTATGTTATGTTATATCAGTTGGAACGAATACAGAAATAGAACCAGCAACATATAAAGGAAGTGCGTCAGCAAAAATGTGGTAATAATGTAGGTCTAAATATAGTTTAACAACTACCGTGTTCTGTATATAATAGCCGTATAATTCCTATCGTACTTCAAAATGGTTTTGGTATCCACGACGAATGATGCGTATTGTGTTACAAATCACAGTTTGTGTTGTATGGAGATGGCGTCATCGGGTACCGGGGAATCTGTCATATGAAATCAATGAAAGCAGGAAAACATCAGTTTTCAATGCTACTGTGGAAGCAGTTTCAGGTGGCAGACGTGATAATATGACAGGTGAAGGAAAATTGTGTTAATCCGTCGGGTTTGGGCCACAGTGGCACCGTGGTGTCGAACCACACTCGAGCTTTACTGTGGCAAAATTTGAGACTATATACGTTTCTTGTTTTTTTTTTTAATCTTTACACGCACATGCATTAGTAATTTTTATGCGCATATCTATTTAAAAATTACTTAGGGCCAGTTTCTGGATTGAGAATTTCTCTCAGTAAATAGTTAACTGTAGTGCTGTCTTTTATATTAGCAGAAAAGACCGTGACAAAACGTTACTTAAGTATTTACTTAGTGAAATTCTCAATTCAGAAACCGGCCCTAACTTAATAAATCTTTCTCAAACTCACTCTCAGAATCAGACATATATTACAGAGATTGTATAGAATACTAGGGCATCTTGAAAAGTGAAATACACGTCACGTGCGTGTCGCGTCGCGTGCGTGTCGCGTCGCGTGCGTAGCGTATGTAGGACCAGGGGCCTGATTGGGTATTTGACAAAATATCAAATAAGTTACTTTTAAAACGGAATTTTGTATGAAAATACTGTCTTATGACTTCACATTTCAGAGCACTCTTTTTATGTTTAATCTATTTAAAAATTGTAATAACTAGTAATTGACTAAAAGAGATACATTTTCCGAGATATTTTGTAATTTTTGTTTTAATCGAGCATATGAAATAATTTATTGTTGATCGTGTCAAGTACTGAATTATGCCCACCAAATCCTTAGCAAACTTGCACAAATACATGTAAAATCTGCTGTAAGGGACTGCGATATAAAACTCTCTACTGTGAAAGAAGCCTGCTTTGGTTGTATATAACAAAGATTACGATAGTACACAAAAGTATGAACAGTCTGTTTGTAATAAATTTAAAATAAATTTACGAAAAAATTCATTCTAAATGTAAATTTTTATGCTTAAGCACACTACGTCAGACGCACGCACGCACGCACGCAAGCACGCACGCACGCAAGCACGCACGCATGCACGCACGCAAGCACGCACGCACGCACGCACGTACGCCGTTTTATAACGTTATTGTTCTAAAATTGGTCTAAGTTACGAAAAACCTATTAAATAACGAAATCTACATATTTACGCATAATCAACCAAATATACTCTCCCATAATCTCTCACTGAGAAAAGGCCTGTGCCCTGCAGTGGGACGTATATAGGCTTATGTATGTATATATGTATAACCAAATACAGATAGATAGAGAACGCTTTATTGTACATAAGAAAGGAAATTGCACAGATACTAAATTACTTACAATCTAGGTAACTAGAACTAATCAAACCGCAAACTAAAAAGGTTTAACGCATTTCTCGACGAAAAGTCTCTAAAACAACATGCACCATGCCAAATGTCTGGTTTCTTCTCTCCCAGGCTCGGCCTTCGTGAGCATCTGCATGCGGCAGTACGATGACGCCATCTCCATCACGGTGGCCATCATGATCGTGGTGACTGTGGCCTTCGTGCAGGAGTACCGCTCCGAGAAATCGCTGGAGGAGCTCAACAAGCTGGTACCGCCTTCCTGCAACTGGTGAGTTGGAGACAGACTAATACATCTGACATATTGATCCATACAAAACTTGTCAAAAAAGAGAATCGCAAAGAATGACACGAGTCAGAATCCGTAACGAGGATCGGAATTCGGTATTGATGAAATTCTCGTAAGAGAATCTGTGTGTCGTGTCTGTTATTACTCATATATAACGGTGTAGCCTAAAATGGTGAAATAAAAGTTAAAAAGTTCCACATAATGAGCTTGTCCTACCTAGAGTTCCGCCTTTGGCCTAACAAAACTTAGGCTGTTTTTTTGGCGGTATCGGGTAGAATGTAACAAGACATTTACTTCAGGCAACAAGACCTATACATTAATTATAAATATAGATTGAATTATAAACATATATTGAAAGAATTGTCAAGGGAGCTTATTTCTCTGCCCCTCCGAACTCAAAATTAACTTCGCATGTGAGGCTAAAACTTGGACTCTGTACGATTTATAAGCTAGGTCGTTTAGACTCTGAATACCCCTTTCTTGTCTCCACAGCGTCCGCGAAGGCAGCCTCGAGCATTTCCTGGCACGAAACCTAGTCCCCGGTGACATAGTTCACTTGGACGTCGGCGACCGTGTGCCTGCGGACCTAAGGCTGTTCCACTGCGCGGACCTCGCTGTGGACGAATCGTCGTTCACTGGCGAGACCGAGCCGGCGATAAAGAGCGTGCTACCTAACAAGGCTACGGCGGGGCGGGTCAACAAGGACAATGTCGCCTTTTTGGGGACGCTGGTGCGCTGCGGGAACGCTAAGGTGAGCTTTGAACAGTTAGCCCTTGGGACGTAGGCCCAGGGCCGGCTGGCGAGATCGGGCCGGCGATAAAGAGCGTTCCAACAAGGCTACGGCGGGGCGGGTCAGGACAATGTCGCCTTCTTAGGGACGCTAAGGTGAGCTTCGAACAGTTAGTTACCCTACGCCCAGGGCCGGCAGCCGAGACCGAGCCGGCGTTAAAGAGCGTGCTACCGAACAAGGTTATGGCGGGGCGGGTCAACAAGGATAATGTCACTAAACTGCTAAACTAGGGGGCCTAGGCCCAGGGCCGGCAGCCGAGACCGAGCCGGCGTTAAAGAGCGTGCTACCGAACAAGGTTATGGCGGGGCGGGTCAACAAGGATAATGTCACTAAACTGCTAAACTAGGGGGCCTAGGCCCAGGGCCGGCAGCCGAGACCGAGCCGGCGTTAAAGAGCGTGCTGCCGAATAAGCCTCTAGCGTGGGCCGGCTCAACAGCTTAGGGATGCTGGTGCTCTGCGGGTACGCAAAGGTGAGCTTTGAACGGTGTTTACGCCATGATGCGTGAAACAATTAAAATGGAACGCAGCCGAAGTTGGTGGCCGCGCCCCACCGCCCTCTCTGCTCCTGCGCATCGAACAAGACAACACGTGCTCTGTTCAATTAATTAGAATTAATACCTAAATACTGTGAAACTTCATTCTAACGTGCTAGATTGTTAATTGAACCAATAAGTGATCTTAGCACAGTGGTTTTCATTATAAAAACCAACAACGTTGACAGCAATCGTCAACAAACGGTCAAACTAAGTGGCCTAATCCCTTCTTCTTTAAGTGCCGTCTCCTTTCGGGCGTTGGCAACCAATTCGGTTGTCTTGCTTTTCGAGGCTGCCAGTACAAACTGGTACTCTGTTCAAACCACTGTGGTAGGTTGTGTAGCCGTGACGTATTTGGTCTCCCAGGTCTCCTTCTTCTTAGGCTTCATGCCGTAGGCCCTATGCGCACGAAAGCTCTGACCTTCGCTCTGGCAAATGGTTGAAACGCGGTCGGTAGGACGCTTGCCTCATACTCAAGGTTGTGAGTTTGAACCTCACTAAATACCAATGTGTGGCGCCGGATTAAGAATAGCGTCACTCCATTTCCTCCCGTGGATGTCGTAGAAGGCGACTAAGGAAATCAATTACCAGGAGACGGGCAGCAGCGTCTTCCTGAGATTCCAACCGCATACTGCGATCGCCAACCCGCCTGCCAATCGTGGCGTATGGCAAAACCCCCTCATGGTTATGAAAACCACCTGCAGTGGCTGATGATGAAGTACCAATGACTTTCTAAGTGACGTTTGTATTAGCAACACCACTCCTCGCTAATTGTGAACGAAAATTCCGTGAGGAAAGATGTCAGTTGTACGACTGTTTAGTCGGAGAACTGGGGCCACTTTCGCATCTGGTAAACGTTAACGTTATCAGAGCTCTTACACGGTCGCACGACGGCGTGCGTCACCCGTGGCGCACAAATGTCACAGTTGGGTATTTGACAAAATATCATATGAGTTACTTTTAAAACGGAATTTTGTATGAAAATACTGGCTTATGACGTCACATTTCAGAGCACTCTTTTTTATGTTTAATCTATTTAAAAATTGTATTAACTAGTAATTGACTAAAAGAGATACATTTTCCGAGATATTTTGTAATTTTTGTTTTAATCGAGCATATGAAATAATTTATTGTTGATCGTGTCAAATACCGTATGTGACAATTATTGTACTGGAAAGTCGCGACTTTTGACGTTAAAACGCGCGACTCGCGTCATCGTACTATTCATGAAGCATATGCGGCAAAAAACGTCATTGTGATATTTATACGACCCAGAAGTGTTAGTTGGGTGTTCTTGTCTCCGCAGGGTATTGTCGTAAGTACCGGCGAGCGCTCCGAGTTCGGCGACATTTTCCGCATGATGCAGGCTGAGGAGGCGCCCAAGACCCCGCTCCAGAAGTCAATGGACACCCTGGGCGCTCAGCTGTCTCTCTACTCGTTCTTCATAATCGGCTTCATCATGCTGGCCGGCTGGCTGCAGGGGAAGGCTCTCCAGGACATGTTCACCATCAGCGTCAGCCTCGCCGTCGCCGCCATCCCTGAAGGTGGGCGATATACTTTATTGCACACGAAACATTGAACCGGGCACACGAAACATGAGAAATAGCATGTACAAAGGCGAGCTTATCTCTGTAAGAGATTTCTTAATTTTCGATTTCCAAGGTTTGCTACCTTGGAGAGTCGGAACAGTGCTAAAAAATGGGTCTTAATACGTGTACAAAATAGACTACATCAACTACAAAAATCCTTAACCAGTACCAACATTAAGCAGAAAATAAAACTAATACATAGACTAAATAGGTAAGTATATAGCTCAAAGTTGTGATACAGATAGATTAGTGCTCTTTCAACTGTTTCTTAAATGCACCAATTGTGGAAGGGACTAGCGCATATTTTCTGTGGGAGAAAATAGAAAGTGAAAATAGAAATACGGAAAGAAAAATATATTTATATATTCTTTTTGTTGCACTAACCCGTGCTGAGGACCATTTTGAGGGTTGCTCGGGGCTGCAAGTGATCTAATTCACTTCGGCCAGATGTCGCTGCCTGTACGTAATACAGAGAAGTTTGTAAATATACTCGAAATTTCATCAATGCTTGCACTTGCCCATTAGCTCAGTTGGGAGAGCGCTGGCATGGTGAGCCAGAGGTCGCGGGTTCAAGTCCCGGCATGGGTGGAATTTTTAGCCTCTAACCTATGTTTTTAAAATTGTCCTCAGCACGGGTTAGTGCAACAAAAAGAATATACAATCATGTAGGTACAGCGATATCATTCCGATGTAAAAACCTAACTGCAAAGTGGGTTGCTCGGGGCTGCAAGTGATGTAATTCACTTCGGCCAGATGTCGCTGCCTTTACGTAATACAGAGAAGTTTGTAAAGAGGCTCGAAATTTCATCGATGCTTGCACTTGCCCATTAGCTCAGTTGGGAGAGCGCTGACACGGCGAATATTCATTCTTTGCTGTAGTGCATCTACAGCTTAAAAAGCGATTTTATGTCGTCTACGTCTACGACTCAAAGTCGAACTTTACGAGCATGAGAAGTGAAGTACTTAAGTTTTCCTATCTTTTGAGTTCTGTAAAACCCGGTTTCTAAACAGACTCATAAAGGAGGAGATTTTTTAGATAGATAGATAGATAAAACGATTTATTTGCATTTCCACACACACATAGATACAGAACATATAAAGAAAATCACAAAGCAAAATCGTACAGCAAGTAAGCACACAAAAAGAGTAACAGAAATAAGCAAACACAAATCAATAGACAATACGAGAGAGCATTTTGTGGGTGTGGTAAAAGCAAAGGGGCTCTGACTCAGCATATGCTGGAGAGGCAGACCACTCCAGCGCTGGTCTTCCGTCAGCACCTCGGAAAAACGAATAACAATTTAGCAGTAATTTGGTATTTCAATGTCAAAATAAGCATAAATTAAATTATTATTGCATTATATTATTATGTGTACATTGTGTAATATTATATTGAGTAAATACATAGATTGGATTGTAATCAAATAAATGTCATTGTAAAGATAATTATAATAATTTAAATTGTTGCATAATTATTAAGTGTCTTGCTTCGTGATAACGAAGTAATGCACAATAATTGTATGTCCTTTAAAAAAATAAAATAATAATAATAATTGTGATAATAATGTAATCGGAATAATAAAAATAATAAAAACAAAAATATAATTTTAACGTATGTTCCCCGATTACTCGAAGACGCGTGGACCGATATGGAAAAATATTTTTCTGTTTAGACTTCACAGGTTAGTCCCAATGCATCGTCGTCAAGTCAGGATCTGATGACGGTATCCTGGAGAAATCGAGGGAACTCTTCAATGTTTAGAGGCACACTTGATGCAATTTGGGTGCTTTTTTATAGTGGCTCGTGCATTTGCTTTCGGAAAACACAATCTAGTGCAGTCGTAGTGATGTTCACAAAAAATAGTGAATTTTTTAAAATAATAAGTTAAAACCGACTTCAAAACACTACAGTACTTGGTATTGAAAGGTCATATTTATTTCAATTATTTCTGTGTTTTTAGTGGTGCAGTGTTTTGAAGTCGCTTTTTACTTTTTATTTAATATAACTTTATATTTCTATGAGTTATTCTACGTTATAGTCACTCCAATCTGATTTTGAGGTATGCACCCCATTGTTATCGAAGGCTAACGTGCAGAGAGCCAAGCTCAGAGTGGACTGGGGGTTGAAGGTTCCACAATAAATATTGCCATTTGTTATTATTGTATTCTCTAAATGTTGGTTCTTCTGCAGGTCTACCGATAGTAGTAACCGTGACGCTGGCCCTTGGTGTGATGCGTATGGCCAAACGCAAAGCTATCGTGAAGAAGCTACCGACCGTCGAAACCTTGGGATGCGTCAACGTCATTTGCAGTGATAAAACAGGTGAGTGGTCTATGTGCACACGCGCACGCACCCACACACGCACCCGCACACGCACACGCACCCGCATGCACACGCACACGCACACGCACGCCCACACCCACACGCACGCCCACACCCACACGCACGCCCACACCCACACCCACACCCACACCCACACCCACACCCACACCCACACCCACACCCACACCCACACCCACACCCACACACGCACGCACGCACGCACGTTTGCTTTAGTCCGCTGACCCTAGAATTTTCTTTTGATGCATCGATATAATTATAACATTATCTTTATTTTTTATTTTTTTTATTTTATCTTTATTTTAGAAACAAACAGTCATTCAAATGCTATTAATAAATCGTATCTTATGTTAAATAAATAGACCTCTAGTTTCTCATAATTTCAAATGCAACATTTTTTAAGGTAGATAAACTTATTGTAAGACATCGTTCGGAGAAGAACTTTAAGAAACAAAATTTAAAAACCAAACATGCAAAAAAAAACACTCCAAAATTGCTCAGAATATTCTAACACAACACACAACACCACTGCCCTTTTTTTTAACATTATTAACAATATCCAGCTGAAGGTAATTTACCCATCAGGTGAAATATTATGAATTTTAGCTTTGACATTTTTCTTAAATTTACTTAAAGATGGATTAAATATATCAACATCACTTAGCTTAGAATTATATAAGTCACAGGAACGTCTCAGAAAACTATTATTTGCGTAACGAGTTCTACATTGAGGAATCGAGAACAAATCTTTTCGGCAACAGCTTCTCTGTTGCTTGCGGGGTATACGAAAATTAATTGCATGGAGTAATGTGGGGGAGTCAACGAAGTTGTTCAAAATTTTAAATAAAAAAACAGAGTCAATGACGTTACGCCGCAGTTCTAAGGGTATAATGTTATGTCGTTTTGCTGCCGTATGGTAATCTGTAAACATATGCCCAGTTCTATAATCTAGTGATTTCATAAATTTATTTTGTAATTTCTCTAACCTATCAATATGATATTTATAGAATGGATTCCAAACAGTGCATGCAAACTCAAGTCGACTACGGACGTAACTATTGTAAAGCAGCTTATATGTAAATGCGTTTCGAAAAGGTTTCCCTACTCTCAGAATAAAGCCTAACTGTTTATAAGATTTGCCCAGTATCTTATTAATATGCGGTATGAAGGTGAGCCGAGAATCAAGCGTGACACCTAGATCTCTTATCTCTTCAACTCTTGTCAGGTTCTTATTGCACAATTGGTAATCAAAGGATTAGCTTTTCGACTAAAAGTTATAACGTAGCATTTATCAGGGTTTAAAAATAAATTATTATTACCACAGTATCTTTCAAAATTACCAAGATCCTTTTGGAGCAGACTACAGTCTTCGATACTGCGGACCACTCTAAATATTTTTGCATCATCAGCATACAATAATATGCCTGAACTATCTATAAAATTGGACAGTTCGTTTAAATATAGTGTAAATAATAAGGGTCCTAAATGAGAACCTTGTGGCACACCAGAGGTGATTAATTTTGGCACAGATTGATAACCCTTAACCACAACTGCTTGGCTTCTATTTTCAATATAGGATTTTATCCAACGAAATAGATCACCGTGTATACCGAGTTTCCAAAGTTTATTAAGAAGAGTATTATGGCAAATTTTATCAAAGGCTTTGGCAAAATCGGTATACACGGCGTCCACTTGGTTTGTATCATCCATTGCATTGAGAACAGCTTCTGTAAACGTTATAAGGTTACTCTCGACACTACGACCCTTAAGGAAACCGTGTTGGTTTGGGGAAATTATACGACAGACCACCCTAGCTAATTCATCGGAGACAATCTTTTCTAAAACCTTACCGAATTGGCATAGTTTAGAAATAGGCCGGTATTTTTCAATGTCTTGGCTTGACGGGCCACCTTTCGGAATTGGGGTAACCAAGGCAACTTTCCATAGTTTCGGGAACTCCCCTTGTTTCAAGGATTTATGAAAAATAAATGTAACAGGTTGTGCCAATGCCTTAGAACACCTAGAGATTAAAATAGGATGAATCCCGTCTGGGCCAGCACCCTTATTTATGTTAATCGTTTTTAAGTATTTAAAAACCAAGTGCTCATTGATATCTATAGAACATACGTCCAAAACAGCACCAATAGGCGAATCTAATTCCTGAATAGTAACAGGTTCTAAACTGGGGGTTTCGAATACAGAATGAAAGTGTTCATTGAAGAGGTTGCAAATTTTGTCTCCTTCAGAAGCTGATATTCCTTTATAATGCATTGTTTGTGGAATATCAGTACTAGAGAAAATAGATTTAATATAGCTCCAAAAGAATTTAGGATTCTCTTTAATTTTTTGCTCTGAAAAGTCAATATATTTCCGATAACATTCCTTTTCGACAATTTTCACTCTCCGCCTAAGAATTGAGAAACTCTCATAGTCCAAAGGGTTATTGTAAGTCTTCCAGGCCTTGTGAAATTTATTTTTCTCTTTCAACATTTTAATTAAGGGCTTACTGTACCAAACTGGGTGCGAGCTTGAGTTTCTTACTTCGCGACGTGGAACGAACTTTGATATACATTTATCTAGGATAGAATAAAACGAGCTAACACATTCTTCTAATGTAAGTTCTTTGAAGGTGGAGTTCCAGTCAGTATTAAATAGTTCCCGACTGATCTCCTTAAAGTTAGCTGAACGGAAATTGTAAATATATTTTGTTGCGGGCTTCAGCGGTTTCTGGTAGTCTAAATGCAAGCTTATCTCAAGTGACCTATGGTGCGCGTCCTCGCAAGTAAGTGGATGACTACTCTGCTTAACCGAGCAACTTTTATTACTAATTATTAGGTCAAGGACGCGATTATTTGTATTAGGTATTAGATTATATTGATGAGAATTAGTCAATGATAAGAAATCGCTCATTAACTGTACTTCCAGAGTCCCTTGCAGTAGCTCGGATGGAACGCCTTCCTTATTAGAGGTACCCCAAATTGCGTGAGTAACATTAAAGTCCCCAGTTATCAGAAATATATCTTGTGGTCGATCATTCATTAAATCGCTTGCGCAGTCAAAAAACGCATTAAGTCCCTCACGATGGCCAGTACCGGGCGGTATGTAAATACAGGCGATATTTAAGTGCGGACCATTATTAGCGTTTCTGTAGGCACACAGAGGCAAGCTTACCCACACACACTCAGCAAGCGAGCGCGGCGGGCATGGCCAGTCGCGCCTCAGAGGTAGGTACTTCTTCCGAACTGCTATTATCACACCGCCTCCGCGCTCCAAACCTGTATCAAGACCGGACCTATCGCATCTGTAAACAAAGTATCTACTATCGAAATACTCTCGGTCAAAAAAGTCTTCAGTCAGCCAACTTTCCGTTATACAAATAAAATCATAATTCGATTGGGATACTTGAGAGTGAAAGTCGTGTGACTTTGTGCGTAGACCCCGCACGTTTTGATAGTAACCTAACAGGGTGTTATGGACCGACATGATTAAATTCAGTGAAAAGTTTAAAATTGTATTTACCACCCAGGCGCGCAAGTGCATTAAAATTCTGCTGATAAGTAAAGACGTTTCTGCAAGCACATATAAAAGTTATTGTAATATTCAATACATAGGTAATATTTTGTAATAATAAGTACATAATCCAGTGATAAGCAATACATAGTATCTTAACAGAAAGTGGGCATTTTTGAAAGGTATTGTGTGTCATGTAAGGTAGAATTAAAAATAAAGTATGGTTATTGTGTTGTTTACTACTTCTTAATAATTGCGTTTTACAAACTTTAGAATATTTTGCAATATTTAGACTTACAAAGAGATGAAATGCAGTTTTAAACAAAAGACAAATAAGTTTTACAAAATTCAGTAAACCTGAGCGAAAATATCACTTTTTCAACTTTAGCAAATCGGCTTCAGACGCAATCACAATAGCCCTTGACTTATCATTTTTTCTTAGATTTATCTTTGCATTCCGTACCCATATATACTGGTAGGCCAGATCATTTTTAAGTTTTCTAGCACTGCGTAGAAGAAGCTTGTTGGCCGGAGTGAGATGCTCGTTGATAAATATACTCTTTGCTGAGCCAGTAAATCCTAGCTGCGCGGAGTCGAGCGAGCGGCGAGCACGAACAGCTGCGAGCAGCTCGTCACGAACGCGGCGCCGGGTGAAACGCACCACGATGTTAGGTACACTTGTCTGTGAGGGCTCTCCTCCTTGGTCAATCCCGGCCTCAGCTTCCACTTCCGCGCGACCATCGGCCTTGGCACTAGGATATCTTCGGACACGCTGAATCATATCGACATCGAAGTCGTTGATCTTGCAGCCAACGAGAACGCTGATGTTCTGAAGAATGTTGTATAGGTTTTCACCTGGCTTTTGAGGTATGCCACAGATTTCTATATTATTCATCCGTGCAAATTGTTCTCGTTTTTCGTTCTCGAGTTTAAATGTGGAAATTGTCTTCTCGGCTTCGCTTAACTTTTTCTCTACGGTAGCCAGTCGACCATCCATTTGAGACACCTTGGTTTCGACATCTCTCCATTTAGAGTTCAGTTCAGATATACCTTGAACGCAGGTCTGAACGTCAGTTTTCAACGGACCAAAGTCGGCTCTGAAAGCTTTTAATTCACTGAGCACCTCTGCAAGCATAACGGTGTCACTTCTGGGGGGGTCAGATGGAGCAGGTGACACAGCTACGGCAGTTGTAACAGCAGCCCGGTATGGGGGACAGCGCCAAGCTCCTTTTTTCTCAACAGAATAATTTCGATAGGTAACTTCCTTTATCCCCGCGCATCCGTAATGTAGCTTTCCATGGCATTGAGTGCAGTCTACGTAGTCGGTGACAAGATCCTTACATTTAATGCAATTCATGTTGAAAGCCGAGGATAAATAGATCCGCACAGTGTAAATGTAGGTAGGTGGTTAAAATGCACACTAAGTACGACACGGGAATAGTTTGAGTGACAAACCGATGAAAAACACAAAATGCACTGTAATTCTTCTCAGTTTACTTTTCAGAACGTACACTGTGATTCACTTTGTTACAGTTTTAGCACCAGAAACTTAGTTAGCCTTTTACAGAAATTCTGATTCCGAGAGCAACGGAAACGATGCGTACGCGATGCTACCCGCAACTATGATTTGCGAATAGGGTATGTATTAGCGAAGCGCAAAGTAAATACTACTGGAATCCTGCGTGCAGCGACTAATGTAGTAGAAAAGTGGCAAACCCTGGTCTCTGCCTGCCCCTCCGGGATACAGGCGTGAGTGTATGTAACGTAATGCTACGTATATTAATTTGCCAGGTACCCTAACAAAGAACGAGATGACAGTGACGACCATCTCCACGTCCGGCGGGCACATTGCCGAAGTGACTGGCACCGGATACAACACTCATGGGGACATCGAACTGCGAGCCTACAAGGGGAGGGACGCCGACGTGGCGCGGATGGGCGTCTACTCCATGCTCGAGGTACTGTTTACTTATATTCATCATTATCTTCATCATCATCAGCCCACCTTGGCCCACTGCTGGGTATGGGTCTTTTCCCCCAAAAGCCATATCGCACGGTCCCTTGCCATCGTCATCCACGAACCTTCCGCCGACTCCACGATACCCTCCCACCATCGGGCTGGTGGTCATCCCTGACTCTCGAGACTTACAATGTTTACAGAGGTATAATCTCAACTTTCATATCAATCAATTTTATAAAAAAATTAAAAAGAGTTTGTAAGTTAAACAATGTGTCTATAACAAGAACGTTTTACCCATCCTTGGTCTATAATAATCATGCAGCCTATATACGTTCCACTAGGGCACAGGCCTTCTGTCGGAGAGAGAATGTGAGCTTAATTACCACGCGTGCCCATCGCGGATTGGCGACTTCAAGCCCTGAAGTATGTAAACACCTCAGGCACTCAGGTATCCTCACGATGTACTCCTCCACAGAAAGCGAGTGGCATTGCTACTATAAATACACAAATCTACGTAACTTAAAAAACATAATCATTGGTACATGCGCCGGGGTTCGAACCCGCGACCTCCCGAATGTGAGGCCGGCGTCCTACCGCTCCGGTAGCACCGCGTACGTCATCTAGGTTGTGTTCGTTCAGGTCGGCGCGGTGTGCAACAACGCGGTGATCCGCGAAGAGACGCTGATGGGGCAACCGACAGAGGGCGCCCTATTGGCTTGCGCTATGAAACACGGCATGGCCGGGGTGCGGGACCAGTACACGCGGCTGCAAGAGATACCTTTTAGGTGAGTTACCTTTTAGGTCACACGTCCGCCTAGTGTGGAGATAACAGACAAAACAAACGTAAACGAATTTGAATGTTTTAGCTCTAAGAACTGTAATTTACTGTTAATTTTCATTAGGAGCATTCAGAATTCAGTATTTGACACGATCAACAATAAATTATTTCATATGCTCGAATAAAACAAAAATTACAAAATATCTCGGAAAATGTAATCTCTTTTAGTCAATTACTAGTTATTACAATTTTTAAATAGATTAAACATAAAAAGAGTGCTTTGAAATGTGACGTCATAAGCCAGTATTTTTATACAAAATTCCGTTTTATTAGTAACTCATTTGGTATTTTGTCAGACAAGATTGACGAAACAAATATATAGAGCGAATGTGGGTGGAAGGGACGACCCAGGCGGACGTACTTCGGCCAAATAGGGGATGTATTAGCGAAGGGCAAGATAAAAGTACCCGAAACCGGCGTGCCTGCATGCAACGACTAATCAGTGTTGAGGAAGCGAAAGAGACTGGTAAAGATCGTGGCAAGTGGCGGTCCCTGGTCTCTGCCTACCCCTCGGTGATACAGGCGTGACTTTATATATGTATGTAGTTATTTAATTAAGCATGTAGCAGTTTAGTATAATTATTTTTTCAGTAATGTGTTTGGTAAATAAAAAATATTTGTGTTGATATTGAGCACCTCAGTCACAAACATAGATGTAAATAGAAATAGATAGATAAAGTTAAAATTTGAATCGAATTATTTTTAAACAACCACAACATATTTGCTCTCTTAAACAGTTCCGAAACGAAAATGATGGTCGTGAAGTGCGCCCCCAAGTTCGCGGACTCGGCTAAACTCAAGGAAGAGGTGTTCGTGAAAGGCGCCATAGAAAAGGTGCTCCCCCTCTGCGTACAGTACATAGACAGCAGCGGAAACTACGCCCCTATGACAAAGGACAAGCAGAAAGATTTCATGACTGAAGCGTACAACATTGGGATGATGGGTGAGTGAGATGAACTAGATAGAACTGTAGTTGCGTAAAGCTAGTTTTGCGGTGCGCGATATCGCGAACCGCCACGCACTGACGCAGTGTGTGGGTGCATCCGGGCTTAACTTTAAAATTCTCGTTGCTGTGCGTGCCTCTCTGTGCTTGTACGTACTGCGGCCCCCAGTGGGAATCATACCCGCGATCTCTGTTCTCGTAAGTCAGGCGTGACACCGCTCGAACGACGACGCAGTCAAGTCATAAGTCTACCGATAGTAGATGTAAGTTGTAAGGAATACTTTACAGTGTAGCGATGGACCGTTTATTCTTCTTTCGCTCTGACTTAGCCCGGTCATTTCTTGTATTTATCCGAATTGTTTTTCTTTTCCTCATTTGTAACTGCGAGTGGTATGTCTTTCCTTCTTTGTGATGTGTTAATTTGTTACAATACTCCAGTTTATGGAAGCCTTTTTGGCGTGGCCGGTACCGACCAGTGCAGTATTAATGGTACTAGCGATACATGTTAATATCAGTAGTACCATCAATGGTACTAGCTAATGGTACTAAGGAGACGGAGGGTAAATGTCTTTCTTTCTTTTTTTTTATAAGAAATGGTCATCAGGAGGCTTACCACAATCTCAAACTAAGCAGGACACAAGCAGGGCAGTTTATTTTCAATGTTCAAAATAAACTGCTACTATAGTGTACCATGAGCCGAAATAAGTAGGCCTGCAATAAACCTGCTAAAAAAAAAGGTTGTCTTTGGCCTGTTTGCCTTAAATGTTGCGTGCGTTCGAAAACCAAATATGATAATTTGCCGGTAAATACCGTTTTTATTACGAAATAAAAATAAAACATTTTAATTGTGAAAAATGTAATAATAGTAGATTGTACAACAAGTGCATAAAACGCACCATTTTACTCGAGACGTTTATCCATCCGAGCGAGCTTGCGAGCGAGGATAGATATAAAGTCGAGTGTAAAATGGGTTTTATGGACGAGTTGTACACTCTACTTTTCAATTCGATTGCGAGGAAATGAAACAGCAACATGTAAAAATAATTATGGTTCCCGCCAATTAACTTTTTTTTCTTTTTTTTTTCTGTAGGGACGTGACACCTGACTTAAGGTCGTTACATACTGCTCAGTTATAAAAACATTTTCTTTTTATAACTATGATAAGTTGTTGTTATGGCTTAAATACTATACTGATCTACTAAATTGAAAAATAAACAAATATAAAAAATAATAAATGAGACGAAATACAAATTATAAGTTTATTTCATGAAGTTTTATTGTGTACTTTGGCTGTTGGTATCTTTGCCTTGGTCTTAGAATACGAACGAAACGAAATAAAATAAAGAGGTTGTTGTATGAAGTTAAAGATGTTCGTGTGGCTGTTGCAGCGATTGCCTTGGTCTTCGACGAAGATTTTACTTTATGCTCTAGAGCATAAAAAGCGACTTTATGTCGCCTACGCACGACATAAAGACGAACTTTTAGAGCATGAGAAGTGAAAAAAAATTTGTATCAGCACTGCTCACTGTGCAGATATAAGTTGAAAACAAGTTATGGAAAAATAAAGTAAACTGCTGCTAAAAAAAATGTTGTATTAAGTTCTACATTACTTAAAAATTACGCTTTTTAACGTGTCTTGAAAGTTATTTTTGTTTACGTCAAAATATGTTTGAAGAAGTTTTTGAATTGATAAAAAAGGTTTTTGCTAAACTACGATTTTGAAGGAAATGAAATGGTGTCGCGGTGTCGGTTCAGACTACTTTCAGCAATCCTAAAGAGTTACGAGGTTATAAATTATCAAGAGGCGGGCAGCAGCGTCTTCCTGAGATTCCAACCTCATACTGCGATCGCCGAATGCATTACTATGAAGTCGTATAATTTTACGCTTTTTTCTCCCTATTGCGAAACCCTCCAAAACCATAAAATTTCTTTATCACTCATTTTAATACGTAAATTAAACAATAATTCGCTTAGCAGGGTTTTAAAAGCTGCTCAAGAGTAACATATAAATAACTGCTAAGAATGACAGTTCAGCAGCGCTCCGAGCGCGCAAAATTGAGCTTATAGTGCGGTAGCAGCGTTGATTAGACCGTGAACGTCTTATAGTTAACAGCGCTGCGATTGTATGGCTCATGGTACCATTAAGCAGGGCAGTTTTTTATAAGGCTTAAAAATAACTTCTAATAGTGCTTGTAGAAAGCCTCCAGTAGTCAGTCACGTCCCGGGCTTTAACCCTAATTTGACGCTTGCGGTCCGGCCGCAGGTCTGCGCGTGATCGCGTGCGGTCGCGGCGCGTCGCTCGAGGCCCTGACGTACACGGGGCTGTGCGGCGTGTGCGACCCGCCGCGCGCCGGCGTGCGCGCTGCGGTGGCCACGCTGCGCCGCGCCGGCGTCAGCGTCAAGATGGTCACTGGGGACGCCGAGCCCACTGCTAGAGCCGTCGGTGAGTTTCTCTATTCAATTGTTGGCTTCGACTGATGTTTAATCTCTCGTCCATTTATTCCATCCACTCAATCATTCATAAATTAATCATTAATTTTGTGTTTCTCTGACAATTTATATAAATGTCTTCTTTCTTTCTTTCATTCATTCACTTATCCATTCTCTTTCATTCACTCACATATAAATTCATTAAAGAGAGATAACTAATTCACTCAGCATTTATTAGTTAGTCTTTTAGCATTTGCTGATCATCATTGACTCATTCATTCTGCTTTCATTAATATTTTTTTCATAATTCATTCATTATACCTGGATTACATACCGTTTCGCTCCTACAGACTATTCCATACCATTTCATTAGATTCCATTCGAGTCGTTTCCATTCCACAACATTCGACACGATTCCGCCGCAATCGGTTCGACTCGTTCATTATTCATTCATGGTTCATCCACTAATTCATTCACTCGATTAGATTCCGTTCCGCCCGTGCAGACCATTTCAAACCATCCACTAGAATCCATTCGAATCGATTATATCCCACTACATTCGGCACGATTCCGCCGCAATGGGTTCTATTCGCTGGCACTTCGCTGGCTGGTGAGGATCGATACTACGTTTACTCACTTATTAATTCCTCTCACTCAATTACTTAAGCAATTATTTGCTCACTCATCTCATCTACACTGTGACGCTGCGCCGCGCTGGCGTCAGTGTTAAGATAGTCACTGGGGACGCCGAGCCCAAGGCTAGGGCTATCGGTGATTGTTGGTACACCGGTCAATGAATAGGTTGGGTTCGGTCGATCTTTACTGACAGCACTCATTAACTCGCTTATTAATTCATTCATTATTTTATTGACATATTCTATACCATGTGAAGTTGTATTAATTAAATTCCGATCGAATCGATTCCATCCCGGTGCGTTCGATGCGGTTGCATATGATGACGCCCTGATAACGCTCGGAAGCGGTGTGAATCACAAGTCCGAGCGCATGCTCGTGTCTGAAATAAGTCCATGTCAGGGTGTTGGCATCGACGGCATCGATATAGAGGACATCATCATCCACTGTTCCTTAAATTTTTTTATTCCACTCAACCCAATTTAATCGAACGCCATGGCAATTGGTTCGATTCGATACCAGCGCCGCCGTTGCCACGCTGGGTCGCTCTGGCATTAGCATTATGGTCACTGGAGACGCGGAGCCCATGGCTAGGGCCGTTAGAGTATTGACATTTCTTTTATGCAATCGGATTCTGTTTGATCCGATTTAATTGCATACAATTCCGTACCACCAATCAGCCCGCACCCGTGCATTGCTGAACATAGGCGTCGCCTAAGGCACGCCATTTCATTGTGTCCTTGGCCATTGTCATCCAGCCCCTGCCAGCAATATGCCTTAGGTCGTCGGTGCAGCGAGTTGTTTGGCGTCCAACGCTGCGTTTGCCAGTTCGTGGTATTTGATTATTGGTTTTTAAATTGTCCACAGCGCAAATGATCGGCATCGACGTGCTACACTCGCGCTCTCTATCTGGCGACCAGCTCGACTCGATCTCAGATGACGAACTGGACAGGATTATTGACAGCGTGAGTATTACTGCAATATCGATATGTGTCTTGTTTCTTGTGTGCAATAATAGGATGTTATGCAATTACTGAATAAAGGACGGATTTAAAGCGAGGGCCATAGATAAATCACGAGCAAGTAAAGGATTCTAACGACTGAATCACGACCGTAGCGAGTGATTCAAGTGTTAGAATCCTGAGCGACGCAAATGATTCATGGCCCTCAATATAAATCCGTACATTTATTCAAGAGTTGTGAAGTTATAGTAGCAATACCACTCGCTAACGGTGAAGGAAAACATCGTGAGGAAACCTGGGCGTCTGAGCTATTCACATACCTCAGCGCTTGAAATCGCCAATCCGCGGTGGGCACGCGTGGTGATTATACTCTCTCTCTGAGAGAAGGCCTGTGCCCTACAGTGGGACGTATATAGGCTGCTTATGATGATTCAAGAGTTGCATACTATACTTTATACCATGTCTACGAGAAAAAGAAATAACTGAAGCGAAAATAGACATTTAATGAAGAAAAAAGGGAGGTTAAATTCATTAAAATTGGAACAATTACTAAAATGAAGACTAATTTTCTTATTATTATTATTAGGATGGTCAACTTGTGAAGCGATATATATAGGCCTTTTAATCACTATTTTGATGTTTGAATTTAGAACACACAAATATCTTCGACCTCCATCTCAATGCTTATACAACCTCCTTGTGCAAAAAATACTATACACAGTCCTTGCGCAAAGAATACTCGACATACAAACTTTGTGCAAATAAGTCCTCGAGATTTTATTGGTCGATATTTGCGACACAGAGTTAGCATCAGAATAAAAACTGTCATTACAGAAAAATATTATTGAGTTTGCAGTACAGAGTTTGCGAACTCATTTTGTCGTTCGAAAAAAAAAAAGAAAAAAAAGTTGTCAGTTGTTGCTTGGTGAAAAAGAAAATTCAACAGTAAATTTTATTAAAGTATTTTATTACGCTCTAAAAGTCTATTGTAACTCAACTCTGCTATGTTTGAACGTTAATAGGGTTTTTCTGTAATGACAGTTTTTATTCTGATGCTTGTCGCAAATATCGACCAATAAAATCTCGAGGACTTTTTTGCACAAAGAGTTTGTATGTCGAGTATTCTTTGCGCAAGGAGTGTGTATAGTATTTTTTGCGCAAGGAGGTTGTATAAGCATTGAGATGGAGGTCGAAGATATTTGAGTGTTCTAAATTCAAACATCAAAATAGTGATTAAAATGCCTATTTTATTCACTGTTTTCAGTGAATAAAATAAGCTTTTTAGAGTGAGTATGGTATAATAGTACATTATGGTACAAGTGTGTAACGTTGGTGATTACCGCTGAGGCGCCATTGAGACCTGAGCCGTTAGGTGAGGGTCTTAAAAGAGCCGAGGACGGTAATCATCAATACACACGTGTATCATACGACTCTTTTCAACACACTTGTGAACAAAATAATACTAAAAATAACTATAATTTCAACAGTGAAAACGAGTTGTGAATTTTTTTTCGCAATGGCGGGAATAATTAATCACTTTTCCTATGCGCGCGCATCTAACAATGGCGATCGGCCAAAGACTAAAAGAATGAGATTTCTTTTTTTTGGGTTTTCGCGGATAGCGTTTTAGCCAGGTACAAAATGGGGAATTCAAAGTTTTCTTTATTACATTGAAAACAAAAGTTAGGTTTGAGTGAAAGTTTTATTTATTAAAAACGTACAAGTTGAAATTATCTATTTAAATACGAAGTTGCGTAAAATGAGCAAGCAATAGGTACATTAATTTATTTGTACTATTGAACACGATGTTTTTTTTTATCGAAACTTTTTTAAGAACGAAGCAACTCAACCAATAAAATAAAAAACCCTATAACTCACTTGTGAATAATAGCAATGAAAAAGTCACAGTTTGATTACAGGCGTCACTATATGACAAATTGCGGGGAAATTAGAGCCATTTTATGAGCAAGTGTGTTGAAAAGAATATTCATTTTATTTTGCCCGCAAGCGGTGGTAGTGCGGGCGGTAGAACCCTTGCCTCCCATTCAGGAGGTCGTGGGCTCGAGCCCAGTCAATGACTTTGGTTTCTAAGTTACGAACATTTGTGATTTTATACATAAGTTAAGATAAGATAATCCTTAGCCCTGGATAAATCGATACATAGTGTCTGTGTAAGACAGCGTAAGGGCGACTTGCGCCAAATCACTGGATAAGTAACTAAGTAGATTAATACTTATCCAGAGATAAACAGATAAATATCTGATTGACAGGGTTGTCAGTCATACAATTTGTAATGGATAACTCTGCAAATGTCTTTGTGCAATATGTTTTTATACTTATTTGCTGGATAGAGCTTACTCCTGGATAAATATATAGATACTACTGTTTGATACCGTTGGAGCAAGCCAGCCTAAGTGATGGATTATGTTGGTTCTTATTATCAATTTAATTCCGGATTCACTTACTTGATTAATGCATACATACATAAACTCATGCCTGCATCCCAGAGGGGTAGGTACAAATCAGGGACTGCCACTTGCCACGATCCTGATAGATCACTTTCGCTTCCTCAACCTTCATTACTTGTTGTGTGCTCGCACGCCGGTGTCGGGTACTTTTTATTTTGCCCTTTGCTAATAATTTTAACTTAAATTAAATAATTGATTGAGTTAATAATGTGCAGTGCTTAAATGTTTGTTGTTTGTCGGCAGGTGACGGTGTTTTATCGCGTGACGCCGAAACACAAGCTAGCGATCGTCAAGTCGCTGCAGAGGCTCGGAAACATTGTCGGTATGACCGGTAAGTGATTCTCAACCTGGTTGACGCGAAATAAGATGATTCATTCGGGTTAAGCTGAATTTGTGGCGGAGAAAAAGGCAGCGGAAAAAAAAACTCCACTCGGACTATCTTTTCTCGAATCATATCACATCGTTGTTATGGCTGAATAAACGTCCATGGAATGACTAAACAAATGATCAATCGTGTTCAAAAGTAGACTTTGAAAGCATAATACTCTTTTTCGTGAAGCAATTGTGTCAAAATCAACACTTTCATCAGGTGATGGCGTCAATGATGGCGTTGCCCTAAAACGGGCCGACATCGGCATCGCCATGGGACAGAACGGGACCGATGTGTGCAAGGAGGCCTCAGATATGATATTGGTCGACGATGACTTCGCTACTATTATGTGAGTACATTGATCTGATGAAACGTCAAATGTAGAACCGTAGATATGAGACAAAATTACTTTTTAATGGGCATAGGCAATGGCGGGCAGTGGCTGCTGTCATCAGTCATCATTCAGCCACAGAATCCTTAGAAAAGTCATCACTACAAAAAAAAAAAGTCCACTGCTGGACATAGGCCTCCTCCATGGATTTCCAAAAAGACCGGTTGGAAGCGGCCTGCATCCAGCGCCTTCCTGCCACTTGGATGAGGTCATCTGTCCATCTTGTGGCTGGTCGTCCTACGCTGCGCTTGCCGATATGTGGTCTCAATTCGAGAACTTTTCGGCCCCATCGGCCATCAGTTCTGCGTGCTATGTGCCCCGCCCACTGCCACGATTTTCGTTCGTCTACGGATCTCATCATTTCTGATTTGATCTCGTAGAGAAATTCAGAGCACAGCCCTTTCCATAGCTCGTTGCGTGACCTTCAGCTTTCTTATGAGGCCCATAGTGAGAGACCACGTTTCAGTGCCATAAATCATCACTGGTAACACACACTGGTTGTATAATTTTGTCTTGAGTGATTGAAGTATATTGGAGGAAAAGAGTTTTCTAAGTTTCCCGAATGCTGCCCGGCCGAGTTGGTTTCGACGATTGACCTCTTTCACGAAGTTGGACCGGCCTAGTTGTTTTTTTTTGTCCTAAGTAGACGCATTCGTCTACAACTTTGAGAGTCGACTTTCCCACTGTTATTGGGGTGGGCACGACACGGGCGTTCCACATGACCTTCGTTTTCTCCATGTTCATTTTAATGCCCACCCGTTGGGATGCGGTACCATTAACATAAACAAGCCCTTGCTTGCTTGGATTGATTTATTGATTTACTTAAGTTATAATGGCTAGTTTTTGATAACATACATAAATATTGTTATCTGGTGTTTTTATTTAAACTCTATAGTAAAGTATTAGAGTACCTAGGGGTGGGTGTCATAGGGGAGCATCATACGTTCGCTATAGATTGTATACTTACATCAGATAGCCGAACATTAACCCCCTAAGTAGCATTTTTATTTTCAAGGTCAGGATTTAGAAGGTTCTCTACCAAACATATTTTTATTTAAAATTTTAGAGGACAGTGAACTTTCTAGGGTTTGTTATTGACAAACATTGCAGCTGGAAACACCACGTTCATACGTGATGTGAACGATTAGATACATTTGATTGTGTTTGTGTTTACACTCAGAAAACTTCGCCAAACTTCTTCTTTGGAAACGACAATGATGGCTTATTACGGGTATTTAGTTTCAACTTAAACTATGGACTTCTCCTATGAGGAAATTCAGTAGATGCTGCAACGTGTATTCGTAACCAAAAAAAAAAAATGCATTCGTGCTATATGCGGCAAACAGCACAGAGTCATGCACACCACTATTGACGGCTGGGGACAAAAGAAAACCCCAGGTCTTGGATGTTTACATGTTTGTGATGTCGTTGTTTCTGGTTCCTACGACACAGGGTATCCTAGTGTGGGGCCAGAAGCAGTGTATGTGCCTTTATGTAAATGTTTATGTTTATTTAAAAAACTTAGAATTTTGTCTTTACCATGTATGTATATAAAACAGATAAACATCTTGGTTAGACAGCAGAACCATCTTTTTCCGACGCACGGGCATTGGGCAAGCTATACAGGGCAGTAGAAGACACAAGGACAAACTTTTTCTTCCAATAATAAGATTGTGTTTATATAAAAATAATGCTTACTGTATAACTATACGAATTTATAATACATTGCCAAACGAAATAAGGGATTGCTTACATATTGTCGAATTTAAGAACAAATTAAAAGTAACTTTTAGAAAAATGCTTTTACTCAATTAAATATATTTTTAACGAGAAAAGGAAGCTATGATGATTCATTTGATTTGTATTAATTAAAATAAGTGACTTTACTTTGTGTATGTCTATAAATGTTGCATGTCAAGATTGACAGAATGTCCGTTCTATAATATGTTTTATGATCTGTACTTATATTTATCTACCTATGTACTTCTACATTCTAGGAAATAGAAATGAATTGAATTGTATTATTCTTGTAATTGTATTCTTTCTGAGTCCGTCCATGCGCGTACTCAAGCGGATGATAACGGCCAATATTCTTTTCTTCTTAAAAATATTTTTATTATCTTAGAGACAATTTTTCTTGCATTTCTTGCTGACAGCGGTTGGATGGAGGATGGCTGAGGACAGAATGTAGTGGCTTGTTTGTCGGAGGTCTATGTCCACCAGTGGATGAACGAGCCGATTGATTGGTTGGTTGAAATCTTATTGGCGATTGAAGAAGACGAAGATTAGAAGTGTCTAATCCTACTGGACCTTTTCAGTGCCGCGATTGAAGAGGGCAAGTGCATATTCTACAACATCCGCAACTTCGTGCGCTTCCAACTGTCGACGTCCATCGCCGCGCTGTCGCTCATCGCGCTCGCGACCCTCATGGGGATCCCCAATCCGCTCAACGCCATGCAGATACTGTGGATCAATATCATCATGGACGGTGAGTAGGGTGGTCAGTGCGTCTATTGCTCTATGGTCTACTTAGATTTTAGATCTGGGTTATTTTTGCATTTGCATTCGCATTTTTATTGGCTTTTTGTAATTGAAAATAAAACGTCGTCGGCATTCTTGGGGTGACTGAACTATGTGTTTAACGGAATTATGTGTTTTGTTTCTACTGTATGTGTTGTCTTTGTTTGTTGTTTCTATATTGTTAATATGGGTCTTGCAACCTGAAATAAATGCATTTTTCACCGAAAAAAAAATCGTTTAGAAGTCTGGCTATACACTGGTTTTGTTTCACATGCCATTCATTATTATTATTATTAAAATCCTTTATTACGTTTGAACACAGTTTTTCACATAAGCGAGTTTAATGCTACTTAGCATTCATGTTATGTGTTTAAAATTTTAGCAGCCTATCTCATTCATATCATTTTAGGATGTTCATCGGCCTATATAAGAGATAGGCTGAATTTTATGGAAAATTCCTTAACTCACAATTCTCGAAGTGTTATAATTTAACATGAAAGTGTTATATGTGCTGGGCAAGCCTACTCCCGTCTAAAAAAAACAATGTCCCAGGCACTGCAGCGCAGCGTCCGAGTGCTTCCTTCACCCATCTAGTTTGAGTGAAGGTGCCACTGGATGCTGTTTAAATCGTGTGTGTTAAACACTGTTTTGTTGAAAATTAAAATTATAGATTCTGTCATTTTATATGTGTGTGCTTTTGTGGTACTTAATGTAAATAAATAGTTTCTTTCTTTCTTTAAAATAAAAAAAAAAACTATACGCAGGCCCGCCAGCGCAGTCGCTGGGCGTCGAACCCGTGGACCACGAGGTGGTGGCCCGCAAGCCGCGCGACACGCGCCGCCGCATCATCTCGCGCGGTCTGATGGTCAACGTCTTACTCTCCGCCGCCATCATCATCGCCGGCACACTCTGGGTCTTCAACAGGGAGGTGAGGATGCGGTTTATACACTCGCGTTTCCTTAGCTTTAAAAGTTCTCGAGTGGAGACCGCGAAGGCCAACACAGCGTAGGATTCCGATCAGCTCGCTGGACCCACGATCTGAGGCAGATTGCTGGCAGATTCATGAGGATGGCCAAGGAGGGAATAAAGTGGCGTGATTAGGGGAAGCCTATATCTATCAGTGGATGAAGACGGGCTAAATTGATTGAAAGGTAACTGATATAAGGAAATAGAGAAAGAAAGAAACAGAAAGAACCAAAAAAATGACCATTATTATCGTTGCTACAGTCTGGTTCAACAAAGAGGTCTTACCAAACAGGCTTTGTAAAGTCTAGTTCAGTTCAGTCTCTCGTTTTGTTGACTGCACCTTCTACCGACTGTTAAATTTTAGTATAGTGTCACAAGACAGAACATTCAGGTACAAAAGTCCTAAAAATGATAAAACATGCATGCTGTAAGAGCATAGAGGCGCCGATGAGTGCAATATCTGCATGTTATTGAAATAATGCAAAACATGAAACACTTTTCATCAATATCGATATAATAACGACTCCAATCACATAGTAAGAGTTTGAAATTCTATTTTTGCGAATTGACCGCACTTAGCTCGGAGATAATAATATGATGGCTGTTGGGGCGAAAAACCGGACGACGCAGCGTGGGCAGGCTCCCCACCGGATGGTCTGACGACCTGGTTACGGTGGCGGGGAGCCGCTGGATACTGGGCGGCACAACACCGGGAAGCTTGGAAAACCATTAGGGAGGCCTATGTCCTGCAGTGGGCGTCAAATGGCTGATGATGATGATGATGAATTGACCGCATGAAAATAAAGTACAAGTTTCATTGTTGAAGAAGAAGATTGAGAAAATCTTTTTTTGTTGGAAGTGGTTTAATATATTGAAACTGAAGAAGTGGATTTCAGGTTATATTAATAAAACGTAACGAACGTTGATGTGCAATTGTTTTCCTTGTTCTTATTTAAGGTCCGTAAAAATTAACACTGGCATTTAAAAAAAGTATTTTAATACGCTATTTGCGTATGTATAACCACGAGTTACCTTTTGACTTTAACTAACTTTTTGAAATGTATCTTTTTCCGTATATCAGGCGGTAAGTAAAGTACTTTTCACACCTCCTGCTCGACAATGCCTTATTACGTACCGTCAAATATCATCGTAAAGCATGGCCTTGTCTCTCGAGGGCAATAATAATGAAGAATTTCCCTAGGGAATAAAGTGATTTGAATTTAGAATGTCAAAATTCGCATGAAAACTATGGAGAAGCCCCGCATTGCAATTCGAAATTCAAATTGTTGTTCGAAACTCACCTCTTTTTTTTTCTTTTTTTTCTGAAATACTGTGTCCTGTGACCGCGCGAAACACCAACAAAAAAAAGAAAAAAAGGCGCGAATTGCAAATACGAATTTAAAAGTTATATTCAATTTAAGTTGCTAAGCCGTAAAAGAGTGTGGACTTTATATTTAATTTCAGGTTTTAATACATATTTTCAACTTATGCAGCCCTGTCTTTTTATTGTCTCCCAGATGGTGTGAAAAGTAGAGTATTCACCTCTGGAATAAAACATGTCTTAGTCTCGGGCGGTATGAACCCCTCGCTTCACTCAGGACTCTACATAACTCCCTCGCTTCGCTCAGGAGTTAAAATTTAACTCCCTCGCTGCGCTCGCGAGTTAACTCGGAGTCCTTCGCTCCGCTCAGGGTTCAATATGCCGCCCATGACATAATACATGGTTTTATTCCCTTAGTACATAATCTACTATTCACAGGCCTTTACATTCATTATAATGCACTTTTCTTCCTTCTTAGTACGCTATTGGGAGAAGGGTCGTGTTTCGTAGCAAGTGTTACTGCGGAACACGACCTTATAGATGCAAATTCTTTCGTAGTGATTTTTCCGTAGACACATAAAAAACAAGTTTAGTTTGACAACATATCCATCAATACCCTGTCGTCGATTCATAACTGACAGCACATTTTATAATTGACACTCACACAAACACACATGAAACCAAATCGAGAGTCGAAACGTTGGAAATCTCCGGCCAAAACTTGTTGTACATCATATAAAAAAATATAGTTCCTGTGAAGTATTTTATTATTATTATTAAAATTCTTTATTGCACAGAAAACAAGTTTTGTATTATTATATAAACAGCCTATATACGTCCCACTGTAGGGCACAGGCCTTCTCTCAGAGAGGGAGTTGGGCTTAATCACCACGCGTGCCCACCGCGGATTGGCGATTTCAAGCGCTGAGGTATGTGAATAGATCAGGCACTCAGGTTTCCTCACGATGTTTTCTTTCACAGTTAGCGAGTGGTATTGCTACTATTACTTCACAAATGCACATAACTTAGAAAACAAAGTCATAGGTACATGCCCGCACTGGAAATCGAACCTGGGTCTTCCGCTTTCGAGTCCAAGTTCCACCCACTAGGCTACCACTAAATGCTAGTTAATTATCTACAAGTCAATCTATGGTTTGTGGATAGTGGCTGGTTGGCTAGCGCAAAATAACTGTTACTTTTGGGCTCAAAAATGCCCTCTGTACAACACTCTGTACAAAACGCTTATTCGGAAAATGTAGTCTATCAATGACTTCTACAAAAACTGAAAAATAACCAAAAACCCGACCGCTGAGCATTAACTACTAAGTAGGCGGGACCAACCTAAGGAGTTACATTGCTGAATTTGGGTCCCGTCTGCTTAGCAGTTAATCCTTAGCAGTGGGGTTGTTGGTAATTTTTTTATTTTTGTCTTTTTTAGTGATTTTAATGCTGATTTATAAGCCTTTGACACCCGCGTACTGCTGTTTTACATTACATACATTACACGTGACTGGCATAGTTAAGTAAAATTAAGATCCGAGTATAATACATTAAATATAACAGCGGCATCCAGTGACTCATGGTTGTACTTAATACCTAATACTATTACTTAATAGCGATTTTGGTTTTTTGTTACTTTTCTATTCCATTAATCGTAATTCAATATAGCCTATGACACTCGCGTAGGAATGACGAATCGATTGAGTCCTTATATGTCAAAATCTGACCATTGGTTAAGGAGTTATGAGGAAACATAGAATCGGACATACTTACATACGTACATACATACGTGCTAAACACATTACCCTCATTTTGGGCCCCGCCGCAGTCGGGTAAAATACGTGCAAATGGGTTGAAAATCCGTTAAAACTTTCACAGATGTCGGACAACAAAATCACGCCTCGCGATACCACGATGACGTTCACCTGCTTCGTTCTCTTCGACATGTTCAACGCGCTATCATGTCGCTCGCAGACCAAGTCGGTGTTCCAAGTGGGCCTGTTCTCGAATAAGGTATGTTGTTTTATTTATTTAGGTACATTTGCAAAATATACATTGACGTTACATGGCAGGTATTTTACAATGAATAAGGTTCTGATGTATATTTCTATTATAAATAATTAGTAGTCTTAGTTGTTCCTTCATATGATCGTTCACAAACTTCAAATTCTATGAGATGTTCAACGCGGTATCAAGCCGATTGCAGACCAAGTCAGTGTTCCAAGTGGGCCTGTTCTCGAATAAGTTACGTGTGCTAGTTCATTCATCAGTTCACAAACTTTGACCTCTTCGACATGTTCAACGCGTTATCGTATCGCTCGCAGACAAAGTGGGCCTGTTTTCGAGTAAGGTGCGTTGTTCGTTCATAAACTTCCGTTGTCTTCGACCCGTTCAACGTGTTATCATGTCGCTCGCAGACTACGTCGGTGTTCTAACTGGGCCTGTTCTCGAATAAGGTACTTTGTTTCGTTAAATAATTCGTTTAAAGAAACTTATAAGGGAAAGAAAATCGAGGCGGAATGTGTAACTTTCAAACCATCACTTTCTTGTACGATGACAATTCATCTTTTAACTAACTGTTCGCGACAAACTGTTTTCTTTAGCCAACTTACCAGCTCACAAGTGTTAACAGTTAGTTAAGAGGGCCCTGTTTCAAAAGGCTACATCTTTAATGAAAAATACAATCTGTCACAGTGAATTTTGAAGCCCACGCTCTATTTAGGGTTCAGTAGTCCAACAAGGAACCCTTATAGTTTCGCCATGTCCGTCCGTCCGTCTGTCTGTCTGTCCGTCCGTCCGTCCGTCCGTCCGTCCGTCCGTCCGTCCGTCCGTCCGTCCGTCCGTCCGCGGCCTGCAAGGACCGGTCGTACTAAAAAGCTGTAATTTGGTATGTCTATACATATTTATATCAATTACCAGGAGACGGGCAGCAGCGTCTTCCTGAGATTCCAACCGCATACTGCGGTCGCCGACCCGCCTGCCAAGCGTGGCGTTTATGGCAAAACCCCTCATGGTTATGAAAACCACGAAGGAGGCCTATGTCCTGCAGTGGGCGTCAAATAGCTGATTATGATACATATTTACAAAGTTAAATAATAAAATGTTGGAAATTTCTTTATTTTACTGTACCTCCCCTAACGTGAAAAGTGGGCATGATTTCTTTTTCTCGTCTACCCCATCGTGTGGGGCATCGTTGGATTGGTCGTTAAAAATATTGTGGGGGTAGGAAGACCATTTTTTGATTTAGGATTCCGTTTGAGAAATATTAAGCTTTAAAGCGCAAATACAACGTGAAAAAATTTCAGGGCAGTAGCACATATAATGAACTTAAAAGGAAAAGTATTAAAGCTAAGTAGGCTTTACTAGTTAACGAGTAATACGGCCAGTTTCTGAATTGAGAATTTCGCTAAGTACATGGTTAACTGTAATGCTGTCTCCTCGAATTTCTCAGAAAAGAGCGCGACAGAACGTTTCTTAAGTATTTACTTAGTGAAATTCTCAATTCAGAAACCGGCCCATAGGCAACCAACTTATAAAAGTAAAATTTCGTACAAAATCCATCGAAATTGACTTCGATGCAGTTGTTCGTTCTGTAAAGCAGATGAAAAAACCCCTTTTTCCACGGATCCCATTGCGCGCGGCCCGACACGCACTCCGCCGGTTTTTTTCTTAAACTATTTTTAAACCACTGCGTCAGCATAGTAACTCTGCTCCCTTTCTACCGCCAGATGTTCCTGATAGCCGTTGGCTTCAGTCTGATCGGTCAGATGTTAGTTGTGTACTGTCCCCCGCTGCAGCGAGTGTTTCAGACTGAAGCGCTCACCGGACATGGTGCGTAGACCACTATAACAAACATTACACATAACCGTGCAATAGATGGGTTTGGCTGTGTACAAATACACTACAAGTAAAGCTACGAGTTCTTGAGTGGAGACCGCGGATCGGTAAACGTAGTGTAGGACGTCGTCAGACTCGGCGGAGCGATGATCTTCGCAGGGCGGCTGGCAAGAGCTGGATGAGAGTAGCCGAGGACCGTGCTCAGTGGCGTGCTATAGGAGAGGCCTATGTCCAGCAGTGGACAAGCATGTTCCGATGATGATGATGATGATGAAAGCTACGGCAGGGATCCTACAAGCAGCCATATATCTGGCGCATTATCGGACCGAGTGGAGAGCGTAGGTGGCGAAGCCTGGCCCATAGTCAAGTCCCTCAGTCATGAGGTCACGATCAGAAAGAAGAACCAGTATTCAAACGTCTTTATAAAACACACACACACACACACACACAACTTTGATTTTCTATTGGATAAATCGTTTGACAGTCGATTCTTTAATCTGTTGGAAAACACAGCAACATCATTGTAGTAATGTTTTACCATCGTTGCTCTTCGTTGCGACATTGCAACAATCAAAATGCCGTATTGTCTTCAATGACGTTGCATTATTCAACAAAAATTGTGTGTGTGTGTGTGTGTGTGTGTGTGTGTGTGTGCGTGTGCGTGTGCGTGCGTGTGTGTGCGTGTGTGTGCGTCCGTGTGTGTGCGTGTGTGTATGCGCGTGTGTGCGCGTGTCCGTGTGTGCGTGCGTGCGTGCGTGCGTGCGTGCATGCGTGCGTCCATGCGTGTGTGCGTGCGTGCGTGTATGTGTGGAAGAATAATATACTCGTTTCGTCGTCCGCAGACCTCATATTCCTCGTGTGTCTCACGTCGAGCGTGTTCGTGGTGAGCGAGATCAAGAAGGTGATCGAGCGCGCGCTCAAGCGCCGCCCTTTTGGCAAGTACTCGACGAAGACCCGCGACGCCATGGACTTCGTATGACAGGTCAGTTGCCGAGGGATTACCCCCTAAGGGGTGTCTTTGGGGCCATATATAAACTACGTACTTTGACCTTTGCATCTACGTAATGAGGTGATTTATGCAGCGTCCAGTGGCACTTTCACTGACACTAGATGGGTGAAGGGGTCACTCGGACGCTGCCGTACCTGGGACATTGTTTTTAGATGGAGTAGGCTTGCCCAGCATCTATGCCATCCTGACAGCTTAGTCGGCCTAGCCCACAGGAAAGACGAGTCAATACGTGCGGAGCCAACCAAGCCGCGGGTTTCCTCACGATGTTTTCCTTTACAGTTAGTGTGACTACGTAACTACGCGTAATTCCTGATGTATAATAAAAAATATTCAATCTATCAACGTCATATGAGTTCAAATTGGTTGGCTCAAAATGTTTAGGGTTTTTTCTTACGCCGCCAAATAAAATGTGTGGTATTTTTCCTCTTATGCCATGTACAGAATGGGAACGCACGGTTCGGTGTGTCAATCAGGATTGGTCGATGGGCGTGTTCAATGTGCCCTGATTGGCTCACAGAACCTTTAGTTCACATTTGGTCGGTAGATTTAAAAATTTTCTAGTCTTTTTAGTATAAATTGAAAATTGTACAGTCGGCAGGAAAAGTGCCATGTCTCACACATTCATAACTAGCTGTCCCGGCGAACTTCGTACCGCCACAGAATCCGTTTATACGATTCTTGTTACGATGGCAACGCAATAAATTAATATCTTAGAGTTAGCTTGAAAAAAGGTTACGGTAATAATAAAATATTATCCCACGGGAACGAATCACCGAGATATCAAGTAACATGGATAAGTACCTGCGTCTCAATTCAAATCTTTGTCTATCTGTATGCCAAGTTTCATGTAAATCCGTTCAGCCGTTATAGCGTGATTTATTTTATTTTTTATTTTATTCATTTTACAAAGTCCACAGCACACAGTTACAAAAGATAGGTAATTAATGTAGACCAAACATAGATTGAGTAACAAACATCTTCACAAACTTTCACATTTATATTATTAGTAGGATTATGCCAATCGGTACTGCTCCTGTTAAATATTAAGTCTTCATGTGACCAATAAAGGCACATGATGGCTTGATCGTAATCAAGAGCAATTCAATTCAATTCAATTCAAATATTTTTATTCATTGTAAAAACAGAATGTTTACTTAATGAACGTCAAAGTTGTTAGTTTCACAATTAATGGATTATGTGGAGAAGAAGCTAACAAAGAAACTCCACATTTATTCTTTTCAAAACACGTTTTAACTTAATTAACAGAGTTTTCAACTTAAAATATTAGTCATGAATGTGTTGAACACTAGTCACAGTCGTCCTTTAAATAATATTAATCTACTGTTTAATGCCAAACATCTTTGTCTTCTAAATAATCCTTGATGTTATAGTAAGCCTTTTTGCACAGAATGTGCTTAACACATTTTTTAAATCGCGTTGGAGGTAACTCTAATATATCTTGAGGAATTTTGTTGTAGAACCTTATACAGTGCCCCATAAAGGATGTGTTAACTTTTGCAAGTCTAAATAGTGGAAATGACAATTTATGTTTATTTCTAGTATTAACATTATGGTGGCCACCAACATTTTCGAAGTCTGATATTTTTTCTAACGTACATAATATTTTCATAAATGTATTGACATGCAACTGTTAAGATGTTGGTTTCTTTGAAGAAATCTCTTAGCGAATCCCTACTACCTAACTTGTAAATAAATCGGATGGCTCTCTTCTGTAAGATGAAGATCGTCTCAATGTCTGCTGCCCGACCCCACAGTAGTATGCCGTAGGACATAATACTATGGAAGTAACTAAAATAAACAAGCCTAGCAGTTGCAACGTCAGTGTGCTCTCTAATTCTTTTGACTGCATATGCTGCAGAACTAAGCCTGTGTGCTAGTTTTACAATATGAGGACCCCATTGCAATTTTGAATCGATTGTGATGCCTAGAAAAACGGTATCTTCTACAAATTCTAGCAATAAAGGCACATTATAAAAGTGAGCAGGACCTTTCTGAAGCTATATTATCTTTGTACCGACAGGAGACCGAGCGGAAGGCGCAGTAAGCCTACCAAACGGGGTCGACAGTCAAGCGGGGGCGGAGAGTCAACCTTCGGGTGTCGAGAGTCAACTTTCGGGTGTTGAGTGTCAAATCGACTTTGACAGCCACGCCGGCCAATCCACTGCTCGCCAAGGTGATTCGTGTCAATTTGACAAACGTTTTCACCAACCACACGGTATTTACATTGACAGCAGCGTTGAGCCTATCAAAAGGCGTCAACTCGACAGAGAACTGAATGCGATCGTTTGTCAAATTGACAGTTTGTCTCGAAGCCCAACATTGCCATCTCAGTCTGTCATTTTGCGACAGCTTGACAGCCCCCCAGTTGACGTGAATCGAAGTAGTTTTAGCGAGTGTAGACGGTTTGTCGATGGAAACGGGTGTTTAGATAGTGAAAATCGCCAGTGTGAGACTAGGACGCCATACGGCGGAGCCAGTGACAGTGAACGGGAAGGACCCTACGCCATATACGATGGCAAGATTGATGATATTCCTTTGCGTTTCAAATGATCTAACGTTCTGGTAGAGTCAGTTTCATGGTGTGAAGTAAAATGTAAAATCAAACTGAAGTTAAAGGGGTGTTTGCACTACACAATGTCGTGCGTTCCAGTGATTGTAAAACAAAAACCCGAAATTGTGATTTGATGATGCTGATGCACCGTGATGCTGACTGCACCGTATTGTTTCTGAGAACAATTTTTATTACAGTATTTTTTGTGTCGTGTTTTTTAATTTTTTTTAAGATGTATCGTAAGTGGAATTTTATTAATTTATTTTTGTCCCTATCCGATAAGTTCGTATTTTCTTTTCTCTTGTTGGCTAAATTCTCTTCGTGCATAGTTTTTCAATATTGTAAGTGGTTCTGTTTTCAGCGAATGTTAGTTTAACTCTAAATATATACGGTCTTTTGTATAAAAACACGATTTCTGTTCATTTAATCTGTGGCTACATCTTTTCCTTGTAAATTCTCCAAAACAGACTATTTGAATCGGCGTTTTTGAAGTGTTTTAAGGAATCGAGTTTTTATAAATAAGACCGATAGTGTTAAATAGGAACTTTGTATAAGCCGTAGTCTTATAAAATTACAAAGGAAACTCACAAAATCTTGTGTAACTTGTCCGAAAGTTCTCGCTCGCCTTTCGGCCTCGATTATTAAAGTTGGAGGCCGAATGACGAATACCGAGCGCGCCGAAGCCGAGCCTTGCGATGTTTAGCACATGAAATTGAATCTTAACGCCTTCCTTTGTAATATTATAGGCACATGACTACAGCTATAAACAAGGTGTCTCATTTATTTTATTTTATTTATTGCTATTAGACACCAGTACATAGATAAAAAATAATTAATTACCACAACAAATAGTCTTAGGCCTGATCGGTGCACTACTAACAGGCGTGCAACAGCATTCGCCAGTGAATCACATGTCAGTAGAAAAAGGCCACGTAGGGATGTGAAAAATATATCGATAAGTATAATTAATTGATATTTCCAAAAAGTACTTACTATATCGATATTGACCAGTAAAAATATCGATATTTCTGCCCGAAACCAGTTATCTGAAAGTTTTTCCGAATATATGAAAATAAATATAATTCGGAAAATTAAACATAGGTAGATGATATTAAATGTCTTACGTGTAACGTTTAAAGTGATCTAAGGTCTTTAAAAAATGTTTTACGTTCAACATAATTTGCACGAAAGTTACTTATTGATTAGAATGTTTCTGCGAAACACGGTCCAATTGATATTCGAACAAGAAGAATTTTCATTTTTGACACTTCGCGATGAAAAAATATCGACGGTAAATATATCAATTGGTTTTTTTTAATATCGATATTTTGATATATCAACATAGTTACCCTAGCCGGGGGGTCCTTCATTATACATGTCTGGAGTATACAGAACCTTAAAATCTGGACTTTAATGGGACATCTAATTGTAATACAGTAAATTAATCAAACATTACTAAATCTAGTACATGAAATGTAAGCTAGAAAAATCATAAACGTAAATCGTTATAAAAAAACGGCCATTTATTAGTTGACTGCCTGTTTAATCCTTCGTGAACTCTGGCCTTAAAATAAAATATTCTTACTTTAGGAATTTATTCTTGCACATGACAATTAGAGTTAAAATTGGTGTGAAAATTTATAAAGATATTAGGGAAAAATTATGATATTTATAATATGTAGTAAAGTATATAAAATTGAATTGATAAAATAACTATAATCTTTAGTATTTATTATATAGGGTTGTTTTCAAGATACGCAATTACTAAAACAAGTCAATTTGAGTTTATCATTAAAAAAAAAGTAGTTCTCCTGCTAAAAAATATTTAATAAGCTTCTCACATTATAAATAAATAAATTGGATATACGATTTTTTTGCCAGTGGTGCTGTATCTTGTATAGCTAACAATTTATTGTAAACAAAGTACATTCTTCTAGTCATATTAGACAACGATTTACCCGAGTCTGCGACATTGCTATTGTACTATAATCGCCTTTCTCATATGATTACTAGCTGACTCCGCAAACGTTGTTTTGCCATATTAATTTGCCTACGATTTTTTCTCAGACCTACAAAATAAACACAAAATAAATTCATAAAAATCGGCGAAGCCGTTTCGGCCTAGTATTAGATATTCTCTTTTGAAAAATATAAATCGGAGAAAATCATGTAGAACAAGATTTTTTTATTTTTATTTTTATGAAACCTAGACTCCAATTGACGTGTTTCAGGTATTTCAGCGCGTTTAAACCTATATACAGGGTGTTTGGCATTGTTTGCCATACGGCAATGGTGGATCGGTGAAACTATTTGTAAATCATTTAAGCCTATTTTCATCAATACTAAGTCACTCCCTTCACACATTTGTGGCTCCCTTTTTAATTTGGACTTGATATCTCTGTCCAACACCCTGTATTATAATCATAAGTTTTGCCCAGTGTAACTCGTCTGATATCTATCATCATAGTGTTCATACGAATAAATCAGTATTTATCATTCCAAAAAAGCTTATTAAAATATAAAAAAAATATCTATTCCTATAACTGTGTTGTAAGTATGTTCATTATGTACAGGAAATAATTGCATAGTAATTCAATTTTGTATTTCAGTGCATTTCATAGAAAACTCTGACCAGTGGTACTCTAGTTCCAAATAATATTATTTATTTTAAAATGTGATTAAAATTTTGATTTAAGATTATCGTCTATTTTTTATATACTTACGTATTATCAAAGTTTAAAATGTGATTATAATTTCGGTTTAAAATTATCGTCTATTTTTTTTATATGCGTATTATCTCAAAGTTCACCGGGCGACCATTTATGCATTTGCATCCAAGGCATACCTGGTGGTTCTAACGTGTTGTGATAATCTAAACGGGATGGTGAGTGTACCGATTGCTACCCTATATCTAGTGATTGTCCCATCCTCTCCGGATGGCAGAGGATGGCTCCGGACAGAGAGAAGTGGAGGATCATGGGGGAGGTCTTTGCCCAGCAGTGGGACACAAACCCGGCTAACCTAAAAAAAATGTTATAAAAATACACATAAAAGTGAAAAAAAAAAAACTAACCGCATGGTGCTTGTGGGATTTTGGCGGAATTTAGCAAAGTAATTTTCACATTTTAATGAAAAACAAATGTTATCCTTTTGTTTTATTTCGAAAAGGAGCACTTCCCAAAATGTTTGCGTTTTCAGGAATCGGAATTCAAGGAATTACTATTGTTACTCAATAGAAAGGAATGCAAATTCCTTGTAGTTGCAATAATGATATTAGTAATCTAATTATTTATCAATTAATTACGCCCAACACTGGCACCTAGCTATCCATTCCTTTATATTCTTGCATTTTATCAGAACAAAAAAGTGGACACTTTGGAAAGTCGACGTTTTGGGAAAAAGACCTTTTGGCACTCAGATATTTTGAGAAGTTGACGTTGTTACTCACCAAAAAAGATCATTACGGTAAGTTGTCGTTTTCGAGCTGAAGGAATATAAATTGCGACGGCAATAAACGCGCCATTGCTCGCATATATTTTTTGCGATCGGAGTGATCGGAATTAGGTGAATAGTAAACATCAGGGCCACAAAGGTACTATCAGAAGGTAAATCGTATTGTGTGGCTTACGTGACGGTCTTCCGACATGTGGAGTCTACTTCAACTGAACAGTTAAGTTAGTTTTTGACAATTTGTAATAGTTTTACGCATTTTTTTAAAATTTTTAGTCGGCGCATATAAGTGAAATTGTAATTAAATAATTGTTCTATTGAACGTCAGTAATTAAAATAGCAGTTTGCTTATATTTTTTGGTAGAAAACATGTAATGTCCAGTTCGTTGTTCAGCTCTCCGTCAATGTAAAAAAGTCAATAGAAATGTTATAGAGTAATTTTATAACAGGTTTTTTTTACTGCCTGAGACATTTGTGTTTTAGACTTGCCTTAATATTCCGCCGACCCTGGAATATCGATTAAATTATTTGAAATAATGTCGCTCTATGTCGTTATTATACTGAGAGGATTTCGATGAAAGATGGCGACAAATGTACCACGTCCTAGATTAACACAATAACATGACACTCTTTATCTGGGTTTATTATTTATTTTAACTGTTTATACAATGTGTATTTGTTTAAATTCCAAGTGAACGAGTGTGAATAAACGTAAGAATGGTGCTTGTACAGACGTCTCAGATTTTGGCCCAGGAAATGTATGTATTTTATCTAAGGGCTTTTTATAAATAACCTTGTTTGACTACGATTTACGTTTTATAGTTGTAACTCTTTAGCATTCAATGCAAGTTGTATTCGCATAAATGTACTGTTTAGTTTGTAATGAAATTCTCATTCTGAAATTTGAAATTAACAGTGAAGTAGGTACCTATTATTCTTCAGTTTTTACAAATGTCAATATTCTTTCGTAGCCTCACACCCACTCCTTACTATACAGGGTGTTCGTCCTCGCACACTCGTTTTAAATACTTCCGCATTACATTGGGTCTACATCTACACAAGCAAAAATATGGAAACCCTGGAACCAAAAGTTACATATTTTTACTTTGACTTTACCATGGGGAAAACTTTAAAATCGCAGAAAATCAGCTGTTGGGAACGTTTTATTACCGCAGGTGGTAACTTTAGCATGGATCAGTAAGGTCCGGGGATGTGGGGATTTTATAACACCCTGTATAACTTTGACCCGCCAATCTTAGACTCCAATATAAAAGAGTTTCTGAATAACTCAAGTATATATAGTGTGCGGTACCTACTTTCACGTGAGAATAAGCTTCAGACAAAATGTTCACCTAAGACCCAAGACATGATAGATGTAAAGTTGAAAATTGCTTAAACAAAAGCGATCTTCTTGAGGAACCTATCATTATGTGATTTCGAGTCATATCTTAAAAAGTAGAATAGTTAATTGGTATTAAGCAGATATGTGTTATAAAGGTTGATCCTGTCTTTTTCAAAAAGTTAATCGGGTAGGCCTGCCTGTAATAAGTTTTGAAAGAAAAAAAAAACGATATTTTTATTTTTCTTGTAATCGTAAGAAACTTATGTTGGTTTATGGCGAAATGAGAAAAAATGTATTCGCAAATTAAATAAAAGCCAAAAACAATCAAGTGCAGTAATAAGATGTACAAGCATCAGCTCTAAGCTGCTAATATATCCTTACTAATATTATAAACGCGAAAGTTTGTACGTATGGATGGAAGTTTGTTACTCTTTCACGCAAAAACGGCTGAACGGATTTGGATGAAATTTTACACAGAGATAGATTATAGTCTGGGTTAGCACATAGGCAATTTTTTATCCCTGAAAAATACACATCCAAATTACCACGCGAACGAAGTCGCGGGCAACAGCTAGTCAAACAATAATAATGCCATTATAGTAAATTGGTGAGAGAGAGTAAGAAAAAGGGAACGGTCCTCTTGCGCTGTCGCTCACATAACCAACTGTAGAACAAACTTTTTTTTTACTATATTCACCAGAATTTTATTTGGCTTTTATTTTATTGGTGACAGCGGTAGACTCGATACGAGGCTACACTCAATCTAACAGCAACTTTATATCTTGCCGAAGGCCAGTTGCTTTTACCAGTGTGTAGTTAGCCCTTAACCTAATAATTCCTGACCTTCAAGGTCAGTGGTTTTTAGATTGTTATTTTCAAGGTCAGGACTTAGGAGGTTAAATAATCTATGAGCCTTATGTAGTCTTATTCACAGCTTTGTGGAGTAATTTGACAATAGGTAGGTACACTTCACTTTCAAATGACTCATGCACTTTTACATAGAGTAAAAACTGGCGCATTTCGAGTATTTATCATTTTACGATAACTAACGATAATAAGTATTACCGTTTTGGTCAGCAATAAATAAATATTTTCTGTCAAAAAAACAGCTAAATTGATGCAGCAAATAATGCCAAATTGATTAGCTTCTATATTACGCGCACCAAATCGTCTGTCAAATTCCATACTAATTGCTATCGCAAACGTCAGGATTCCGACAGGTCTTGGTGCGCGTGATCAGAAAAATCGGGACTGTCCAGACAAATCCCAGAGCCGAGACAGCCCTGTCGGTTTTTAACACTAACAAGACGCCAAGCTCAAACGCTTGTCGCAGATGTATCACTTTTTATGGAGTTCTGAGCAAGCGCAGACAAAAACTGAGTCTACCCCTGCCATGTTAGAGGGTCTAAACCGGTCCTACGCAGACACCTAGGTCTCAGTTACGATCACATACTATAAATCCAATAACAAAGGCTGCAGTTACAATCACACGTTGTGTAAGCCTCACCTCCGATCACATACATTGTAAGCCCTTCAACTCGAGTCTCAGTTCCGATCACACACTGTGTAAACCCTATAAGTAAGGTCGCAGTTCTGATCACACACTGTAAACGCTATCACGAAGGTCGTACTTCCGATCACACACTGTGTAAATCCTGTCTCTAAGGTCTCAGATCCGATCACACACTGAAACCTCTAAGGTCACTAAGGTCTCTGTTCCGGTTACAGTGCAAACTCAACCACGAAAGTCACAGTAAAGTTCCGATTACAATGTAAGCTATGTAACCTAGATATTAATTCCGATCACACTGTCTAAGCCCTGTAACCCAGGTATCCGTTCGGATCATACACTGTATAAACCCTGTAACCTAGGTATCTGTTTCGATCACACACTGTGTAAGCCCTGTAACTCAGGTATCAGTTCCGATCACACACTGTGTAAACTCTATCACTTAGGTCTCAGTTCTGATAACACAGTGCGCATTCCCTATCACAAGATCCTGTTCCTGATCCTATCCGCAACAGCGGGCTTATGAGGGTTCTGCTGGCTTTGTAGCTTTACAAAGCCTGTCGAACCCTCATAAATTCGCGGAAACGAGTTTTATTTTGGCGAATCATGGGTTTACTGAGACTAGTCTGTTTAGTGAGGCGTAACTCATAACTTTCTGCTCGTGTATTGATACTGCTGACCAAAATAATAATTTGTTTGTTGCGATATTTGTTTTTTTTTTCGCTTTTTATATTTTTATAATAGTTTTCCGAACTGTCATATTACTCTAGGAAACTATTAAGACAGGCTTTAATTAAGATATTCTAATTGAATCATTGAATTGTTTATTTCTAAGAGATATTGACTTCATTGTAACCACAAAGTAGTCGTGTCTATGGTGCACTCTAGACAAAACCCTTGTATATTAACTTCTAGGGATTTAACTATTAGTATGGGTAGATATTTATTAAAATCTCATAAATTTTAAATGCATAGCATATAGGTGCAGTTCTCAGCACATCAACCTTCACATCTTACACACACCGTGGACATTACAGGTGACGGCAATTGAAATATTGTTACGATTGATGTCCTGTCGACTGTATTCCAATATAAATTTGAAAATGGGGGGTTTACTCGTCAATACGAACAACTTATGCCACGAGTAACTTCGAAATCATGGAAAAATAGGCGCTGGTTCACACACTGCAATGCCACATATAGTAACTGGGAAAAAAATAATATTTTTTTTTTACAGATCATTATTGCAAAAAGTGTCAGACCGAGTTCCCTGACACTTTTTGCAATAATGATCTGATTGGTTAAGAGTGATTTTTCAGGAGGGTATATGTGCTGGGCAAGCCTACTCTATCTAAAACAATGTCCCAGGCACTGCAGCGTCCGAATGGTCCCTTCACCCATATAGTGTGAAGTGAAGGTGCCACTGGACGCTGCATAAATCATTTCATTACGTAGATGCAGAGGCCAAAGCTTAAGAGTGATTTTTAGGACCCATGGCCGTAGAAGATATGATTTTTTTCCTTGGTGGCGGTAGTTTGACTACCTGGTGCCCCTTAATATAGAATAGCTGATTTTTTCGTGATTTCAAAGTTTTCCCCATAGTGAAAGTAGTTCGGATTGACGCGTAGAATCCCGTTTTCGGATGTATATTGGGATTTTGTTACACCTTATATAGCAGTAAGTCCGATAATTTCGTGTAATCCGCACAGATCTTTTTTGTGGTAACGTGAACAGAAATTATGTGAGTAATTGCATACAGTCTGTGTGAGTAATCGACTACTTTAGTAATAGACTAATAGTAATTTACTGCGCATCACACTACGTCAATTACTCACACATACACTGTAAAGACAGTAAGCGATGTGCAATCGATCTGTGACTATGTTCACGTTACCGCCAAAAAGATTTGTGCGGACTAAATCATTAAATTATTTTGTGAAATTTTTGATCAAATAATGTAGGCTGCTGTTACTATCTGAAACATGTGAAATCTTTTATTTTATTAGTACAGGTTCCGCAACTATTGTAATAGTCTCAAATATTAATTAAATGTATGGATGTAGGACCTTGTGGCGTAAAAGCCATTTAAAAACACGATTCATTAAAACACTCGATACGTGACACGATGCGTTGTAAAGTACTTCCCTTTATCACGGACTATTTAAACTGCATTTGAGGAGGATTTTAGAGGAATCATGTTTTTATTTTCTTTCTCGTTGAATGCATATTTTCAAGTGGAATTCTTTGATACCGGAAAAATAGGAGAGAAAAAGTTTGTAGATCGTAATTTTTTTTTTAAAATGTTTCAATACTTTTACGAGTCGGCTGGCGTAATGAATGAGACTTGGTTTACTCTGCCTATTAAAGAATTCTTCTTTATGGCGCATTGGCCCTACAATTTCTGGCTAAGTTGTACAACTGATAGATAATTTCATGTACCGTAAAATGGGACGAATTATGGGGACAGGAGTTCTGAGAACCATGGGCTCTAATTTATAAAATTACAATTCACGGTTTACGATGACAATTCGATGAACCCACAGATAAAAAATAGGAAGACTAATTAATTGTACTAATTAAACTATGAATGATAGTTTTATGGAACGCGGCGCAGGTAATTTCATCGCATGAATTTACGGAACTACGCCCATCTTACGGTACCTAAATATTTTTTGTTTTGTTAGCCTGGAAGAGAGTATCCAATTGTGATTTGACTGTTTTTAATTACTGTAAGTAGCTGCAATAGAAATAATTAGATAGTTACCTACGGCTAAACTAGCACGTTTGTTACAGTAACATAAACGCAAACCATTTCCTGACAGTGAATGAGTAAATAAATAGATCATTCAATTAAAATTTTGATTTTATTTTATGGAAATACCTACTATTATACAAATATACTTATTAGTGAGTATCACATAGACGGTTTGACAGCCTTTAAACCTACAATTCTCGCCAGATTCAGGTCTCCCGCTCCTAAGTAGCCTTGAAATACATAGAAAATAGGGATTTCTTGAATCGATAGGATTTATTGGCTCTAGGCCATGATCGGTACGCCGAGGACAGAAAGAAGTGGCGTTGGCGGATGCCCACGTCCAACAGTGGACGATACGTGTACGAGCTGATTGATGGAATAATGGCAGATTAAAAAAAAAAAAACGATGACAATCGCCCGCGCCTAGGCCTGGCCTAGTGTGGAGACATTCCTTGTGTCGTTGCTAATATTTCTCTTTTGTGTAAAAATGATAAACATAAACATTTACATACAGGCACATACATTGCTTCTGGCCCCACACTAGGATACCCTGTGTCGTGGGAACCAGAAACAACGACATCACAAACATGTAAACATCCAAGACCTGGGGTTTTTTTTTGTCCCCAGCCGGGATTCGAACCCGGGACCTCTCGCATGGTATGCAGATGCACTACCGCTGCGCCACGAGGTCGCCGATTTTTTATTTTTTATTTAATCATAAAAATATATAATCGACTCTGAGTCAGAGTATTACGCGCGTACCTATTTTAAATTCGTGCTATGCTCGTGGGTACTGTGTATTGGCGGCCAGCCCCTTTATTACGTGCACCAAATCCTGAGCGATTCCAACCGTCTTACTGTCAAATTCCATACTAATTGCTTTCGCAAACGTCAGGATTCCGGGAGGGTTTGATGCGCATAATTATGCCCCAGCACCTCCCCTTCGCGCGAGGCGATTGCGTCACAATTTAGTGCATTTATTTATTATTTGAGCCAAAATGTGCTTTCAGTTTCCGATGCGCTCTGTAGTTTCAATAAATTTAATTCTATTTCTTACAACTAAAACGTTTGCTAAGATAAGAGAAGAATATACTTTATTGCATACAAGAAAAAAAAGATCTAAATAAAGATTAAAATTTATTAAGTCATTATTTCTGACTTATTGCATTTAATTGTGACGCAATTTGAACACGTGTGGCGTCGGATTAAGAATAGCGTCACTCCATTTCCTTCCTTGGATGTCGTAGAAGACGACTAAGAAAATACATTACCAGGAGACGGGCAGCAGCGTTTTCCTGATATTCCAACCGCATACTGCGATCGCCAACCCGCTTGCCAAGCGTGGCGATTATGGCAAAACTCCTCATGGTTAGGAGAACCATAAGGGAGGCCTATGTCCTGCAGTGGGCATCAAATGGCTGATGATGATGATGAATTTGAACACAATGACGTCGGGAGTCGACAAGGTCTAAATATTGTTTTACATAGCAGTGACGCGGACGTAACGTATTTGGAGGTCGCTGTTGCCTTCCCAAGTTGGCAGCCAACGCGATTGAGCGTTGAAGAAGTCCAGCATAGCCTTTCGACCGTTGTTTTTCCAAGGTTTTTTCTGGAGTGTGAATATGTTAGCATTCAACTCCACAGACCTCCAACCGTCTCCGAACTCTGATATACCGCCGGCCGCCACGCCGAAGGACAATTTGTACTGTAAAACGAAACGGAGACATTGCAGTTTCTTGTAGAAAGGTGGAAGATGAATGTTATTGTTGTACAGGGTTAATTATTTAATGTTACATTTGATTAATCAAGATTTTACTGAAATTGTTGTTATTAAAATCATACTATCCAAAAATATACCGGGACGTGTAAACGCATTTAAAAAAACTCCTCGCGCAATTCTGTAGTTAATGTAAAGAATTAGGTAACCATGGAACATTGTAAAATTCACTTACGTGGCCCGCCGTTTTCTATAGTTTTTTTGATAGTATGATTTCAGTAACAACCAATTTATTAAACTTGACAAGCTTCAAAAATAGATAGATAGAATATTCTTTTTACATGAGAGACTTAATCAATAATATAGTACTGTACAATTGGCGGCCTTATTACTAAAAGTAGTCTCTTCTAGACAACCATTGATGAAAAAAAAGAGGAGTAGTTTCCACTTGCGGGGGTGTAGGGAGTAACACTAGCACCACCGGGGAAAAGAAAATCATGTCTTTTTTTACAGATCGAATTTGCAAAAAGTGTCCGTACAATCTCTCAATCATGTTACCAGTGATTTTTAGAACCCACGACAAAGAAACTAGGATCACGAACCTGGGACTAGATAGCATTTATGCCAAAAAACGGCCGTTTCTGGCATAAATGCTATCTAGTTCGAAAATGTTGGTGGCCACCATAATTTTAATACTAGAAATAAACATAAATTGTCATTTCCACTATTTAGACTTGCAAAAGTTAACACATCCTTTATGGGGCACTGTATAAGGTTCTACAACAAAATTCCTCAAGATATATTAGAGTTACCTCCAACACGATTTAAAAAATGTGTTAATCACATTCTGTGCAAAAAGGCTTACTATAACATCAAGGATTATTTAGAAGACAAAGATGTTTGGCATTAAACAGTAGATTAATATTATTTAAAGGACGATTGTGACTAGTGTTCAACACATTCATGACTAATATTTTAAGTTGAAAATTCTGTTAATTAAGTTAAAACGTGTTTTGAAAAGAATAAATGTGGAGTTTCTTTGTTAGCTTCTTCTCCACATAATCCATTAATTGTGAAACTAACAACTTCGACGTTCATTAAGTAAACATTCTGTTTTTACAATGAATAAAAATATTTGATTTGGTTTGATTTGATTAGTCATAGTTTTTTTTGCCTTAGGTTCAGGTCCATGGGTCCTAAAAATCACTATTAACATGATTGAGAGATGGTACAGACTTGTAGGTACTGAATTTGATCTGTAAAAAAAGATATGGTTCTTTTTCCTCGGTGGCGCTACTGTTACTTCTTGGACCCCCTTAACTGTCTATTTAAGGGGGTCCCCTTTATATATTTATATCGAGTGAACGTGTGACCTACTAGTTAATGCGTTTTTTTAGATAAGTTTTTTGCTGTACTTATGGAATGTACCATATAATTTTATTTGAATTATTGAAGAACAATGTGAACTAGTAAACTTTGAAGTGGCGCGCATTCCTTTTGCTGGCTGAGTCTAGGCTGAGCTATGTACTCACTTCTCTGTCAAATGGTGACATCTCGGAGCTGCGCTTGCGCGGGTCACACGTGGCCCCCTGAAATGGAGGGGTGAGCTCCGGCCCCATCATCTCGCCGTCCACCATCAACGTTATACCAGCTAGAACAAAATACCGATTTTTTTCTAGAGCCATTTTTTCCGTAAGACTAGCTTGCACTTAGCCTCGGCCTCTGAAACTACTGAAACAGGTATTGCATTTGTGATGAAAAACATATCTGTCGGGGAACGCTTACGCTTACGCTTATGGACGCAAAGATTGCTTACGCTGACGAGTGAGCAATTCTTTGTGTGTAAACGAGCCTGACCGACGCCAATCTGTGGCTCAGACAGCTGACATAGTCTGTGATCTTCGTGGATTCCGTCACATGTAGGTAGGGTACCTACGCATCTTTTCAATAAAATCAAATGGTAACCAAATTTTTTCCCATACAAATTTTTATACCAATTTTAAACCTTTAAAAGTGATTTTTTATATTCTCAGGCGCTGGCCACGTAGATGGGACGTTGGATGAGTAGGGGCGGACGCGTCCTTTCAATTCACTTTCATACAAAATGAAGTGATGGGACAGCCTATGTATAAGACAGGGGGAGGACGCGAACTCTATACAACGCGTCACGTCTTCGTCCCGTCCTCGCCCCGCGTCCCATCTGTGTGGCCCGCGCCTTACTCGTAAGACGTAACATAAACTCACGCCTGTATCCCGGCAGAGTTGGCAGAGACCAAGGTCTACCACTTGCCACGATCCTGACAGATCTCTTTCGCTCCATCAACATTCATTGGTCCGTGCATACACGCACGCCGGTTTCTAGTTTTTATTTTTAAAGTAAGACAGTTACAAAATAAAACTTGTTAAAATTTCATGGTTCCACCTTTAATCGTTTGGCATGAGCATTGCGCATTTTTGAGGTAACCCAGTAGGTAGGTAGGTTAGACAACCCGCCGTTTAGACAGGGCTGACTCGACTCCACAGAATATAGGTCGAATACGGTCGAATTGCAAAATCGCAAAGCACTTTAGTTGCAAAATCAACCGTAATCTAACCGAGTAGAGTGCAAGCGTGTAAATAGATACAAAACCTGCGGTGGTATCTAAGCTCCAGGTTTCCTCACAAGGATTTCTTTCTTTTGACCAAAATGACCTACCTCTTACTGTAAAATAAGTGTGAATCAGGAACTCACTTGGTGTCCACAAGAGGCTGTAGGTATGGAATGCGTCCGGCCAGTTTGTCGTAACAAGCGGCTGTCGTTTCGAAAACACTCTCTTTTTACACTGGGGGCTGTAAGACACTCCGCCATATAGTATCTGTAACCGACGTACAAGTACATTGAGAACTCAGAACAATTCATACAAGATGATTACCTCACCGACCGCCTTTCTGTGCCGATCGTCGCCGTCGTTTACTTATAAAGTATCCAATGTAGTGAATAGTATGAAGTGTTACGTACCTCGCTTCCGAATTCTTCCCCATAATTATTTCCAATTTGTTTGTTTCCGCGTACTGAGGCGATTTTCATGAAGCCGTTGAATTTCGACCACGCTGAAGCTTCTTCTAGCAGGAGTTCTAAGAAACAAAATAGCCGCGTTTACATTTCGGTCTCTTGAGCTCGAGTAGGAAAATTATAAACTTACTCAAAGTGGATTTCACTAAAACACTCTTAAGACGACTCAAAGCTGGTTTTAAATGGTAGGGCATCCGAGGATTAATTGTACTTTAGTGGAACCGACTTTTTGTAATAAGACTTAAATATGTAGGTACCTACAGTCTTATTTAAAAAAAAAGCACTCTTCAGAGTCAGTTTAAATAATCTGTGGGAAAGATGTAACTACAGATTATTTAAATCAGGTTTTTCGGTACAGTGTTTCAAAATGTATTACTTACGCGTTAACATTCGGTTGAGGTCGTGGGTTAGAATCCCGGCATGTACATTGGTAGTGTTCAAGTTTATTTATTTAAAACATGAAAGATTTTTTATATTGATATGGTCACTTTGAGACGTTGTTAGGTTAGCTAATTACGTAGTAACATAACCTCCTCAGTCCTGACCTTGAAAATAACAATTGAGAACCATTGTTATTTTCAAGGTCAGGACTGAGGAGGTTAAGTAGGGACTGAATAAATTAACCGCCTTTTACCCTTTTACGACAGAAAAACTGAGTTGAGAGACTTGGTTTTTATCCGAAGGGTGCCAAACGGGACCCTATTACTAAGACTTCACTGTCCGTCTGTTTGGCTGTCTGTCTGTCTGTTTGTCGGTCTGTCGGTCTGTCTGTCTCCCTGTCTGTCTGTCACCAGGCTGTACCTATCTCAGAAACCGTGATAGCTAGGCAGTTGAAATTTTCACATATTATGTATTTCTGTTGTATAACAACAAATACTAAAAACAATAAAATAAATATGTTAGGGGGGCTCCCATACAAAAAAAATATTTTTTGGCGTTTTTTGCTTGATACTAATAAAGGCGACATGTAGACACAGACTATATTTTTCCATATTTGAATCAAAATATATAATAAATAATTAAATTAAAATAAAATAAATATTTAAAGGGGGCTCCCATACAAAAAACGTAATTATTGCCGTTTTTTCTCGATATTTGTGTCTCATGTTGTATAGATAATGGTACGGAACCCTTCGTGCGCGAGTCCGACTCGCACTTGGCCAGTTTTTATTAGGGTTCCGTACCCAAAGGGTAAGGGTCCGTCCGTCTGTCACCAGGCTGTATCTTATGAACCGTGATAGTTAGGTACAGTTGAAATTTTCGCAGATTATGTATTTCTTTATTTTATTTTATTTTATTTGGTGTGCAAAACAGATCACAACCAGTACACGATATAAAAGTATTTCTGTTGCCGCTATAACAATAACTACTAAAAATAGAATAAAACAAATATTTAAGGGAGGCTCCGATACAGCGAACATAATATTTTTTTGCCGTTTTTTGCTCGATATTAAAGCAACGGGTTGAAGCTTGAAATATTCAAATGTTGAAAATGGTACGGCACCCTTCATGCGCGAGTCCGACTCGCACTTGGCAGGTTTTTGTACAAGTTATGTTTGTGACGGCATAATACTATCCGACTCGGCAAACGTTGTTTTGGCTAATTTTGAATTAGCCTACGACCTATTCTCAGACCTACCAAATATACTCCAAAAAATTCATTAAAATCGGTGAAGCCGTTTCGGAGGAGTTGGATAACAAACACTGTGACACGAGATTTTTACATACTAGTATTAGACTTCATTGGCACGTTCTGTAGCCTAAACGCCTTAATGGATCTTAGCTTCAGAGGTATTTCGTTACTATCCGAAGAGTGGGCCTTGGTGGAGTGGACGTTTCGGTAGAATGGACATTTTAATACAGTGGACACTGCCTACCAAAAAGCGTCCAGCCACAAATGAGTAGGTATGTATGTAAGAATTAACGCGTGTGTGCGTTGCTGCGGGCGTGCTGTAGGCGGGCGTGCGTGCGTGCACGTATGATTGCGTTTGTGCATGTGTATGTGTGTGAATGTGAGTGTATTCGACTTTCAAGGGCGGGCATCGAACCTGGATACAGCCAGTCGCCCTGGGGCAGTTTAGCTTGGACATCCACGCGGCCATATTTGAAGGCGAAGTTCCTCGTGGTGATGCGCCCGCTGGCGACCGGCCTCACGATGTCCGCGCCGTCGGTTCGCCACTGGCATTCTGCCTGATGGCCAGTGCAACTGGAAGAGAGATAGATAGATGTTGTGGGGTTGACTCTACGCTTGGCGTTCGAACCTGCGCGCGCCTGAATACCGGCTGTGAATACCACATTCTGTTACCGGCATCGGCAGTCAGGCGCGCGCACGTTCGAAACTCATTGCGGCATCTGCGAACGCCAAGCGTAGCTGGCAGGCTATGCATGGTGGATAGGGTTGCCAACCTTACTATATGATATAGTATCCTACTATAAAGGGACTAAAATACTATACTTCTAAAAAAATATATAGTAGGCGAAACTACTATATATTTTGTGTAAAGCGGAAACCAGCCTTAATCTTTTTCTAAAGCTCGCTCTTGAATCGCGCGGCACAACTGCCGCTATTTTTTACTATCTTTTTTCATTAATTTGCCATCTACTATATTTTTAGATGTAATAGCTTCGAAGATACTAAATTTGTTAGAAACAAAGTTGGCAACCCTAATGGTGGAGTAACCGGGAACCAAGTTAATTTATTTATTTTAGATTGTAAATTGTTTTTGCCGGTCCGTCTGCGAAAAATTGTGATTTTGATAGGTAGGTACTGATTTTATAGTATGTGATTTTACGAGTAGTACGTCCAGGGGGATCTCATAAAAATTTGGTGAAGGTCTGTTCATGGGATCCTGATATCCATGAGAAAGTAATCGAACACTTTATTTGATTGTGGCGCAATTTTAATCACAATAACTTCGAGACGAAAAGGGAAGCAATGCGCAGTAAACGATTTTCTGAAGGTGGCATGGCGCGGGGAGGGGGACGATAGTATCGCCCACGCGACGGGTTAATGATTGGTTTATGCTTCCATTTCATACATACATACATAAACTCACGCCTGTATCCCAGATGGGTAGGCAGAGACCAGGGACTGCCACATGTTCCTCCATAACTCCGTCAAATCTTAACTGATTTCGACAATTCTTTTTTTGTTCGAACAGATATAACGTCCCATTGGTCCCATTTTAATTTGGTGAAGATCTGATGAAGACTTTCATAGATGGAGAACGGAACTCTTCAAAGGACAGCAATAAATAAGCCCTAATGGGGCTCATCCTTTAGTAGTATCCGTATGTTTCATAAAATAGCGTAGAAGTAATCCCAAGTTAATTTGGAGATTTAGAACATCAAATTTTTAAGGAACGAATCATGTACGGTAAGTTATGGTTATAAGGGACTTGTTTATTTTTCTCCCGCTCCTCCACTAAAAACTGAAAAATATATATTTTTTTTAATAAAAATTAAAAATCGACTTCGAAACACTACAGACTAAAAAAATAGAAATATTTTAAATAATTAGAAGTATTTATACATGTAGGTATTGTAGAAGTATAATTTGTAGTCGGTGCCCAGTTTCATGACCAGCACATATATTTGGGCACGTCGGTGCCCAAATTATACTTCTACAATACCTATATGTATGAATAATTCTAATTATTTAAATTATTTCTATCTTTTTAGTGCTGTAGTGTTGCGAAGTCGGTTTTTATTTTTTAACTATTCACTTTCATTTTTGCTTGACATTTAAGTATGCTTTTAAATTTAATGCCTCATTGGTGTAGCAGTACGTCTGATTACCGAGCCGGAGGTCGTGGGATCAATTCCCACTGGGGGGCGTACATTTGTACACATGGCGTCAGTCTGGGTGTATTTCCATGCTTGTGATGTCCTCGCCTGGTTACCATAGCACAGGGTATCCTAGTTTGAGACCAGAACCAGTGATTGTGTCGTGTGGAAGTTATTATTATTAAATTCACAACTTACTTTGGCCCCAGATCAATGCCCTCGAAAATCTTCTCCCGGTGGAAATTTGGCATCAGGACCTGAGGCTTAGGCTCTATGACGAGCAGGCCTTGGTTGCGGACTTTGTAGACGTGTACCTGGCTTTGTTGGTAAGTGACAAACGGGTATTCCTGAAATGCAAAAAAAAACTGTGTAAACATGCAACAAGAGGCAACTAAGAGTCTAGAAATGAAATTTTGGGAAGATACGTATAATTAATAATCATTTTACATTCATCATTCAGCCACAAGAAGTCCATTGCTGGACATAAGCCTCCTCCATGGATTTCCAAAAAGACCGGTTGGAAGCGGCTTGCATCTGGCGTCTTCCTGCCACTTAGATGAGGTCATCTTCCATTTTGTGACTGGTCGTCCTACGCTGCGCTTTCGATGTTGGGGGTGGTAGCCAGATCTCAGCGGAAGATTTTTAGCACCCCTTGCTCCGCCGTTACCGTGGTCGCTACCGTAGCCACGAAGGAGCTGCCGGTCCCCAACCTAGTTTTTTCGTTTCCTGCCATGAGGGTATTTGACATACTAATAATAATAGAATCGAAATATTTAGCCCAGGGTCACAAAACAACCTATTTTCTCGAAAAAAAATGGACTATCCTTTAGAACACCAAATCAACCAGGTGAGATGGGCCAATTGACTATCGGAGCCTTACTGGCTGGAGTGTAGGGTGCATCAGGGAAGGCTGACCTCTTCCTCGCTTTTCCTGATTTCCTAAATGACCTGATTGTCGCTCTCAGCAGTCAGCATGTGGGTTCTCACATAGATAATGTGTGTGTCAACAATTTAAGCTATGCTAAGGACATGGTACTGCTGAGTGCGTCAGTCTGCGGTATCCGAACCTTGTTGCGCACGCGTGAGATGCATACGGAGAGCCTTCTCTATAATGCTAAGAAAAGCCAGGTTATGGTTTTTGAGGCGGGAACAAAGTGACCAAGCCACGTGCCAGCGATCACATTGAGGGGAAGTAAGCTTGAAAGAGTCGTCAGCTTTAAGTACCTAGGGCACATACTCACGCCAACCCTCGAGGACGACATTGATATAGAGAGAGAGCGGAGAGCCCTGTCGGTTAGAGCTAATATTATCATTGTCCACAGGTTCAGGCGGTGTTCGACGGGGGTGAAAGTGACTCTATTTAGAACTTACTGCACCTTCTTCTACACTGGCGGCCTGTGGGCCAGTTATACTCAAAAGACCTACAGGGAAATCAGAAATCAGAAATCAATAATTTATTTCAACGTAAAGAATTTACATTCTGTTTGCTGAATGTCAATGTACTATGTAACTATGTTAGCCGCTGCCTTCGGGCCGTATTTGTAGTGGAGAAAAAGGCAGCGGGAAAAAAAACTCCACTCTGACCATCTTTTCTCAAATAATCTTAAACTTGTACATCAAAGCCTATATGATATGATTCCGTGATAGCCACTAATAACTTTAAAAGCCAAAATAACACTTCTTACAAAAGTAGGAAAAACAGTAATGCTGCGGCCAGACACACGAACAGCACCCGTTCACGAGCATAACGCAGGGGTCAGCCATCACCAGTCTCAACCATTTTAGAGGGAGATAGGTGACCCGGCCACCACGCCACCATTCGAATGACCTTTAGCAAACCTGCAGATTGAGTTCTTGTCAGCTATAAAATGTGTGCTATAGTTATTAATGTGCAATCACGTCGTCAGTACACGTTTTTAAAACTAAATAAATTATAATATTTTAATAATTAAATAACAATGAAATCGCAGTGGAATTGGCTTACTACCAAGGGCTTATATCGTTCATATACTCGTCTATTCTATAATAGGATTTTTTACATAGCGATTTTTTAATGAATGTTTTAAATTTATTTTCAGACAAGGATAGAACATTTTCTGGAATTCTGTTGTAAAAACGAACGCAATAAGCCTACGAACGATGTATTTACCTTGGCTAAACGAAATTTAGAATGAGCAAGCTTATTTCTATTTCTAGTGTTTACGTTATGGACGTCCCTATTTAATTTGAACATTGTTATATTTTTACGGACATACATTATATTATCGAATATATATTGGCAAGCTAGTGTAAGAATTCCTATTTCTTTGAAACGCTCCCTTAGCGATTCCCTACTGCTTAAGTTGTAAATTGCTCTTACTGCTCTTTTTTGCAAAATAAATATTGTTTCTATATCTGCTGCCCGTCCCCATAATAACAACCCATATGACATAATACTGTGAAAATAACTAAAATAGACCAGCCTCGCAGTCGATATGTCTGTAAGTTGCCTAATTTTTCTAACTGCAAATGCAGCTGAACTCAACCTACCCGATAGTTTTTCAATATGCGGACCCCATTGCAGTTTTGAGTCTATTGTTATGCCTAAAAATAGTGTGGACTCTACCAGCTCTAATTTCTCACCAGATATTTTTAGACACGTGTCAACATTTTTAACATTGGGCAAGGAGAACTTGACGCATTTTGTCTTTTTCGCATTTAACATCAAATTTTTCACCGTGAACCAGTTTAGGACTGTAGATAGAGCATTGTTTACATCGTCAAAATTACCTAAACCTCTCTTTACTTTAAAAATTAAGGAAGTATCATCAGCAAACAGTACTATCTGCGATAGTTTTTCTACTAGGTAGGGCAAATCATTTACGTAAACCAAAAAAAGGAACGGTCCTAGTATAGAACTTTGAGGAACTCCTACTTTTCCATTAGATCCTGAGGATTTCACTCTATTGATATCTACTTTTAGGGTTCTGTCTGTTAAGTAAGATCGAAGAAGAGCTAGCGATTTAATACTTAAACCATATCGGTGTAATTTTATAAGGAGCGTTTCGTGGTCGACGCAATCGAACGCCTTGGACAGGTCACAGAACACCCCGATAGCATCCTGCGCCTCCTTCCATGCATTAAAGATGTGCTTTATTAATGCTATGCCTGCGTCCGTCGTTGAGCGGCCCTTCGTAAATCCAAACTGTTTCTTATGAAATAGCTTATTTATACTAAAATGAGTCTGCAATTGATGCAAAATTACTTTCTCAAAAACTTTACTTAGGACCGGCAATATTGCTATTGGTCTGAAATTATTGGGATCTTCACTATCGCCAAATTTAAATAAGGGTACTATTTTACTTAACTTTAATAGAATAGGAAAGGTTCCCTGGTCAATGCATTTATTGAAGTTTAACCGATAATCCCCACAAATCTTCGTTTTTTTTTAAGTTTAACTCTTTAAATATTTAGTGAATTGGAAGTCAGCTTTGCATGTATTTATACTTTCCAGAAGTAAAGTTTCGGCTGATTGAGGGGAAGAATTTAAGCTAGCCGTTATTTTGAGGGGTATGTTTTTAAAGAAATTTTCAAATATTTCTGCTATGTGTTCCTTTGAATTGACTAAATTCCCTTCTACCTTTAAAGCAAATATCTGGTCCCTAGGTCTCGTTTTGCCTGTCTCTTTGCTAATTAGGTACTTGCCAGACTGTTTTGATTTTATTAGTTGACGCCATAATTTGTTTACTTATGCTAATGGATTTGGCTGCTAAACAAGTTTGCCTAAACGTTTTTTAATATTTTTTAACATACTCTCTGAACGTCGGATCGTGATTAAATTGTTTCTCTTCATACAATTCATAAAGCCTTTTCCTACTTCTATGTAAACCTGGCGTTGCCCATTCTGAAAAACCGCGATTTAACCCTGTAATTTTTTTACGTTAAATATCTGTTCAAATTGTTTTGATATGGTCGAAAACAGCACTTCATATAATGTATTCGGATCAGTGCTATCAAAATTTAATGAATCTAACTGTGTGCCTAATTTTCTTTTAAATAATTCAATTTTTTTTTCTGTTCTGTTGGGCTCTCCGCATTCAGTATAACTATGAGTCAAGGCCGCTGATGGTGCTGCTCCGCCACTCTAGCGCTTCTGGCATGTTCGCCGACGTGCGAGTAGATTGTTTCTACACGATCATGGGTAAGCGTGGCGCGTCACTGGTGAGCAGGGTGCGGGGCAGCGCCAACAGCGTCCTAGCGATGATCTCGGCACGGGTCGACTTCGCATACATCAACCACTGCTGTAGGCTTCAGGTCGTATGCAACAGGCCCTAATGTATGTAAATATATAAGTATGCATGTATTTTCTTTTCATCGTTCTAGATGTATATGCTACTAATATAAATATAAGTTTAAAATGTACTCACCAAATATGAATCTTGTTGTTGGAAGCAAATAAATTATTATTATGATAAGAGAATGCCCATTGTCACTTAAGGGCAGCTTACCGGATGATTGATCGGTATCTTGTGCTCGAATTGCCATCTGTCCTCGAGCACCCCGTTGAAATGGTCCTCGAATATGACCTCTCCGACGCAAAAGCGCGCCTGTCCCTTGACCGTGGTCACCGATCTCTGGCACTGTGTGGGCCGGGGCGGCTGAGCACCAATCCTGGGCATGTCTGGAGAAGGTACGGTTGGTGGAGGACTGGTCGTGGTGGTCGTGGTGCTGGTGGTGGTCGCCGGCCGCGGTGGGGCTGTGGCGATTTGTTTCCCTGTAAGGTAAAGTATACTTATATGAGTAAATAAGTGTAAAAGAAAATGCATTCATAGTCGTACGAAAACAAAAATGTCTAAGAAGCCATTATCGAGCCACTGTCTTTGCATAGATTTGTATTCCATTGCCGTGTCCGGTACGCACGCACAAAGACGTTGGCGTCATACATTGACTAACCATAAACGGCTATTTTTATGTAAATTTGTAATATTTTTCTTCCTGCGTACTTCCGAATGGTCAATAGGTTCAAATGGCTTAAAAATAGGATTGGCGCACATGGTTTGGTTGCTGATAAGTCCAAATAATGATTTGAAAACAAACTCAGTGCACCCTATTTTCACGCAGTGGTTCTGGTACCTCCCTAGAGGGTATATAAAAACCGGACAAGTGCGAGTTGGACACGCGCACGAAGGGTTCCGTACCATTATCTACTTATACAACATTTGAATATTTCAAGCGTCTACCTGTTGCCGTTATTAATATTGAGCAAAAAACAGCAAAAATTCACGTTTGTTGTATGAGAGCCCCCTTAAATATTTGTTTTATTCTATTTTTACTATTTGTTGTTATGCGGCAACAGAAATACATCGTCTGTGAAAACAACTGTCTAACTATCACGGTTCATGAGATACAGGTTCATGAGTGACAGACGGACGGACGGACAGCGGAGTCTTAGTAATAGGGTTGCAGCCCCGAGTACACACTTTGCAGTTAGGTTTTTACATCGGAATGATATCGCATGATTATATTCTTTTCTCGGGGCTGCAAGTGATGTTAATTACTTCAGCCAGATGTCGCTACCTTTACGTTATACAGAGAAGTTTGTAAAGAGGTTGGAAATTTCGCCGATGCCTGCACTTGCCCATTAACTCAGTTGGGAGAGCGCTGGCATGGTTAGCCAGAGGTCGCGGGTTCAAGTCCCGGCATGGGTGGAATTTTTAGCCTCCAAATAGGTTTTTAAAACCTGTACTCAGCTCGAGAATCGAACCCGGACGTTTTGAAAAATAAAACTAACACTATTCCATTTAGATATCGATTGTGTAGGTTAAGACCTAACATTTACTGCTGGAGAGCAGTAAATGTTACTATGAAACATCTTAATAATTACTTTCACGTTCTTTAATTTTATTTTAGCACCTAAATTTGTTGAATATTGTAAGGAAAAAAACGGTGGTCGTTTCGAACACTCACTAAAATAAATTAAAGAATGTGAAAACAATGCATTTTATTAATTTTAGATTTTGTTTCATAGTTACTGCTTAAGACCTACCCAATATATCGATATCGAAAAGGAAATAAAAGAAGAAGAAGAAGAAGAAAAACATTTATTTAACGCCACATAGACACATAATTATGCAGGAAAAGTAAATACAGAAAATAAGGCAGATGCCGTCGAGAGATGGCAGTCGTTAAGCCAAGTCAGAGGCCTTAGGGCGGCTTGACAACTTCTGACAGTAGACGAGCCACTAGTCTACAAGCCTCCGCCAATCCGGACTTGGCCCCCGTGGTGGAGTATGGCCTATACCTTCCTCAGGGAAGAGACCCGTGCCCCTCGGTGGGGATATAATGGGTTGATGATGAAGGCAGATATAGGACAAAAGCAGAAGAAATGTGAAGCCAATAGTGAGAAAAAACAAAGGCTAAGTTTACAGTGGATGTACTCTGTATGTCGATGCAGCGGAAAAAAGGCTTCATGCTCAGTATTGGCTGAGGGTTTGCACCCACAACACTGATTTTCGGCTAGGGCCTTCTGGTGGCTCACGGAGCATGTTAAACGGAACAAACAAAGAGTGTTAGTTTTATTTTTTAAAACGTCTGGGTTCGATTCCCGAGCTGAGTACAGGTTTTTTTAATACATGAATGCAGTTTTCCTTGTTACTTAAATCGATTACATGGTTCCTTAGAAAAGATCTTTGTCTGTCTTATAGTTTCAGACTTTCCCATACTGACCGATCTAAATGAGCCACCCTGTATATGAATCCCTTAAAAGTAGGTAGGTGATAGCAAAAAAATTGTGATTTCCGAAACTGTGAATCCGAAATCAAAGTGATAAGTACTAGGTACCTACCGAAGCGTATTTTTTCTCAACAAAAATAGCGCCACGTTTCTTAATTATGGTTAGAATGTTGCTATGAAATTTTGCTAACGGCTTCGATATCACCCTGTTACAACTACATGTTCGTATTTTAGCGAGGTTGTCCTTTTTGCTTTATACAGCAATAATTCTGTCTCGCTCTATCGATTGGATTTACCGTCAGTACAACCGAAGGCCCACGCTTAATATCAGTGCTGTGGGTAAAACCACAGCGCCACAGCGTAGGTACATTGAGCCCGAGGTCGTTTTATCGCTGCCTGGACATTTCGCCGCCAACTGTTACAGTATCGGTCCAATTTAGCGTCTAGGACGTTTATTAGGCGGCGGCATTCAATTACATCACAAAACCATGGTTTCTCATACACTAATAATTTGTTTCATCATTATCATCATCAGCCACTCGACGCCTATTCGTTTTGTCTGTTGTGTATTTAGTTTTCTTCCTGTTGTTGTGCATATTATGTTACTTATCTGCTTATTTTGCTGTGATGTATCTTGTTGGTATAATAAACGTTTCTGTGATGTATCTTGTTGGTATAATAAAAGTATTTCTTCTTCTCCTTCTTCTTCACTGCAGAACATAGGCCTCACTCATGGTTTTGCTAACCATGAAGGGTTTTGCCATAATCGCCACGCTTGGCAGGCGGGTTGGCGATCGCAGTATGCGGTTCGAATCTCAGGAAGACGCTGCTGCCCATCTTCTGGTAACGTATTTCTTTAGTCAATTCAATTCAATTCAAATATTTTTATTCATTGTAAAAACAGAATGTTTACTTAATGAACGTCAAAGTTGTTAGTTTCACAATTAATGGATTATGTGGAGAAGAAGCTAACAAAGAAACTCCACATTTATTCTTTTCAAAACACGTTTTAACTTAATTAACAGAGTTTTCAACTTAAAATATTAGTCATGAATGTGTTGAACACTAGTCACAATCGTCACTAGTCACCTTCTACGACATCCACGGAAGGAATAGGAGTGACGCTTTTCTTAATACGGCGCCATAATTTGTTTCAACATCATCATCAACAGCCATTAAACGCCCACTGCAGGACATAGGTCTCCTTCGTGGTTTTCATAACCATGAGGGGTTTTGCCATAATCGCCACGCTTGGCAGGCGGGTTGGCGATCGCAGTATGCGGTTTGAATCTCAGGAAGACGCTGCTGTCCGTCTCCTGGTAATTGATTTCCTTAGTCGCCTTCTACGACACCCACGGAAGGAAATGGAGTAATGTAATAATTTGTTTATCTACTGTTAATAGCTACCAGTTTTTTATTTTGTATGCATTTTTACTTACTGACAGCTGTTAAAATATTTTTTCTTATTTTTTATTATTATTATTACTTAACCAGTAATTCAGATAAACAGATTGTTAGTGTACGAGAAACAGGGGGTAAAGCTTATTCAGTCGGGGATAAAGATGTAAGAAATAGCGGCTCTTTTTGAAGTAGAGGGGGTTCGTAGGTTCGTATTGACGAATGGATCCCCCATTCTCCATGCATACCCTGTAATTTTTTTTTAAAAGCTACGCCCGTGGACACCTTACTTTTATTTTTTTTGCTATGTTCTCGCTTAACTCCGACAAATCTTAAACGATTTTGACAATTCTTTTTTTGTTAGAATAGATATAACGTCTCACTGATCCCATTTTAATTTGGTTAAGATCTGATGAAGACTTTCAGAGATGGAGAACGGAACTCTTCAACGGAAGGCCTAATGGGGCCCGTCCTTTAGTAATAGTCCCAAGGTAATTTGGTGATGTTCTGGTGACGACTTTCGGAGATAGAAATTCAAATTTTAAAGCAACGAATTAAGTAGGGTGGATTATGGTTATAAGTGTTTATTTTTCTTCCGCTCCCCCACTAAAAATTTTAAAATAATTTTTTTTAAATAAAAAATAAAAACCGACTCCAAAATACTAAAATATAATTTGTAGTGGGTGCCCAGTTTCATGACCAGGACATAATATATTTTGGGCACCCACTACAAATTATACTTCTACAATACCTACATATGTACATACTTCTAATTGAAAGGTATTGTTTTAAATTAATTGTAACTTTTTAGTGTTGTAGTGTTTTGAATACGGTTTTAATTTTTTAATTATTATTTTTCCCTATGCTGTTATGCTACGCCTGTAAACATAACTCACCATGCACCGTGTAGCGAAGCCCATCCCTCAAATACGTGTCGTCATCGTTCAAGGTCACGTACACCCTATAGTCCACCACGTCACCATCATTCAAGAGGACATCGGGCAGGGTCAAGGTCCACCTGCCATTGTAGGCGTGTGTCTGCTCAGCCTCTTGACTCTGACCGTTGATGATGCTCGAGAACTCCACCGATGATATGCCGGGCGCGTCTGTGAATTTAATTATACACACTATATTTAAACAATTATAATTTGCCACTGAAATGGAACATTTTTATTATTATAATTTATTTTTCTGTAAATAATTATTATTTGTGTCCTGTCGTTGGTTGTTTTGTGTGTGATTGATTTTGAATTGTCTATTAATTGGTTTGTGTTCTTCCTAGCGTAATCATAATGGCGCGTGTCTATAATTTTGAAAAGTCATTAAAAGGGACGGGCTGAAAACCAGCGCCGAGACTACGCATCCAGTCTCGGCAATAAAGCTGAGCCCATTCCTTTTTACCACAAACATTTGTAAATGAAGGAATAATTGTTGTTTATTGTTTTTGTGTGGTAAATAAAATATTTTCACTTTCACTTTCTAATTGAAGGTTATAAGTAGGTCTATTCTATCCGTAGTAAGTGAAGGCAGTTAGTTCTATCCACGTCAGATTCTTCTACTTTGCCTCGGAATGAAAGAAAGGTGTGACGTACGGGTGCATAGCCGCCTAGCGCACACAGTGGCGCATGGTGAGAACAATCCTATTTTTTATAGACAAATTTGTGTACCTACCTGAAGAACAGTGACATTAACGTAACTGTATTTATGTGATACATTACATATTCGTAGCGTTTAGTAAGCACTAAGTTTTATTTAAAATAGGTACTTGCGTTTCTTATTGCGCCGTTCACTTCATATTCGAAAGTTAACAAACAAGAATGCTTAAGTTAACATATTGGCAAAAAAAGAAAAGCCTGCATTTTACCTCAAGCCAACTTCAGATCAACTACCCAAGATTATCGTATTTCATACCAACATCTCATGATTTTTGTTAAATAAATTCTTATTTTCATCACCAATTAAAACTTCACCGGTGACTAAAAAAAAACAGGCTGTAAAACATCGTCTACTTTTCTTATTTGAATCATCTTCAATATAAAATAGGTATAGTTCAAAAACGCGAGATTGCCCTAGAAGATTATTAAGTACGTGATGGCACCTTATGGTATATAGGGATATCTGATGCTGAGAAAAGCTCTCGCACACGTTTTTTCCAAACACGAGCATTATGCCTCAAGTTATACAAAACAAATGAAACGAAACTTGTTTGGTCACGCAATATAGATAATAATTATATGGATAAATACGCGGGGATTCCCAATTTTAATATATTTTATGGCGTTAGTGTTAGTCCGTACGATAAGTAATGATAATAATATCACTCATAAAGTCATGACATTAGTGATTTGACCTGTGACCAATGTTCAGACAGAGTTATCTACACTGCGTCTAAGACAAACATAGTGTATCTGTTATAAGGCTTATTCTCCTGCTCAGTGCAAATATTTTTTGTGTTTTGCCCGCTACGGGGCCCTAAATAGTGAAAAAGTTATCAGCTACTTTTTTTTTCGTATTTTAATGGCAACTCGAATCTGTTCTGTCTTGGCCGACTACCTACTTCTGCCGATGACGAGTCAGTCATGGGAGCGACACAATTACTGTTAACCAGTTATTCAAATTGTAGCTTTAGGCCGGTGGGGAACCTAAAACTAAAGAACAAACACAAACATAATTATACCAACACCACCAATTATTACAATATTAATATCTAATAGCAGACGTTTATAGTTTAGTATTGTTAGAACAAATAAATGAAGCCAAAGTTTTGACATATTTCAGAATGGACTTAAAGTCGGTAAGAAGGTCTCTGAACAAAAGGAGCCAACAGCTCATAAAGGGAACACGATAACTTCGGACATTTGGAAAATTGTTCCTTCGTCGAGACCACACTGGCAGAGAGAGCTGTCCCTGACTCGAATCTTGGCTAAGGACACCGGAGGGCAGATGTGATTAAGACGGAGGCGGCATTTCGTCGATGTGGTTCTTTTGTCATACTGCGATCGCCAACCCGCCTGCGAAGCGTGGCGATTATGGCAAAATCCTTCCTGGTCATAAAAACCACGAAGGAGCTCTGTGTCCTGCAGTGGGCGTCAAATGGCTGATGATGATTAAGGCGACCGGAAGCAAGAGAAATATCGGCAGATGATACATACAAAGCTAAATCATCAGCATATTGAAGGACGTTAGAAAAAGAATTGACTGAAAGTTCGAAGTCATATGTATAAATACTGTAAAGGAAGGGACTAAGGACAGAACCTGAGGGAAACCGTGCCAGGCGTCTCTGGGAGGAAAAAGTGAATCTCGAACTCATTATGGGGATGGATCTAGCTATTAAGAGGTTTGAGCCAAAACGAACTCCGGGATACTGAGCTGGAGCATATTCTGCCTCAGCAGCGGAAGTAGAACGTTGTCGTAGGCTGATGACATATCAAGAAAGACACCCACACACGATTCATTGTTGGAAAGGGCTAAGCGTATGTCAGAGACCAAAGTGCCAACACTGTCCATAGCGCTCACTCCCTTTCTAAAACTAAACTGACTTTTTGCCAATAGACCCCTGCTCTCCACAAACCACTCCATTCGGTTTTTCATTAACCATCATCTTCCTAAGGGTATCATCCCATATCTATGGGAAGACATCCCGTGCAATCACTGTAGTCCATTTTATGCGATATTGTCCCAATGTAGGGCTTCAGGTCTTCTATCAGAGAGAGAGTATGGGCTTAATTACCACGCGTGCCCACCGCGGATAGGCAATTTCAAGCGCTGAGCTGAGGTATGTGAACACCTCAGACACTGGTTTCCTCACGACGTTTTCGTTCACTGTTAGTAGGCCCATTTTAAAATAAATTAAAAGTTGTTAGTTATTCATGGGTAGATCAACCCTATACCTACCGCTTGTTAGAAAGAGACTTTTCGTTAGGATGCACCGTACTGAAGTTATGAGGGAGAAACCAAAAAAAGTCGAAAATGTTATTTAGGTATTTATTTAATGATGCTTTTATTGCATTTGAAATTGTACAATGCAGCGACGGACTTAATGCCACAAGCATTTTGTACAACGTCAAAGTCAACCGTTCAAATTTTCAAGCTTAATTGGCTGTCAAAAGTTGTCCCGAGATATCTCGTGTTTTTGATATTTACTTAGTTGCACCCATATCTACGAGATAAAAGCATAAAAACTACTGCAACACCTTTTGCATCGTACACCCTAGTTTTGAACCTCTAATAACTAGCCTACAAATCTATGTTTACTTTAAGTGTAGGTATGACCGACTAATCTTAGGATTGCCGGTAGGTGCACGGGAACAGTACTAACCTGGTATAGAGACGGTCAGACCTCGAGGATCCAAAGCCTGGATCGTCACACCTGGTACCTCGTAAGAGACGCATCTTCCTATTACTAATGACTGGGCTAGGAACACCAATAAACTATCGACATTGCGCATGTTTGACAATGAAACACTTCCACACCACTATCCGGTATGTTATACCAACTTAGTTTTTTAAATAAATCACACACGGTATTTCCTAACAAATATCTTTAAACTTATTTCCTCAATGAACTTTCGATTATCCTGGAGCAAAACTAAGAAAAAGGTTGTCCACAATCTAGAGTAGAATTAATTAACCTTTAGTGATAAGATAGTCGTATTATGTACTCTTACGAATTTACTCAAGTTAATTTTTGTTTACAATAAATAGCTCTCACATCTAATGTAATAATGGTATTTACAACGTAATAACACTATTTACGACTATCAGAGTCGGTAGACTCCATGACACTGACTACAGGCGGGTCAATTTGGAAGATATACAAGGAAGATGATGGGAAAATATACCTTGTAGACAACCGGTGGGTACAGCTAATTATAGCATCGATCTTATGTTGGACACCCATATGTCCAACTAATAAGAGTACATTGCAAAGTCGATTAACCCACTAACAAGTAGGAAGACTCGAAGACTCGACATGGAATCGTCATAATAAACTGTGTTGTAGTTTTATTTTTTTGAGCCGCGACTATCCCAAGGTGCAATCGTTTATCGCAGTAATATACCTAGATGTCGCAGCCATATCGTATAACACGCCGTATTACAAGTGGGCGCGCCGGATTGAAGAACGTCGTCACTGTAGTGCAATACGGCTACCGCACGGTCAGCCGGAGTTCAATTCGGCGGAAATAAAGTACGCCGCATTGTATGGACACATCGCGTTCGTCAAAGCGGTTAAGTAACGTGACGCCAACATACAAACGGGCGCATCGTTGATACGCCGCTTTTAAAGTTTTAGTTCCAATTAACGCTGCATGATCATAAAAACAAAAATGTCACAATCAACACCGGCATCGCAATAGAGTAAAAATTAATATTGAAATTAGAAAGTGCCTAATTACGTTGATAACATTCGTGAAAATAGTGAGTCCAAAGATAGGCTCAATCATTAGCTTCAAAACGTCTATAGTGAACAGTCCGGAAATGTGAAAAAGCCTTGGACAAAAGAGATTTACTTTGTGTTTCTGTGGAAATGTGAATGTCTTCTTTCTTTCTAAATTATTTCGCACATGAAAATGGGTACGGTGCCCATAGATTCTGGTATTCGTCGGACACCAGAGCTATATAAAGACACCCGAGGTATAAAGTACATATGATGTAATGAATATCGTTAACGAAGATTATCACATTTTGAAGAAAAAATCCCCTGACAATCCTACCGTTTGTGCGATTCCCTTCTAATAAATATAGAAAGTACTCGTGGTTTCAATTCGATTACTTGGAACTTAATAAGTTTTCTAATTACCAAAGGAATTGAATTAAGTCCAACACTGAAAGCTAGGCTTCGCTCATGGGCTGATTTGATAGATATGTGGTAACTCTACAACGAGTATTCCTACATCGCGCATACAAAAATATTTCAGGAGTTAGCCTAAATACTTACGATGTCCGACGAAAAATAGTTGGATCGGCATTCACAACAATTTGCCTGGCGGGAAATTCCCCTTTATAGAGCATTATAGAACATAGATTACCACGTTCATGCTCTATAAAAGGAATTTGCCACGAGGTAAATGTATGTGACTGTTGACCCAACTATTTTTCATCGGATGTCGTATTTACAAATACATACATAAACTCACTCACGTCTGTGCACCGGAGGTGTAGACAGAGACCAAACTTTGCTGGACTTTCCATGATCTAGATCCGGATACCTCCTTCGCTTCATCCACGTTAATGAGGAGGTTAGGAAAAAAAGGTGTTATTTACACTTTTCCTTTTGCTTAGTAAATTGAGAAAATAAGTATTCATCTTGATCTACGCAATTATATTGTATTTATGTGTCAGTTAGTAGGTAGCTAGATTTTAAGGCATATAAAAGTATTCATGTAGACGTTTAAATACAGTCAATATTTAATAAAGTATTTATCAAATGGCAGCTTTTGATCCTACACTAAGTAAATGTTACCATTTGATTCAATAGAGTTGTAAAATGTCACCTTCCGATGTTAGTATGTACTAATTTTCCTGATACAATCCTTCGTAGTAGTTACATTGTGAGATCTGTATTACAGAACACATTACGAATTATATTATTTACATTTTACATGCATCGACCATCACATTTTATATTTTGCTAGGAAATAAGTAAATAAACTAAAATTAAAAAAAAATCGTTCAATAAATTCCATTTAACCCGTTTCTGAATTAAGAGTTTTACTAATTAAACATTATTTGTTTTTTCTCCTTTTTTCGGCAAGTGGGTTCAATTCCACGTTTTATCCACTTACACTTCACTAACATCAATTCGATTGCTTTTACACTGTAGAGTATCATTTCACAATTTTTTTTTTACCCTTACTATTCAAAAGACATCAAAATTATATTCTTTTTGTTGCACTAACCCGTGCTGAGGACAATCTTTAAAAACCTATTTAGAATCTTTAAGAACCCGCGACCTCTGGCTAACCGTGTCAGCGCTCTCCCAACTGAGCTAATGGGCAAGTCTAAGCATCGATGAAATTTCGAGCCTCTTTACAAACTTATCTGTATTACGTACAGACAGCGACATCTGGCAGAAGCAATTTACATCACTTGCAGCGCCGAGTAACCCACTTTGCAGTTAGGCTTTATGCAGGTTAGGCGTCAATGCAGTACTAGATGTAAAGTGATATAAATTCAAATCGGAACGGTGAAAATCTTCGACCATTCAGACTACTTTGCTCACGGACACTGGTGTCCGCTAATCGCTCTAGGCGTCATAATCTTTACGGTCAAATGGTCTCCTTTAAGCACTCGTTGGGTTAAGACTGTCTCTTATTTTTTTTTTAAAAGAACAAGACGTTACTCAAATATTTACTTAGCAAAACTCTCAATTTATTCAAAAACTGGCTGATAATTACTTTGTTCCGAAAACACGTTTTTACTAAAAACTAGTTCTCTGAATGCAACATTCCATTAATACTAATATTATTCGTATCATTGAAACGGTCAGTGGGCAGCCCAGCAGCCCGATGGTCGGACGATATAGTTGAATAGGCGGAAGATCCGTGGATGAGGACCACAAGGGACCGTGAGGTAGATAGAGCTAATGGGATGAGCAGACTGATTAGCCGGAAAGCCGTGTTGCGTATGGGATAGGACAGCAACAAAGGGGCGTGAACATGAAGCAGCCTAATAAGGGTCTACCGGGTCTACCCGGAGTTGACTAGCGCCATCAATGGCAAAAAAGTCGTGACAATATAATCTCACGCCTACGTCATGGAGTTCCGTTTTAGGGGGTTCCGTAGTCAACAAGGTAGCCTTATAGTTTCACCATGTGCGTCTGTCTGTCTGTCCGTCTGTTTGTCCGTCGGTCTGTACGTCTGTCTGTCTGTCCGCGGCTTAGGAAAAGTACTAGAAACTTGGAATTTGGCATAGATATATACGCAGGGCGTTGAAAGTATTCTCGGTATCTGAACTTTTTTGTTAGTAATGAGGGTAGTTTTTGTCTATGGTTCTCTTATGACATTATCCAAGGTGACAACGTAAAATTTTCGGTGGTACCTATATCATAATACGTTTTTTCACAATCTTGCTTCGAGTGCAACAAAATGGCGGACGCGAAAATGTTGACCTTACTGCTCCACGACAACGCGCCCGTTCATTCAGCGCGTTGTCAAAGCTGCTATTCAGGAGTGTGGTTTCCAAGAAATTAATCCTCCACCGTACAGCCCAGACCTGGCACCTAGCGACTATTTTTTGTTCCCTAACCTGAAAAAAAGAGCTTCGTGGAAAGCGATTGGCTATACTCGGAATTTCTCTGCGAGATCGAATCAGAAATGATGAGATCCGTAGACGAACGAAAGTCGTCGACGTAGCCCAGCGGATTAGTAAGTTGAAGTGGCAGTGGGCGGGGCACATAACACGCAGAACTGATGGCCGATGGGGCCGAAAAGTTCTCGAATGGAGACCACATATCGGCAAGCGCAGCGTAGGACGACCAGCCACAAGATGGACAGATGACCTCATCCAAGTGGCAGGAAGACGCTGGATGCAAGCCGCTTCCAACCGGTCTTTTTGGAAATCCGTGGAGGAGGCCTATGTTCAGCAGTGGACTTCTTGTGGCTGAATGATGGTGATAATGAAGTAAAAAAGAATCCTAATCTGTACAAACGTAAAAGAGAGATATGTGGTGGTCCGGAACCGGTGTAAGGTCCGGTGTAAGAGTCCAACTCGTACTTGGCCAGTGTTTTCTCTACGCTGTATTGAGTATTTATTCCTAATACGAATTGTGATCAGAGGCATAAATAAAATATCCCGATGAAAATACGTGAGTATGTTTATTTCGATGTAGTATTGAGGTCGCCTTCGTAAAAATATTTTTATTGGGCATATTTTTTTTAATCAATTTAGAAAAAATATGTCTCTTACTTAACTTAACCGTAGTTTAAAAGAGGACTTAAATTATTCAGTTTAAGCAGATTAATTACAACTTGTGGTGACATTGAGTATTATTTGAAATGTTTTTTCACATTTTCAACAAAGTCCGAACTTTCAAACTCCTGTTTTTGTGTTAAAAGAAATGGTTTTAACACTTGGCACTTTTGTACACCTTACACACCATTATCTTAACTCTAGATAAAGGTACATTCACATGACAGGCCGGGACCATGTGGTTACCGAGCTCGGCTCGGCCGAGACCGAGGAGAAACTATTCAGCTGTTTTCACTAGGCCTTTTTTACTTGTTTTGGTATTTTAGTCTCTAAAATTCGTACATATCTCAAAGGACAGGCAAAAACAAATCGAATTCGGCGTGCGTGCTTGCAACAACTTATTAAGTTTTTATTTTATTTTTGTAGGAACGCCAACAGGCTACATCTAAAGCGATAGAGTTTTGTCAGGATCATTGCAAACCCCTGTCTCTAAATATAATAAGTGGACACTCTGCTAATAAGGCTTATTCAATTTTTTATTCATTGCGCCCGCACGGGCCCGGCCCGGTATTGTGTGGATAGACCTTTTAGTTTTGTTACAAGGCGGTAACTTTGACGTAGTCTACTAGCAAGGCTGATGTCACATTCCACGTGTTGATCCACTTGTTCATCGCGTTCCGGAACTGCAGCGTTGCCTTCGGGGACTTGTTGTTCCAGGGCGGGCTTAGTTCCGTGAACTCTGTGACACCTCCCGCCGCTACGCCGAAACTCAAGACAAACTGGAATAAAAAGGAAATTATTACAAAAAGGCCAATTGTTAAGGCTGTTGTTACGTGGAGCATGCTGTCTCGCTCTCACTTTAATTTTAGTGATTGCAATAAAATAAAAGTATACTTTTGATGAAAAGTATATCCGTGTGGTGCCGGATTAAGAACAGCGTCACTCCATTTCCTTCCGTGGATGTCGTAGAAGGCGACTAAGGAAATAAATTACCAGGAGACGGGCAGCAGCGTCTTCCTGAGATTCCACCTGTATACTGCGATCGCCAACCCGCCTGCCAAGCGTGGCGATTATGGCAAAAATCTTCAAGGTTAGAAAAACATGAGGGAGGCCTATGTCCTGCAGTGGGCGTCAAATGGCTGATGATGATACTTTTGATAAGTCTAAATATACTTTTATTTTATTTTGTCAAATCCTCAGACCACATTTATCAAAAGTCTACTATTTTTTTTACAATCACCAAAAATTTTAGACTGTGCGAGCGAGACAGCATACCCAGCAGCCTCAAGAAGTCCGGGACAAAGCGTTCAAAAAAAGATTGAATTGGATTTTTCTCAGATTTTTATGTTTCGAAATATACTGGTTTATACAAGAGGCCCCAAGGGGCCCCATGCAGTAAATGAAAAAAAAAAATCTTATTACAGACCGTTTTTGCAGAAAGTCTCTGACCAATCTCTCAATCAAGTTGATTTTTAGGACACATGGGTGTAAATGCCGTAAACCCTATTTATATTATTAAGAGGCTCCAGGGAGTAACACCATAAATTCAATGGTAACACTAGCAAAAAAATCGTCACTGCGGAAATAAATCATGTCTTTTGAACAGACTTCAAAAAAGGAGGAGGATATCAATTCGACGCGTAGGTATATTCTTTTTTTTGGCTATGTTCTCGCGTAACTCCGTCAAATCTTAACCGATTTCGACAATTTATTTTTCGAATAGATATTATAACGTCCCATTGGTCTCATTTTAAATTTGGTGAAGATCTGATGAAGACTCAGAGATGGAGAACGGAACTCTTCAATGGACAGCAGTAAATAAGGCCTAATGGAGCCCATCCCTTAGTAATTTCCGCATATTTAATAAAATAGCGTAAAAGTAGTCCCAAGGTAAGTTGGTGATGTTCTGGTGAAGACTTTCGGTGATGGAAATTGAGAACTTAAAATTTTAAAGCAACGAATTAAGTAGGGTAGATAAATGATGGTTATAAGGTACTAGTTTATTTCTCTCCCGCTCCCCCACTAAAAATTTAAAGATAATTTTTTTTAAATAAAAACCGACTTCCCTACATTATGTACAATAACAACAATTATTATTGTACAACACTAAAAAGTATGGGCTAAAGAAGTACCCATTGACGGCTGAAACAAAATGGCGGCTCGCGGCTCGCAGTGTGGCTAGATGTGCGAGCCGAGACGGGCTACGAGCAAGATTTCAAACCAGTTGGATCGCCGACGAACTTGCTCGGCGGTTTTCAAGTTCGCGTACTTACGGTAATACACGGACGAAAAAGGTCGTCGAACCATAAGTACGCGTACTTACTCGCACGTCTATCACCCCTTTAAAATATTATTGTTTGTTTTCCACTGGTTGCACTAGTGTTACTGCATGGAGCCCCTTCATAATATAAATAGGATTTTCAAAAATTTTCAGGATACCAGCAGAAGTGGAAGCTCAATGCGAATTAAATATAACATAGTGTATCAAAATAGAAGAGCAGATATCTTCTCCAGAAAAGCGGTTGGTAATTCTGAGTAGATCTCCCATTTTTTTTCCCAAATCATTTTAAATCTAATACATAAGTTGGTACGAGTACATACCTAACAAGATCCCATGAGTGCAATCAACAAGTTGCAATTCTAAAACATTAGGTAGGTACTTACTATTCTCACAAAAGTAAGAAAACACTAATGCTGCGGCCAGACAAGTGGACAGCACCCGTTACGTTAACGAGCCCTCTATACCCACGGTCCACCTCCTGAAACCACTTGAGTGAATCGTGGGGTTTTTTTTACAACTGACCACCTTTGTCCACCTGGGTGTTCCTTGGGAAATATTTTTTTCCACCGTTATCAAAATATCAAAACTCTTCAAAGTCATAGATATTTAAAGGCCAACGTCAAACTTCTGAGGTGGACTGCACCAATAAAAAAAAAATAGAGCCTTTTAATGTCTTATCAGAGAGGTGAACCGTTGTAAAAAAATATTCCCACGGTTCACCCAGGTGGTCTCAAGTGAACCGTGGGTAAGAAGGGTTCTCGAGCATAACGCAAGGGCCAGCCATCGCCAGTCTCAAACATATTAAAGGGAGATAGGCGACTCGGCAACCACGCCACTATTCGCACGGCCTTTGGTAAACTTGTGTCATCAAGTTATTGTCATTTATCAGTTATAAATTATAATAGCACAATTATTGATATGTAGTCACAGCGTCTGTACATGTAGGATTAAAAAAAAAAGTCATATAATATAAGATATCTATGTAATAACAATGAATAACTCGTTGTGGAATCGGTTTACTGCCAAGGGCTTACGTAATTTATCATCTTTTCTATAATAGGCCATTTTTATATAGCGCCTTTTTAATGAATATTTTAAATTTATCTTCAGGCAGGGATAGAATACTTTCTGGAATGTTATTATAAAAACGTACGCTATATCTTACAAATTATGTATTTACCTTGGCTAATCTGTATTTAGATGAGGCAATTTCGTTTCTGTTTCTGGTGTTAACGTTATGGATAATCCCTGTTTAATTTAAATGTTCTTAATGTTTTTCCGTACCTACATTATATTATCGAATATTTATATTGGCTAGCCAGCGTAAGAATTCATATTTCCTCGAAAAAGTCCCGTAGCGATTGTCTGGTAGGTAAATTATAAATAGCTCAACCCTGTACATTTTTGTGACAAGAACTTACTTCATTGTGGAATGGTGCCGATACCGCGCTAAACGATTGTGGTACTTTACATCCCTTCTGCCTCGCCAGCTGCCCTAAATTCTGAAGAGGCAGCGTGTATTTTTCGGCGCCGTCCAGTTCAAATTTTATATCAACTGAAACATAGACAACTTATTGGGCCAAGAGTACCTTGCCTTGTACCTTAGTGTACTATTATATAGTCTTTTTGTTGCACTAACCCGTGCTGAGGGCAATTTTAAAAACCTATTTAGAGGCTAAAAATTCCACTTGCACTTGCCCATTAGCTCAGTTGGGAGAGCGCTGGCACGGTTAGCCAGAGGTCGCGGGTTCAAGTCCCGGCATGGGTGGAATTTTTTGCCTCTAAATAGTTTTTCTTATGCCGGGTTCCTATATTCAAGAACGACTCGTTTTGCTTACGGATGGTTAAAATGTCTACTCAAGTATTCCTCTTAAAAACGGTTTCGAGTAACGTACCGTACGATAAATGTATGGACATAACAATTTGTAAAGTTTCTGTACATTTTTTTGAAATATCAACCAGCTATTCAAGTTACGGGACGCTTGTTAAGGATAAGTTACCGTTTACGAATAACGATAAATATAGGAACCGGGCATTAGTGTACTATACCTACTTTAACTGTGCTGTGCAGTTAAACAAGCAGGTGCGGGTTGTGCCGGGCTACAAGACTGTTGGCTTAACGTGAAACGTCTAATAAGTTTGCGTTATTTTTTAGCTCAAACTGCGCAATGTGTTACGCTGCACTGGCGTCATCTAGTGGCACGATTGAAGGGTATCTGAGAAATGGCTACTTTGCTCTACTCAACGATATATAAATTAAATCCACGCTACGCGTTGTTGCAGAGCTGCAGCCCTCGCTGAGGCGACATGTTTTCGTTGCATGCGGCTTTAGCAAGCCCTCTACTACCGAAGTGAAAGACGTTTCACGTAAACTGAAAGACGTTTCGTGTCAAAATACGACATTGCGGAGTCCAAATCAAAAAATTGCGCTTGTCAGTCAATCGTCCCCCATAACCTTCCCGGACGTACAAATTCATGCTCCATTAAATTTTCTAAAGTTGTGAATAATTTTCTACGCATTGATTAGTTTTATAGATAAATAGCTGACTCAGTAAACGTTGTTTTGCCCTATTAATTATTAGCCTACGACCTATTCTCAGACCTGCCAAATATACACAAGAAAAATCATAAAAATCGGTGAAGCTGTTTCGGAGAAGTTCGATAACAAACACTGTGACACGAGGTTTTTATATACCTATTAGAAAATTATTTTAAGACATATTACGTGCATTTGTTAATTTCAAGTAGCAATACCTCTCGCTAACAGTGAAGGACTACATCGTGAGGATCGCTTACATGTTTACATACCACAGCGCCTTAAATTGCCAATTCGCGGCGGGCACGCGTGGTGACTAAGCCCATACTCTCTTTCGGAGAGAAGGCCTCTCTATTATAAGACATTTTACTGTTATTTTTCAGGACTATTAAATAATAATAACTTCCAAAAACCACAATCACTTGTTATATCTCCCAAACTAGAATACCCTGTGCTATGGTATCCAGGCAAGGTCATCACAAATATGGAAATACACCCAGACTTAGGCCACTTGTAAGATAAGATGAGTAAACATTTATTAAATTGCCACAACACACAAAGATATTACAATTGACAGGCAAAGCATGCTTACATTACAGTCTAAGTACGTAAGTAAGTTTAAGTACAATTTAAGTACGTCGGTCTACAATGGGCAACGAACTTACCAAAGACCAACGAGGCAACAATCAATGTTAGTCAACGACAGTGTTTAGTAGTGGACGAGTGTGGAGTCATCATCATCATTCAGCCACAAGAAGTCCACTGCTGGACATAGGCCTCCTCCATGGATTTCCAAAAAGACCGGTTGGAAGCGGCCTGCATCCAGCGTCTTCCTGCCACTTGGATGAGGTCATCTGTCCATCTTGTGGCTGGTCGTCCTACGCTGCGCTTGCCGATATGCGGTCTCCATTCGAGAACCCTTCGGCCCCATCGGCCATCAGTTCTGCGTGCTATGTGCCCCGCCCACTGCCACTTCAACTTACTAATCTGCTGGGCTATGTCGACGACTTTCGTTCCTCTACGAATCTCATCATTTCTGATTCGATCTCGTAGAGAAATTCCGAGCATAGCCCTTTCCATAGCTCGTTGCGTGACCTTGAGCTTTCTTATGAGGCCCATAGTTAGAGACCACGTTTCAGTGCCATAAGTCATCACTGGTAACACACACTGGTTGTATAATTTTGTCTTGAGCGATTGAGGTATGTTAGACGAAAAGACTTTTCTAAGTTTCCCGAATGCTGCCCAGCCGAGTTGGATTCGACGTGGAGTTGGATTCGAGTGTGGAGTGATGGGTTGGATTAGATAGGAATAAATCGAATCGATAGGCACAGCTGCTTATCTCCAGTTATTACATAACAACATAACATAAGCTCACGCCTGTATCCCAGAGGGGTAGGCAGAGACCAGGGGCTGCCACTTGCTACGATCCTGACAGATCTCTTTCGCTTCCTCAACAATCATTAGTCCAGTTATTATACTGTGAATATTTGACCTGGCGACCGCGGTCAGGGCGACGCAGCGTGGGCAGGCCCCCCCACCAGAGGTCTGACGACCTGGTTTTGGTGGCGGGGAGTCGCTGGATGCGGGAGGCACAAGACCGGGAAGCTTGGAAAACCATGAGGGAGGCCTATGTCCTGCAGTGGGCGTCAAATGGCCACACCAGAAGACAAAATACATTAAAACGCTTACATGTCTAGGCTGATAATGATGAATGAATATTTAGAAGACTAATATGTATAAAACAATAGTAAATAAATATCATCATCATCATTCAGCCACAAGAAGTCCACTGCTGCACATAGGCCTCGTCCATGGATTTTCAAAAAGACCGGTTGGAAGCGGCCTGCATCCAGCGTCTTCCTGCCATAAATATATAAGAAGAATATTTTTTTAAATAATATAAGAGATTGCCCTAGTTTTAAGATACAATTGTTGAGTTTAAACAGTTCCTAGGTATTGGATATCACTTTAGTGATCAGATTTTCTAAGAATTTTGTTGCAAGGCTTTTGCTGTGCTCGACAGGGTCCATAACGGCTGCAATAAAGTATTGAGTAAAGTGGACGTACCTGGTGTCCATACAACGGAGAAAATATGATAGTCGTCACCCCACAGTCTTAAGTTTTCGGCGTCTTCACGACGCTTGATAGCTTGGGGGCATATACTTAGCCATATTCCGTGTTCCAAAATCTGCGAAAAGACTTACTCTGCAGTGAATGAAATAATAAAAAACGATTTTGGTCGTGTGGTTAAACAAAAAATGTCCTATGTATTAACCGGACATTGTCTCATATTATAATGGTTTAAAGACTATCCACATTGGCTAGTGATGTGTCGGCGTAGCGATACAAGCTGAAATAAACCTTAAGGCGATTATCACATTGCCACGCAACACGCAGCGTGGCGCGTGAATGCGTATTCTAACGTTGACTGTAAGTACCTCCATTTGTATAGAAACACGCGCAGTCCCACACACAGAAAACGCATCCACGCGCGTTCATATAGGTACGTCGAAACGCAACATGCAGCGTGGTGCGTGGCAATGTGATAATCGCCTAACAGAGTTCAATTCGGCTTGTAACAGGAACTCCTCTCATAAACCGGCGTTCGACTCGATCTTCGAATCGAACTTTATATAAATAAGATACACCATGAATTTTGGGTGGTTTGAAAGCCATAGCAAAATGAACGTGCCTTTACAATAGCTTTAGCAAGAAAGACACTATCCAAAAATATCTCGACACAAACTCGAATCTATTAGAACCATTAGTAGATAGCCAGCGCGGTGCGTGCATGCCGCGGGTCCGCGGGTCATTGTTCTGATAGGCGGTACTAATTGTTCGCGTATTTTTTAAACAAGATTTCTTAACGAAACAAGATTTGTCAACTCAATTTTTTTATTTACGTCTATACTTCAAAGTAACAGTCTAATAATAATAATAACTTCCACACAATACAACCACTTGACCTGGTCCCAAACTAGGATATCCTATGCTATGGTAACAAGGCAAGGACGTCACAAACATGAAAATACACCCAAACAGGGGCCATTTGTACAAATGTACGGCGGCCCCCACTGGAAATCGAACCCATGACCTCTGTTTTGGTAGCTAAGCGCCATCGAGGCAGTCTGCAAATATATAATACATCTTTTACGTTTGCTCCGTAGATTAGGAGTTTTTTTAGTTTTATTTATTTAATGAGTTCTTATTGTCGCGTCACTAGAAACTGACAAGCTTGTAGGATCTTAGTTGATGACGTACTTCCGTTGTTCGTACTGACGAGTAGAACACCCCATTTTGGGGCAGATATGGGGATTTTGTTACACCCTGTATAATAATAATAACTTCTACAAAATACTATAAGAAATGGCTTTCTGGAAAGAGACAGGTTGACTAGAATAATCTCAACTCAAGACTTTATTACTCAAGAGGCCATTTATACAAATGTGTGGCTGTAATAGATGTAATGTTTAATTACTAATGACATAAATGCGGCTCTCAAACCACCCAGATTTCAGCGTGTACTATTTTTAAGGCTAGAGACACTAGCGCAAAAAAACCCGGCCACAAGCGGCCGACGACGGGCGGCCGACGGGCACGACACGAGAACGGACGTTGTTGCACTTGTATTATGGTCTCTGAATTTAAAGATCCACGTTACAACGGGCGTGTGGGCGGCACGGATAAAATAGAAAATAATCCTTAACTACTTACGGAGTTAGATTTCAATAGAAATAAGCCCGTTCCCGTGATTCCTTTTTGTAGCGTAATTTGAAAAGTGCGGCCACTGGCCAAGAGAAAATTCACATTGATTTTTGAGATCACACCCTTATTTTCAAAGTACCTAAGACATGCTTTAAGGAAAAGCCAAGTCAATTCATATTTGGTACCTGTGCTGACGATAATTCGGTATTTTTAGTTGAAGCAGTGGATGATGGTTGAAGTATTTGACCTGTTTTTGCACCAAAATTATGATTTTTGGATGTATTCAGGCAGACATAGCCTACTTTATTTTTTCAATGCATTTTCATTACTTTTCATTAATATCAGAGAAACGAAAAATCTAAAAGTACCTAAAAAAGCTTGTGCTAAAAATTGTAATCGATTCACATCAGTAGTCAGAGGGGGTTTTTTGCTGTCTTTCGCCACTAAAACTCGACCCGAAGGCAGAGCGCTAAATTCGCTTCTTACCCGTGGTCACCTCCTGAGACCACCTGGGTGAACCGTGGGACATTTTTTACAACGGTTCACCTCTCTGATAAAACTTTAAAAGGCTCTATTTTTATTGGTGATAGTCAACCTCAGACTTTGAAGACTTTCGATGTCAAGGTGTACGGTGGAAAAAATGTTTCCCAAGGAAAAGCCAGGTGAACAAAGGTAGTCCGTTGTAAAAAAAATCCCATGGTTCACCCAGATGGTCTCAGGAGGTGGACCGTGGGTAAGAAGGGCTATTCAACAAACATAATGTAAATTCTTTACGTTTTCATTCTATTTGTTGAATATCAAGGTACACAGTTATTTCTACTTACGTTGTTCCCATAATCGACATCCTTGTTCCCCCGGACCTTAGCTAGCTTCAGTACACTCGACCCGGTCGGGCCATACCTCTTGAAAAGAGGCTCCATGAGGATTTCTGCAAGAGACCGGACATGAGAAGCCGGACTTTCTCAGGGTTTCATAAATTGGATACAAGACGGATACAAATGTTTATCTACCAATTTAATGTCTTTTTTAAATTATCTTTGTTAGCACAATAAAACAATCGGTAGGTACAGTTAAAAAACGTGTCGTTTGATTTCCATGATACTCTTTACAAGTGAGATGCTTAACTCATACTATCTGAATTTGACCCCAGAAAATATGTTATCGCTTGTTAACTGTAAGCATCGTGAGGATTCATGAGACTGAGGTATACATACGTATACTGGCTTAAATCTGGGTGGTTCGAAAGCCGCGGTTATGTAATTAGTAAGTAAAAAAACCGGCCAAGTGCGAGTCGGTTTTTTTTACTATCTTCAAAAAAAAGACCCTTATTTGTGTTTGTCATAGAATTATACGATCTTACCAAATTTCACCTGATTGGGTCGAGTAGATTCGGAGCAAATTGGCTGCGACAGACGGACGGACAGACAGACGCACGAGTGATCCTATAAGGGTTCCGTTTTTTTTGTACGGTTAACGGGACCCTAAAAAAATGTGTGAGCGCCACAGCATGCTCCACGTAAGAACAGCATTTTTTTTATGTAGCTTATATACGTCCCATTGCAGGGCACAGGCCATCTGTCAGAGAGAGAGAGAGAGAGTATGGGCTTGATCACCACGCGCGCCCACCGCGAATTGGTAATTTCAAGCGCTGAGGTGTGTGAACTCATCAGACACTCAGGTTTCCTCACGATGTTAGCGAGTGTTATTGCTACTGAAACTTCACAAATGTACGTAACTTAGAAAACAAAGTCGTTGATACATACCGGGATTCGAACCCACGACCTCCCGAAGCCGGCGTTCTACCGCTCCGCTACCACCGCATTAATACTTAATAGTATTTCAACAAATAGTACGTTAGTCTCACCAGCATATAACCAGTCGCCTTGAGGCAACTTGGCTCTGACGTCGACGCGCCCATAAGTGAACGCAAAACGACTTTTGACAAGACCGCTCGCCACTGGAGGTATTATCTCATAGGCGTTGGTCCTCATGTAACAATATTTGGAACTGGTGCCCGTGCATCTGAAATAGATAGAGAATACTTTATGGTACAGCCAGAAAAAAAACCACATGTGATTTCTTACGTCACAAATAGGCATATCGAGCGAACATGGGCGGAGGGGTAAGGGACGTCCCAGGCCTTGTGCCAGAAACCCAAATACAGACGTATGTTTATGTATGTGTACTTGAACAGATTCGATAACCAGCCATCCAAGATTGCTCTGAAATGGTGTCCCACTAGAACCAGAAAGCGTGTCCTAAAACCACACGGATACGTCCAGTCTAGCAGAAAGCAACCGGTATCGGAACAAATATGGACAAGAAATTGGAAATAAAAAAAAATACTTCAACGCAAAGAATTTGCATTCTATAAAATCAATGTGGAATTTAAATTGTAGAGGTACAATGGTACCCAAAACCGGCGTGCGTGCACGCAACGACTAATGAATGTTGAGGAAGTGAATGTGATCTGTCAGGATTGTGGCAAGTGGCAGTCCCTGGTCTTTGCCTACCTCTCTGGGATACAGGCGTGAGTTTATGTATGTATGTAACGCTGAGGGATCACTTCCTCAGCACAACGCTGAGTCAGCTGCCTTTTGTGGCAACTTCGGTACACCACAGGCTACATCTATGGTTCTGTTTTATTTGTTCCTTTTGTCTGTTATGTATTACGCATATAAATGCTCGCTGTGGACCACTGTTATTGGCCTTATTTTTAGTAATTAGTTAATAAGTAATTATAATCAGTTTACGCTGTTGTTGTTCCTAATAAAGTAAAATAAAATAAAGTAAAATTTAGTTTTCTGTCTGTTGTTGTGCATATTATGTTACTTATCTGTTTATTTTGTTTCTGTGATGTATCTTGTTGGTCTGATAAATGTCTTTCTTCTTCTTCTTCTAATATGCTTATTTTTTTTCTGTGATGTATCTTGTTAGTATAATAAATGTCTTTCTTCTTCTTCTATTTTGGTACAATGTTATCCGGTGTCATCGTCCCGGTCCGGTTGCAGTGGAGAAAAAGACAGCAAAAAAATACTCCACTTTGGCCATCTTTTCTCAACATTAGTTGGTACAAGTACCTACCTAACAAGGTACCATGAGTGCAATCAACAACATGCTATAATAAACATTAGTCAATATATTCTTACAAACGCAGGAAAACACCAATACTGCGACCAGACATACGGAGAGCACAAGTTCACGAGTATAACCATTGAATTTTAGTATAACGCAGGGGTCAGCTATCACATCAGAACCTCCTTCAAGAGCTCCTCTCAACAGAATGTGCAATAGCTATAATATAGCATTTCCGGAAGTTGATTCGTTTCATAAGTCAAAGCAGTGCTGCAAGCAAATGTTCACAAGAATCCTGTCAAATTCATGAGCTGTACCGATTTGTTGCGTTTACTTCTTCCAATGTATAGTAATATTAATGATTATGTGTGTGCATATTAATATATGTATCTCTTTCTGAAACTGTTGCTTTTTTGTTTGTTCATTTTAATCTTAGAACTAAATCTAGAACTACATCCTGTATTGCGCCTCTCACTTATTTATTATATTAAGTATTACCTATCTGTGAGAAATGCTGAGGAATTGGCAAAATGCTATATTGACTCTAATATTTTTTATCTTATAAGTTAAATAATAATAATCTCCTAGGCTCGAACTGAAGGCGCAAGATCGGTATGGTATGGACAATAGAAGTCTGTTTAGAGAGCCCTGTGTCCCCAATGAGGGATAACAGGAACTGATCAGGAATATGATGACGTGTACTCGAAGCTGTACTAATATCCTGACTTACGATTCAGACAAGTCTAGCTCTTGGGAATCACTGTTGAAGCCTTTCATTTCCTGTTGCAGAAGCGGTTGGATGCGAAGGTGGCCATTTTCTACTGACACTGTGTCTCGTTGGTAGGAGTTGAACGGTTTTTGCTGAAAGAATAAAGCTGCTGTTACGGTTGTCATGTTGTCTCACTCGCAGTGTAACATTTTTTGTAATAGCAAAAAAAAATCTTTTGATAAAAGTAATCAAGTAGGGGATGTATTAGCAACGGTACCTGATACCAGCGTGGCTGCATGCATTGACTAATGAATTTTGACCAATTGAAACGACTAATTAATATTGATAAGATCAGGGCTATAACTCTGTAATTACGTGTCGTGCACAATTCATTTTGTATCGTTTTCAATTCAATTAAATTCATTTATTTGCTAGAATGTGGAAGTACATACATAAATATAGGTACAGATCGTAAAACATAATATTATAGAACGCACATTCTGTCAGTCTTGACTTGCAACATTTATAGTAAAGCCACTTATTCTAATTAATATAAATTAAATGAATCATCATAGCTTCCTTTTCTCGTTAAAAATATCGTTTATGGAGTAAAGGCATTTTTCTAAAAGCCACTCTGTTAATTTGTTCTTAAATTCGACAGTATGTAAGCAATCCCTTATTTCGTTTGGCAATGTATTATAAATTCGTATAGCCATACAGTAAGCATTATTTTTATATAAACACAATCTTATGAAAGAAAGACTTTCACAAGAAAGTTCAATGCTAATGAAGAAGGTCTTTTCCAATACTGTAATGCGTTATCAATACACAATAAAACAAAAATATCAATCATTATGGAGGAAATCAACATCAACTCATTAGTAAAGCGGTGCAGACCTCATAGTCTGCGAAATCTAACATACCTACAAACTTATGTACTACCACGCTCGAACAACGTCTATGGCACGCGAACCTCAGAGTACTTGCTACCTAATATAATATATTAAACCAGTTATCAGTTGATGTTGTTAACAACCTGCGGATTAATAGCAACAAATGTAAGCAAATACTAAAAAAAATTTACCTACCCGACAGCGCACAAAGCTGCGAGGTCAGTCGGTTAGGTTACGTTTAGTTACATATAGAAACGTTTGTCAAGCTGGCGACTAACAAACGAACCCAATCCACAGATAAACCTTGTCGGTTTCGGTGGATTGGAGGTATAGGTATGTTGTGTCTATTTTCTTTTTTTATCTTAAATAAACAAAACAAAACATTATTGGAAGCAAATGTTTGTCTTTGTGTCTTCTACTGCCCTGTATAGCCTGCCCATGCTTCGGAAAAAGATTGCTGTTGCTGTCTGATCTGATCTGCTGTCTAACCAAGATGCTTATCTGTTTTATGCACATACATGGTAATGTCAACATTCTAAGTTTTTTAAATAGTGGTCTGCATGACTCTGTGCTCTGTTTGCCGCATATAGCACGAATACATATTTTTTGGGTAACGAATGCACGTTCAGCATCTACTGAATTTCCCCATAGGAGAAGTCCGTAGTTTAAAGTTGGAACTACATACCCATAATAAACCATCATTGCCGTTTCCAAAGAAGAAGTTTGGCGAAGTTTTCTGAGTGCAAACACAAACCTATCTTATCGTTCAGATACGTGTTGGACGTGTTGTTTCCAGCTGCAATGTTTGTCACTAACAAAGCCTAGGAAGTTCACTGTGTCCTCTTCTAAAATTTTCTTATTATCATGGCTAATATCAAGTTCTATTTTATTACTATTGTATGTCAGAAACTGCATGAATTTACTTTTAGCCAAATTAATTTTAAGTTTATTTCTATTTAACCATTCAATTATATTGTCGATTGTATTATTTATATTATTATTAAACTCATTTTTGTTCTTGCCTTTTATTAACAATGTGGTGGCGTCAGCAAACATCACATATTTGTTAGGTGTCGCATTGGGCAAATCATTTATGTACATAATGAATAGAAGCGGACCAAGTACACTTCTTGCGGTACCCCGCAGATAGTTCTCCTAAATTTAGATCTAAAATTGCACCTTCTTGAATCTATTGTTCTTTTAATTTCAGTACACTGACTTCCTCGACCTCGACGACCTTGACGACCTCGTGGCGCAGCGGTAGTGCACCTGCATACCATGCGAGAGGTCCCGGGTTCGAATCCCGGCTGGGGACAAAAAAAAAATACAACCCCAGGTCTTGGATGTTTACATGTTTGTGATGTCGTTGTTTCTGGTTCCCACGACACAGGGTATCCTAGTGTGGGGCCAGAAGCAATGTATGTGCCTGTATGTAAATGTTTATGTTTATGTTCTTTCTTTTAAATAACCTTCTAACCAGTAATACGCATTTCCCCTAATACCGTATTTATATAATTTATCTAGCAGTATTGTATGATCAACCAAATCAAATGCTGAACTCAAGTCGAGGAATACTGCAGCTACTGGTGTCTTATTGTTTAGACTTTCTGTAACTGTGTGAATTAAGTGAGTTAATTTTTACCCTTGCTAAAGCCATATTGTTCATCCTTCAATGTCTTGTTGTTGTGATTACATTTTTCAATTCTACTAGACATAATTATTTCTACAATTTTTGATAGTACTGGAATTTTAGTAACTGGTCTCAAGTTTTTTATATTTGTATTGTCATCTTTTTTTAAATAAGGATGCACTATACTCAATTTGAGTCTCTGAGGAAATTGGCCTTTTTCAAAACTTAAATTTACTATGTGACAGAGAGGCTTAGGTACTTAGTTCTTTTGCACATAATTTTATAATTTTTGTACTTATTTCATCATAACCTACAGCTACACTATTTTTTAAACCGTGAATGGTCGTTCCATGAAATAGGGCCCGAGGATATGAAATAGATTACCAAGCCATCCTCAGGGAACCTGTGCTCAACGAGCCAATTCGACTCGTCCAGGGTCTCTTCAAAGTTGTCAAGGAAGACCACCTCCCCCTTGCAACGTCGCACTCCTCGCACCGTCGTAAGTGACAAGTCACACTGCTTTTCAACAGGATCTTTCACTGGCGGGGGCGGTGTGGTGACCGTATCCTTTGGAGGTCCACCTGTAAATAAATTAAACACTTCAGGGAACTAAGTTTAGTGATAAGGCCGTCATCTGTGCTCTTAGGTTAAGAAACATAACATAAGCAAAGCATAAACTCACGCCTGTATCCCGGAGCGGTAGGCAGAAGGTCTGCCACTTGCCACGATCCTGACAGATCTATTTTATTCATACATACATAAACTCACGCCTGTATCCCAGAGGGGTAAGCAGAGACCAGTGACTGCCACTTGCCACGATCCTGAGAAATCACTTTCGCTTCATTCACTAGTCATTGAATGCACGCAAGCCGGTTTCAGGTATTTTTTATATTGCCCTTTGCTAATACATCCCCTATTTGGTCGTAGTATGTCGCCTTGGACGCCCCTTACCGGTCCTTTTACCCACATTCGCAAGATATATTTCGTTATTCAATCTTTTTCACTTCATCCTCTCGGTATACCCAGCATTTGTCGAGCATTTCTGAGAGGTTATACTTAGGTTATACTCAGTGCATGGATGGGTCGCCGTCTATGCCTAACGCTAGTGGCATTTTTCCGAGCGGTTCCGTGCTTCGCAAGGCACGTTAAGCTGTTGGTGCCGGCTGCCGTCGATAGATGGCAGTCGTTAAGCCAAGTCAGAGGCCTTAGGGCGGCGTGACAACTTCTGACAGTAGACGAGCCACTAGTCTACAAGCCTCCACCAATCCGGACTTGGCCCCCGTGGTGGAGTATGGCCTATACCTTCCTCAGGGAAGAGACCCGTGCCCCTCGGTGGGGACATAATGGGTTGATGATGATGATGATACTTAGTTTCACCATGTCTGTCCGCCTCCGCCCGTCTGTCTGTCTGCGGCCTAGCTCAGAGACGATTAGTACGAGACAGCTGAAATTTGGCATAGCACATAGGTATATATTAATCACGCCGATAAAACGGAGCAAAATCATTAAAAAATATTTTTTTGTGTAACTCCCTGCACCTAAATTAGGGATGCAGTTCTTTTTTTCTCGCGAACACCATAGTGCTGGGGGATCGATTGGTCGTTTAAAAATATTGAGATCAATTTTATGATTTAGGGTTCCCTTTGCAAAATATTAAGCTTTGAAACGCAAAGTTTTGTCCGAGTAAGGCGTCCCCCTCCTCCTCTTCTGGCTAAACGGTTGATTGTACAAACGTGAAAAAATTCAGGGTAGTAGCAAATATAATGTACTTAAAAGAAAACCTATCACGGCTGAGCAGGCTTTACAAGCTAACGAGTAATAGGCGACCAACTTATAAAAGGAAAGCTTCGTACAAAATCCATTGAAAATTAGGTTAGCATCTGCTTTACAGAACTAATAACTTCATGAACCCACTCTTTCTACTGAACCCTACACTGCGCGTGGCCCGATACGCACTTGGCCGGTTTAGTAAGTTGCTTGTGACAATATTTCTTTATTTTGTTCAATTTTTGTTTCTCCTAATTTAAAAGGTGGGAGTAAGTAAAACTCCTGAAATTTATAAACCGCGTAAATCTTTTTGACGGTTGAGTGAAGTTCGTCAATTCCTGTGCAATGATTAATTTTAGGTGTCAAAGGGGAACTGCGCGGGGGGTCACTATGGATGTACCACTTATCTTCGTCAAGTGCGTGGGGAGATATATGGGTGAAAGTTACGAAAGTACTAAGATGAAATGGAAGCCAGTGATATTTATTCAGCAGAACCCACTACCTCTATGGGAGTGGTAGAACCTCTGCCATATCTTGTATTTAAATTAGTTTGACTGACATAGGGAGGTACTATATTAATCGGAAAGCTCCTCTACATAATAATAAGTCTTGTTAACCCGATTTAAAAACCACAATACGAGTACCACATCATGTACACTCATAGCAGCTTATAAAATAAACGTTATTTCATCTAATCAGAATTTGTTAATCGATTAAATATTTTCTACTTAGCACATCACTACGCATCACACGTCAATTCCTCAATTATACACTGTAAAGACAATAAGTAAGTGATGTGCAAACGATCTGTGACTTTGTTCAAAAAGGTAAGCCAAAAAGATTTGTGCGGATTATATAACATGGCGTCCGTGTGGCGCCGGATTAAGAATAGCGTCACTCCATTTCCTTCCGTGGATGTCGTAGGAGGCGACTAAGGAAATAAATTACCAGGAGACGGGCAGCAGCGTCCGCATACTGCGATCGCCAACCCGCCTGCCAAGCGTGGCGATTATGGCAAAACCCTTCATGGTTAGAAAACCATGAGAGAGGCCTATGCCTGCAGTGGGCGTCAAATGGCTGATGATGATGATGATATAACATGGAGTCCCTATATAAATTTTCAGACTCTAGATTCAAAATTTGCGGAAGTCTCATACAAACTTTCATGCCCTAGTTTCATTGGGTTGGGGGGTAAAAGTACAAAATTTTTGAATTTTGTTTGCTGTTTGTGTACTAATACTAGCTTAAATACCAAATTTCAGCTTACTAGGACTTCAAGAATTTCGATTATCATCAGTGAATAACAGTGAAAGTGAAAATTGAAAGCGAAAGTGAAAATATTTATTTATTTTTATGGTAAAAAGGGAGGGGCTCAGCTTATTGCTATGTTTGCATGCGAAATTATTGATATGACAGTGCCGAAATCGGGGTTTATTTATCATCGGCCTACGCTTGTCCACTGCTGGACATAGACCTCTCCTATTGCACGCCACTGAGCACGGTCCTCGGCTACTCTCATCCAGCTCTTGCCAGCCGCCCTGCGAAGACCATCGCTCCACCGAGTCTGAGGACGCCCACACTATCTACAAACGCAGCTAATAGACAGAGGTTCTTTCTTACCTCCGACGACGTAGACCAATCCGTCTTTTACATATCCAATACCATCGACAGAAACGAAAATGTAGTATCGGATTTCGTCACCGTGTTGCAGTTTTACGTTCCTATCTTCAAAGACCCACCTGCAAACAGACAATGGAGAACTTGCTTCTAACTTATATGGGAGTGACATTGCTTTTATACCATAGAAATCATAAAAAAACCTAGGAAAAATTAAAAAATAAAACAATAAAAATATTTTTTTCGCGGTTTTCACAATTAAAGTATGCGAAAAACAAAGTTACTCCAATAACATAAAAATTAACTGTAATAACATAAAAATTATCAGATTTCGATTTGTCATTGAATTATAAACGTTTTCTTATAATGGTATAAGTACATGCATAAAAACATTATTTTACGAGACAACTCAAATATTGATAAACGCTTCATACATATAAGGCGTTACGTTAGAGAGTATGACTATATTGACTTTTCGACTGGTTATAGTACAAAAAGTATTAGTCGCAGAGAAAAAAGAATACCACGTTTATTTATCTCTTAACGTGTCCTCTCCTATTCTATTAAAACATTCTTTAGTTCAAGTTCTCCAATGTGATTTTTATACAGAAGAAGAAGAAGAAGAAAGCCATTTATTATACCAACATAATTCAGGGTGTAACATAATTCCCATCATCATCATCATCAGCCTACGGTTGTCCACTGCTGGACATAAGGCCTCTTCTATTGCACGCCACTGAAGATCATCGCTCCACCGAGTCTGAGGACGTCCTACACTACGTTTACCGATCCGCCGTCTCCACTCAAGAACTCGTCTACCCCATCGGTTATCAGTTATTCAGATGATATGGCCGGCCCAGTGCCACTTCAGCATGCTAATTCGGTGGGCTGTGTCGTTGACTTTGGTTCTCTGTCGGATCACCTCGTTTCGAATTCGATCTTTCAGAGAAACCCCGAGCATAGCCCGTATTCCCATATAAATCCGAAAATGGAGGTTTCTATTAGTCAGTACGAACCACAGTCTGGCGCAGTCTGCTACCGAACGCGCCTCACACGCGAGCCTTACGCACTCTTAACCGCGTTGCTGAGATGGCGGACCTATTCGTCTGTCCTCTGAATGGATTCACAAAGGCTACTCTTTTTATATTGTGTTACAGTCAGTAGATATTTTTGTGACCGTTGTTGCTGTCTGTATACATAAATGCTTTTATATTCTTTTTGTTAGTGCAACCCGTGCTGAGGACAATTTTAAAAACATATTTAGAGGCTAAAAATTCCACCCATGCCGGGACTTGAACCCGCGACCTCTGGCTAACCTTGCCAGCGCTCTCCTAACTGAGCTAATGGGCAAGTGCAGGCATCAGTGAAATTTCAAGCCTCTTTACAAACTTTCTCTGTATTACGTACAGGCAAATGCTGAATGCTTTTTTTATGTAAGATAACTAGGTTAGTCACTTTAATACATAATTAAGTATTTTTTGGAACTTGTTACCGCAATAGGGGGTTCCCTGTAATGTTAAAGATAGATAAAGATAAAAATTATTTATTGTTAATAAAAAGATACAATTTTCCTTATAGAATAATTATTATAGATAAAACACAGATAAAAAGAAAAATTCTGTGTAGTAAAATATAAGGACACTCCGTTGGCGCCTGTTAAATTATGTTAGCGTTAATTTTTTGGATATAAAATAAATTAAAAAACATTTACTGCGGAGAAGCCTTTAAGACCGTGACAAAATTACATACTAAGATACCATGTAAGGCACTAAAATGTGGATAATTTTACACTATTATGTTTTCTCCATAATAGTGGCGCCGGATTAAGAATGGCGTCACTCCATTTCCTTCCGTGGATGTCGTAGAAAGACATCCTGAGATTCCAACTGCATACTGCGATCGCCAACCCCAGGCGTGGCGATTATGGCAAAACCCCTCATGGTTATGAGAACCACAAGGGAGGCCTGTGCCCTGCAGTGGGCGTCAAGTGGCTGATGATGATAATGATGTTTTCTCCATAGTGAAAATGTTCGTGACGAGTATGGGGATTTTGTTACGCATTGCAGACTCAACCACACCGCGAGTTAGAATACGGTCAGAGCCAAGTAGTGGTCAATTTGGTTAATTACAGCCTAGACTTACGTATCATTCGTAGCGCTGAGTACTTCCCCGGTGATCGCGCCAATGTCATTCTGTCCAATAGGATTGTTGATATTTCCGTTAAACGCAAACGCGGTCATGTTTGCAGAGTCTGTAAAGAAATAATGTTATTGTTATTCAACAAAAGATCTATCTATCTAGCCAACTAGTCAATAAAGAGAATCCACTATTATGACCCTCTTCTTTGCCCTTTCCCAGTCATATGCAATGTCAATCTGTTGGTCTGCTTTGACCGAAGATACTTACATAACATCCCCACTATCAAGCCGAAAGACACAAAAACGGGCCAATTGCGTGTCGGGCCACGGGCATTGTAGGGTTCCGTAGTAATTGGCCGCGGAAATAAGCAAACTTTGAAGTAGGGGTTCTTGAATGATATTAGGATTTTATTTATCTTATGTAAAATAAAACCTGAGTTACGCGAGTAATAACTTCATCAAAGTAATGTTCAATATAATAGAATGGACTAACTGGATTTTTAATGGAATGGACTATTTACTCGTTAACTTGTAAGGCCTCATTAGCTGTGATTGATATCTTTTTAACTTCATAAACCCATTAGCTTATGACCTTGAAAATTATCGGTCTTATTTATTTAAAAAAAACGGCCAAGTGCGTGTCGGCCTTGCGCACGAAGAGTTCCGTACCATTATCTACACAAAATTTGAATATTTCAAGCGTCTACCTGTTGCCGTTATTAATATCGAGCAAAAGATGGCAAAAAAATCACGTTTATTGTATGGGAATTAAATACTTATTCTATTCTGCTTTTAGGCGTAGTTGTTGCTATAGCGAAAAACATCATCTGTGAAAAAAACAGCTGTATAACTATCACGGTTCATGAGATACAGCCTGGTGAGACACGTACGGATGGATGGACGGACAGCGGAGTCTTGGTAATAGGGTCCCTTATCCTTTGGGTACGGAACCACAAAAACGATTCCACTAAAATAGCCCTCGGTGAGATTTATGTCAGTCTTAAGACAGGTCTTAACTATATTAAAATTTATTTTATTTTAACCTTTAGGAAAAGTTATAGCTGAACTTAGCATTTATAAAGTCAAATCTCTACATTAGTAGGTAGGTAAGCTATAAGCCCTCCGCAATTAAAGTCTCGTTAAATGTCCCATAAACCTTCTTTAATCTTTGGTGTGAACCCTGCACCAAGTGAGTGAATGAATGTCCAACACAAAAAGCTGTTTCTCTGTATTGCCAGATGAGGCGATTCTTCCTTTTAGGAGATAAATTTTCGATATTTACCATCGTGCTTTAAGTTTCGTCAGTTCAACTTCGAGTTTTAAAAAAAACCTCGTCAATTCTTTATTAGGAATTTACAACAACAAAGCGCTTCTGACACAACCACAGCACTACATAAGTATGAATGGAATGTGTACATGACATTGAAATAGAAACAACAGCGTTTTAGCTCGAACATTTTGTATTTATTTTATTTAAGTTTCTAGGAAGACTAACAGCTATTACAAGGTTATAATACATAGAAAAATTAGGACACACCTAGCCAATTAAAAGTAAATCATAAAAAGTTAAAACGCCCACTAAAGTTTAATAGTGTCTTACTTAAAAAGATTTTATTAGAGGCATTACTTAATTTTGTATAAGTAAGACCGTAAATTTTCTGCTGCTCTGATTTTTTTTTCACGTTTCTACAATTGACCGTTTAGGCGGAAGTTTGCGGACGCAACAAAATCCACAAAGGTGTAGGTAGGTAATCTATTTTTCGATTTAGGAATAATCAGCCTATATGCGTCCCACTGTAGGACACAGGCCTTCTCTCAAGGAGAGAGTACGGGCTTAATCACCACGCCTGCCCACCGCGGATTGGCGATTTCGAGCGCTCAGGTATGTGAATAGCTGAGACACTCAGGTTTCCTCACGATGTTTTCCTTCACCGTTAGCGTGGGGTATTGCTACTATAACTTTAGGGATCCGCCCTGAATCGAAAAATAGATTACCAACACCCACAATGTTTTTAATACGGACATGGACAGTGGACACGGTCTATATTGATTTTGTGAAGTTCGTTAAGTCACAGTGTCTGCGCTGAGTAAACATATTTAAATTTAATTTGAACCTGGCTGCATCCACAATTTTTTCTTTCAAAGACCGTGAATGCAGTTTGTAATACTTCCAAAAGTACTACGTAGTGTTCAAAGAACATTTTCAAGTCGCAACGAGGTAATTTCCCTGTATGTCTCATTTTAAATTGTTACTATCACGTGCTTATCTTATGTTATCATAACATTGCAGGGGTCACTCTCCTGATTTCAAGTATGACAGACAGATTAAAAAAAAAAACAAATGAAGTGAGGTGAAATCCACCACAAGTCTTTATCCAACAGTCTCCTAACAGAACTAATCACTTGGGTAATATTATAATAACAAAAGAGACAACAGCTAACAACCAATAACCTCCACACGATACTGTGCTTCACTATATATTGTAGGGATTTCCTATGAATCATGCGTAAAAAGTACAAATTCAACACATAAACACTTACTCGGAATGCTTGCTCTGAACCCCTTAGGCTGCAAAATTTCAATTTTGGCATCGGGTATTTCGTAAGTAGCACACAAGCCTATAATTAAAAGCACTATTGAAAATAAACACCACGAGAGTAACGTACGTGCGCCCCCCATCGTGTCGAATGAGCGAATAACTTGATCTTGTCATACAAGATCAACGTTGCCAGATGAGGAAATTGAAATTACCGTGTTTCATGATCAAAATAACAGTGTTACTAACAAAAATACAGTAAATGTAAGAAAAAATACAGTGTATTTTACAGCAGATTTTTGATAACAGAAATTTTGTGTTCTGCTACAAAAGCGGCCAACTTAATCTTTGATGCTTTGCATTTGTCATCATCGGACTGCCTAAACTTTTCAAATGCAGTGGCAATTGATGTTTGTGCTGGCGCAGTTGCTGTAGTTTTTTTTTTACATGCTTAGCGCCTTCACCATGCCTCTTTGTCGCCACTCTGTCAGCTATAATTTTTGCATCACATAGAACGCAAACTGCACGGTAAGGATCTTTCGGGTCACGTTGCAGCCAAGTTTTGAAACTATTATCTTTTAACCATTCATCTCTAAATTTTTGTTTGTAACGTAGCTTTTTTGGTTTTTTTAGGAGTCGATGGTCCACTTTGGTTATTTTTATCACTGTCATCACTAGAAGAATTAGGCATTTTAATTTTTCAATTTCACAACACTCTTACTCCAGTTTCACTAAAGAAGCCAAATACAGTAAAGTTGTAACTTTGTGTTCTTTGCGCGCGAAACGAACGAAACATTCAATTTATACTGCTAATTAAAATTTTGTTATAGGATTGAAAACTTACTTAGCACACGATTGATATAATTTGGGCGGTTAATACTACGAAGTGTTTCTAGTCTATCACGGGGAATTCCACGGAGCGGCGCCGGTACTCATGCCGGCTAAATATTTTTCCAATAAGAACAAGGGTTGTGTGAGAGGAGGTGGATCGTGAGCGTTACTAGGAGCCGGTTTGTTTCGGTTGCGTTCCGTAATTTTCTTTTTTTTCCCATAAGTTGCGTCTCAGTTTACATTAAAGAAACTCAATTTTTTGCTGTTCTACATACACTGTAATTTTGTTATTACAGTAAACAGTAGATGGTGTGAAAATACAGTAGATCTGCTGTAATTACAGTGTATCTGGCAACGTTGCAAGATACACAACTTGTACCACTGCTGAGGCGACGCGTGGTAGAGACCATCCAAACGAATGAGAATAAACCATAGCTAACGAATTAGTTCAACGAATTGACGTTATACAGCGAAAGAAGCGATGGTAGCGCGGTCAGTAGAACCCTAGCTTTACATTCGAGAGGGTTTGGGTTCAAATCCGAGCATGTATAGTCCGCACAAATCTTTTTGGCGGTAACGTGAACATAGTTACAGATCGTTTGCACATGGCTTACTGTCTGTACAGTGTGTGTGTGAGTAATTAACTAATAGTAATTTACTACCCATCACACTACGTCAATTTCTCACACATACACTGTATTCCATGTGGCGCCGGATTAAGTATAGCGTCACTCCATTTCCTTCCGTGGATGTCGTAGAAGGCGACTAAGGAAATCAATTACCAGGAGACGGGCAGCAGCGTCTTCCTGAGATTCCAACCGCACATACTGCGATCGCCAACCCGCCTGCCAAGCGTGGCGATTATGGCAAAACCCCTCACGGTTATGAACACCATGAAAGAGGCCTATGTCCTGCAGTGGGCGGCAAATGGCTGATGATGATGACACTGTAAAGACAGTAGGTAAGCCATGTGGAAACGATCTGTGACTATGTTCACGTCACCGCCAAAAAGATCTGTGCGGACTATACCAATGGCTTGATTTTATGGGACTCACTCTTTTACGTGTACATATTTAAAAATAACGCATCGAACATCCTCATTTCATTTTCATAGTATTCTTTAACATTTGCTAAAGATACTTAGTAGCATTACCAATCGCTAACGGTGAAGGAAAACATCGTGAGGAAACCTGGGTGTCTGAGCTATTCACATGCCTCAGCGCTTGAAATCGCCAATCCGCGGTGGGCACGCGTGGTGATTAAGCCCATACTCTCACTCTGAGAGAAGGCCTGTGCCCTACAGTGGGACGTATATAGGCTGCTTATGATTACTCCTGGCTAGTCGATTAGGGTACATGTTGCACATCATTCTACACAAGCTATCTGTTGGTGGATTACAGCGCCCTGTGCGTTCAATATAATTACGCATTCAGGATACTGTTGGGGCTGCCCCAATCTGCAGTGTATCGGGGATGATGGCCTGGCGCGAGTAGATTAATTCTCCACAACTATACGCAAACAGTATGCATCCCTGCCTGGGTAGTACGGCGACGCTAGTCGCGCGTTTTAAATGTCAAAAGTCGCGACTTTCCACTACAGTGACATTGACATCTTAAGGCGATATTAAACGGTTCAATTTCGGTTCAATATTGCTTTCAATTTAAATGCTTCAATTGCATGAAGACATCTAAATACATTTTAATGCTATTGCGAACCTATGTTTCGACGTACGTTTTCAATGAAATTGACTCAATATTGACAATAATTCAATGCGGTTGAAATGTGTGTAAACACGGAGATTGAACGACCGGGCGCATTTTTTTGTTTTAAAATGGTTCTAGTGGCGTGGCAGTCACATGCCGCCATTTTTTGGTACGTTTTCAAACATAATCGCTCATTAGGAGAATTCTCATACCAAATTACAGTTTTCTAGTACCACCGGTCTTTGCGCTAGGCCGCGGACGGACAGATGGTTTTATCCCACGAACCCTCATATCGCTCATTTAGAGAAAAAAAAGACTAATTCGACAGTTTTTTTTTAAACTGAGTTAAATATTTTGTCAATATTATCGTGTCAACGGTTTACGTCAGGAGAAACAAAGACAGAATTCGATAATACCTAGGACGCTCGACATTGACGCCATCTAGCGTCCTATTACCAAAAATTCAATTCTGTCTGTTTCTCGTGACGTAAACCGTTGAAACGATGATATTGACATATTTAACTCAGTTTTTAAGAAACTGTCAAATTAGTCTTTTTTTTTCTCTAAATGAGCGATATGAGGGTTCGTGGGATAAAACCATCTGTCCGTCCGCGGCCTAGCGCAAAGACCGGTGGTACTAGAAAACTGTAATTTGGTATGTGAATACATATTTATCACGACGGCAAAGTTAAACAATAAAATGTTGGAATTTTTTTTTACTATACCTAACCTAACCTAACATGAAAAGTGGGGGATGATTTTTTTTTCTCGTCTACCCCATCATGTGGGGTATCGTTGGATTGGTCGTTGAAATATTGTGGGTGTAGGAAGACCATTTTTTTGATTTAGGGTTCCGTTTGTGAAATATTTAGCTTTAAAGCGCAAATTTTTGTCCCCCACCCCCTCTCCTGGCTAAACAGTTGATTGTAGAAACGTGAAAAAATTCAAGATAGTAGCACATATAATGAAGTTGAAAGGAAAAGTATCACGGCTAAGTAGGCTTTACTAGTTAACGAATAATAGGCAACCAATTTATTAAAGTAAAATTTCGTACAAAATCCGTTGAAAATGACTTCGATGAAGTTGTTAGTTCTGTAAAGCAGAAAAAAATCCTTTTTCTACGGAACCCTACATTGCGCGTGGCCCGACATGCACTTGGCCGGTTTTTTTGATCAACTGTTTTTAATAGTCGCAGATTAGCAACACTCCCGCGCTGACCAGATTATTGGCGCGACATAGCTAAAGTAAAAAATTAATGTCATTTATGACATATATGCCTTTCAAAGGAAGAACGGTGGTAGTGGAGCGGTAGAACGCCGGCTTCTCATTCGGGAGGTCGTGGGTTCGAATCCCGGCATGTAATAATGACTTTGTTTTCGAAGTTACGTACCTACATAACATTTTGGAAGTTATAGTAGCAATACCACTCGCTAACGTTGAAGGAAAACATCGTGAGGAAACACACAGGGTATCATGTACTTACCTACAAAAACCAATACCACCTGTAATTATAACTGTGTACATGATTTAGCAATAAATAATATGAATATGAATGTAAGTGCCAATCGGCGGTGGGCACGCGTGGTTATTAAGCCTCTCTCTCTGCGAGAAGCCCCTCTCTCTCTGCGAGAAGCCCTGTGCCCTACAGTTAGACGGACGTATATAGGCTGAATACATGTCATGAATGATTACTGTGTATTTTCAATGCTTTTCAATGGAATTGTTTCAATTTGGTTGAACCGTGTAATATCGCCTTTAGCGCCACAAAACGCGTGACTCGTACCATCATACTCTTGTGGTGCCAGTGGCAATGCCATCCTAAATATGTTTACGAGCAGGTTCGATTTGCAGTTTATGAACCACTGCTCAATGGTCTATATACGGTACAATAAAAATAATAATATGTGATGTATTTTAAAAACCTATTTAGAGAATCTCAGAAACCTCTGGCTAACCGTGCCAGCGCTCTCCCAACTGAGCTAATGGGCAAGTACAGGCAACGGCGAAATTTCGAGCCTCTTTACAAACTTCTCTGTATTTAATCAAACTTCTTTGTATTCTGTATGCCATGTATTGTTTGTCTGTATTACTGACAATAGTTTAAGATTGTTTATTTCACTAACATTAGTTATTGTATGGTTTACAAGTTTTATAATGTGATTCCCGCTGATCGAAATGAATAATTTAACAAGATGGAGACATTGACCTCCATGGTGCCTATCTACCGGTACCGTGGAGGTCAGTGAACCAAACGCAAACTGAAGCCTTCGGTCGCCTTCAGCCGTGTGTCGCCGATTGGGTGCCTTCATTCCACTGACCTCCACTGGAAGTAGACTGGAAGTCAGTGCTTCATTATTTTATTTTATTGAGTCTACAAAACAGAATACAGTCGATTTTTTTACAAAATAAACTATTTGTGTTCTGGACTGTAGTCCAAGGTATGTAAATATAGAAGTTTGCCAAAATGGAAGTGGGATTGCAGTACTTAATCTAAAAAATTAAGCCTAAATAAAACATAAAGTAGATAATTTTGAACTAAAGCAGCTTTAATTATTTAATTAATGGGTAAAGCGTTGGATGAAGACGAGTTAGATATTATAAAACTAATAAATTTGATGAATTTTGAAGGCCTTGGTTCAAATATGTCAATACCAGAAAATTCGGCGAACAGATTGTTATATTGTTACTTTGAGTATAAACCCGTGTAACAAAACGGTAATAATATCGTATACGAGGTTTTCCAGGCACTTCTCACAAGAAATAGCACTTTACCCTCACAAGAATTGATAACGGATTTATCTCTACTTTGTTAACTTGTTAATTAAATACCTACAACAATACATCAGTACCTAACAGTCGTCGGAAAGTTAACTATAGGCATGCTGTAGGTCATCCGCCTCTTAGCTCTTTAAGATGCTCTACGGACGCCGAAAATAAGTAGGGCAAATATTTTTAAGATATTTTTTGATAAGGATACATTCACAATATTATAAAAATTAGAACATAAAGACAGTGAACCAAAAATGACAACCTAAAAGCCATCTAAAAATCTATAATAGTAGTTTATGCAACTGTCATATAATGAAGGGTATTAAAACACGAGTGTGAGTTTATGAAACGAGCGCAGCGAGTTTCATAATAGTAACGAGTGTTTTAATACCCGTGTTATATGCAGTTGCATACACTACTTTATCTTCACTAATGCAATTAATCAAACAACAAATTTATTAAATTAAATTCACGCGTACGTGTATAATCACAGCGATTTTGCCGCCATTAAAATTTAACCAATGAGAGCGCAGTTTCAATAAAACACGACCAACCTGATTGGCCCTGCAATCTAGTTGGTCGCGTTTTATCGATGCTATAATGAGATTTTACGATATCGATGTGAATATTATACCATCATGTGAAATTGCTTAAATTGAGTGTTTTGTTGTCTGCGCTATAACAGTAGTAATTATAAGTCAAGTATTGAAAACATAAGTAGAATGTTACAACATTAGTGTAGATAAAAATATTTAAAAAACTGAATTACTGGTCAACCCTAGCCGACGATTTTGGCCCCGTTTGATTTTTGTCTATGTAGGTAGATATCTAAGTCTATTTAAATTTTGTTTTCTTTTCAAAATTTATTTATTAATTGCACCGTCTAGTAACTTCTTCCACTAGCCTTACAGCTCCGTCAATTCCGTCATTTTCCGTCAATGGTTGTCTGGAAGAAGTTACTTTTAATAATAAGGCCGCCAATTGTACTGTACTTTATTATTTTTTAAGTTAAATTGTCGACAGTCGACAGCAGGTCAACGCTTTCGTTACAAAGTCGTCCTTAAAGTAAATGAATAGAGTTCACGCTTGTAAAGTTTGATGTGCTGTCGACTGTACAGTAAAAAATTATCTATCTACCCACGGTTCTTTTGATGAATATAAAATTATTGGCACCGGCGAAGGAAGATTTTCGTGCGGTTGAACAGTGCCTATTCATTCCTTTAACACGAAGTTGACAAATCTAAGGCCGATCTGTCTGTGGCCGTAAGATTTTCAACGTCTCGGTCAGGCTGGAAACAGTGCTCGACCGACGGTACGTCCCGACCCTACGTCCTGACCAAATCATGTTCCAAATCACGCGCGTACTGTCAGCGTAGCTGTGTGTTCATAGACTTGCACTAGACGTCGGTCGAGCACTGTTTCCAGCCTCAGTATTTAAGAGCAGAGTGCAAAAACATTATTTTGCCTTCATAATCATAATCATGCAGCCTATATACGTCCCACTATAGGGCACAGGCTTTCTCTCAGAGAGAGAGTATGGGCTTAATCACCACGCGTGCCCACCGTGGATTGGCGATTTCAAGCGCTGAAGTATGTGAATAGCTCAGACACCTTCGTTTTTGCCTTCGTTTAAGTTTATTTTCTTTACTTATTTTTGGTGAAATCTCTTTCTAGTATTATGTAGGTATATTTTTTCGTTCATCTCCTCCCTTCGTACGACAATTTTTATTTCTGTATGTTTATTCTATATTTATTTCATATTTATTTACCGTTTATGTATGTGTATTAAATATATAAATATCTTGCTTAGTATTGTTTAGTTGCACCGACTACCCGTCATTTAGCTTCTGAATTTTTTTTCCGACAATGGTGGTCTGGAAGAAATTACTTTTAGTAATAAGGCCGTCAATTGATTGTTTAATTCCGATATGTAATTCCTGGTGTACATACAATAAAGAATATTCTATCTATCTAAGGTTTCAGTAAGTCAATATTGATTATATTACCGCGATAAAGATTAAAAACCCAATTGCATAATAATTTTTCGATACAATTTAAATCCAAGGTAGGGGATTTTGTTTTAAACGGAATTTTTATTTGCTGTTTTTTAGAAGAAATACATGAAATAATTTAAAATTACCACTTTCTGAGCACTCAATGAACACCAACAAAAAATCTGAGATGGTTTTCAGAAACCTGTCAAATTGCCTATTCGATATACTTTGCAAAGTCGATTAACGCACAGATTGACAAGTAAGTAGACTCTATTTACGCAATGTACACCCAATTGTCACATCAACTATGCATAGTAGCTTTATCAAAAGTATCTTCGAATTGTATGTCTTCGAACCAATTGCTCTGCGACTGGTCCCGCGCGAGCTTTGGCGGCGCGGTTGGTGAACGGCTTGTCGGGTAATAGACCGAGTATGATTTTGACAAATAGAGGAAACAGAGGTACGAGTACAATGCTACTATATAAATCTCTCGGTCGAAGGCAGAATAATTAAGATCGAACCTTACTTCAGGCAAGTACGTTTGATCAATCAATTGAACAGACGTATTTTAATTTTTGCTATTGATGGTACAAATGGTTTATGAAGTCATAAAACACGAGTCAGTAACATCAGAGTATTTTATTCGTTTCCGCCTTCAAGGCGTAGACCATCGGAGTATTTGATTGCTATCCGTTTACAAGGCGAAGACTTTTACGTAGTCGACCAGCAGCGCGCTGGTGTCGTCAAACCAACTACTCTGCCACTGGTCGCGCGCGTTCCAAAAGTTGAGCATGGCTTTGGTGGCGCCGTTTTTCCAGGGCTTGTCGGGTGAGTCGGGAAAGTCGTGGATGCCCCCCACGCGCAGGCCGAGGGAGATGTAGAACTGTGAACAGAATGAGAGTGAGGGAGATGGTTAGCGTCCACTTTTTAATAGAAAGTGGAATGAATCGTTGTAAAAATGATCGCGCCGGTCACAGTTACCACAGAAAGTTTTTTTTTGTTTTCGTCTTCATAATCATCACGCCCACTTCAGACCACTGCTGGGTATAGGCCCTTTACCCCATCTCATCATCTCTTTCCATTCGTATCCACGGGCCTTCAATACATAACTCTAGATTCGAGTGAATTCACGCTTTAGCCCGACAATTCACTCGAATCTAGCGACAAATACGGTTTAGTTCCGAAATTTCCGGCAGTTATCCCACTGTAAGTTGTAAATTTCGGAAGTATCCAAAACAATAACCGTCTTTGTCGCTAGATTCGAGTGAATTGTTGGGCTCAAGCGCGACGTTGACGACCCTTCCGAACATATCACTGCTTCATAATAAGAGCCCTTGTCATGAATTATCATACAACTTAACAATATCAATCAATTATCATAGGACGATATCATTGAGTCGGCTGAAGGACCGTAGATGCGGATAGCAAGGGACTGTGAGAGATGACATTTGGGGGAAAAGGCCTATACCCAGCAGTGGGCAGCGGTCATCATCATCATCTTAATTTAGATGATGATCATCCTAAAACCCATTCCTCACCATTTCGTCAAAGGGAGCCATGGCGCTTCCCTTCAGCCACTGCCCGGCCGCCGGCACGTGGTTATCTGATGCATCCTTGTAGAACCCTGGACCTGGAGATACCTCGCCGTACTTCTCGCCGTCGGCGTACAGCTGGATGCTGGCTGGGGATAACATTTATGTTAACATAAGGTAACGTAACATGAGCAGGTAAGCAACGAGATGGGCTGACGACCTGGTCAAAGTTGCAGGAAAAGACTGGATGCGAAAAGCCAAAAACCGATGTGAATGGCGTGAAAGTGAACATTTATTGCCAAAAACACACTTTGTACATAAATATAGACATAAGCTTTTTTCTTTTATAAAAAATTACAACATAAAGGTGCTGTTTTCTGGTGTGTACAACAAGGAATATTCTTAGGCTATCTTGTTTGTTATCTGAAAGTTTTTGGCAAATGGACTCATGCTCAGCAACATGCCGCCCGGAGATGCATGCAACACCGGTCGGCGCTGATTTTTAGCGTGAGCCAATAAGACAAAAAATAGGTTTACAAGCGTGCACTATAAGAACCTACACTCCGCGTTGGGTGGCTATAGGCTGTAGATGAAGAAGAACGTAGCATGACGTCACGTAACATGGTGTAACTTAACGTGACGAAACGTGACGTGGCGTACCGTAACGTAACGTAATCGATATAGTAAATTCAGTATACTTATGGATCACAGTGAACAACAAAATTATGGTCCGACGTTGTGGTCAGGTCGGCAAGGGGCCCGTGGATACGAATGGCGAGAGACAGCGAAAGATGGCGTGATGGGGAAAAGGGCTATACGCCGCAGTGGGCAGAGATGGCCTGGTGATGCGAGAACATTCTCTTGGACCCATCTCCAGTCATGATTAGACCCGATAAGTGTAAAAGATGTTTTTTTGTTTGTTTATACCATTCCCACTCTAAAAAGCTTATTTTATTCACTGAAAACAGTGAATAAAAAGGCCTTTTAATCACTATTTTGGTGTTTGAATTTAGAATACACCAATATATTCGATCTCCATCTCAATGCTTATGCAACCTCCTTGCGCAAAACATACTCGATACAAACTCCTTGCGCAAAGAATACTCGACATACAAACTATTTTTCTCGTAGTCATGGTATAAAGTACCTATAGTAAAGTACGAATTTACATTGAGGGCCATGAATCACTCCTTACTTCACTTGCTCGTGATTCACTTATGGCTGTCGCTTTAAATCCGTCCGTTATTCACTAATTGCATAATATACTATTGTTCCACTTTATTGCACAATAAAAACCTAGTAAAAGTATGGGGAAAAACTTCGAAATCGCAAAAAGCATCAGATGTTCCACACCAATGTCACCGCCAGCGGCATTAAAATGTATGGGCCGGTTGTTACATTTTTCTCTATTAATGTTTTCTTTATAGTGAAAGTTGTTAGTATTCATGAGGAGAACCCCCGTTCTTAAATGTACATGGGAATTTGATTACACCCTGTATAACTAAATAAATAGGGCTAGAGAAGTATACCTGTCTAGAGTCTTCCGTTACACAGCTCCTCCCGGATCTTAAGCCTTTTTAAGTGTTAGCACGGTCTAAGCATGTCTAATGTCTATCCACGATGTAAAATAATGAAGAGATAGATCACGAACGCGGAGACCACGAACTAGCAAACGCAGTGTACGACGCCCACCAACTTGCTGGATCGAAGATCCGTCGGAGATTGCTGGATGGTAGTGGTGATGGTGGCTGGTGGCTGGATGAGGATGGCCGTGCAAAGAGTGCGTGCCTTGGGGGAGGCTTATGTCCAGCACTGGATGAGTACGGGCTGATTGATTGAAGAGATAGATATATAGAGAACACTAAACACACAGAGAGAACTCTTAATTATTATTACTATTACTTGGGCTCCAGATCATGGTATAGTTGTGGTAATCCTTGCTCCAGTTGTCGTAGCCGACCTTTTGCTTCAAGAACTTGCTCCTGTATGGTTCTGATTGGGAGAAAACAGGGCCTCCGTACAAGGTCTTCGCGGCACCCACGTTGCCTCTCACGAAAGCAATGCGGATGAGGCCTGACGCGTAGTTGGAGATACCGTAGACTTGCTCGCGGGGTTCCAGTTGAATTTCTGTAAGGGAAACACTTACTGTAGTATTTTTTATGTTTATACATCTGTGTGTTATGTGTTATATATGGTGGGGTAATTTTACGACTGCAAAAAAGTCTTGTGCGGGGCCTGATGAAGATGTTGAATTTACAATCTCAGTAGGGGCGGGACCAATCTTACCAACAAGAAATTCAACGAGAGGTCCCGCCTGCTGAGGCTGAAAATAAAAATAGGTTTTTTCTAACTTTTATTATAATAGCACGCCACTCAGAAAGTATTGCGAAAAAAGTTTTTGGCCAGTTATAATCTAATTTGAACATATTATTTAAAAGCAAAAATAGGTAGGTTCCAATTTAAAAATTTCCTTCCATATTTTTGCGAGCTAATTTAAACTATCGTGTCTTATTTAAACATGGATCTGCGCCGGGAACATATTCACGCTATGATTTTTCAATGATTTTAAGTATTGCCTGAAACCTGGCAAATCGTACGATGGACTTCAAACTACATTTTATGGATGAAGGTTCTTCTAAGGCAACCGTGTATTGTTGGTATAGTGAATACAAGCGCGGTCGACTAACTTTGGGGGATGAACACAAAAGTGACCGGACTTTGAAGGCTGTTACGGATGAAAACGTGCGAGCAGTGAAAATTTTCATCCAAGACTATTAGTCGAGTTACGTGTTAGGAGATTCAGCACATACTGCAGATTGGATCGGGAAGCCTTCACGAGATTCTACATATGCATCTTCATGTGAGGAGGATATTTTCATGCTGCGTGCCGCACAACCTCACCGACGCTCAGAAGCAGGCCCGTGTGGAATGGTGCGGTGATATGATAAACAAATTTGAAGCAGGCTCGTCTCCCATTGTTAACGATATCATTATAGGTGAGTCCTGGATTTATCAATACGATCCAGACACGAAGCGCCAGTCGTCTGTTTAGGTGTTTTAGAACGAATCTACGCCTACCAAAGTGAAGCGATCTAGAAGCGGGGGGAAGATTTTTATCGCGAACTTTTTTTCAATTTCACTGGCTATTTGGTATCAATTCTTTTACGGAACCAAAGAAGCATCAACGACGAATGGTGTGCTACCAAAAGCTTGGCAGCAGTTTTCTCTGTTGTGAGCAATAAGCGACCAAACACAGGGCTCCGCGGGTTACGCGCACCCATCGCGGATTGACAATATCAGGCGCTGAGGAATGTGAACACCTCAGACACTCAGGTTTCCTCGCGATGTTTTTCTTCGCATTTAGCAGAGTCCCTTATTGAGGGAAAATAAATGACTCGTCTCCCACCTGGTAAAAGCCAGTCCCCGAGTGGCAGCCTCGCGCGCACCTCGACCCTGCCGTACTTGAAGCTGAACTTGTGCCTGGTGGTGACCTTTGCGGTGATGATGGGCGGCAGGATCTGAGGACCTGACGCATCTCGACGGCATTGCTCGGTGCCGACTACGCCTGTGCACCTGGAAAAAAGATAATAATAGTAATAACTTCTACACAACACAATTACTTCTCCTGGTCCCAAACTAGGGTACCCTGTGGTGAAGAGGCAAGGACATCACAAACATGAAAATATGCCGAGACTGAGGTCATTTGTACAAATGTGCGGCGACCCCCAGTGGGTACGACCTCCGGCATGGTCACTTTAGAGATCTTTTTTCATGAGAAAGCAGTTTATAAGAAATAGATTTGTAAGAGAACAGACGGTGGTATGTCTGTCCCAAGCCCCATTTAAGGGCACGAAGAACCTACTTTAAAGCCTATTACGTTATCACGTCCGATTACCAGCCGAAGGTCGTAGGCTCGATTCCCACTGGGGGCTGCCGCATCATCATCGGCCTTCGCTTGTCCACTGCTGGACGTAGGCCTCTCCTATTGCACGCCACTGAGCACGGTCCTCGGCTACTCTCATCCAGCTCTTGCCAGCCGCACTGTGAAGATCATTGCTCCACCGAGTCTGGGGACGTCCTACACTACGTTTACCGATCCACGGTCTCCACTCAAGAACTCGTCTACCCCATTAGTTATCAGTCCTTCGGGTGATATGGCCGGCCCACTGCCACTTCAGCATGCTAATTCGGTGGGCTATGTCGGTGACTCTGTTCTCTGTCGGATCAGCTCGTTTCGAAATCGATCTTTCAGAGAAAGCCCGAGCACACCCCTTTACCAGACCCACCGTGAGTGTCCACGTTTCAGCACCGTATGTCATGACGGGTAGGACGCACTGATTAAAGACTTTTGTTTTTAGACTCTGGGATTGGCGATGTGAAGACTCGACGTAGTTTCCCATACAAATTTGCACAAATGGCCTTAGTCTGGGTGTATTCCAAAATTGTCATGTCTGTGTCTGGTTACCATAGCACAGGGTACCTATACTAGTTTCGGACCAGGATAAGTGATTGTGTTGTGTGGAAGTTATTATTGCTATTATTGGCTCTAGGCCAGCCTATGTTACAGGACAGGACTGATCATTGATGTATCAACGATTTTTAAAGTTCCAAACGGAAGATTGTCAAACAGGACCCTATTTCTGTGCATTTGATAAATAAATTGTTTTTCTCTTGTCATATCGTAGGTAAATTTGACAGCACACGCCAGGAAGCAGTGAGGATCGCAGACGTCGGACACGACAGGGAGACCGCATCATCGTCATCACCACATTTGTAATCAGGTCAATCTTAACATTTTTGTTGCAAAGTTGATGTATGCGTGTAAAGGTTGATGTGCTGTTGATTGTACAAAGGTTGCTTCAACTTACCTGGACGTCAAGTCAAGAAACTGCGTGACAAAGTCTTCTCCATACTTAGACTCCAGAGTAATTGGCTTGATAACCAGGCTGCCATCTTTGACGTGCAGGTTCCCGTCGTTGAGGTAGATGTTGAATGGATAGTCCTAAAACACGATATGTAGTAGTATACAACATTTATATAGGACTTTTAACTAATAGACAGAAGTCGGCAAAGACAAAAAAACTGCCTTCAAAAAACGCTCTGAACAAAAATTACAGTTCCCTGATTTTAACACAGGTAGCGTTGACGGTATTCTTTATCGCGATATGATTGTGTCCATAACTCCTTGAAGATGCTTTTGCTCGGGCGCTAAAACACCAGGCAATCTTCATGTCAAAACTGTTTGACTAGCGTGCCCCTTAAAAAAAAATACTGTAAATTTCAGAAATCTCTGGTTAAAATTATTCTAGTCATCAATAGAGACAACATTTATTAGGAGACCAACTGCGAAATATAAAAAAAATATCAGCTGTTGCATACTATATTTTGATATTCATCGGAATGTATGGAACAAACAACGTATCTTTTTCGATATTTGATGAGTAGAATAATGCCCTAACTTTAACCAGACTTATCTGAAACAGCCAGCATAAATTATCTTACCGGCGCTGAAGGAAACATGATCTCCGTCGTCCAAATTTTTCCTTTCTCTAATCCAGCGTTGAAGTGGTCTTCGAAGAGCAGCTGCCCCTTGCAAACAACTCCTGAAATACAAAACAAGTTGTAACAAGTTATGCTCTACATAATCAGCAGAAGGCAGCCAAACGCACGAACGGACGGACAGACGGTCGAACGGAGAAACGGAGAGACGGACAGACGAAACAACGGGCCGTAAGAGCTAAAGGGTCTACGTTGAAAAGTTAAAAGGAAGCAAATAGGGAGCAATTGTTGGCCTATAAATATTTCTGTGGTTTCTGGCAGCATGGATACTAAGCTAGGTGACCGGCCGTCCTGCCGTCAGAATGAACGGTCACTCTTTAATGTCTTGAGTCTTCATAAATATGATGGAAGCAATTGTCCAGTGATAGGAAGCAAATGGTAGCAATTGGGAAGCAATTTTTGGTCACAATTCCAACGCGAAGTATGCCTGGTGGCCGGCTACTCTGACACAGCTTATTCCGTTCTGCTTATTGCAGTCCATTTCTCACCTGGGATCGAGACTTTGCTCTCGGATATCTCGCACGGCACTCCGTCTGGTGGCGGTGGCGGCCGCCGTGGCTGGTTGTTCTGAGTATTCTGCGGCTGGGTGTTCTGAGAGCTGGTCGGCTGAAACGGTGGAAAGAGACCACCAAAATTAGCGCCACTGTTTGCTGGGCTCCCGTCTTCGTTCACGAACTCTGGAAATAATCGCACACGTTTACGTCCAATCTTTACGTTATACAAAATATCTCGGAACCGGCTGCGGACCTGTGTCGGCCGAAGCACGGATAATATGTTCAGGTAGGGGTTCGCAGACCCCGACAGCGATAATTAGCTGTTTGTACGGTACTTCTCAGACTATGAACCATCGTTCATCGTGCTCTACGGGCCCTAACACCTGCACTCGGGAGTGCACCGCCTGATTGCAAGTGATAACGCAGTCAGCGTGGCAAAGTTCTGGGCCGCATTTAATAAAATTGTTTTGCTATCTACACGCTTCGAGGTTAACGAAATCTCCATATTTTATATCCATACATAAATTGTATTACACCTCTTATATAGGAATACGAATAAAGACGGCTCGATGTGCTAAATAACATAGAGGTTTGTTCGATGGATTTACGTTGGGTTTAGTGAAGATAGTTTTTTTTTTCTTTCAGTCTTGCGACCAGCGCTAGTTTTTAGGGTTCCGTACCCAAAGAGTAAGGGACCCTATTACTAAGACTCCGCTGTCCGTCCGTCCGTACGTCCGTCCGCCCGTCTGTAACCAGGCTGTATCTCATGAACCGTGATAGTTAAACAATTGAAATTTTTGAGTGAATAAATTGTGAATAAACCTTTACCACAAACGTGATTTTTTGCCGTTTTTTGCTCAATATTAATAACGGCAACAGGTAGAAGCTTGAAATATTTAAATGTTGTAGATATAGATTATGTTGTATAGGAACCCTTCGTGCGCGACTCTGCACTTGGCCGGTTTTTTATATAGATAGCAAATTGTTGAATTGTAATTTAATCTAGTTATAGTATCAAGCCAATCAATTGAGCACAAATAAAGATTTAAAACTAACACCATAGAAAAATAACTCTCTTCCTATAATAAGTAAGGTTAAACTACTCATGATACATTGACTTCGTTTTGTAATAAAATAAAGTCGAGCAGGATGCGGTCATGAAGAAAAGTATTCTAAACATATCAAAGTCAAGAAATTGATAACAGAGGTTGCTGTTCAATAAATGACACGTATCAATCGCCTTGAATCAACAACTTGATAAATTATTAATTATTATTAGGGCCAATTTTTCAATAGTCATATAAAACTTAACTGGAGAATAAATTGCATGCTATCACTGTCTAAATCATACGACAAAACAGTGACAACACCAGTTTTATTCTCCAGTTAAGTTTTATCTGACTATTGAAAAATCCGGTCTAAGTTAATAATTTGAATATTAATTTAAGTACAGCACCTATTGTTTTAGCGTCATCTTTTCAATGATTATATTATATATGTTATAGGAAATGTGTATAATCCGGCATTGTATAGAATGCCTAGGCATTGTATACATTGCCTAAATCGTTCAGGCAATGTGTATGATACGATTCATTTCATACATTGCCTAGGTATTGTATAAAATGCCCGAAGCGCATCAGGCAATGTGTATAATGAACGACCACGGGAAGGAGGCGAGTGCGCGGCGTGCGGGACTACCCCGTAAACAAGTTGATGAATTTGAATTTTTTGTATCATGATCCAATTTCCATAATCAAGTGGTAAGAAATGAACAGGACGATTTTCTGCAGCAATTTTTTGGTACGGTCAAGTGCACTTAGACCTTTACACTTGCCATTCGATTTTGTCCTAATATCGCAGAAGATAAGAGAGGTGGAAATGTCAAAATGTAAAGCTCTACGTGCACTTGACTGTACGTTGTAAATGTAAATGTTTATCCGAAGGGATCTGCTATGTGACAAACGCTGTCTACGCAAAAAAACACGTTACATACATTACCTATGCGTTAACCGGCATTCTATACAATGCCTAGGTATTCCATACATTTCCTAGGTAAAGTGTAAAATAGTTTGAACATTCAATATCATTTCACACATTGCCTGGACGACCCCGGCATTCTATACAATACCTAGGAAATGTATAGAATGCCTGCATTATACACATTGCCTATAACATATTATATACTTCTCAGTGTGAAGGTCTAAGGATGCGATACCTACTCTACGTTTTATTTGTATCTGTTTGTTTTCAAATGTTTAATTATACTTGTATCTGTTTCTTCACCTTCTAATAATCTTCTCGCATTCCACCGATTTTTTCAGTTTGTTGAATTCTTAACCAAAACTGAATGAGATTAAACCTACCTGTGACCGTCCACTCCCCATTGTCCTGCCTGTATCCCAGCCCGTTCTTGATCACGTAAGTCCAGAAGTAAATCTTGTCCCCGATCTTCAGTGTGGCCTCTCTGTCCCGGAACACCCACTGCCCGTCTTTGGGTTTTGTGATGTCCCTGGACCAGGTACCTCCCTCCAGACCCTCCATTTCCTCGTTGAGCTTGCCGTGGAAGGCGAAGAGGGTGAAGCCATCATCTGAAAGAAATGACACGTAAAATTGGTTATTTAAGAGACTCTAAGTAGGTACTACTGAATGATAAATCACTTCATATTTCATACATGACTGTTGTTATTAGCATAACTGTGAGTTTTTTATTTCTGTGTCTTTGTATTAATCTAAAGAAAACGCCACTGGTTGTTCTTCTCCGCATAATCTACTAAATGGCTTTTAGCAATAAGGCCGCCAATTGTACTGTGTATTTTTTAATTTTTTATGTCATGTGCTCTAGTGTACAGTAAAGAATATTCTTATCTTATCTTATTAATTGTGAAACTAACAGCTTTGACGTTCATTAAGTGAACATTTTGTTTTTATAGCGAATACAATTTTTGACTTTGACTTTGACCTCAGCGCTCGAAATCGCCAATCCGCGGTGGGCACGCGTGAAGATTACGCCCATACTCTAGCGTATATAGGCTGCATAAACAAAAATTATAGATGACGACTGGAGCCGAGTAGGTACGCCCGATTCAGCGACGTTGCTTTTACGTCTCCATCGCAAAGTCATGCCCGTTGCGCAAATTCTTGTTCAAGTTATCTGCCGGGAATTATACCTAGGTACTGAACTGATTCCTTGAACTCAGATGCACTCACTCGGACCGACAATGTATAAATCATCTTCAAGAACTGGCTTCGCAAGTTAATAAACAGGTTTTGTTAATGTACTATTTTTAACTGATAGATGACGCAATCTAGTTTGGTTTTGTTTGCTTCTCTTTATTTGTACTTCTGAGATCATGGGTTCGATGTCCGGTAGGTCTGTACTTATACTTAGCAGATTATATTTTTCTAACTCCCGGTTTTTCGTACACTAACAATCAGACTAGAACTCTTTGTTGTACACACAAAAAAAACTTTAAAAGCTATGAAGGCTTATTATCTAAGTTTTGCCGTACACAATTGGCGGTCTCTATCTAATCATGAATCTACTGGTTTTGTCAGTTGTTTTTAGGGTTCCGTAGTCCTACAAGGAACCCTTATAGTTTCGCCATGTTCGTCTGTCTGTCCGTCCGCGGCCTAGCGCACACACCGGTGATACTACAAAGCTGTAATTTGGTGTGTGTATGCATATTTATCATGCCCGACAAAGTTAAACAATAAAATGTTGGAAATGTTTTTTTTACTGTAACATGAAAAGTGGGGATGATTCTTTCTCTCGTCTACCCCATCTCGTGGGATATAATTGGATTGGTCGTTAAAAATATTGTGGGTGTAGGAAGACCATTTTTTGATTTAGGATTCCGTTTGCGAAATATTAAGCAAATTTTTGTCCGAGTAGGGTGTCCCCCCCTCTTCTGGCTAAACGGATGATTGTAGAAACGTGAAAAAATTCAGGGTAGTAGCACATTTAATGAACTTGAAAGGAAATGTATCACGGCTAAGTAGGCTTTACTAGTTAACGAGTAATAGGCAACCAACTTATAAAAATAAAATTTCGTACAAAACTTGGCCGGTTTTTTTTCATTGATGGTGCTCGTTAAGAATTTGTTTATTTGGAGAGCCTATTTACGAGGGATGGAAAGTGCGAAGGTGTTATAGAAAGAAGAGTAAAAACGGTAAATTGTGTAAACGGTTTGCAGTCCTTCGCGATTAGCCAAAACATCATGGCATGGTAAAAGTATGGCAAAAGAAGCAAGAAAGTTAGATTCATGGAGTAGAAATGAGGTTCTTGAGTAGTATGTCTGTTGTTACTTTGAATTACAATTCAATTCAATTCAATTGAAGTCTTTATTTGTCAGCGTTTATCTGTCAGTTTACAGGATACGCAATAGTTTGATTGGAGAACGTCGTGGACTGAAAGAGGTGTAATTAGTTACTAGAATTCAGAAAGGAATGTTGCGTTGGTTTGGACATGTGGAGAGGATGAAGGAAAAAAGATTGACGAAACAAATATATCGAGCGAATGTGGGTAAGGGACGTCCCAGGCGGACATACTTCGACCAAATAGGGGATGTATTAGTAAAGGGTAAGATAAAAACTACCCGTTGATGAAGTGAAAGCGATCGGTCAGGATCGTGATAAGTGGCAGTCTCTGGCCTCTGCCTACCCCTCTGGGGTACAGCCGTGAGTTCGAGAAAAAACGGCAAAGAATCACGTTTGTTGCATGGGAGCCCCCTTAAATACTTATTTTATTTTAAGATAATTATTTATTTTTGAAGCGAATATCGATCTAAATATTCTGTGAATATTTCAAGCGTCTACCTGTTGCCGTTATTAATATCGAGCAAAAACAGCAAAAAAATTACGTTTGTTGTATGCGAGCCCCCCTTAAATATTTATTTTATTCTGTTTTTAGTATTTGTTGTTATAGCGGCAACAGAAATTCATCATCTGTGAAAATTTCAACTGCTTAGCTATCACGGTTCATGAAATACAGCCTGGTGACAGACAGACAGACCGACGGACAGTGAAGTTTCCCGTTTGGCAGCCTTCGGGTACGGAACCCTAACAAGACACATCACAGAAAAAAAGTAAAAAATAATTAGAGAAGTAACATAATATGAACAACAACAAAAAGAAACCACGCAGTACAAAACAGACAAAAACTAAGACTTTTTTTCCTTAATCTGTCTGTGTGAGACTTTGATATTCAAATCTACCGATAGCTTGCCGGCCAGTTACATATAATTTGCAAGGAGGTCTCAATAAGGACTCTTTTATACAGACCACGCGTCTCTTGCGACTTTTCCTATCAGGGTCGTGGGATTGTAGGAGGCCAAAATATTATCTTAAGTTCCTGGACCGCAAGAATGCAAACTTCTTCACAAAAGTGATTATTGGTTTGTTTAGGTTTACGCTCTAATAATATCTGAATGCTTTTAGTATAGGTTTACGCTCTAATAATATCTGAATGCTTAGGCACAATGGATCGGTTCCAAGCCGCCCCATCACGGGCCACTAGTCAACCTTCGATAGGAGATGGCACTACAAGAAGAATATGTTATTTTCATTCTTATTATTCTTTGACCTTTACTTACCCCGTACAGATACCCTCAGGCCCTTCGGATATATCGCTTCCAACTTGGCATCAGGGACCTGATAACACTGCACTAAGGATACAAATAAAACTAAAACTACACCTTTGAACAAAAACATTGTTGTTTACTTTTATTTTATGACTGTTTCAGTGAATCAACACATTGTTTCGGTTTATGACATGTATTGTTGAGGTAACTTAGCCAGCTGTAATGACTGGTCCGCTGGACGTATGGTCGGGAACTAAACTTGACCTTAGCGTCTAATAGGTAGGTAGTTAGTTAACTCCAACGTCTTAGCGCGAACCTCCAACGCGATTTAAAAAATGTGTTAAGCACATTCTGTGCAAAGAGGCTTACTATAACATCAAGGATTATTTAGAAGACAAAGATGTTTGGCATTAAACAGTAGATTAATATTATTTAAAGGACGATTGTGACTAGTGTTCAACACATTCATGACTAATATTTTAAGTTGAAAACTCTGTTAATTAAGTTAAAACGTGTTTTGAAAAGAATAAATGTGGAGTTTCTTTGTTAGCTTCTTCTCCACATAATCCATTAATTGTGAAACTAACAACTTTGACGTTCATTAAGTAAACATTCTGTTTTTACAATGAATAAAAATATTTGAATTGAATTGAATTGAATTAGCACGATGTTTTTATCGAGCTCCTTACAGCAATAAGATAAGACAAACAAAACATTTCCCAGTTTCACTCTAACATTCAATTATACTATGTGTTTTTGTTTTTGTTGTGTGTGATATCTTTGTCTGTTGTTTGTATATCATTGTTAATAATTCTGGGTATTTCAACCTGAAATAAATGCATTTTATTTTAAATAAGAGAGCGTGGACAGATGGCGTGACTGTGTATTGTATACGATCTCAATACCTACAATATACTTGCTAAGTATGTAATTTTCAAGCCGCGTCTTCAGCTCGTGTTTTTCAGCAAAAGGTACTACATTATGTCACACTGTGACACGGCTTATCTAGCTTCGATGCAAAATCCGGATTTCCACACTAAATTACACTTACATAACACAATCACCTGTCCTGGTCCCAAACTAGGATACACTGTGCTATGGTAACCAGGACATACGAAAACGGAAATACACCCAGACTGACGCCATTTGTACAAAGCAAGTACAACGGCGACCAGTGGGAATCGAACCCACTATCTCTGACATGATAATGAGACAGACGTGATACCGCTAAACCAACGAGACAGTGAAAGCACAGCCTATTATGTATTCTGCACCATAATAAGCCGATTCCCACCGGCTTCCCCTGTAGAAATCCGACCCCCGCCAAAACCAAATTTGCTACACTCATAATGTCAGGCTCTCCGAGTTCTCCGTACATTTTATCGAAACAATCCGGAATGCTAACGGCTTACCTCGGCCATAGTAGCCGCATTGCACAATAATACTCTGTCTCGGTCGCACTCCCAAAAAAAAATGCTCTGTCTCGCTCGCCTTTATCGCGCGGGAAGTGGCCGAGGTAGGCTGCGCTGTCCCGGCTTCCTTTTCTTTTTCTTTTTATTTCCGTATGAAAAAGTGAGGCGGGCGTGATCGCGTGATCTGTCCGAGTGATAAAACCGATCGCGCCCGCCGAGTGACGTTATAAGGTTGCAAAATCAAATTTCAGCACTGCGATTGCCGATAAAAGTTTTTTTTTTTATAGAAGTGTATTGTTTTGTCGGGAATCATTTCGAAAGTGAACAAATAGTACGTGCTGTGATGGATTGCTTGTGAAAAAATTGTTTTTTTATGTGGTTTTCGTTCATTGATATTTTCATTAGTTTATTCTATATTTCACTGCGTTTGTCCTTCATATTTGTTTATTGCGGTAAGTTTTCTTAGTTAATAGACATTAAATCAGATGGAGTGCTGTTCAACTGACTATTTGCTCAGTTAAACTTCGTTTTCCAATCTTAGTTTTGTAAAGAAAAAACATTCATTCAGTTAGGCCGTGCTGTTCCAAATATGACTATTGATTGCAAGAGGAAAGATTAATTTCTTGAACATTTCCGTACATGTTTGGGAGTGTCAAAATCAGTTCACGCGTCAAAACTGCGCTCGCGCTATTTAATCGATTTATTGTGAAAACTGTTGAGATCACTTGTGAAATCAGTGTTAAAGTGTAGAAAACAGTGCATACTAACTGTGAAAGTGTTATTTACGCAAAAAACATTGGATCTCGTGCACAAAAAGACTCTAAATTCACAACAGTGACATTTCTCGGCTAAAGAATTTTTAGACCTACCCACATCTAACCAAAATTAAACTGACATTTTTTTTTTTTTTTTTTTTTTTTTTTTTTCTTTATTCACTCTCAGTGTTGCCAAAACATCAAACCAAATTACCCCAGATCAACAAAATAAACAAAACGCAATCACTATGTCGTCTGGAAAAAAAGCAATCCCTAAGTCGCAGGACAAGTGTGCTAAATGCAACAAAACTGCCGACAAAAACAAACTATCTGTCGCATGTGACCTGTGTAAAGGCTTGCTGTGCAGTGACTGTCATGGATTATCACCAACTGAAATTAGAGTACTGGAATTAAAGACAGTGGTACGCGTCATGACCTTCCTCTGCGGAGATTGTAAAACTACAATGGTGCAACTACCCACAATTCTCTAGAAACTTAACGAGCTCACAGAGGAGGTCAAGCAGTTACGCATTCGCCAGAGCATGCTTGCGACTGAATCGGCTATTCAGGAGATGTCGGAGAGGGCTAATAGATCTACTAATATTATTATGTACGATTTGCCTGAATCCACCAGCGAATTAGCGGAAGAACGGAAAGCTCACGACACAGCAGAATGTACGAAAGTGATAACCGTGATTACGAATAAAGCTGACTGCACTAAAATAAAATCTTTCCGCCTCGGAGCGCCTAAAGCTGATGCAGGTGCCGCACCACGTCCATTGAAAGTGATTATGCGCAGCAAGAATGAGGCACTGGAGGTTCTGCGCAACAAAAACAAACTGCAAAAGCCATCATCCATTACTGCAGACCAAACTCCCATGCAACGTGAATACTTGAAATATCTTCGCGAGGAACTCGAAAAACGCAAAAGCGAGGGAGAAAAGGACCTCACAATAAAATACGTGCAGGGGCAGCCCACAATCGTAAAAAACCTTCCTAAAAAAAACTAAGTTCTGCAACCGCAGAAAACCAACAGCATGTGACAAATATAACTACTGGAAGCACATGCGATCTTGTAAAGAGACTCTCACCAACCCTCTATACTATCACTATTTTGTACACAAATATTCAATCAATTACTTCAAAACTGGACCTATTTATTACTAGAGTTAATAATATGAAACCTACCTTAATTATAATCACAGAAACATGGCTAAAACCTATAATACCGGATTCATTAATAAAAATACCTGGCTATGACATTTATAGAGACGACCGGACAGACATGCGAAGTGGAGGTGTGGCTATATACGCTGCACAGAATATCAATATTTTAAAAACAAAACTAAACACTGAATACAACACAAAACATGGTGGCTCAGAATGCCTGTGGTTGGATGTCAAATTTGGAAGCAAAAATATTCTGATGTGTGGAATTTACAGAGGACAAGACTCTACATTAGAAGAAGACACTGCTCTGCTGAACCAAATTATAATTGCATCAGAAACACACACAACTTTAATTATGGGCGATTTCAACTATCGTGGAGTTAAATGGCCTCTCGAAGACTGTGAATATCTAACGCCACGAGAACGAAACTTTGTGGACTTGTACGAAAGCAGCAACTTAGAGCAGCTAGTCAATAAACCTACGAGATTTCGTGAAGGTAATCAGCCATCTTTCCTTGACTTGATATTGACAAATGACGAATCACTTATCGCTGAAATTAAGCATGAAGCCCCAGTCGGTAAGAGTGACCATACTGACCATGTATGTCTATTGGCAACAATACAGCTAGAAGCAAGACCGCAACACATAACTACACACAGACGCAACTATAAAAAGGCAAATTATGCTAAAATTAATGAAATCCTTCAAACAGTACCAGGCAGCATAAAGGAGCTGAACTGTGCAGAAACCCAATTTGACGTATTACTCACTGCATACAAACAAGCCATCCAGTTACACGTACCCCTAACTAAAATTAACAATACAACACAAAACAAGCCTTGGGTGTCTAAAGAAACAAAAGAACTGATAAAGCGTAAAATAATACTCTGGAACAGATACACCATCACAGGACTAGACAAAACATATGCAGATTATAGACAAGTAAATAATAAATTGACAAATATAACCAGAAACTCTCGCATTACTTATGAAAAGGACTTACTACAAGCCGGACCTAAACGATTTCACTCATATATAAGGCAACAAGTAACTTCAAAAGTTACTATTCCATCAGTCTTGACTGATAATCAAGGACATACAGTTTCCCAAGCAAATGAAATGGCTGAGGCCTTTGCAGACCAATTTGCTGGAGTCTTTCAAATAGAACCACATAGTGACATACCTACATTGAATCCTAATCTACGAATAGAAGAATCCATACCTGACATTGAATTTACCCCAGACATGATTTCAAAAGTAATCAAAGAGATGAAAGCAGATTCTGCTCCAGGCCCTGATGAAATCCCTACAACCATACTCCAGAAATGCAAAGTGGCAGATTCGCTATCGAAAATAATGCAGACTTCCTATGACACTGGGATACTACCTACCTTATGGAAAACAGCAATAGTGACACCCATATTTAAAAAAGGCAGTAAACTGAAGCCATCAAACTATAGACCAATAAGTCTTACAAGTATTGTGTGTAAGGTCATGGAGAAAGTTATTGTCTATCACATAAGGAAATTCTTAACCAAGCACAGAATCATCAGCGATCAACAACATGGTTTTTGTCCGCATCGATCTACAATTTCAAACTTGCTCTCGTGCCTCTCATATTGGACAGACAGTTTCAATGAAAGAAAACCCACTGATGTGATATATCTCGACTATGAAAAAGCCTTCGACAAAGTCCCAACAACAAGACTTCTACATAAGTTGGAATTTATTGGTATACGGGGAAGGTTATTGAATTGGATCGAGAGTTTCTTGCGGAATAGAACTTTCCAAGTAAGAGTGGGTGATGTTCTTTCTAGTCACAGGGAGATTCACAGCGGAGTGCCGCAAGATCCGTATTGGGCCCTATTCTGTACATCATATACACATTTGACCTACCTGACGAACTAAGTAACAACGTTAGTATCTTCGCGGATGACACTAAAATATTTGCTGATCCATTAGTGAACTACGATCGCCTCCAAGAAGACTTGAACAAAATTGCTAAATGGTCAAAGGAATGGCTCATAAGTTTAAATGCCGAAAAATGTACAGTGCTGCATATAGGAAACAACAATCCTCACTTAACATATACGTTAAACAATGTTGAGCTTCATGCAGCTAATGAACAAAAGGACCTGGGAGTAATTATCTCTAAAAACTTAAAATGGGAGCAACACATAACAACTATAATCAAAAAAGCAAAGAGTTTTATCTATTTAATCAGAAAAGCTTTTGGAGTACTAACCCCAGAAATGATGTTAACCATTTACAAAACTTACATACAACCCCTACTTGAGTATGCCTTCCAAGTCTGGAGCCCATATTTCATTAAAGACATTGACATTCTGGAAATAGTTCAGCGCAGCTTTACTAAAATTCCAAGACAGCTAAAAAACCGATCATACGAAGAAAGGCTGGAAGTGCTGAGGCTTACTTCTTTACGGGAGCGTAGAGAGCGTGGTGATTTAATCGAAACCTACAAAATTCTAAATGGACACTACGACCTACAGGATTTTGATAAACAAATTCTTCGAAGAGACAACAACACCCGCTTGAGAGGACACCACCTTAAACTAGAAACTTGTTTCTCCAACAACAATCCTCACAGACACTTTTTCTCTAACAGAGTAGTGAATGGATGGAACAAATTACCACAAGAAGTGGTTTCAGCACCAAACGTCAACAAATTCAAGAACTTACTGGACAAACACATCACTGACCAAAAGAAAAAAATAACCAAGTGAAACTGGATGCGGGCAATTATCAGTTGTTCCAACTGCCTGCCCGTCTACAAATAATAATAATAATAATAATAATGTTTTTACGAAAAAATTTTGGAGCAGCTGCGATTATACGGGTGTTAATAATTTACGTCATTTTGCAAAAAAAAAAAAAACAGGAGTATTATGTAAGTAATAAGACTTTAAATTAATACTAAAAATACAGCTCCTTAAAATTATGCAGTTAGAATAAAATTAGACAAATCTTAGAGAAAATAAAAAAACCGACCAAATGCAAGACGGACTCGTGCACGAAGGGTTCCGTACCGTTATCTATACAAAATTAGACAAAGATCGACAGAAACCGGCAAATAATCACGTTTTTTGTATGGGAGCCCCCCTTAAATATTTTTTTTTTGAAGCGAATTCATCATCAACCCATTATGTCCCCACCGAGGGGCACGGGTCTCTTCCCTGAGGAGGGTATAGGCCATACTCCACCACGGGGGCCAAGTCCGGATTGGTGGAGGCTTGCAGACTAGTGGCTCGTCTACTGTCAGAAGTTGTCAAGCCGCCCTAAGGCCTCTGACTTGGCTTAACGACTGCCATCTATCGACGGCAGCCGGCACCAACAGCTTAACGTGCCTTGCGAAGCACGGAACCGCTCGGAAAAATGCCACTAGCGTTAGGCATAGACGGCGACCCATCCATGCACTGAACGCGCCCTGTGTTGCTTAACCTTCGTGATCGTTTAAGATCACTCAGGCAGCCGGGGCTACGAGCGATTGAAGCGAATGTAAAACTAAATTTTCAGTAAATATTAAGCGGCTAGCTAGTAAATATACGTTTGTTGTATGGGAGCCCCCTTAAATATTTTTTTTTCTGTTTTTAGTATTTGTTGTTATAACGACAACAGAAATACATCATGTGTGAAAATTTCAACGGTTTATGAGATTACAGCCTGGAGACACACAGACAGACAGACAGACAGACAGACAGACGGACAGAGAAGTCTTAGTAATAATGTCCCGTTTGGCACCCTTCGGGTACGGAACCCTAAAAAATGGGTTGACGCTCTCATCTACACAATGAGTTTTTTTTTACCGGCTTCCCTTTATCATAATTGCACCCTTCGCCACTGGTTGCTAGGCTTTTAATTTAGCGCGGTATATTATGCATAGCGGCCGTCGGTTATAGCCTTTACACAAAACAGAGCAGAGATAAATTGATGTAGCTGTACCTGTCAATCTGATCTTATCTAACTGCTGCACGCTGTATAATATGTTAGCATAGACTTAAGAGGAAAACAAACGGGGACTACCATAAGTTCACTAAGTGAACGAAGTCTTCGTCTATGTAACCCATAGGTCATTGTGATCTAGAAGTGAATTTAAAATAATGTGTATATAATATATGTAGCTGTTTATTAGATGTTAATTCGTGAGGAAACCTGCGGCTTGGTTGGCTAGGCTGACTAAGCTGTCAGGATGATATAGGTGTTGGGCAAGCAAGCATACTCCATCTAAAAATCAATGTTCTAGGCATTCCAGGGTCCGAGTGGTCCCTGTACTCATCTAGTGTGAGTGAAGGTGCCAATGGACGCGGTATAAATCATCTCATTACGTAGATGCAAAGGCCAAAGTTTTAGTTTATTAGATAATCACGCATGTAGGTATACTTTGTTTTCCAAAATGTCGCAATTTTTTTATGGGCGGAGTATGTTTTACAGTGAATATTCTCTGATGGGACGGCCCTCCACCAGATGGTCTGACAACCTGGTTACGGTGGCGGGGAGTCGGCGGATGCGGGCGGCACAAGACCGGGAAGCTTGGAGAACCATGAGGGAGGCCTATGTCCTGGAGTTGGCGTCGAGTGGCTGATGATGATGATTCTCGCACGACGAGAACTCAAAATTGGGATTAAGTGTGAAATTTCTTTTTTGAAATGAGCGAAGCGATGTAGGTTTTCAGGAGCGGCGTAATTTTATGTATGTATAAATAAAAGACAGGTCACTTAGTTAAATTGTCATCCATTTTATTTGCTATCACATTGAATGTTCGTTATCCCCTACATTTAAACGCCAAAGCTGACGCTTTTTCGCAATCTCTAAGTAGAGTATTGACGGCTGGAAAACCCGTTTTCGGATGTATATTTTATATCCTATGCATGTGTTTTTTTTTTTAATTTCAATCCAGTGTTATTTTCCCTGATATTATTATTATTATTTATTATTATTATTTGTAGACGGGCAGGCAGTTGGAACAACTGATAATTGCCCGCATCCTGTTTCACTTGGTTATTTTTTTCTTTTGGTCAGTGATGTGTTTGTCCAGTAAGTTCTTGAATTTGTTGACGTTTGGTGCTGAAACCACTTCTTGTGGTAATTTGTTCCATCCATTCATCCATTCATCCATTAGGGCAAACATTATTATTATTGACCCTATTTTCGTTAAAAAAGGCGCATAGGCAAGTGCGTGCACGAAGTGCGACGTTGCAACGATTACATTTGTGGCTCACCGCGTTTTTTTGTTGTGTCCATAAGTATTTTTTTCGGTTAAATGACTTGTTAATAAATAATTGCAATATTGGATATTGTTTTTACGTCACTAAACAATTGTAATTCCCTTCCTGTACCACAGATTTTGACCAGGGTAATAAGTACCTAATCCTGTTTTTGCAGGAAGTTTATGATTATGCTTATTAGTTTGCTATAAGCAATAAGGCCGCCAATTTTTCCTGATACAGTAAAGATTATTCTTATGTCATCTTATCTTATTCTACGTAAATTTCAGGGAACCGATGTTGTACAGACTTATCAGTACAACATTGGACGATTACCGTAACGACGCGACATCATCGGAATGGTTGTTTCGTACAATTACTAAGACAGTTATGCGAACTTTGTCTAAACTAGTCCAACGATGTCATTCAAGGTGAAATAGGCCATTGTCTCGATCAATATCACAGTAACCACTATCATCACATTTACAAAGCGTAGACCCTAACGTAGTCGATCTTCATTCCGCTGTCGTACCAGGTCGGGAGCCAGTCCGGCTTAGCCTGCCAGAATTGGAGCATTGCTTTATGACCACGGTTCATCCAAGGTTTGTCGTAGACGCCATCGGCAAAGTCGTGGACGCCGCCCACTCGCAAACCGAGGGATACGTAGAACTGGAATTAAAAGAATTGAATTTATTTTTATCTACGAACAAAATAATCAAATCCTTCTGAACTTCTTTGCGTATCTATGGAAAATTATAGTGGCCACACTAAATGGTTTTGATCCAAAATTTTGCAACGCTGACTGCGTCATCACTTATCACTGATACGCCAGCTGTGATTGTGTGCTTAAGAGCAAATTCGAGATTGTGTCATACGTCGGAGCGCAAGAATGCTCGGGACTGAAAGTTTTATTCAGGATTTTTGTAAGGGAAAGAATTGGTTTGCAATATACCTTGAAATCTACAAAAGTATTAAATATTTTAGATAGACCAGGGAAGTAACGGAACGGCGGCCGAGTACCGTACGGCAATCATTGGGTAGACCAACAGCCCGACGCTCGGACAATACGATCAAGTCGGCAGAAGTCCCGTGGATGCGAATGGTGAGAGACTGCAAAAGATGGCGAAAAGGCCTATAGCCAGCAGCGGGCAGGGGTAGGCTGATGATGAGGACGATGATGATGATAATGAGGATTACCATTTCATCCAAAGGTGCCATGACAGTCCCTTTCAGCCAATGTGCTGCATGTGGGACCGCGTGCTTCCTTCCCGACATGTAGAAGCCTTCGCCAGGCTCCACGGTCCCAAACTGCACACCATCCACGTACATGGCAAGGCTATCTGAAACATGCCAGCTTGAGTCAATAAAACCGCCTAAATTCGTCCATTTCCTGTCAATCAATCAAACAGACCGTACTCGTCCACTGCTTGACATATGCCTCCTCCAAGGCACGCCACTTCCTTCTGTCCTCAGCCATCCTCATCCAGCCACTATCAGCAATCTGCCTCGGAAGAACCGAATGATTTAAACTTTAGTTTCTACCTACCACTCCAGGATAATCTACCAATTATTATGTATGCACACATAATTGTAAGGGTTGTTATTTTGTCTACTTTTCTAGTCTACGTTTTGTACAAGGTCAATAGTTTAAGGTCAAGGTTAAAGCCGGCGAAAACTAGAAGTAATTGAAGTCTCATTATGAACTGGTTCTTTTAGACAGATTGACGACAAGGTGGCAGAGCAGTAAAGCACTAGACACTTGATGAATCTGACCCTTCTTACCTCTTGAGATAACTGGCCAAATGTGAACCAGGCTCCCGCTAAGGGTCTTGATTAGTCCTGGACCAAACTGAACTAAATACGTAATATTCTGACTCGCACTTAGCTGGCTTTTACGCACTACACCCGTAAATTACCATAAAGTCAAAAATGTTATTCACTATAAAAACGAAATGTCACGTGTTAGTTTCACAATTAATACATTATGCGGAGATTAAGCTAATAAAGAAACTCCACATTTATTCTTTTCAAAACAGGTTTTCTTAAAACAGAAATCGTCCCGGTTAACATTATTTAAATAACAGACATCTTTGTCTTCCCAGAAAGGTTGATCAGCAAGAAGGAGTGCACTCTTTTCCTTTCTTTAGATAGCATTAGAATGTGAAAATTACTTTGCTAAATTCCGTCAAAATCCCACAAGCGCCATGCGGTTAGTTAACTCCTGAACTGCCCTCGCGGAATGGAACGTATAGGTGGCCCATACTAAGTTGGACACAGATCTGTGTCGCGGCAGATGAGTGGTTAATGCACTGCCCTCCCTCCCAATTTTTCAAGCAGAAGCAAGACACAAACACGCATGGTGCTTGTGGGATTTTGGCGGAATTTAGCAAAGTAATTTTCACATTTTAATGCTATTATGGATTTCCGCAAAGTAACGCCTGATTCCATACAATTTCTTTAGATACGCTAAAAATCGCTACAAAAACTAACCTGGCTTCCAGATCAGCGTGTAATTATGGAAATCCTTGTTCCAACTCTCCAGGCCAATCTTCTCCTTCATCAGGTAGTTTCTGAACGGCTCAGTGTCAGAAAGTAAGGGGCCAGCGGCTAGTTTCTTGGAGAAGCTGGGGTTTCCCCGGGCGAAGGCTACGCGGATGAGACCTGAGGCATACCGGCGAGAACCGTATACGTTGTCACGGGGCTCCAGGTTGATCTCTGGGGAGAAAACGGAAGTTCGAATTTTAGTAATAATAATTTAGGGTGGTAGCCTAGTGGGTAGAACATTGGACTCGGAAGCGGGAGACCCAGGTTCGATTCCCAGTGCGGGCATGTACCCATGACTTTGTTTTCTAAGTTATATACATTTGTGAAGTTATAGTAGCAATACCACTCGCTAACGGTGACGGAAAACATCGTGAGGAAACCTGAGTGTCTGAGCTATTCATATACCTCAGCGCTTGAAATCGCCAATCCGCGGTGGGCACGCGTGGTGATTAAGCCCATACTATCTCCCTGAGAGAAGGCCTGTGCCCTACAGTGGGACGTATATATAGGCTGCTTATGTAATTTAGGGTTATTGGTTTTGAAATTAACATTTAAATTGAAAAAATGTACATATTAAAATACTACAACACTCATAAATTGTTAAAAATAATGATTTGGAAAGTCCAAGAATACTAGAATGATAGAAAAATTAAAAATACCTGAAAGCCCAAAAAGTACATGAAACTAGCGTTAAAATTAATCGGCGGAAAAACCTGTTGTTAATTTGTATGACAATCTAAGGTAACTATGCACAAGAGTCCACAATACAAAATCTGTAACCTGCTTGGTTGCATTAGTTGCATTTTTATTTCGGACAAAGTCCATAGTGCTAAAAACATTAGTAGGTACTCGTACCTACTCAAATTTAAAATTAGTCGTTATTTTAGACAGATTGAGATCCAGTGCTTGAGTATAGAACTGTCACTTCCTTGTTACTGTTAGTTGGACAAAGCGAATACAAAAATAACAACTGACAGCTCTGCTGTTAACAGCAGATTACCAGATTGTTAGTGTTCGAGAAACTGGGGGATAGGCCCTATTGTACCGTTTATGCTATGATTTAGATGAAAATTATCTGTAGGAAATAAAACAATTTTTTGGAACTAGCTTTACTTAGACTATTCTACCGGAGTCTGGCGTCATTTATTAAAACCGCAGCCTGATGTGAGGGTATCATCATCATCATTCAGCCACACGAAGTCCACTGCTGGACATAGGCCTCCTCCGTGGATTTCCAAAAAGACCGGTTGGAAGCAGCCTGCATCCAGCGTCTTCCTGCCACTTGGATGAGGTCATCTGTCCATCTTGTGGCTGGTCGTCCTACGCTGCGCGTGCTGATATGTGGTCTCCATTCGAGAACTTTTAGGCCCCATCTGCCATCAGTTCTGCATGATATGTGCCCCGCCCACTGCCACCCACTGATGTGAGGGTATGTAGTTTTATTTAGTGCCTCACTATCTCACTGTTATACGTATTTTTTGTAGGTATTTATGTATATTACTGTTTACGTATGTCTAAGTTTTATAAAATGTAATTACTTACATTTTAGCAATAATTCGCTTTACATACTTGTTACTGCACATATCAATATATTTTCTTATTTATATATATCCACGTGCCGACTATATTTTTCTTGCATTCCACTCCATTCACTCCGTTAAGACCGCAAATTGTTGGTATACAATTAGATAGTAGAAGTTATTAGCAGTTATTTCTTCGGTTTGTGCAATAGAGTATTCTCTATTTATCTAAAATTACCTGGAACCAGCCAGCTGCCAACTGGTAGCTTGGCTCTGACTTCCACCCTGCCGTACTTGAAGCTGAAGCTCTTCTTAGTGTTGACCTTTCCGGTCATAATCGGAGGCACAATATTTGCACCGGAGGCGACGCGCTTGCATTCCGTGGTGTCTATATTGCCGGTACATCTGCATATGAAATAAACATTAGAGTGTGCCTTATTATTTTTTATGAAATAATATCCAATTCGACTGTTTATCAACATTTACAATCATTTGTAGTTTTTGACCATTTCAGTAGTAACAAAGACAGAGTGAAAGGATTGAAAGTGTAAATATCAATAAATATCTGACGATTGTTTCAGGATCCCCAGGTAAAGTGTGAGAAAAAAATTGACAACTTCTAAAGTTGCCATTAAAGGGAGGGCATTATATTTTTAGATTAGGGTATGTTTATACGTTGTTGGTTACAGGTCATATTATTTTTTATCACATCTATCCAGAAAGAACTAAACAGGGACCAAAATAGGTCTTTGTCTCTAGGGGACGAAAAGTGATTTAAATTTGGAATGTGGATATTTCTATTAAAAGTTCCAATCACCAAAGAGATCAAACACGAACATTATATGAACAAGTAATTGGCTGTATGATAATAAAACCGCGCGCGAGCCAAATAAAAAAAAAAGTTTGTGAAAAAATAAAAAGACGCGCCTGGATTCCCCCGCCTTTGTTCGTAATTGTTTACATACTCAAATTCGGATTTTACTAAGTTTTTATAAATCATGAGTTAGTTGAATTCAAGTAGTGAGAATGAAAGTATTTTACGAGTATTAGCTCCAGAGAACATTGTTTTGGATGCTAAAAATGTGGTACAAACGTGAATAATTCAATGGTTGCACTTACAATTTTTTTTACATAATTTCGGTACATAATTCATGAACAGGATGCATTTGACAGGGCTTGGTACTCTCCTGTTAAGTTAAAATACCTGTGTTAGGAGAGGCCCGCTCTTTCAACGAATATAAATGTATACCTGTGTTACAATAAAGGTGTAATCTAATACTAAGTTAATGATAATTGAATACATCTAGGATTTAGTTGCAGGTTTGAATACTAAGGAATTAATATGTAAAACTAGTTCATAATTAACATGCAAACATATTAGTTTAGTTGAGTAATTCTTCTGTCTGCGCATAAGTCAGAGTTTTCAGCCAAGTTGACAGAGCTTTTTTACATTCGTGATATGTCATCGTATATGTTGATTTGTCTGTTAATTTTATTATTTTTTACTTATTTTTTCATAGAGGGTAATTAAAAGTAGAGTGTCCACCTCAGGAGCAACACTATTTTAAGCTCGAGTGGTGTACTTTGAATCCCTCGCTGCGCTCAGAATTCTACTCTAGAATCCTTCGCTCCGCTCTGGATTCAAAGAAACAATCTCGCCTTAAAAATAGTTGTTTGCTCCCTGGGTAAACAATCTACTATTTCAGCTAGGTTAAATAACTCAAGTAACTTACGTGTTAGTTAGATCAAGTTCCCCGTTCACCTTTCCCTCCTGGTATCGCTCATCTAACAGCTTTGGGCTTATGCACAAGTTTCCGTCCTCAAGGCTGAGTGTGTCGCCTTCCATGTAGACGTTAAATGGGTAGTCCTGGAAGCAATGTCAAGGCTTGAAAACGGCTGTAGCCTTGTAGCTATTGTAGCCTTAATATTGGTTCTTTCATTATTATATATTTTAACCTCTATAGAGGTCATTATAATTATTGCAGTCAGTTTTCAAAATAGCTAGTACCTTCTCTCACCCTGTTTTTCTCTCTTTCTTCTGGTCTCCGAGATGGTCTTCACTAACTTTTATCTTTGGTATCTTATGCAGATAATTTTGTCTATCGTTTATACCTTAAAAAATAGGGGTAAAGCACATGAATCGAAAGACAAAAAGACGACAATCATTTAGCGGAGAATTTAGTCAGCTTAGAATTTAGATTATGTTATAAGATGACCCCCAGATTCCATCATAATTATCAGCCTTCTCTTTCGTATGCCATCGTTCCTCACCATCCGTATACATGGGTGTCGACTCCACAATATCATGCGATTGTCGGGATCATAATACAATCATTTATCTCTTTTTAGCAAGGACTCCAACATCTACATTTCACATTGATCATCAACATCGTTAAGATTGTACTAAGCTAACTTACCGGTTCTTCAGGAAACTTGACCTCCGCTACCCACTTATCCAGATCTTTAACGTTTGTCTTGTCAAACTCTTCACTGAAGATCAGCGCACCCTTGCAGACGTTGTTCAAGTTTAATACTGTGGTCTTGGATGCCTGGCACGTGGGCGTAGGCTTAGTGATAGGGGCTTGTGTAGGGCCTGGGGCGGCTGGGCCTGTGGTGAATGGAACTGTGGGGTCTACTGAGGGATGTGGGACAACGCTGGGGTCTGCGGGGGCTCCGTCCTCGTTCACATAGCCTGCAAAGGTTTTTTGTGTTATATTATTATCATTTATTGTAATTTTGTCTCTGTCAGTCAAACTATTTTTTTATTTTTATCTACTTGCTAGAATGTGTTTTAGCTGATATAATAGCATTTTGACAATGTAATAAATAATTGCCCTTTCATCATTGGAAAGTTGGAAAAATAAAATAAGTATACTTAAGTGACACTTGTAACTGTGAGTAGATGGAAATATGTGTTAATTTTGTTTCTTTTTGTGTGTTTATTTTATTTTTAGTTTTTATTATCTTGCTTTTGTATATATTTTTCAAATTACATTGCATAAACTCACTTCTATATCCCAGAGGAGTAGGCAAAGACCAGGGTTTGCAACTTACCTGGGTCCTGACCAATATTAATTAGCAGTTGTATGCACGCACGCCAGTTTTGGGTACTTTTTATCTAGGTCTTCGCTAAAACATCCTCTCCCCCAATTTTGTTGAAGTATGTTTGCCTGGGACGTTCCTAATCTGAGTTCTAATCTAATTAGATATAAGCATCCTATCTACTGAAATATAGGCTTGATGAATCATACCTTCAACAGTCCACTCGCCATTATCCTGCCTGTATCCCAGTCCGTCCTTAATCACGTATGTCCAGAAGTAAATCTTGTCGCCAATTTTGAGCTGTGCGGTTCTGTCGCGGAATGTCCAGACACCATTTTTCGGCTTGGTGATGTCCCGCGCCCATTGTCCGGCTTCTAAACCCTCCATCTCTTCGTTGAGCTTGCCGTGGAATGCGAACAGCGAGAAGCCATCGTCTGGAATGGGCAATGTTTGTGTTTAGTGGAATGGTAGAATGGAGTTTATTATGTTATTTCGTTGTACATTGCGTAGCCGATTAGTATTCAGTGGGATGATCAGATGTGCAATGTATAACTGTCGCAGTAAAACTTGAATATTTGTAGTTCTATGAAACGGGACCTTGGTCCTCCGCTTAACCGTGGGCATTTATTTATCGAATTACTTGGTTACCTCAACAATACGTAATTAATGAAAAGCTTTCAAAAATTTTCAGTCAAAAAATGCGGTTGTTACGCTCTGCAGTGTCGCTGTTTGATCAACAACACTTGTTGAAGAATTTTTTTGTAGATTGATGTATTTCGATTGTAATTTTACATAATTCGCGCCTTGAGTACAAAACTAATGTCGCAGCCTCCGGCAATTCATTGTCATAAGGAAATGTGCATTCTGCTTAAAAAATTAAACAAAAAAGTCACATAAAATACAAATTCAATAAACTGTCTTCTGACGCAGCTGAATAAAAAACTGTAATGTAAACTAAGAAATCGCCAAACCAAACTTGTTTTTTTCTGTCTAACTCTAACTGACGAGTTTCATAAGTCGCGCATTTTAATAATAGCCCTGCATAAATAAATAAACTCTTCTCATACCAAGTTCAGTGCCCTCTCTAAGAGCTTAGAAGCTGGCTGAAACCAAAAAAAGTAATAGAAAAAGTTGCCAGTGTCGACGACCTTCCTGAGCAGATCTATTTGGGCCACCTGTGGAGATAAAATATGAGGCAATAACCATATATACAGCCGATTACAGAAAGCGGAGGTAGCGCTACGGTAGAACGCTCGTCTCACATTCGGGAGGTCGTGGGTTCGGACACCGAGCATTTACCAGTTAAAGTCATTGGCTACGTACATTTCAACATTTTCTAAGTTACGTATATTTGTGAATACCACACGCTAATCGTGAAGAAACCCTAGTGTCCGAGGGATTTGCATATATCAGCGTTTGCTACGTACAGTGGTCCAACTGTGAGTCAACGATAAGCAGGTAACTTTGCAATAAAATGTAGAGATATGTGCTGTCCTCTATATTGAATTCGCTTCAATTACCTAGTTGGTTAAATTCGCAAGCCCCGCCCCCTTGACACATAGGGTCATTTTTTGCCGTTAAGTTAGATAAGTACGATAGTTGCCTTTTTAGGGTTCCGAAGCCAGAGGTTAAGGGACCGTCCGTCTGTCACCAGGCTGTATCTCATGAACCGTGATAGTTAGACAGTTGAAATTTTCACCGATTGCCGCTATAAAAACAAATACTAAAAACAGAATAAAATAAATATTTAAGGGGGGCTCCCATACAACAAACGTGATTTTTTGCCGTTCTTGTTACCAGAACAAGTGGTTACTAAACCAGACATGGACATCACACACATGGAAATACACCTGAGCCGAGTTTCATAAAACTACAATGACTGTATTACATACATACATAAACTCACGCCTGTATCCCAGAGGATTAGGCAGAGACGAGGGACTGCCACTTGCCACGATCCTGACATATCACTTTCGCTGAACATTAACTAGTCGTTGCATGCACGCACACGGTTTCGGGTGATTGTATCATATTTTGCATTTTTATTTTCATTGCATTTTATTATGTTTGTTGTTACAAAAGAAATCTTTTTCACTTTCACTCTGTGATATTGTTCGCTGGATGTGTGACGCCAGCGATGTTCTAAGACTGGATGCAATGCAAATGTCAAATGTAACGGCGCATCAGAATTCCTGGTGGTCGGACTACAAAAAGCTATTCCGTATCTCATCTTGAACAATACCGGTTTTTGATTATTCATTAAGGTTATGCTAAATTGTTTACATCCAGTTCGCGTTGATTGATTCACTTCATGAATCACTCCTGTTACCGACACATGACTACGATGACACCTGTTATCGTGACCTCACTGAGAAGCCAGTAAACAAATTTTTTAAGGTGCTATTCAAAATTGTTGTATACGGTCCATATAACCATAAACATTTCAACCCATAATATGTAACTTGCGAGAAAAACGCGTTTTAGTGTTCCTCAGTCGACAAGGAACTCTTATGGTTTTGCCATGTCCGTCCGTCTGTCTGGCTGTCCGTCTGTCTGGCTGTCCGTCTGTCTGTCCGCGGCCTAGCTTAGAGACGACTAGTACTAGAAAAAAATTGGCATAAACATACATATTAATCTCGCCGACTAAACGGTAGAATAAAATATTAACCTGTTAGATTATGACCTTGAAAAAAACAATGCAAAAACCATTGTTATGGTGGCCTGATCTGGTCATTTAGAATTCCACAGATTAAAAAAAATGTTAGGGTACCCCCACTTCACCTAAATGCAATGGTGGGATCCAATTTTTTTCTCGCTTAAACCATAGTGTGAAGTATCGTTGGATTGGTCGTTTAAAAATATTGTGTATGCAGAAGATAATTTTTTGATTAAGGGTTCTCAATTCAAATTTTCAAATTTTTCAAATTTTTATCCGAGTAGGGCATCCCCTCCCTCTCCTGGCGAAACGGTTGATTGCAGAAACGTGAAAAAATTCAGGGTAGTAGAACACATAATGAACTTAAAACGAAAACTAGCATGGCTAAGTAGGCTTTACAAGTTAACGAGTAATAGGCGACCAACATATAAAAGGATATTTATAAGTTGGTCGCCTATTATTAATTTTCGCGTAATTTTCAATACAAAATCCATTGAAAATAACTTAGATGAAGTTGTTACTTTTGTGAAGCAGATAAAACACTCTCTTTCTACGGAACCGCACATGGCGCGTGGCCCAACACACACTTGGCCAGTTTTTTATGTATTAGAATCATTGACTTAAAATTCAATGATTTGAGTGTTTCGTTCCTTGGTTTTGTTCAGACATTTTATATTTGTAATCACTATAACGTTAAACACGTCTGACATCTAGGCACTTCACCTACTAAAAGAATACCTATGTACATAGTTGGAATGGCACCTAAAGCACCCATTGCAGGGAATAGGCGCTTTCTCACGTTTCCTACAATGTTTTTACTTAAACTGCCGCTTCTGATAACTGCCAGTTATTAACCTAAACGATTATTGAAAGACGAACGACCCGCAACAGTTACCCGGCCGTCCGTAAACAAAATAAACGCAAGAAGTTAATGTCCAATTAGGTATAATAACAAAGCACTTACCTGGCACAGTAACCCGCAGACCTCTGGGGTAGATCGCTTCTAACTTCGCATTTGGCACAGTGTACTGAGGAGCTCTCGCCTGGCCACGACAGGCTGTAATTGTGAGAAAAAAAAGTAATAATGTTTGAAAGGTTGCCATGGTTACGTGGTCTCTGAGCTAAGCTTGGCGGAGGACTGGGGAAGGCTTTATTTATCTATAGGAAGGTGTTGTGTTGTGTGGTCGTAGATCTAGGGGTGGGTAGAGGTGTCTTGCGAACGGTCGTACTCACCTGAGATTATGTTTACGGTCTTAGTCTTATTTATTTTATTTCGGTTGACCTGTAGAAAATGCCATGACCATTAAGTCCACCTTTTGTATACTGTCTATGTGCAATAAAGACTTAATAATAATAATAATAATAATTTTGTAGCAAGTGGCAAATCCTGATATTTCCCTAACCCTCAGGGATACGGGCGTGAGTTTAATATGTGAGTTGAGTATGAGTTTACGTGAAATTACCAGTCGGATAAAGTCGTCTCGTTATCGTTCAATAACCGTCCAACTTAAAAAATACAGCTTTCTATAATTTGCTGTCGACAGCGTATTAAGTTATTTAGTGATAAGGGCAACTCCGCAGCAATGGTTGAGGAGCAGTTGCACCCACTGTAATAGGAATCCTTGCTTTTGGTTCCAGTTGATGTTTCTGCTACGGTTCTTTAAGTGTCTTGATGTTTTATTGCTGCTTGTCTGCAAGTTGAAACAAAACTTTGGCCAGTGTATTTTGGCGTAATTGTGTATTTGACAAAATATCAAATGAGTTACTATTAAAACGGAATTTTGTATGAAAATACTGGCTTATGACGTCGCATTTCAGAGCACTCTTTTTATGCTTAGTCTATTTAAAAAATGTCATAACTAGCAATTGACTAAAAGAGATACATTTTCCGAGATATTTTGTAATTTTTGTTTTAATTGAACATATGAAATAATTTATTGTTGATCGTGTCAAATACCGTATTAGGTACAGCATAGAAAAATTTACTGACTCGTTGGTCTAGCGGAATTACGTCTGATTATCGTGCCGGAGGTCGTGGATTCGATTCCCACTGGGGGCCGCCGTTTACTTTTACAAATGGCCTAGGTCTGGATGTATTTCCACGTTTTTCATACCCTTGCCCGTGATTGTGTTGTGAGGAATTTATGTATTTATTTAACCTTTTAACCTTTGTCTCATTTCTAGCTAGCCGCAGTCTATTCGGTTACGTTACGTTAGCTTTGCAACTAAAACGGTAAGGTTATCCCGCTGTCGAATGTACAAGTTTACATAGAGCTGACTAGCTTTTTGGCACATTCCGACAGAGGTTTTGGCTTCTCTACAACTTACAATGCGTATGGTCATTAACCGCACAGCGCGACACTGACCGCCGCCGCGCCGGCCAGTAAAACCGCGGCGCCACAATATTATGGGTGACACCGTAACGCATACAAAAAGCTCGATAAGAGCAGTGGCCAGAAGAATAACTAGTTTGAGGACGGGTTTGAGTGCCGTGTGCCGTCTTCTCAACAGTGAATTTACTTTACTTGCAAAATTCAATTAAAAAGTAGGGTTTTTTGCATGCTGAGTCTGTGAGATGTATGGAGTTACAGTCAATGAACTCATAGAGCATCCGGTTTTTGTCCACTCCATGGTGTTGTTACTAATATGTGCTGTTATATAGGGATTCGTTTTACGGAAACAAGTTGATGTGGTTTTATCATGTCTTGTTTCTTGTTTAAAAACATAAACATAACACAAACTCACGCCTGTATCCCAGGGGTAGGCAGAGACCAGGTCTTGTTTACTTGAAGCGAAAGACGTTATGTCCGGATCGTGCCAAGTGGCACGTACATTTTATGAGTTATCGCAGGACTGCACTGACTGAAAATCAGCGCTGATGGCTCCCCTCAGCACAACGGTGACCCAGCTGCCTTTTGTGGCAATTTAGACACACCACAGGCTACCCCTTTGTTTTATCAACTTAATGCCGGATAAACTTACATGGTTTTTAGTCGGAAGAAACCGACCAAGTTTCGCCCTGATTCGCAGAGCTAAATCATGGTGAGTAGAGACGGTCTCTTGAGTAGGATTCCGACAAAAAAAACCAAGTAAGTTTATCCGGTATTAAGTAAATAATACATAAGCAGTCTATAAACGTCCCACCTCAGGGCAATTTCAATTGGCGATTTCAAGCTCTGAGGTATGTGAATAGCTCCGACACTCGGGTTTCCTCACGATGTTTTCCTTCATCGTTAGCGAGTGGCATTGCTAATAAGTTAATGATGTGCGGTGCTTACGAAAGCTTTAGTTTGAAAATACATCTATGTTTGTTATATCTTTTTTTTTATTTGTTTGCTACGTACGTTTTCTCTCTGTTATTTTTATATTATGTCACTCATCTGTTTGTTTTTTGTCTGTGATGTGTCTCCTTTCTATCTTTCTTTCTTTCTTTCTTTCTTTCTTTCTTTCTTTCAAATCCTGGTCTTTGTCTATTTTGACTTATTTCTTGTTTATTTTAAGCGAATGTATGTTAAAGTATTTCTTGTGCTTTGCCTGCAAGAGGTTGTAGACATAAATTCCATTAGAGCATCAAAGCTTTAATAATAATAATAATAACTTCCACACCACACAATCACTTGACCTGGTCCCAAACTAGGATACCCTGTGCTAAAGTAACCAGGCAAGGACATCACAAACACAACGCTAATAATAATAAAATAACGCTAAACTTTTAAACCATTTCTTGAGTCGATCGGTAAGTCGCTCAGCGTACTATGGAACGAGCTATGCTCGGAGTCTCTTTCCTTAATCACATCGGAAATGCGACAATCCGCCAATGAACTAAGGTTGGGTGACTGACATAGCCTATACGATTAGCAAGCTAAAGAACCAGTGGTGGTCACATAAGCCGAAGAACCGATTGTCGATGCAAAGTCTCTCGAGCGGAGACCACGAAGAGGCAGACGCAGCGGTCCCAAACTGGGATACCCTGTGCTAGGGTAACGAGGCAAGGATATATATAATGGAAATACAGCCAGACTGAGGCCATCAGCACAAATCAAGTACGACTTCCAGTGGGAATCGAACCTACGACCTCTGTTTGATAGTCAAGCGTGTTAACCGCTAGACCAACGAGGCAGTCGACAGAAAGAAAGAAAGATATTTATTGGAACAAATTAACACATCACAGGAAAGAAAAGGCATAGGTTGTTCTTTCCATTGTTGTTACAAACTTGCCCTTAACGTAACTGAATAGAGTGCACGTATGTAAAGGTTGATGTGCTGTTGACCATACGCATCGTGTGCAAGCGACATAAGGTTCAATCCACGTCAAGAGTTTTAACAAAGTTATCTCCCAGCAAACTGTGATATCGCGTGCAACCAGTGTTGCCAGATTATTTGGACTATATCAGAGGCATAATTTGTGCGCACCAAATCCTGTTGGAAACCTGTCGTTTGCGATAGCAACTTGTATGGAACAGCTACTTATAAAATGATAAAAATCACGTCTAACTCCACATCACACACTGGAAATTTATGCGATTTGGGTTTCCACAATTTAAGTAATCTTTGTGTTTAACTTGTAAGCTTCTGTGCTACTTTGAATAAAATACTTTTGAATTTTGTTATTTTTTCGCCAAGGCCGATATCGCCAAGTAAATATTGGCGAAATCGGCCGGCCAGGATCTGGCAACACTACTCGCGGGTGTGAGTTGTAGTTGCCAGCGATGGGTGACAATAGCGTTAGCTCTGCATGTGTAAACTAATTACTGGCGAGATGCCTCGTTACTGCGATCAAAAGGGCAGGTAGGTACTTAATTGCACCTTCTACTCGATCAAGCTAACAGTCTATCCACGTTACAACGGGCCGGCGGCGGCGATTGGCGGGCGGCTCAATTTTAATCTAAAATCATCCTTAAATACTTATAAAGTTAGAGACGATAATCATCATCATCATCATTCAGCCACAAGAAGTCCACTGCTGGACATAGGCCTCCTCCATGGATTTCCAAAAAGACCGGTTGGAAGCGGCCTGCATCCAGCGTCTTCCTGCCACTTGGATGAGGTCATCTGTCCATCTTGTGGCTGGTCGTCCTACGCTGCGCTTGCCGATATGTGGTCTCCATTCGAGAACTTTTCGGCCCCATCGGCCATCAGTTCTGCGTGCTATGTGCCCCGCCCACTGCCACTTCAACTTACTAATCCGCTGGGCTATGTCGACGACTTTCGTTCGTCTACGAATCTCATCATTTCTGATTCGATCTCGTAGAGAAATTCCGAGGCACAACACAGGCGTTCGACGACGAAGGTCATGTCAAACGCCCGTGTTGTGCCCACCCCAATAACATTGGGGAACACGACTCTCGAAGTTGTAGACGAATACGTCTACTTAGGACAAACAGTCCAACTAGGCCGGTCCAACTTTGTGAAAGAGGTCAATCGTCGAATCCAACTCGGCTGGGCAGCATTCGGGAAACTTAGAAAAGTCTTTTCGTCTAACATACCTCAATCGCTCAAGACAAAATTATACAACCAGTGTGTGTTACCAGTGATGACTTATGGCACTGAAACGTGGTCTCTAACTATGGGCCTCATAAGAAAGCTCAAGGTCACGCAACGAGCTATGGAAAGGGCTATGCTCGGAATTTCTCTACGAGACGATAATACAGTATTGTAATTAGTATTGTAGTCTCTAATTTAAAAGTATTTAAAGTTTACTTTAGTTTATATCGATGCGCCCGCACGTAGTCAGCCGGTTGTAATGTGTGTCCTTAGAGGCTCCGACAAACTAACGGTCTCATTTATAAGAACTCGATTACTTAAAACACTCGATAAAAGCCAATTAACGTAGTCTGTGTGGAGATTCTACAAGGAATAGGCGTAACCGTAGATTAAATAAACTTTATCGGAGGAGTGCTTTAGAGGAATCATGTTTTTATAAATAAGGCCATAAGTATTTTCCATCCGCAGCCGACATCATCCGACGCGCCCTGCGTGTTCAGTGCTTGCCGGTTTCGGGTACTTTTGTTTTTGCCTTTCACTAATACATTACCTGTTTGGTGTAAGGATTTCCGTCTGAGGCTTCTCTTACCGGCCCTTCCACCCACATTCATTCGATATACTTATTTCATTAATATGTTTTCCTTCATCCTCTCCATATGTCCTAAGCTCCGAACCAACGCAACATTCCTTTCTCAATTGAGTATTTGAAAAAATATCAAATGAGTCACTTTTTAAACGGAATTTTGCATGAAAATACTAGCTTATGACGTCACATTTCAGAGCACTCTTTTTATTTTTAATCTATTTAAAAATTGTAATAACTAGTAATTGTCTAAAAGAGATACATTTTCCGAGATATTTTGTAATTTTTGTTTTAATATCAATTTTTATTCCAATTTACAATATTTATTTACAATCACTGTGTTTATTTATTTATTTACAGTATTCACTGTTTATAATTAAAAATAACTAAAGGAACTGGACTTAATTAATATATAAATGATAAAAATATACAAATAACATATATTCTATATTTACAAATAAAACACCTGCCCCAGGTCACTGTCCCGCGGTAATGAGCCCGGAACGCTGGTGACGTTACGTCTTTGGATGGTCAGGCTTATCCTCTGGCCGAGGTACGCGCCAGCCCTCTGGTCTCCCGATGCGTCGATTAGGCGCGCCGCTAAGTCTTCGAACAGCAGGCGCGCCTCTGGGCCCCAAGTGCCTATGGTTTCGACACCAAACGGCGCAAATGTTTTAATCGAGCATATGAAATAATTTATTGTTGATCGTGTCAAATACCGTATTCTATGAGTTTAGTTTGTGTGACCAAAATTGACAATATTCTATTCTGACTGACTCTATTCAAAATTAACTTTTTTGTACACTTTTTAAGAAAAAAAAAATAAAGCTTATAGAAAAACGAAATAAAAAAAGACAATTGACTCAGTGCAAAATTTCACGGCGACACCATTACAAGAGCATTACCTATCAATATCTTAACTCCCTGATAAGTAGGTTGTCATTAAGTATGTATTTTAAGTAAGTACGTATTTTCCTTTCATTGTTTATATATTGTATTTTTGGGTAGGTATTTATATTAATATTATTTTGTTATTTGTGTAAATATGTATGTAGTATATTATATCATGTGCACGTGCGTAGACCCGTTTCACACCTCCGCTCCGACTCCCCAAGGTTTGCTGGAAGAAATCTCTTACAGAGATAAGCTCGCCTTTGTACATGTACTTTCTTTTGTTACCTTTCCTGTACTCTATTCTTGTGTGTGCAATAAAGTATAATAATTACAAATTTTTTTTTTGTCACGACTTAAGAAACCTTGTATTATCTTATATGTGGACTTGTCTTGATTTACAAATAAATACCAGTAAATACTCCAAACATAAGTAAATCGTCGGCTTACTGCAAGAAGTCATTTACTGCAAAAACTCACTAACCACTTTTTTTAAAGGTATGGACATATAGATGTATTGAACAATTATACAATAGTAGTGTTTTAATATCAGGCATTATTTTAACGATGTTATAAGGAAGAGGAAATCAATACAACCATTAACTAACACGAACTAAAAAGTCGTTTTTCTCACAATAGTGAATATGTCGGTTAATAAGTTCTTGCAATAAGCCGAGGAAATATTCCATAAAATTACTTACATCGACCTAGCATTGTATTTGATTTCTTTGTTATGTGCTGCTTTGTTAATTACTTACTTACTTACAATATGTACCTAAGTAGGTAAATGTATTACTAATATATATAGCTGCAATCCGGTATACTCACTGACTGACTGACTGACTGACTGACTGACAGATCATCTATAGGTTTCCTCGGAAACGGTAAGAGCTACGTGAAAATTTTGTATGAGAAAGTTGTAGGAAATGTATGATATACAGCCATCCTATGAAGCCGATTTTTGAATTTCGAACGCCTTCTCCCATACAAATGGGCTAACTTTTTTGTTTACTGGGCGATTTGGATGAAATTTGGAACGGGTATTTGTTTCGTGATCTAATTGTGAAAAAAAATTTTGAACGTTCGAAATTCAAAATAGGGGCGAGAATATGGCCGCCCAAAAAATCGACCTCTGCGCAAAAAAGTCGGCAGCCAACTGGGCACATGCTGGAGAGGTGCCCTAAACGGCATCGGGTTGTCAAAGGACCCAGGTATATGAGAAAAATCGGACATTTTGACATTTCAAGATGGTGGCCGAGATATCGACGATTGAAAATGAGAAAATTTTGTATGGAGAATTTGTACTGAAAATCGACTTTTAGTACAAAATTTTAAACAAAATTGAACAATTTTTCAAATAAACAATTTTTTGAGGCCAAAGCCGGGACGAGGAACCTCGCCGCGGCGAGGCCGAAGGCCGAGCTCCGTCCAGGCCGAGGCCGAAGGCCGAGACCATACATTTTCCGGCGAACAAGCAACAACGCAAAAGCCAGGTGGGACAAACTTGCGAGGCCGAAGGCCGAGCCCCGCGAAGCGGGCCCAAGGAACACCGCCGCGGCGAGGCCGAAGGCCGAGCTCCGTTCAGGCCGAGGCCGAAGGCCGAGACTATACATTTTCGGCGAACAAGCAACAACGCAAAAGCCAGATGGGAGAAACTTGCGAGGCCGAAGGCCGAGCTCCGCGAAGCGGGCCCCAGGAACCCCGCCGCGGCGAGGCCGAAGGCCGAGCTCCGTTCAGGCCGAGGCCGAAGGCCGAGACCATACATGTTCCCACGCGACAAATCCCAACGTCAAGTGTCTAGCGAGGCCCTAGGCCGAGCGCCGCGGAGAGCGAAGCTCGGAGCGGCTGGGGGTTGGCGCGCGAAGCGCGCAGGGGGTTCACCCCCTAGTTTTTGTATATAAAACGCGCGGAATCACGGAATAAGTGGCTGCATGACCTTATGATCTTAGCCTTGCATTTATGTCTATAATTTTCCTCGTAGGTGTAATAAAAAGCACTATACATACCTCAGGATAAAGTACAGTTCAATACCTCAAATGGTTTGCGCCCCTCGCAAGCTCGTGGCGCAAATGCCATAATCTCGGTATGGAACTGTCACTTTTTTCCCTCTGAAGTAATGTACTATTTCTAATAATAATCTAATAATACCAACATGACAGAATAACATGGCGCCAAATTGCACACGGCGTCGATAACATACTGAGGTAGGAATGTTATTGACGTGTTATCATAACAAATCAACGTAAGCTGCTTGGTATGTAGCTAATAATTATGGCTAGGTAAGTATCCGTTTATATATTAGTGATGAAAGCGCGGTCGGTAAAACCGCCTCACATTCGAGAGGTAGTAGGTTCGAATCCCAGCATGAACCAATAACTGGTTTTTTTGAGTAACGTACAGTACCACGCTCAAACCGTGAAGGAAAACATCTTGAGGAAACCTGAAGGGCCAAAGGTGTTCATATAACTCGGCACTTAAAATTGCCAATCCGCAGTGATTACGGTCATGCTCTCTCTGAGAGAATGCCTGGGCCCTAGAGTACTGAGTAAGACACTTTCGGGCGCGATGAAGGCGAGCGAGACAGAGCATTTTTTGTGGGAGTGCGAGCGAGATAGAGTATTATTGTGCAAAGCCGCTGTTATGGCCGAGGTAAGGAGGTAGCATTCCGGTTAGTTTCTATAAAATGTATGGGGAATTCGGAGTGCCTGACATTATGAGTGTAGCAAATTCGGTTTGGTGGGAGTCGGATTTCTAAAAAGCCGGTGGGTGCGGAAAACTCAAGTCTAACTAACTAACATCTATTGCGGTTTTTGCTCAATCATTACCAAGATATTGCCTGCGAATCCCGCAATAGACATCACATAGGATTCGATAGTGTCCTATCGAACGTGTAGATGATTTTGGCGTTCGACAATCTATTGCAAAACTATCGATTTTTTCGGCAACACTAATTACACTAGACAAGATATAGAATCCTATGTTATGTCTATTGCGGGATTCGCAGGCAATATCTTGGTAATGATTGAGCAAAACCCACAACAGATCGATTTACTATCGATATAGTATCGATGTCTCTTCTACTGCAATACTATCGGTAAACAGAAATACTATTCATAGTATCGATAGTTTCGTCGCTGCGAACCAATGAACTCTCGATAGTATCGATAGTTTTGATAGTATTATTGATAGTATCGATACTATCGATAGAGATCTTTAATTCAATAGTATTGGATGAAATATGCATGCAGGTAAGGTAAGGGTAAGGCGGCACGTAAGGTGCCCATACTTTATACATAGAAGAAGAAGAAGAAGAAAAACATTTATTTAACGCCATATATTATGCAGGAAAAGTAAATACAAAAAATAAGGCAGATATAGGACAAAAGCAGAAGAAATGTGAAGCTAATAGTGAGAAAAAACAAAGGCTAAGTTTACAGTGGATGTACTCTGTATGTCGATGCAGCGGAAAAAAGGCTTCATGCTCAGTATTAGCTGAGGGTTTGCACCCACAACACTGATTTTCGGCTAGGGCCTTCTGGTGACTCACGGAGCATGAAAACGGAACAAACACGCACTCATACTCATAGATACAGCCATACTTACGCATACAAGCACACTCATACATATATACATACACTTATTACACACATACACACACACACACACACACACACACACGCATACATATACACACGATGTTTACCGTTAGTATTGCAGTAGAAGAAACATCGATACTATCGATAGTATCGATGGTCTCGATAGAATCGACTGACTATCGATATTATCGTGTTTTCTTTAACCATCGAAAGGCTATCGATAGACAATCGACATTGGCCTATCAAGCGGCAACACTAAGTGTAATACGCGCAGCTTCACGATGTGTCTGTCAAGCTACAATACTCAAACCTATCGAGCTATATACTACGCTGCTGTTGCCTAAGCCCGTGTTACGGCGATTGCCAAGATTGATTACCGAGTGCCTGCAGCGGCTAATAAGGGAACGTACCCATGCTACGTGATTGAAAATCACAAAATTCAAGTCAAAATCCTCCAGGGAAATCTCGCGGGTTTTCGAGGTTTTCTATATTCAAATCATGAAATAGAATGTAGTGACTAGAATTGAGAAAGGAATGTTACGTTGGTTTGGACATGTGGAGAAGATGAAGGAAGAAAGATCGACGAAATAAATATATTGAGCGAATTTGGGTAGAAGGAATGTAAGGGACGGCTGTAAGGGACGTCCTAGGCGGACATGCTTCGACGGGGATGTAAGTATTCGTAGTGACGTGAAAAGTAAAGGGAAATTCCGTGAAAACTAGAGATGGGGAGGGGGGGGGGATATACTACGGGTGGTTCCGAATGGGACGAGAGGGTATAAATTGTAAAAAACCAGCCAAGTGCGAGCCGGACTCGCGCACGAAGGGTTCCGTACCTATATCTATACGACACTATAGTCGAAAAGATCCAGGAAAAACAGCAAAACATCTCATTTGTTCTATGGGAGTTTCCTTAAATATCTATTTTATTTTAATTTAATTATCTATTCCGTGAATATTTCAAGCGTCTACCTGTTGCGGTTATTAATATCGAGCAAAAAACGGCAAAAAATTACGTTTATTGTATCGGAGCCCCCTAAATATTTATTTTATTTTGCTTTTAGTATTTGTTGTTATGGCGATAACAGAAATACAGCATCTGTGAAAATTTCAACTGCTTAGCTATCACGATTCATGAGATACAGCCTGGTGGCAGACAGACGAACAGACAGACGGATTACTGAGACTTCACTAGTCTCAGTAATAGGGTCCCGTTTGGCACCCTTCGGGTACGGAACCCTAAAAATGGGTCACTTTGTACGGGTACGTACCCTAAATGTTGACGAAGCGAAAGAGGTTTGTCATTGTCAACATTGTCAGGAAAGTGGCGAACCCTGGTCTCTGTCTACCCCTTCGGAGTAGAGGCTTCAGTTTATGTATATATGCACTAAGAGTTTGCTTCAGTCAAACCAATAATATAACCACTTTGTACTCAACAGCGAAACATTTGAAAAGCAACCTAAACTGAACATCGTTAAGGGTTACATGGGGTGCTGAGTTAACCTTGCGGCATTTGACAGTTGGAAGCCGCAGATGCGTAACTGAATGCACCAGAATGTTCACTCCATCGAACCATACTCGCTTGACAAAGGCGATTGAAGATGAACGTGAAATTTGTCTTTATTGCCAACAAAAACTTACATAAAGTCTTAAAAGCTAAAGGCCAAAAGGCCTCATACTCAGCCTAAAGTCACACAGACACAGCATAACATTTAAACTACAGGTTGGCTGTGTAATGGTTGATTTTCATGTTTTAAATTAATAAATTAAATAATATTAATTGACATGTTGAAGTGGCAGAGGCCTGGTTACATGCCGAAGAGCCGGCAGGTAAAGGTTCTCGAGTAGAGACCAAAAACTGGTGAATGCAGCGTAGGACGACGATCTGACAGATAGCTAGGAGCAGCTGGATGAGAATGGTTAAGGACACAATGAGGTGGCGTGCTTTGAAGGAGGCTTATGTCTCGCAGTGGACCATTGTGGGCTGATTGATTGCATGCCGTAGATGGTCATAGGTTAACTACGTGCGACTTCGTAGCGCGTTTTATCGCGCAAATCTTCTAAAATGATTGACATACCATGGTTATCAGCAGCACTTCACTGTTCTCTTCACGAATATTTTGTTTTTTTTATGTTCGTGTAAAAGTAAAGTAAAGTAAAGTAAAAAATGGTTTATTGTTCATAACTTAAAATTAGGTACATTTTCCAGCGGCACCCACACTAGGAGACCCCATATCGTGGGTGCCAGTTTGTCATATGTTGTATTACGACAATAATACAGAACTTATCTAGATACTTAAGATAAATAAAAAAAAATTATATAAAAAAAAATCCATAGCATGCAATTTTGTTTGTGTACCTTCGTGTTTACTTTATGTTTCTGTGACAATTTAAATAAATGTCTTCTTTCTTTCACTCAGGTAACTCGCATTAAAACGCGTTGATATGCGTTGTTATGTTAGGGCTTTCGATACATTTGTAACGTTAGAGGAGGCGTTTGTCTCTACAACACTAGGTTTAACCTAGTTGCTATTAGCCCTTCTGTAGACCCTCTGGAAGCCATAGTCCTCGAGACTAAATTGATGCTTTATCCAAAGGGTCATTGCCCCTTTGTCTTGCGTAGGAAGAGCTTCTACCTCCCGATTCTATGACGACTAAACAAGGCACTGATATTCTCAGTAAGCTAATGGTTCCTAGGTACCTACAGGAGCTTTGCTTGCTTTGTTAAAAATATCCTATTTTCTAATCCAGGACATGGTCTAACTTTGTGCCAAATTTAACGAAACTTAGAGTTCATCCGCTTATGCGTAATTGTGCAATAAGCATCCAGACAGTCCTGTAAACGATCCAAGGAAGTTTTACTTACAATCTCGTGTCGCATCACGGGTAGGCGCGTAATCCTGAAGAGAGGTGATCGGTTTAAGGCAGTGACTTTTCTGGCGGGATTGAAAAATACCGCTATACCATGGAATCAATCGACAACCCGTTATGCTGAGGATGACTCAGGGAAGAGGAGACATCCCCCGTGAGATCCCATCACTGGGAAAAGGCGTGCATGCATGTAACGACCAATGAATGCTGATGAAGCGTAAAAGATTTGTCAGGATCTTGGCAAATGGAAAACCCTAATCTCTGCCTATCCCTCCGGGATCTATGTATGTTTGTAGAGTGGTAAAGCAATGACTCGCCATCATGGAGAGGCTGGGGTCCATTTAGACCTGCAGTGACATAAAGCACTGCTCGCTTTCTGGGCAAAAATAGATTGGCTAGAGTATAGTACTTCCGGCCCTGTTTCGGACCATATGCTCCTCGTATGAGAGGCAAAGTGCGGAAATCTTAGGTCTATTTAGACCTCTTATTAAGCCGCATGAGAAGTACGACGTCTTGTATTCTTACAAAAATTTATTGCTTATCATAGTATCCTACGTTAGTGAAAAGGGCGAAAAGGACGTTGTCGAAAAAAATTGCACTTTCTTTTAAAGAACAGAAGAAAGTTTTTTTGTAGCTCCTGAATTTGCTCCGGAATACAATATTGACACGGGAACGTAACCTATGAAGGAATAACTACTTACAGCTGGAATAATGGTAGCCTGTCTCCAAGTTTTTGTGCAATTTCAACAATTCTCGTGCGTTTCTCCGGCACAGAATCAAGGCGTATCAGGACTATAATTGGGTCCGTTCCAGCTTGAACTCTGGAGGCATCTCAGTGACGTCAATCTGAGTGGAGACTCGGGATGGTTCTTTATTAAATTACCCTTTGCGCAGACCACTATAAGCTCTCTCAATCAGAGGCGATATTGGTTAGATTTGCAAACTAATAAAGGTTGAGGCTTTTGTTTGTACAGTCGGCAGCAGTTCGTTGACCAATCTTTACATTTTTGTTGCAAAGTAACCCGTAGCGTAACTGAGTAGAGTGTTTTACAACTAATCTATATTCGTTCAACACTGGGCACAACCCGCCAAGGTACGCCAATTTTTTGTGTACTAGGCCATCGTAATCTAGCCAATCCAGTTGTAATTATATGAAATTCATCAAACGCAAATAGTCGTCACGATTAGCAAGGTACAGTTTACAGCTAAAACATTTCATGAATATTTATCCATAACGTAACGGAGCGGCGGTAGAACGCCGGCTTCTCATTCGGGAGGTCGTGGATTTGAGTCCCGATATGTACCAATATACGGCGGTGGTAGCCTAGTGGGTAGAACCTCGGACTCGGAAGTGGGAACCCAGGTTCGATCCCCGGTGCGGGCATGTACCTATAACTTGGTTTTCTAAGTTATGTACATTTGGTTATAGTAGCAATAGCACTCGGTAACGGTGAAGGAAATCGTGAGGAAACCTGAGTGTCTGAGCTATTCACATACCTCAGCGCTTGAAATCGCCAATCCGCGGTGGGCACGCGTGGTGATTAAGCCCATGCTCTCTCCCTGAGAGAACGCCTGTGCCCTACAGTGGGACGTATATAGGCTGCTTATTTTATGTACCATTGACTTGTTTTCTAAGTTACGTACAATTGTGAAGTTATAGTAGCAATGCCCTGGCTAACCGTGAAGGAAAACATCGTGAGGAAACCTGAGTGTCCGAGGTGTTCACATACCTCAGTGCTTGAAATTGCCAATCCGCGATGATTACACTCACACTCTCTCCCTGAGAGAAGGCCTGTGCCCTACAGTGGGACGTATTATAGGCTGCATTATTATCCGTAACATCACGATTTGACAGCACTAGTAGAGTACGCATGTGAAGGTCGATGTTTTAATGGTATATCGGGCACACGTGATCTGAAGACTCTGAAGCTATTTCGAGAAACGGGTGGTTTGTGTCATAAAGCTACGTACATTTGTTAATTTAAAGTATCAATACGACTTGCAAACTGAAAGAAAACTTCGTGAGGGAACCTGCGTTTCTGCATAAAAAAACAGCTCTATGAGGTTCGCCAACATTTAAGTTTAGTTACACTGTACCGGCGTATTTTTGGGTAATCGGGTAATATAATGAATGTTCTTCTATCCTCTACGTGACAGGCTTTGCCCAGTGTTGGCCTCAGCTTATTAGTAAAAATGTACCTAATTATGGCAATAAATATTTGTATCTTATCTTCATTGAAAAAAAAAAATATTTTACAGATATTTTTGCCAAAAATGCCTTGCAAATCTATCGTTGAAATTGAAATTGAAAAAAAAAATCATAATAATATAAATAATTCTAAACTTAGGGATATTGATAAAAAGGGGGTTTGCTCAGCATAGATGTTGTGTTAGACACAACGCTGATTTTCAGCAAGTCCCTGTTAAATGTTTGATATAATAAGAATTAAATAATAACAATTACAATTAGAGAAATAAAGTGTACTTACTTGCACAGTGAAAGTGGAAGTGAACTTCATTTATTTCCAAAAACACACTTTATACATAAATATACACATAAGCTAACATAATTAAAACGATATTAACGATAAGATAGTATTTATGCCAAATGGGATATTACAGTCCCAGGTCATGCTGCCTAGTCCTAGGTATTTTGCCTTAGGTTCTCTATCGTGGGTCGATTTTAAAAATAAATCAAATATTAAGGATGTGGGCTGAAGAGCTGCAATACCTTTGCCTAGAAGTATAAAAAAACTAACTGTCAATGTCATGTTGACATCCGAATATAATCTGTGATCTTTCTGTGAATTTGACGTTTGTCACTCCGCGATCGTCTTCTCTGCCGCCCAACGTTTGCGATGGCGCTCGGTGGCAAGTCTCGCCCACCTATTCGGATGCATGCGGCTTCCCTGGCCACACGGTTGCACAGCCCGATAAATTATTCATATTATTATTATTCATATTAATTCATTGCTAATAAATAACACGGTAATTGACACGGTCAACAATAAATTATTTCATATGCTCGATTAAAACAAAAATTACAAAATATCTAGGAAAATGTATCTCTTTTAGTCAATTACTAGTTATTACTATTTTTAAATAGATTAAACATAAAAAGAGTGCTCTAAAATGTGACGTCATAAGAGAGTATTTTCATACAAATTCCGTTTTAAAAGTAACTCATTTGATATTTTGTCAAATACCCAATTATCAAGTTAATTTATTGACTAGATTATTATCCGGTAATTGTCCGCGTCACAGATTTTCTTCAACACATTTTTGATGGTATATTTTACAAAACTCTAACAGCGCACCAATTCACTGGATAAGTAAGTAAATAGGTGTCCTTGGATAAATAATTTATTCAGATAAAATAGGTTTAGGTACCAACCTGCAATCCGATTTAAAACAGCATGTAGGAATGCCTATTACATGCAATTAGTCAACGCTTTGCTCAGCAAACACTATGATAGAAATACTACTATTGTATTATAATACAATCTTGAATCCCTGTGCTGTTTCCCAATAATTATTAATAGGAACAGTGATTAAAGAAAGTGACTTGATACATTACTATAGGTACTTATTAGCTTTGAATGCAGGGAAAATCATTATCTGTGCTTAAAACTTTGCCACTAAATGCCCGGATAGATAAACTAAACTGGCTATTGTATAATGGCACAAACGTGATAGTGAAAATACAGTCGTTGGTCTAGCCATTAAGACGCTTAGCTACCAAAATAGAGGTCGTGGGTTCGTTTGTCACTGAGATTTGTACAAACTGCCTCTGTCTGGGTGTATTTTCATGTTTGTGACGTCCTTGCCTGGTTACCATAGCACAGGGTATCCTAGTTTGGGACCAGGTCAAGTGATTGTATTGTGTGGAAGTTATTATTATCTACTTGTGTTTGTTGGCCCTACAATAGTAGGTGCCATGGCCCCGTTGAGAACCAAAGCAAATATTGACCGGAGATCGGCTAACAACAAAACATAATATTGTTTATTCAAATACGCCTACACGTTTGTAAACAAATTCAACTTCAACTATACAAATAACAACCAACTTCAGTGTTATATATTAACCACGTCGGAAAATGTAGGCTTCGTTTTCATTGTACTGGGTGTATGAGGAGAGCATGTGCAACTCAACTCTGTCGCACAGCAGATGTTGTAGATTGTAGGGCGGCGGTGCATGAAGAAACTAGATGTCCATGTTCAGGTCTTCATGGTGTTTATTGAGTACTGTGCACAGTTGCATAACGGAAGACGTATGTTATTACTGAGAGGCAAAGCAAACTGTCTGGCGCAGGCAAAACCTGTGAGGTCGATTGCGCACAGTGCACGTCAGCAATACGGCGACATGGAAAGGAGCACGATGCTAGCCCGTACAAAGTGATTAAATTCATATGCGGTAGCAGCGCATCGGTAGAATGCTTGCCTTAAATCTGAGAGGTTCTGGGTTTGATCCTGGCACGTACCTTTATTTTCTGACAATTTGAAGTAGCGTTACCACTCGCTAATGTAAAACATCACGAGGAAAGCCGAGTATCTGAAGTGTTTATTTTATTACTTTATTACATACTTCAGCATTGATATCCCAAATCTCTCTCTCTCTAAGAGATGGCTTCTGCCTGTCCCAGGCAGTGGGACGTTCCACAGATTTACGTTCATCAATCAGCCCCTACCCGTTAGCTGCTGGAAGTAGGCCTTGGGAGAGGCAACGACAATTTGAAGCACTTTAAACAAGAATGTCAAGTAGATAAAGCCATTTTTTTTTCAACCTTGCAACCGGCGCTTGTTTTTTTTTTGTGAATAATATGTTAAAATATATTTATCTTTTCGCGGTGGTAGCCTAGTGGGTAGAACATTGGACTCGGAAGGGTAAGACCCAGGTTCGATTCCCAGTGCGTGTATACCTACATGTACTTCTAATTATTTAAATAATTTCTAACTTTTTAGTGCTGTAGTGTTTCGAAGTCGGTTTTTATTTAATTTTTTTTGTCGTTCTTGTTATAGAAGAATTCGGGATTTCGCGGAATTTCCACGACAAATGCGTGTATATGAGCCAGCCATCTGGTGGTGCGATAGAAGAAAGGGGACGGGGGTATAAGATCGTCTAGTCCCCTCTACACCCCCTTCAAAATACATCTTGTACGACGGAAAGGCAGGCGACCTTACGACAGATTCTTCAACAAATAATGAAACGTTTAGCAAAATTATAAAAGGGGCAACAGTGTGCCAACAAAATTACTTAACTTACGTAACTTAGAAAACATATTAAGTGAATTGGTACATGCCGGATGAATCTGAAAACTCATGCATTGAAGAAACTGCTGTAACAGCCACATAAGCCTTGAAGGTGAACTCAGAATAATATCGAGTGCTTAGGTAATAGTTTTATTTCCTGTGAGGTTCCAACATCCGCTATTAAGAGCTTTTATATCTCACTAGCTGTTGCCCGCGACTTCGTTCGCGTGGTAATTTTGATGTGTATTTTTCTGGGATAAAAAATTGCCTGTGTGCTAATCCAGACTATAATCTATCTCTGTGCAAAATTTCATCCGGATCCGTTCAGCCGTTTTTGCGTGAAAGAGTAACAAACATCCATCCATACATACAAACCTTCGCATATATAATATTAGGAAGGATGTTGCTTTGTTGGACAATACAACCTCATAAAGCTTTAAATTGTAGACAGTAGACTCACATCCCGGAAGTTCTAGGATCTAACCAATAGGATCCAATACCAATAGGTAATGCCGTATTCTTCTTTTTGTCTTCTTCGTCGTTTCTTTGAGGTTTGAGGAACACGATCATGGGTTGCTCGTTTCCACAGCGAATGGTTTACCGCCAAGTGGACCGCCTGGTACGTACTGCCGGCTATTAATAATGCCCTATGAGAGTCAAGTAATTAATAATTAGGTGTTGAAGGTTCTTAAATGAATGGGATAAAAGAGTAAAATAGAACGAGCAAACCACTTGATAGACATAGCAGCTCTCCGTGTTTTAACGATTTCCACCAAAAGGTTTGTTTACACGCTGTGAAAAGCTGAATGTAAAAATAGATAAGTATGAAGAACAAGTAGAAATATAGTCATTTATGACCATAATGTATATTGATGAGGCGACAGAGGCATCGTGGCAAGTGGCAAACCTTGGTCTCTGCATACTCCTCCGGAATACACGCGTAATTTAACCCTTTGTTATATATTTTCTACAGCCAAGGAAAGGAAGTCCCGGGGAACTTCGTTCCGCCACAGAATCCGTTCATACAATTCTTGCACAACGCCATCTATTTTTAAAACACAACGTTCGCTCGCACAACGCCATCTATTTTAATCTTGAAGCAAATATTATCCCATGGGAACGCATTACCGAGATATTCAGGTCTTTGTCCATCTGGGATACAGGCGTGAGTTTATGTTATGTTATGTTGTCCATCTGTATGCCAAATTTCATGTAGATCCGTTCAGCCGTTATTGCGTGATTGAGTAACAAACATCCAAACATCTTCACAAACTTTCACATTTATAATGTTATATATAGTAGGACTAGCAGAATTTCACTCCACTAAACGTCCCGATGCGTCTCGGCTAAAGTGGACATGAATATGCAACGATAGATCAAAACTACAGTCACTGAAAGCTCCAAGGCAGGAATTACTTCCCGTAAAGATAACAATACTTAAAGATTACAATTACATAGTGTAAATGTAATTATTCTATGTATTTAACCATATTGTACAATTGTTTGTTTTCTTTCAATAAATAAAAATAAATAAATAAATACTTCTGACTTCTAAGTCTTAAACTCTTAAAAGTTTAGTGTAGTTAATTTGAATCACCGTGAAATAAAGTACAAAACCGATGAAAAATACATCACTACCACCCGTGCCATATATGGGTTACCTAACACGATACATTTCCTGTATATCTACGTTCACAACATGATTTCCTCGGGATTTTCATACATCACACTTTGCTGCGCCTGAAGGATTGTTTTATTCCAGGAAATCTAAAACGCCGGCTGTCCTTTTACCCAATGCTCCTCGCTGAAACCGGGCCACAGCGGGGGGCGCATGCAACAAGTCCCGCGGGGGGGGAGTCCCACTTTTCCCCGCGTTTTCCAGCCAGTACCGTTTCAACAATGGCGACGGATGGCCGCACGAAGCGCTCCCAGTCGATATGCGCGCCCGCCTCCGCGAGTATGGAGGCGCTGGCTGCCCCCGCAGAGACCACGCCGGCTCCGCGGCGCCGCCCCGCCACGCGCTCCCAGTCGGCCCGTATAACTGGCGGGAGATCAGTTCGGCACAGGAGGACCCAACAGCAGCAGCAGCTCGACAGGGAAACCAGAGCCCGCTACAGCTCCGAACCCAGGCTTGCTGATGCGGAGACGCCTCCTCAAGTCCGCAGGCAGGCTTCCGCTAGAAGGCGCCCGCCTCCCGGCCAGTCTAGCCAACCGAGGAGGTCCAACGCCTTCCTCGACGTCCCGAAGCCCCAGGCCCAGCCAGAAGAAGAACCCGACGAGGACTCCTACAGGCTGCGTACGTTCAACATCTCACAGAAAGGAGGTCAGTGCTACGGAGTGTGTTCAACTTGTTCTAAATTTAAATTTTGACGCTTCGAAGTTTGAGTGTGCGTTGGGTTTTCTTTTTTTACCCGTGCGTGAAACAGCATCGGAAAAGTTGGCAGACGGCCGCGGCACGACGCGGTTTAATCAACGCAATTATATAGGGATTCTCCTCTATTGAGATGACTTTCGTAGTTTTTTTTCCGGACAGACTGTCGGATTTATAGCTCTCGCTCCAGGAACTGTTTGCGTTAACCGGGTTAAAAGGAAGGATTGGGCTATTAAAATCTTTCCGGCGCTAATCGTGAATCACGCGCGCGTTTACGAGGGCACCTATAAATCAGTCGCTTTGCAAGTGTTCGCGTTTTACATAAATGTAAACGGCCAGTTGCTCGAAGAAGCGGACAAAACAAAAAGAATTAGCTTATTTTTACCTTTATCGCAAGACGAAAACGGCCAGTCTTTTTCTCGCGCGGACATTGACTTTTTGCGAATTGCGAAGATTGAATTTTTTTCATGAAAAAGAAAAGTTTATTTTCATAGAGGAATTTCATTAAAAGGCGGCAGCTGTCGACAATGGATCCGCTGAGGGTAGTTTGCATAATGCAAGTGGATAGACAATACCACGCGATTGCGGTCAGCTATTGTCATCGTAAAGAAAGACGTGGCAATAGAAAGAGCTTGCTGTAGGCACTTTAAGGCTTAGAACAAATAAGCTATCTGATTCGCAAGGAAAATAAATATCTGATTCGCAAAGCTGTGCTCTCTTCAAACACTTTTCCAAGATGGCGCGGGTCAATTCGGCGAAAAAGAATGATTGAAAAGGTTTGCATTTTTTTTTTGTTTTCAAGACAGTTGAGTTGAAACGAAGCCAATAAAATTAAAAGATGCTGATTCAATCCAAACTCAATATTGACAATGTGACATTTTATAGTACTTTATCAAAGATAAAATAAGTAAGATTATAATTAGTTTACCTCTCATTAAGTAGTTTCATTAACAACTTTTTTTAAAGCTTAAATGTTCGGTTCCAATCAAAACTTGATCAATTTGTTCAAAGCGAGATTGTCAATTAAATTAGCCAAGCATTGGGCCTTAATCTTTACTAGACAAGTACGTAATTACTTGTTAATTACAGTTTAAAGTAGTTGCAGTTTAAATTGATTATTTACCTTTTAGCATAAAAAAGAATATTAATAACTTCCCTCTTAGAATAGAATGTCCGGAACAATTTAATGAACAGCCAAAATTATTAAAAAACTTGTCACGGGCCGGTTGTAAAAATATTTTTTCTGAAAAAGAACTGAATAAAGAAATGAAATTATGATTAAATTTACATTTATTTTTTCGCTGAAAGACACTTATTATAACGAACATAAAAGGAACATCTGCCTACCAGGAAATTCTAAAGTAAGTATTATGGGGCCTCCCATTTCAATTTCTTCCTTTATTTAAAAAAAAAAAAGGAGTTTTTAATCCGATGATAGCGAAAGAGGAAAGAGGTCACATAATGTTACCTAAAAAATAAATTGTACCTACGCGTGGTGATTAACGCCATACTCTCTCTGGTACCTACTATGACGTGATTAAGCTCCTACTCTCTGTGTCTTTCAGAGAGAAAGAGTCTGTGCCCTTCGTTGGAACTGTCTCGTTGGTCTATAGGTCCGATTCCCGGTGGATGCCGCCGTACTTGATTTATTTATTTATTTATTTATTTATTGAGTTTTAGGAAAACCATCGACTAAAAATAACATGATAAAAAGGTACATTGTACATTATAGAAACTGAGAGTCATTAAAAGGTTTTCACTTATAGCGACACTGTAGTTCAGAGCACACAAAGATTTACAATATCGAAAAAAAAAAACCATACTTAAATAAGTTTAGCAAAACAGTCAAATCTAAAAATCACCTATGTAATAAACAAACAATGTAAAAGAACCAAGCCCATCACCCAGTAGCATGGTGGTAGTAGTGATTTGTACAAATCACCTCAACCGTGTTTTTTTTTTTGCATTTTAAGAGAGTCTAAGCATCCCAAATAAGAATGGTAACTTTCACACAATACAAGCACTTGTCCTGGCTCCAAATTAGGATACCCTGTGCTATGATAACCAGGTAATCACATCACAAACACCAGGCAATCCCATCGCAAACATGTAAATACACTTAGACTGAGGCCATTCGTACAAATGAAGTTCGGCGGGCTTCAGTGGGATCGAAAACACTACCTCTGTATTGGTAGTCAAACGCACTACCGTAAGACCAACGAGGCAACTTACAAGAAAAGTCGTAAAACAATACATTATCATCGTCAGGCCAGAATTAAAATGAAAGTCGTATTTATCATCATCATCATTCAGTCACAAGAAGTCCACTGCTGGACATAGGCCTCCACCGTGGATTTCCAAAAAGACCGGTTGGAAGCGGCCTGCATCCAGCGCCTTCCTGCCAGTTTGTATTTATAGTATTTACATTTTATATTAATATAGTATTTACGTGACATGATTTTCCAGGATATACGAAAACCTTAAAAGTAAAGAAAAAACATATCGATTTTTGCTGTTCTAAGATAATTAATTGATCTCACTGATTCAGCAAATGCTCTGGCCGATGATCTAACTCATGATATCTCATGATCGTATTAAAAAAAAGTATATTATTTAACACGAAATACTTATCGGGGGCAAACAACCCAAATTTCGTTGCATTTATTTACCTCTTTCAGTCACAGCTAAGCCTCTGTCATTAAATAAATAAGTAACTTTCACACAACACAATCACTTGACCTGGTTCCAAACTAGGATACCCTGTGGATATCCTTTTTGGGTTCAGGAGAATTGGGGCTTGATTGCCACTGACGTCTGCCGTAAATTTGTACAAATGGCCTCAGTCTGGGTGAATTTTTCCGTTTGTGACGTCCTTGCCTGGTTACCATAGCACAGGGTATCCTAGTTTGGGACCAGGTCAAGATTGTATTGTGTGGAAGTTGTTTTTATTCTTAGAATAGTCCAAAGTAAATAAATTATAGACTTAAAAGCAAATATTGGCAAAACAAATATATGTGTGAATGTGGGAATGAAGGGCCTGTAAGTGACATGCCAGGCGGACATATTTCGACCAAATAGGGGATGCCTTAGCAAAGGGCAAGACAAAAAGTACCCGAAACCAGCGTGCGTGCATGTAACGACTAATGAATCTTGAGGAAGCAAAAGTGATATGTCAAGATCGTGGCAAGTGGCAGTCCCTGGTGTCTGCCTACCCCTCTGGGATAAAGGCGTGAGTTCATATGTGTATGTATCTATGTAGTAAGAAGCAAAGCAAAATTTTAGTCACTCCGGGCAATAAATAAATTAACAAATTAAGTAACCATATTTACAGTAATTTAATAATTCCGATTACATATTCAAAGGAACACCACACACACTTTTCATGGATCTCACTTCTAAAGCAGCGCTACTTTCTTGATTCTCTTAATTATTTTATTTACTCTGCTTTATTGGTGTAAAACAGGTAACAAACAATCAATAAATACAATAAATACATCTGGATTGTCATCCAAAGTAAACATAAGATTAAGAAAATGTAAACAAGCTTACAAAACAAAACACGACTTAAACTGAACTAGTCTAATATTTTAACAAACTTAAATTCTGAGAAATAAAGGTACAGAAATACTTTAATTTTATTGTTAATCTTTTAATTGATACAGAATATAATATAAATTAGCTTCAATTTTGACGCAGGTTGTATTATGAGGAGTATGAAGAGTAATAAAATTAATAATGAACAGCCAATTCTAATTATGTCGTAGACTTTGTCAAGATTTCCACTTGAAGTATCGTTGTTTGACAAACAAGGCTTCTACAATAAGGGCAAGGAAACAATCTTTTGTCTTTCATCTTTTTTTAAGTTGACGAATTAATTACAAAGGTATTTAGAACAGGTAAAGCTTGGGCAAACAAGACAAACGGTGTAATTTATAAAAGTAGTTTCCACAAAAAAAATCTTAAGCCAGAGTTTGAACGGGTTTTAAACAGGATTGAACCATTATTTATAAAGTGAAATATCCATTTTATTTCTGCTATAACCCTTCCGAAAGTAACTTTTAACTGTTCGACAAGTTTAACCTTCTCCGTCCTGACCTTGAAAATATCAGTTGAAAACCATTGTTATTTTCAAGGTCAAAACTGAGGAGGTTATTTTATACCACAGATCCAAAGCTCAAACAAAAACCTTCCTGTTTATTTTTTTATTTAAGGCACACCAACAGGTAACTTACAAGTATTACGCTATAGCTATAACATGGTATATTCTATAAATACTATGGATAATATTAGGGGTTAAAGTATGAAATTGCCGTTTTATTGCAATAGGTTCTTTGAATTGACATAGAATCTTCATGGTTTGAGGTTTTCGAATGAAACTTTTTTCAAATGGTTTCTATGATGTTCTTTTTTTAAAAAATGTGAAACATTTGAATATCGACTTTCAATTGTTTTTGTTATTCAATTTAGACAAGAAAGATGGATACTGCGAAAATTCGAGTGATTATGAGGCACCCATTTTTCGTATTTTTTTATTTTATTGATTTGACGCAAGTGAGTTAATATTGTGAGTAAGGTAACGTTAAACCATGCCGCTAATTCCTGGGTAGTTTGACTAGGGTCGGCTTCCACTATCTCTCTTAATTCATCGTTATTCACCTGTGTGGGCGGTCTTCCTCGTGGCTCGTTCTTTAAGTCGAAATTTCCATCACGAAAGCGTTTAAACCAAAATCGCACGGTGCGTTCATTAGTAGACCCCTCTCCAAACGCAGCATTGATATTGCGGGCTGTTTCTGCCGCGTTAGTTCCGCGTCGGAACTCGTATTCAAAAATCACTCGAATTTTCGCAGTATCCATCTTTCTTGTCTAAATTGAATAACAAAAACAATTGAAAGTCGATATTCAAATGTTTCACATTTTTTAAAAAAAGAACATCATAGAAACCATTTGAAAAAAGTTTCATTCGAAAACCTCAAACCACGAAGATTCTATGTCAATTCAAAGAACCTATTGCAATAAAACGGCAATTTCATACTTTAACCCCTATTATATTGGGAGGTCTTGACTCTATACTAAAGCATATTAACTACAATTTTAACTATAGTTATTAGATATAAACTAACAACTTTTAATAAATCTGGGAATACTACTATTAGAAGACTTTTGAAATAATTTGGACAATGAATCAGAGTATAGCTTGTTTACATGTCAAAGGAACTTCGTGATTCAATATAGGTATTTTCTAAATTTTGTTACCTGTAATTTGGAATCTATGCATGATGTTCATAAAATAAACGCCTGTGTTACTAGAACGTCTGTGTCTACTAATACTGTTGTGCTGTTGATAGACTCTATACACCACAAGAACTTCGAATCTCATTGCCCGACCTGCGAACGCCAAGCGTAGCGCTAACGTGGTGGAGTAAACGGGAAGGAAAAAGTTTAGATGGCAAATTGTTTTTTCCGGTTTGTCTGTGAAAATTCGTGATTTCGATACGTATTGACAAAATCAATCAATTAAAATGTAATTTTTCAAGCAGATGCTGTATTTTGCAGTTCCATTAAGGAAATAGTGTTAACTCCTTCTCTACATTATAATTTCCACCGTGCCCGTGAACTTTCAGTGTAAATAAACCTTGTACATATATTAACTGTTTTCCTGTCCTTGTTGCCGGATCCTAAATGACACAATCATTACCGTACTAATATGACTATTTTAAAAACCTATTTAGAGGCTACAAATTCCACCCATGCCGGGATTTGAACCCGCGACCTCTGGCTAACCGTGCCAGCGCTCTCCCAACTGAGCTAATGGGTAAGTGCAGGCATCAGTGAAATTTCGAGCCTCTTTACAAACTTCTCTGTATTACGTACAGGGGATTGTCTGTATTATGTAAAGAGGCTTGAAATGTCACTGATGTCTGCACTTGCCCATTAGCTCAGTTGGGAGCGCGCCGGCACGGTGGAATTTTTAGCCTCTAAATAGGTTTTTAAAATTGTCCTCAGCACGGGTTTGTGCAACAAAAAGAATATAATAATATAATAATAATAATAACTATGTTTAGCAAGTATACATTTTAGAGACTTGCCTCCCCGGGTTTGCCACCTGGGCCGCGTTTCATATAACTACAATTCGATGTATATTATGTAACTGTCTTCCTACTTGTTAATCTGTGGGTTAATCGACTTCGCAATGTACAAAAAATTGTCTTAGTAAACCAAGTAGTAGTTGTAGTTCTATGAAACAGGCCCCTGACGAACATATTTCACTTCACGAACGGTTTCGGTTTGCTTTTGTAGACAAAAGTTGAATGAAACAATCAAAAAGCCGAATAAAATAAAGGTGAAACAGATGGAATTACAAAATGGAGCCCGGTCAATTTTACGATAGATAAGATAAAGATAAAAAAGTATTTATTGCCTTCTCAAAATACAACTTCAAACAAAATAAGACAAATAACTAGGTTATGATATTATAATGACAAGGCAAAAGGTGGCGCTGTTCTGGGACTAGCCCGAGCAGCGCTGGTTTTCAGCCGCTGTCTTCTTTTTAAGATGATGTGTGGGGTAGACATACATCATAGAATTACGATGTACGTCTAACAAATTTGTAAAGTATCAATGCTTGTCACTACCATAATCATTAAACATCAAACCATCCTCGGACAAAGCTCTCAGACTCTTCACAGCTGATATTTCACGGACTTCATTGATTGGTACGTAAGGCGGCTTGAATGTACTAGAAGGAACTTTACCTAAAAGTTTATCTAAGACTATCTGCAAATCGTTTACCCAATCGTCGAGTTTGTCATAGTCTTTTTGGTTTTCGTCTAAACCACCTCGATTCTTTTCTTCGCCGACGCGTACAGGTACTGTTTCGAATCTTCTTGTCTTATCATCAGCCTTAAATTTTTTTGGGTCATCAGTTTTAGTTTTTGCGCTGAATTTGAGAACATCGACATTATTTAACTTGTCATATTTCAGAGATCCTGTTTCAGCAATTTTAGTTTTAGTTAGCAATGGTTGTAAATTTGTTTGCAATGTCCCATTTTTTGTCGCAGCTATTGCAACGGTTGGCTTCGTTGCTTTAGTCTTAGTTGAATGTGTTTCATTTCCAACATCAGCACTTGTAAATATCGTTTGGTTTTCTGCAAAATTTGTAATAATTACGAAATCTTTTGATACTTTCGGTTTTACAACTTCGTTCATATCATTAGACTTGTTTGTATTACTTGAAGTAACTAAATTTTGTGATTCACCTTTTAAACTTAAAATACCTTCTTTAGTACCGTTAATTGCACTTTGGCGTCTTTGAAGACTATTTAGTTTGTGATTAGTATAATACAGTAATTTACTTTTTGCTTCCTCGTTTTGTAATTTAATTTTATTTTCAAATCTGCTTGATGTTGAAGTTTCACTTGATATTTCTTTCGGGTATATTCTCATAGGTATTGCATCGATTATGCCTAATTTTGGCATGATCACTTTATGTTTTTTTCCTGGGTTTAAATATGATATTCTAGTTTTACTAGCATCCGGATTGGGTGCATTAGATGAAGCATTATTGTTTGTTGGTGTTAAAATATCTCTTAAAGTCGTACTTATTTCACTAACATTGGACGTGAATGTATTGTTTTGTTTTTCTTGTATCAGAAGTAATATTTTATCTTTTACTATAGAAAGTTTAGCTAGTAACCTACTCTTGATTTCATTTAACTCGGTGATATTGGTGGAATTTCCTTTTGTTTTCAGTGGTTCCATTTCTGACAAATTTTGGCCAGGTACATTTAATTCGGTTTTATTTAATGTAATTGCTGTATGGCTTTTTACCGGCAGCTGTGCTGTAACATATTTTATTAATTTGGATTCCTTGGGATAATTCGTATTTTTTTTATCGATTACACTTGCAGTGGTAACTCTATTTTCCTTGAATCTTAACAAAAGACCTCTAAGAGCAGCTTCGTGGTCGATTATATCGGTGCTCACGTTAACTTGCCGTTTATGTCGACTTGCCCTCATTGTATTTCCTTTTGGTGCCACCGATTTCATCAAACCATTTGAACGAATTTTCAGTTTATCTACTTTCAGACCTTTTGACTCTTTCGTGTCACAATAAATAATGATAATAATGAACGTAATAAACAAAATTGTTATTCTGAAAACCATTGTGCGAGAAGTAATTTAAAACTACGATTGGAATACACAAAAGTCACATTTTTGAGTTCGAAAGTGCAAATGTATCAAACATATTAAGTTAAACTAACCCTGTCTCAGTAATAACGTCGTATACAAAGTTGGGTTTAAATTTCAACTTTCAAATGATGCATTAGGATCTGCAAAAGCGTGTAATATGCGTGATAAATCAATCAACGAAGCCTGAAAATTGTCAATACATTGAATTTCACAGTTGAATCGAGAGTTTGTATACTACCTATGTTGAAAAATCGGCGAAGTGTGAGTTGCTCTTGCGCACCGAGGGGTACCTTTACGCCCATATAATTATGGTTGTTTTACTTGGCAAATTTTCTCTTTCATGCCGCCCCTCGATTTTTGATGCTAATTTAGCCCTCTCGCGTTAAAATTGTGTGCGTTTAGTTAGTAATTTAGCCAAAATATACTTTCAGTTTCAGATGCGCTCTTACGTTTTAATAAATTTAATTCTATTCCTTACAACGTTTAATAAGTCGTTATTTTTGACTTATTGCGGATTGTGACGTACCTATTTTGAACACAGTAGCGTCGAGAGTTGAAGGACAGTTCGGGACCCAGATTCCAACTTATGTACATTTCGCAGGTTTTTATTATTTGTTATTACAAAACAGTCATTGCACTATAGTCACCAAGTTTGATAATTTGTATGTACTACCTTTCTTAGGGTTCCGTATCTAAAGGACCCTATTACTAAGACTCCACTGTCTATCTGTCTGTCTGTATATCACCAGGCCGTATCTCATGAACCGTGATAGCTAGACAGTAAAAATTTTCAGAGATGATTTATTTCTGTTGCCGCTATAAAAACAAGTACTAAAAACAAAATACAACAAATATTTAAATGGGGCTCCCATACAATAAACCCGTTTCTTTATTACCGTTTTTTGTTCGATATTAATAACGGCAACAGGTAGACGCTTGAAATATTCACAGAATATTTTAGTTGTATATTCACTTTAAAAATTAATAATAAGATTAAAAATGAAATATTTATAAAAACAGGGTTTTGCCAATATAAAAATGAAAAAAAAAAATTAAAAATATTTTTTGGAACGTAACTTTTTTTTGTAATTTTTGCCAAGGTTAGAAAACTAAAAGTTAATGCTTACAAAAAGACACCTGTCACCTCGGTCTACCGAGACCACGGCACTTGCAAAAGTACCGAAACGTCGGAAAATTGTAAAATGAAAAAATAAACGAGTAAATACCTATCTGTGCAAATTGAGTTTTTATTAATGAAATTAAAGGTGGGCTCCCATACAAAAACGCGATTTTTTTGCCGTTTTTTGCTCGATATTAATAACGCCAAAAGGTAGACGCTTGAAATATTCAAATTTTGTATAGATAATGGTACGGAACTTTTCGCGCGCGAGTCCGATACTTCAATAAACACCTTTATTTTTCTTTATTTGTGATTGTGATTTGTCCGATTGTTCGCTATAAACACTCAAATTCTGTGAAAAAAATTAACTGGCTACTACTACTACGGTTCAAGAGATAAAGCAGTGCATAGGACAGACACGTCTTAGGCATAATAATGAACTCCTTCGGGTACAAAACCTAAAAAATTGGTAAAAACAAACAACGTACTATTTGTAAGGGCATTCGAAAACCTTTTTTGATTGCGTTTCTGATAACAATGTACCCAAAACTGGAGTGCGTGTACGCAGCGAGCAGAATTTCGTGGTAAGTGGCAAACCCTTGTCTCTGCCTACCCTTCCGAAATACAGCTGTGAGTTTATGTATGTCTGTATGTATATATCGATGTAGAAAGGGTGCTGAATTTAGATGGATAGATAAAACGCCTGTCGGATACATTGTGTTCTGGCTAGGGACCGATTGTCTGTGGAGGGTCTCAAAGGTACGGAATGAGAATGGGAAAGTGACAAAAACATATCGATAAATGACGATATTTTTTATCTTATTAATTGTAGGGCTCTGTACCAATGGGACCTTATTAATATGCAACAACGTCTTTTCGACTGTCTATCTATCTGACACGCTTCTTCTCTTAAACAGTAATAGGTAGCCATTTGACATTTTCATAATATATGTATTACGGCGGATTACCCAACAAATAATAAAAAATACGAGTGATAATAAGAGTCATCTCCATATCCAAGAAGTAAAAACTTAAAATTCTCAACTTTTTAAAATTTAAATTGAGAAAGTCCGGTTTTAATACCAAATAAAAAAACCGGCCAAGTGCGTGTCGGACCACCCGCAATGTAGGGTTCTGTAGAAAGACGTTATTTATCTGCTTTACAGAACTAACAACTACATCGGAGTAATTTTCAATGGATTTTGTACGAAATTTTACTTTTATAAGTTGGTTACCTATTACTCGTTAACTAGTAAAGCCTACTTAGCCTCGATACGTTTTCTTTTAAGTTCGTTATATGTGCTACTACTCTGAATTTTTTCACGTTTCTACCATCAACCGTTTAGCCATGGAGAGGGGGGGACGCCCTACTCGGAGAAAAATTTGCGCTTTAAAGCTTAATATTTCGCAAACGGAACCCCAAATCAAAAAATTATCTTCCTACACCTACAATATTTTTCAACGACCAATCCAACGATATCTCGTATGCCCATATGATGGCGTATACGAGAAAAAAATGATCCCCACTTTTCATATTAGGGGAGGTACAAAAAAAAAATCCAAAATCTTATTCTTTAACCTTGTCGGCGTGATAAATATGTATACACATACCAAATTACAGCTTTCTAGTACCACCGGTCTTTGCGCTAGGCCGCGGACGGACAGACCGACAGTCGGACATAGCGAAACTATGTGGGTTCCTTATCGGACTACGGAACCCTAAAAATGAGGCGTTGAAATTATCCTTAGAAGTAATTTAATTATTGAATCCGAGGAAATGGTTTTCGGGTTTTGAGTTATTAAAATAACACGTTGTAAACAAATATTGAGAAATTAAGCCGAAACGGGGAAACTGGGGGAACGCTTGTGCCCTGCAGTAGGACGTGTAAAGGCTTAAAAAAATAATAACAATTTTTCTTATTACACCAACTCTGAAATCGCCAAAAAAAATCAGCTGTTCCTTTAACAGTTTTGCTCTAGGTATGATAATTATAAGCGATTTCATAGGTCTCAAAAGAAGTAAATTTTTCCAGAACTACATGACGACGTTTCACCTACACATCTGTTACGTATCTTTTGTTTGTACTTACCATATTATGAACTTTCCCTAGACTTCCACAAAGAAAAAAAATTGCCAAACCGGTCCAGCCGTTCTCGAATTTTTGCGAGACTAAAGAACAGGAATTAATTTTAATACTTATATATCCTCGCTGACTCGGCAAACGTTGTTTTGCCATATTAATTAGCCTACGACCTATTCTCAGACCTATAAATATACACAAAAAAAACATAAAAATTGGTGAAGCCGTTTCGTCGGAGTTCGATAACGAACACTGTGACACTAGATTATTGTAAATGAAATAGATAAAATAAACCACTTAAGTTTTACTAAACCTTTTTACAACACGCTGCATAGATAACACTGCACTATTTTTTATTCATGTACAAAAGTGACTGTTTCTATGACTTTCGCATCTGGAATACCTACATACACATATACATACATACGTACATATACATACATAAACTCACGCCTATATCCCAGAGGGGTAGGCAGAGACCAGGGACTGCCATTTGCCACGATCCTGGCAGATCCGACACGAACGTTTATTAGTCGTTGCATGCACGCACGCCAGTTTCGGGTACTTTGCATCTGGACTTCTTTTATACTTGAAAAAAAAATTATGTAAATATCCAAATTAAAAGTATCGACCATTGATATCGACATATTTTACATAACCCTACCCTACCCAACTCTAGGAATCACAAAGCCCGACGTACCCGACTGGTACCCGTGATGCCGTGGAGTAAAATTACGTCGCGCGATATGATAAATTGGGTTTACGCGCTTGTATAATAACATAGGTGAGAAATTATGTTGGTTTGTTTTTATTGATGGGATCTTTAGAAAGAAACACTGTTTTTTTTTTAATCAAATTTATTTTTCTTTATTGACATAAAGCTTTAATGAGGCATCAATTTGGCACTGAGTGAGCTACTACTTAAAGCGCAATATTTATTTAGATACGATATTCTTTATCGTACACAGAAATTCAATCAATCAAATAATAGTACAACTAGCGGCCTTATTACTAAATGCAATTGCATCCAGGCAATATGTAAGTGTTGCTACGATATTGGGACATGCAGTTAAGATTGTACGTTAAGGTCCTTTTGTAGGATATTGTTAAGCACCGAACTGATGACGGTGTATAATGTAGATCTTGTGAGAAATGGTGAATCCGGAGTAGGTAGTCATCATCATCATCATCAGCCATTTGTCAATTAGAGTGTCAGGCAAGAATGACATTTTGTTTTTGCCATAAGCAAAACATTTAATTCAATAGATCACAAATAAAATGAAGAAACTGTGAAATGAGGTGATTAAAATATATGATGTTTGATGGATGAGTCTCTGGAAATTAAAAGAATAAACACACAAGACCACATTAACTAACGAAACGGTATTTGAAACTTTAATTTTTGATTCTCATACGAACCCGGGAGTTAGTCGTTCCTGACGCTTTGATTGTATAGCAATTATTTTTCGTTAAAGTTAAGGAACCTTTGGATTTTCCAGAAATTAAAACAAATAGCACAGTAATATCCTGATGTTTTTTTTATACCAATTTGTTTAATTTTAGGTATTCTGTTGGTAGTTTTGTAATACAATAAGACCGGATTTTTCAATAGTCAGATAAAACGTAACTGGAGAATAAAACTGATGTTGTCACTGTCTTGTCGTATGATTTGGATAGTGATAGCATGCAATTTATTTTCCAGTTAAGTTTTATCTGACTATTGAAAAAGTAGCCCTAAAGAGTACAAAGTTTCTTTCTGAATATTTTTTTTTCTTTTTGTAAGCAATTTAACACATATTTTTTACCATGTAGCATAACATCTAGTTCAATTATATAAATGCTGGAACTTCCCGGTATTTACATAATTGAACATTTTTTTTTCGTAATATGGCAAGTCCTTATTAAGATATCGTGCACAAACTATCATAAAATCAATCCTACCTACCTTCCCTGGTGATAACCTGCCTACTCCTTCTATGCGGTCAGAACTTTCCTCGCGAGCTCACGCCATATTTTACGGTCGAAGAATTTTCCGGCTCGCTTACTTCGCGGGGACACTTTTAGCGTCTTACAGCGCTTTTGCTACAATCTTTGCTCACATTTTTGTTACCGAAGCAAGCTGTATGTATGTGACATCGTTATTTGTCATAATAACAAGATGACGTCATTTTGATCGTCATCAACATGACTGAAATATTGTTCTGACACTTTTTGCAAAATCGATCTGAAAAAAACATATCCATATTTTATTCCATTGCTGGCGCTAGTGTTGCTGCATCATCATCATCATCAGCCATTAGACGCCCACTGCAGGACATAGGCCTCCTTCGTGGTTTTTAGAACCATGAGGGGTTTTGCCATAATCGCCACGCTTGGCAGGATCACAGTATGCGGTTGGAATCTAAGGAAGACGGTGCTGCCAATCTCCTGGTAATTGATTTCCTTAGTCGCCTTCTACGACATTGTTATGTTATATTATGTTATTTGCAGTGTTACGGCATGGAGCCCCATAAATATCATTTTCAACATTTTGAGTGACTGCCTCGTTGTGCTAGTGGTGTCGCGTCTGATTACCATGCCGGAGGTCGTGGGTTCGATTCCCACGGGGGGCCTCCATTCATTTGTACAGATGGCCTCAGTCTGGGTGTATTTCCATGTTTGTGAATTCATTGCCTAGTTACTTATTTATTTATTTATTTGAAACGCAACACTAACGGCTATCCTAGATACATTCGCCACTCATAACCATGCAAAGCACTGCATACGTATACGTCTGTTGAAACAATATTCCGAAAATTTATATTCCAAAAACTCGATTTGTGTTAATTATTATATTCTTTTTGTTGCACTAACCCGTGCTGAGGACAATTTAAAAAACCTATTTAGAGGCTAAATATTGGCATGGGTGGAGTTTTTACCTTAAAATAGGTTTTTACAATTATTGTCTTCAATATGTTCCTTGTACATACCAGTTAATTAAATACGTTGAACGAAATTTTATATAGTTAAAATTAAAATTTATCTATTAAAATTATTTCAAATACAATTCACCGATAACAGTAAACTAAATTACCATTAACTTAACACCGGATAAACTTACTTGCTTTTTTAGTTCGAAAACTTTACCTACAATATCAAAAATTAAAATAAATAATCTTAAATTTCAGATAATACCCAAATAAAATTTAATTTACCATACCATTCCAATGGCGCAAGGTAATTATTTATTTATTTATAAAATCTCTATGTAATCACGACAACTTACATCGCTCTTTAGAGCTCAAAGAGCACCTTGAACATGAATTACTTGATCTTCATAAACAAGACTATAACTTACAAACAGCCCAAATGCAGATCATCCGTAGCATAAGCATAAGCAGCGTATACGTCCCACTGTAGGGCGCAGGCCTTCTCTCAGAGAGAGAGTATGGGCTTCATCACAACGCGTGCCCACCGCGGATTGGCGATTTCAAGCGCTGAGGTATGTGAATAGCTCAGACACCGAGGTTTCCTCACGATGTGTTCCTTCAGCGTTAGCGAGTGATATTGCTTCTACAACTTCACAAATGTTCATAACTTACATGCCCGCCTGGGTCTCCTGCTTTCGAGTCCAATGTTCTACCCACTAGGCTACCACCGCACCGTCCGTCTGTAGGCTTAAGTTTAAATTATTCTCTGATCGGGTTTCCTCACATTGTTTTCCCTCAAGATTAGCAGCAAATCTGAGAATAGCAACCACGGAACTCGATTTGTCGGGCCCTTTTCAACCAACAGTAGTTGAGAAGTGAATCAAAATGTAAATGAATTATTGTGGAGTTGGTGTTTGCTTTTGAGATATGTTTGGTTGTCTCATAGATCTTGGGTTGTTGTTTGATAAAGGGAAGGGAACCTACTATCTAATCTGCATATTCATATTAGTTATCACCTGTATAAGGTATAAGTCTCTATTCTCTATAATTATCTGAAAAGGGTCCTCCGGGTCAATATAAACCACTTTTAACCTGAGCACACAAAACAGATATTAAACAGTACATTTTCCATATCATCATCATCAACCCATTATGTCCCCACCGAGGGGCACGGGTCTCTTCCCTGAGGAAGGTATAGGCCATACTCCACCACGGGGGCCAAGTCCGGGTTGGTGGAGGCTTGTAGACTAGTGGCTCGTCTACTGTCAGAAGTTGTCAAGCCGCCCTAAGGCCTCTGACTTGGCTTAACGACTGCCATCTATCGACGGCAGCCGGCACCAACAGCTTAACGTGCCTTGCGAAGCACGGAACCGCTCGGAAAAATGCCACTAGCGTTAGGCATAGATGGCGACCCATCCATGCACTGAACGCGCCCTGTGTTGCTTAACCTTCGTGATCGTTTAAGATCACTCAGGCAGCCGGGGCTACGAGCGATTCCATATACCTAAGATTAATTAGTGTGTAAAGTTTTATGGCCTTATTTATAAAAACATGATTCTTCTAAAGCACTCGTCAGAGATAGTTTATTTAATCTGTGGTGAAGTCTTTTCCTTGTAAAATCACCACCACGCACTATTTTAATCGTATTTTTATAAATAATATTTTTATAAAGTATGAAATTGCCGTTTTATTGCAATAGGTTCTTTGAATTGACATAGAATCTTCATGGTTTGAGGTTTTCGAATGAAACTTTTTTCAAATGGTTTCTATGATGTTCTTTTTTTAAAAAATGTGAAACATTTGAATATCGACTTTCAATTGTTTTTGTTATTCAATTTAGACAAGAAAGATGGATACTGCGAAAATTCGAGTGATTTTTGAAATAAGACCGTCTACTAATAACCAAAACTTGTGTGCACAGTATGATCATAATTGACTAATAACCTAATAATACCCAAAACTTATATATGTTACCAAATCTTGTGTACACAGCATGATTATAACTTACTAACAATCTACCAATAACCAAAACTTGTGTACACAGCATCATCATGATTTAGTAATAATCTACCAATAACCAAAACTTGTGTACACAGCATGATCATAATTTACTAATAATCTACTAATAACCAAAACTTATGTACACAGCATGATCATAATGTCGACGTCACTCACATAAAATAACTGCACCATACCGCTAGCTCATATTTATGTAAGTAAACAAAATTTGAGTAAATTTAATTTAAATTTTAGAATTTTTGATCACACTAACATACCTACTTAGTTTAATTAATAAATGTAATTTTACTTACAACCTGTGGATTTTTTATCCGAAATAAAATGATACAATTAAATACAATAATTTACTTATAATCTACCAATAACCAAAACTTGTGTTTACAGCATGATCATTATTTACCAAACTTAACTTACACAGACGAGCTCCTTAGTATAACAATCAAAGTGAAACATCAAACAAACAAAGAAAATAATAATTTAAAAAAAAACCCGGTCAAGTGCGGGTCGGGCCAGGCGCAGTGCACGGTTCCGTAGAAGGAGGGGCTTTTGATTGATTAACAACTTCATCAATGTAATTTGCTATGGAATTTATACAGTTTTCCTACTATAAGTTGCTCGTCTATTACTCGTTAACTTGTAAAGCCTACTTTGCTATTATAGCTTTTATTTTAACTTCATGATATGTGCTACTGCTCTGAAAACTGCACGTTTTTACAAACAGCTGTTTAGCCGGGAGAGAGAGAGGTCGTAGAGCGTAAGAGAAATGCGCTTTAAAACTACATTTTTCGCAAACGACTTCCTAAATTGAAAAATGGTATTCCTACACCCACAATTTTTTACGCGACCGATCCTAGAATACTCCACATTATAGAAAAGATGTGAAAAAAATCATCCCTAATTTAGGTATAAGGGATTTTAATATGTAAGCTACAATTTTTTCATCGTGATTAAAATTTATCTCTGCACCAAACTCAGAACACAAGGTACCAATTTTCAGCTTTCTAGTACTAACCGTATCTGAGCTAAGCCGCGGACGGACACACTGACAGATATATGAAACTACAAGGATTCCTTGTTGACTACGGAACCCTAAAAAAAGAGGAGGTGTATTTTCAGGCCAGTCAAACTTTCCTAAATTCCGTCTAAACAGTACGCGGTTTAAATATCTACATTTTTATGAATGCTTAAGACGTCCTTATACGAGCGACATACTTCTGTGTTATTCGTATTAATGAGTACCTAGTATCTATCCTAGAAAGATCATGTTACAGTATTTACAAGGCTTTGTATATTCGAGTTACTCGATAAACTCCATCTTCCCGGGATCAAAGTCAATAAAGTTTACGATTTCATCGCGAACTTTGACCAAGTTATTTTGTAAGTCAAAGCAACTACTGAATAAACCTGAAATTGCTTACAAGCTTTTTCCATTCAGACTGTATTTCAACAAAGTAAACCAAACCATTATTGATGAACTTTTGTATTCATACCAAATAACAACATTATTCACTGACTATGGGCCAATTCTCATGAGACTCCTCATCAGAATAGCCCTTTACACCAACAGCTATTGTTTCATCAAACAAAGCCAATATTCGATTATCGATGAAAATGTCCAAAGTCCTTAATTAAGCCCAAATTGAACGTTATTGGCTAAGGGTCGAGACGAGACAAAAGCTCTTCTATGCGCCAGGAACTCAGAATCAATACAGACGTGTTGGAGATTTGATAAATGATAAATTACCCCGTGTACAGACTAGAACATACGGGTGGTTCAGAAGTTGGTTAGGGGTTAATTTACTTTAAAATACTTGAGTTAATACATCCATAAATAAGGGGAATTATTCGTCAATACGAGAAAATTTTATGGTGGAGAAAATTTCGCAATAGTGAAAAAATTACCTGCGGCATTAAAAAGTATGAAATATTTTTTATCGCGTTTTCAAAATTTTACGTTTTTTCTCAAAAGTTGTTATCTCTTAACTTCTTCGAAAAGTTTCTTCTATTTCGCTTAGTCTATTGCATCTTTCTGCCACGCTGATATCGGATTCATTTTCTTCTAACTAGGACAGGTAAACACTTGACTCCAGTCCCGTCTGATGGTAAACGAAGACGGGGTCTAAGAAGTTACGTATTTGCCATCTCTACACTTACTTCGATTTGCGCTTACGCCGACTATGGCGGACATAAGGTGAAAGTGAAAGTGAAAAACATTTACTCTCCTTGTAACACAAATGACCATCATCATCATCATCATTCGGCCACAAGAAGTCCACTGCTGGACATAGGCCTCCTCCATGGATTTCCAAAAAGACCAGTTGGAAGCGGTCTGCATCCAGCGCCTTCCTGCTACTTGGATGAGGTCATCTGTCCATCTTGTGGCTGGTCGTCCTACGCTGCGCTTGCCGATATGTGGTCTCCATTCGAGAACCTTTCGGCCCCATCGGCCATCAGTTTTGCGTGCTATGTGCCCCGCCCACTGCCACTTCAACTTACTTATCCGCTGGGCCATGTCGACGACTTTCGTTCGTCTACGGATCTCATAATTTCTGATGACACAAATGACCATAACACGAAACTAAAACAAAGTTTTGGAGAGAAACGAATACACAAAAATAATAGTACCTAATACAATCATACCGAAAACAAGTGCTACAAAAGAAAAAGGCTGCAACTCGGCAAAATGCCAGACAAAACTGACTAGCGCCGGTTTTCTGCTGCAGCTGATACGCTGAGGTACGAAACCGGGGGTTAGCCTCATAGTCGGGCCATTTTACGTAGCAAGTGCTGAGGTATGTAAATAACTCAGACACTAGGTTTTCCGCACGATGTTTTCCTTCACAGTTAGCGAGTGGTATAATTTCTACTATAACTTCACAAATGTACGTAACTTAGAAAACCAAGTCATTGGTACATGCCGGGATTCGAACCCACGACCTCCCGAATGAGAAGCCGGCGTTCTACCGCTGCGCTGCCACCGCATCTAAATATACATATTTGATTGCAGAGAAAAAAGGCTGACAACTTCAACGTGTCGCGAATCTATGCCGTAACGTGAGCCTCCGCCTTCACGTTTATTTGGCACTCACGGGAAGGGTAGGGAATGAAACGTTTCCTCCTGAGAATTTAAGAGTTTTAAGTTCGTAACTTTTTCGCTACTTACTTATCACTGTTGACTGTGTCTCTACCAACGTGTCTTGTGGGACAAGGTAGGACGATGGTTAAAGTTCGAAGGAAGTTTTTTAACGGCAATGTTCTAAACTATTAAATAAAAACCGACTTCAAGAAAACACACTAAACATACGTAGTGGAAAAATTTAAGTGTTTGATGATTTTAACAGAGATTCCATTAACAAATCTTGACGAATTTTTTGTGACCACCCTTGAGGTAGAGGGTAATTTTAGTCTAACTTTAGCTTGGATAGTTATTTAGCCTTCTCCAAGCACGTTCATTAGCTTTTTTCTAGTCTTGACATCATCATCATCATAATCAGCCGGTGTCAGCCCACTGCCGGACATAGGCCTCTCCCAAGACACGCCACTGAGCCCAGTCACTGCCCACCGCTTTGCGAAAGTCGTCGCTCCACCTGGTCACAGGGCGTCCTACGCTACGTTCCCCGATTCGCGGTCTCCACTCTAGAACTCTAATGTTGACGCCCAGGAGTATTTAAGAATCAATGCACACAAAGTGGCCCTCTTTACGCCGACAATGCCAACACAAGGCCGGAAACGTCGACGTGTCGCGAATGTTACCCGGGACGGGAGCCTACGCCTCCACCTTTATTTGGTACTTACGGGAAGGGAAGGGAATGGAAGGGTTTCTCCTGAGAATGTGACAATTTTAACAACCTGTTTGTTAAAATTTGAAATTGACCTTTCATTTAATAAAAATTAATTACTTCCACACAATACAATCATTTGTCCCGGTCCCAAACTAGGATACCCTGAGATATAGTATCCAGGCTAGGACATCACAAACACCCGAATACACCCAAACTGAGGCAATTTGTACAAATCAAGTACGGCACCCGCCAGTGGGAATCGAACCCACGACCTTTGTTTGGTAACCAAGCGTGTTAACCGCTAGACTAACGAGGCTGTCTTTTAATGAATTCCTGTCTATGTGTCTAAATAAATAAAAAAATAATATTACGTAACTAGGTAGCACTAACAGAATTGTTCCACTGCAGGGCAAAGGCCTCTGTTTATTTTTACCCGACCGTGGCCAACTTTCTTCCACCTCCTGCGGTTGACTGGTAGAAAATGCTTATAGCATTAAGTCCGCCGTATTGTACATTAGGCTAAGTGCAATAAAAGTATTAAATAATAATAAATATATTAATAAAGCAAATAAAGGTTTTTTCTAGCGTGAAATTTTCACAGAATGAGACAAATAAGGTGTTAAGTGAAAGGTATTGATGTTTCAAAAGGATCACTGGCACATTAGTTTTTTTTTTGTCTGAAAATCTTCTTTTTCGTCTTCATATGGCGGCTCTCCGACTAGCGAAGGTTGGCAGTAAGCTTCTCATATTTAAATCTGTCTCTCGTGAAGCGGAAGAGCTTGGCAGCAACTACGTGTAAGCATTCATTTCCTGAAACATCCTCGACACACTGCATTTCCTTGAATAAAAATACTTTGCACTAGTTCTAGTTCGACAGGAGATAGTTGGGCCATTGTGCGTAGCAAGTGGTATGTAAATACCTCAGACGCTAGGGTTTCCTCACGATGTTTTCCTTCACAGTTAGCGAGTGGTATTGCTACTATAACTTCACAAATGTACGTAACTTAGAAAACAGTTATTGGTACATGCCGGGATTCGAACCCACGACCCCTCGAATGAGAAGCCGGCGTTCTACCGCTCCGCTAACACAGCTCTTTGCACTATCGCAAACGCTATTGTAAGCACTCTTTTAGATGAAACGAACAGAAAATTATTGAATGTTATCACTTGTCATCACTACAAAATATCTGTCAAAAATGTCTTCCGGATATTCACATTTTTTCTTAAGTTGGTATCACTGCGATTGTGTGTTGTATCATGACAAATGCTAACGTTAATCTATTTTGTATCATGCCCAATGTCGACATCCGGATTGTTACCTCCATAGTGGGGATCAGAGTGTAAAAGCCAGTGTATTGTGACTTTGTATTCATTGCTGTGCGATCAGCTAAGAAGCACGAATAAAGAACTTGTGAAGTATCCTGAGTTTTACTGATTTTCACATACGGAAGTGTACTGGAATCGCAGTTCCAGTACACTCCCGTAGGTTTCTCAACCAGGATTTCTTTTCCGGCCTACTTGTCGCTTGCCAGCGATTTTTGCGTTGTAGGAGACCATATTATCTTGGGTGTCTGAATATATAACCCCAAGTATGCGATCTTTCTCCTTCGGATGGTATTCCAAAGCTCGCGCTTCTTATTAACACGACGTAGAACCTCCTCCTTTCCTGGCGTGACACTTGTAGAAGAAAACACCTCAAGTGTCTGTCCGGGTTTAAAGACAGCCCCTTTAGTGTGTCTCTGGGGCTCAAACTGCTCGAATGGCCGTCTCAGTTTACACAGAAGGATATTGATAGTTTCTATTTATACGCTTATACGATAGTTTCTTGAATTCGCAATTCCTGTATGATGTTGAATAGGTTATTTATTTTGTCATTTAAAACAACTTTTGTTCTACGAGTTAAAGTTATTTTATTATTTTCCAATAAAAAAATCACAGATTTCGTACCTCATACGGCTATCGAGCACATTGGAAATAAATTGAGTCGTAAATGAGATGTGAAAAATGTCGTTCTGACTTTTTGACTTTTTTCAAAAAGGTTGGGCTACGGGGGCAAGCCCTTAACCTGATCGTCTTTGTTTTAGGCTCAAATTGTAGCTGACTAAATTGTCCAGAGGAATTATCATTCTTCGTGTCCAGAATATGGAGCGCCAAAATAAAAAAAAACGGAATGAAATTGAATTTTTTTTCCAATATTTCAGCCATAACTATTTTCGTTTTTGACTTTCTCGAATAATTATTTTTGCACCTTACAGCTGTCGTGAATACTTATCTTTGAATATCATATCTTCACAACTCTCCGGGATCGTACTTTTTCATGAAATCGGAGCCTACACTGGAGCGAACGAAAAGACATTTCCAATGTCAAAAATGCTTAGGTCAGGAATGTCTTTACAGCTGCTATTAATGTAATTTAGCTAAATCGAAGTCTTTATGTGTAAGTATCTGTTAGTAAGCTAAATCAAGGCCTGCCCTTTATCGTTCTCGAGGGATTCAATTTCAGTACTTTCTAAATCGATGCGGCTCGAATGGCCCAATGTGTGTAGTTAATGAAACGTGTTGGCTCCAAGCATTTGACCCAATTAAATAGGTTCTGGAAAAAGTTGTTAACTGCGACTGGTTTGCCAAGAATGAAGCAAGTCACTAGAATATAATTGAAGTAGGTATATTCAATGTGTGGATTACATATGAGCCCCGATCGTTAAAACAGAATACCTCTCCATATCGCGGAAAATCACTTAATTTTTTTTTTACTGCCAACAATAACTTTAAACGTCATTTATGAAAGTCGATTTCCGTCCGACTATCGGTCAGTTGGTCAAACGTGGTCTATTTTAAAGCTTTTGTGAGCTTCTTGTGCGTTAAAATACTGAAAACTGTTCGTAGGCGCGAAAGAAAAGTACACAATTTAATAAAGTACCTATTCGTCAGATATAAAGTCTGCGAGATTGGGCTCTTTTTCTTCAATAAAAATGCCGACTTAGTTTAACATGACTGTTGGTTCCATGCATAGTCTGCGTAATATAATAAGGTGGCAGTGAAAAAGAAAGTGACGTATTCAGCCTGACAAGTGACAATGACACTGATATATACCGTGATATTTTATGAGAACCTTAATATCATTTAAGCCCGTTTCACCCTTTTCACGCCTTTTAAAATAGACGTTTATAACTTTCTATATTCAAAATTTAAAATATGGTTCACACTATAATTTTACTACTAGTAACTACAATGAAGTAATTTTGAAAATGCAACTTTAACCATCGAAATAAAAAAAATCAATGCTTTACTTCAAGTGGCTATGAAATTAAAGGGGAAAGAACTTGGATCATCCATAAGTATCAAAATCCTGACATAATGCCTCTTCTTAGGCTTAGACTTCGGTGAAATTAAGTGGTACGTTCTTTACGCCTTTTCTCTCGTTAGAATGTAGAAAAAGCGTTTAGACATTAAATCTTAATTTGAAAGTAGAATCTATCTACTCGTTTAGCTCAGATAGACATTTTTGTTTTTCTTTTAAACTTCTTAGGAAGGAAATTTTATTGTAGTTCAATGCTTTATGATTATAGGGGGTTTAATTCATAACAGGCGCAACGATTTTTTGTATACGTATATGTGTGAAGGTTTTACGTAGGTAGTGTGTGTGATAAGTATACATGAATGCACGCAAAACGTTTTAAATCTACCTTCCCCTCTCGTTCACATCTAGTGGTAAGCAAAACTATTGATTGTATTGTAGTTGTGTGAGGAACTGGGTGCCATATTTAAATGTCAGGCGAAGCGCCCATTGTGTTGTGAGTTGACATTTCCGGGGAACTTCCATGAAGAAGTTACAATATACTTGAACAAATACATGTTTAAATACTCTTATTTATGACTATCAATTTCAGTAAAATGCTACGAACAAACACAGCAGATTTTTATCCGGAACAAAATATGTTGCAACTTTATGTTAGTACCAGCTGCAGCTGCGTTCATTTGTCAATTTTTAATAACAATACCAGCCACTTACTGTAAAGGAAACATCGCTAGGAAACCTGCGCCTTAGTTGAATTCGCAGCGTTCCTATAAAATCACAATGCTTGGAATAAATTCCAATACAATCCATCAGCCCGTATGCTTCCGCTGCTGGACAGAGGCCTCCCCAAGTGCGCCACTTCTTGAATACATTGCGAGTTGCAGCGATAAGTTATACCGGTCCTTTAAATATAGCCTGCATACGTCCCACTGAAGAGCAAAGGCCTTCTCTCGGAGAAAGAAAATATAGGCTTAATCTGTAGAATAGGCATGATGACAGTAGGTAATTGAAAATCACTAAAATTATGTATTTATTTAAGAAGATCTGAATTGAACCTCTTTTGCTTCATCCACGTTCATTAATCGCTGTATACACGCTCGCCGGTTACGGGGTAGTATACATTTGCGTGTTCACGCACTTACTTTTCTTCACTTTTGCAGACTTGGTATAGTTTTTCGATATTTTACAGCTTATGGTTTTTCGAGATTCTAAACTGTCGATCAATGAACTCGTCGAAATATAATTTTCGAGCATGTCGAGTGTTATTCGAGCCTTCGATTCGAAATCGATTTCAAGTGGGGAACCCGGGCTTAATCTGTAGAATAGGCACGATGACAGTAATTGAAAATCACTAAAATTATGTATTTATTTAAGAAGACTTGAATTGTGGAATATTAAACACGCATTATTTTTTTATTAAGAGCGGGATTCGTAATTATTACGATAATTAAAATCTACAAAAATTCTATGTGCACCATATCAAGTTGAATAGCGAATGACGTTACTTTGAGGAACACGCGAGTAAACATAGAATAGAACCGAATATATTACTTTATAATCTGTGACATACGTAACAATCTCTTTATAGTCTATGGTAGTAAACAAACAGCCGGCTCTCTGGTTTTATTTACGATTAGGATCTTTCTTATTTACCTATTTGTATTTCATTTAAATCCTGAGTGAAATAACACGCACCATGAAACAAGGGTTTACTTAGGCAAATAGTGGTAATTTGCCTAAAATCGATGTGTTGATGTTGGGAGAATTTTTAGAATCAAGTAAAGACTTGTTCAGCAGAATTTCGAAATGAAAGAAACAAACCACTCACCAAAATACGTGCAGCTGTAACACATAATGCCAGTTCCATGTTGACTCAATAGTCGGTAAAAAATGCAAGGAAGTGTTACAATGAGAAGTAAAAAAAAGATGTGGGTTGATTGAATACAATGACCATGCAGCCATAGCCGCTCTATTGGACCAAAGGTTCAAAAACCTTCATTTTCAAGATCCAGCTGCATGCGGAAGAGCCATAAATATACTGAAATACATGGTCACCGATCAACAGAGTAGCCCAAATGAATCAGAGGACAATGGCACATCTATCGAACGCCTTGATGACTTCTGGCAGCACCACAAGGAATTGGCTCACGGTCACAAAAAGAAGAAGAAGACTCGCCAAGGAGACGAGGTGTCACTTTACCTCTCAAACCCTGTGGCATCTCTAAAACATAATCCATTTGCCGAATGGGATGACATGAAGTTCGTGTTTCCCTGCCCGTATAAATATACACTACAATATTTACCAGTAGTAGCAACGAGCCGAGCGAAAGTCTTTTTTCCAGAGCGGGTTTTACGATATGCAAAGCGAGGAACCGATTATCTCCTAAATATCTGGAGCAACTTCTCTTTTTTGGAAATTTAAATAAGGACGAAATTTTGTGTAAGTCTTAGAAATGAAATATAAAAAAAAAACCTGTTTTTTTCATTATTCCTAAATATCATCTTAAGACCTATCGATATAACTAAGTATCGATACTTTATGGTTACTTATATGAGTAGTATCGTGAAACGATATGAGTTCTTGGGTGAGTAGGTATTGATATTTTATAGGTATCGGAACATCCCTATTTATGTGTACCTGTACAAATGTGTTGTGTTGACGTTTTACACCACAGATTAATTTTACACTCTTGCACTGTGACGTCACTAGCGACGCCATGACATTGGCGAGCGTTTCGGTGGGAATTTTAAATCTAAATGTAAAAAAATTAAAATGTATTTTTTTACCATTAAACCTTAACTGTGACCAAAAATATGAAATAGATTGTAAACAATGTATGCCTTGTTGTATTCTACTTAGATATAAGAAACCTGGTTGTGCAATAAAGTGTTCTCTATCTATCTATCTAGGTATCTATCTTTAGAACGTTACAGGGCAAATTTCAAAATTTCTCATCATGCCTATTCTAAAGGACCCGATCGGGCCACCATAAATGGTTTTTAATTGTTCTTCTCAAGGTCATAAACTAACCACGCGCGCACGTCGGATTAGCAATTTCTAGCGCTTGGGTATGTGAACACCTCGCACATGGGCTTTTGCCACGTTGTTTTCCTTCACAATCAGCGAGTGGTATTGCTGCGTCATTGGTGCATGCCAGGAATCGATTGGAAGATCTCTCGAATGGGAGGCCAGCGTTCTACCGTTGCGCTACGACCTACCTGACCTTTTTGAACTGTATAGTGGTGTACCTATAATATTTTTCAACATACAAGTCTCTTTTTCACCCAACGCTTTAACAAAACGTTACTAAGGTTAGGGGGACTTAGTTTGTTTTTAATTTAGATTGTATATTTCAGTCTTAGGTTTGTAAGTGTTAAAAATTGTGCGATTATATTATAATATATGTGCATACCCTTCTCTATGTATACAATACGCGCTTCACTTCACCAAGCGTATACACACAAAAATAGTCTCAAGGCTAGTAATAATTTCACGTCAAAAAGTAAATATCTCTCCATGAAGCACGACACCGCAGTAATTTAGCTATCTAGTTTGGGTGTGGCCTGAAATTTAGCATCAGTATAAGCCGTACCTAACTTTATGACTAACTTTTAAAACAAAATTCCAAAGTCGCAGAACAAAAGTTGTTTTAAATGACAAACTCTAACCGACATGTTTTCCTTGTCGGTTATTGCGCATTTGAAAAATAGCTTTGTAGACTGAGGGTCCCGTTGAAACCCATCTCTCGTATTAAAGCCATGAAATGAATAAATTAAACGAAAAAATATGAATAATAAAATGTATGTCTTTTCTTTTCGTTTTTTAACCGACTCCAAAAAAAGGAGGACGCTCTCAATTCGGAATCTTTTTTTTTTTAAGGTAGACCGCCAGATAATCCGATCGCAGTACGCGTGTATTTTACGGCTATTTGATTATGTAAACTTCCTACTTGATCATGTTTACTCTACGGCCCATTCTGCGGTAACCGGTCGGTTATTTTTACCCCTCAATAAATGAGCGCTGGCTTCTGGGAAAACGCGCTAGTGAAAGATGCACGCTTGGTAGACTGTTTGTGGGCCAAAAGGTAACAATGGTGCTTATAGAATCGCTATAAGCACCATTGTTACAAACCTCTTGGGCCACAGATGCTTTAACATTACATAAACTCACGTCTGTATGTTGGAGGGGTATGCAGAGACCAGGGTTGGCCACTTGCCATAATCCTGACAAATCTCTTTCTCTTCATCAACATTCATTGACTGCCTCCCAGGCTTGCCTACTAAGCCAGAGGTCGTGGGATCGATTCCCACTAGGGGCAGCCATACATCTGTACAAATGGCCTCAGTCGGAGTGTATTTCCATGTTTGTGAGGTCCTTGCCTGGTTCTCATAGCGCAGGGTATCCTAGTTTGGGACCAAGACAAGTGATTGCGTTGTGTGGAAGTTATTATTATTAATGGTTTTACTCGTTGCAGCACGCGCGCCAGTTTCGGGTCCTTTTTGCCTTGTCTTTCGCTACTATATCCCCTATTTGATCTAGGTTTATCCACATGAAACGTCCCTGGTCGGCCCTTCCACCCACATCCACTCGACATATTTCTATCGTCAATCTTTCTTCCTTCATCCTCTCCACATTGGTTGACCAACCTCACCTTGGTCCAAACCAACGAAAAATTCCTTTCTCGGGATTCTTTAAGTAATGTAAAAATGTTATTGTGTGCGTAAATGTACGAATGAGTCGGATAGCGGATGCCAGTAGTAAAAACATCTTAAACAGATAATAGTCATTTACCTACAGCAGAAGTAGGCTATAAAGCCGTAACTCGTTTTAGGTTGATTGTCTCTATTGTGACTGGAGGGTTATAAATACTACAGTAAGGCCTTTCAGCGCCTCTGGGCTTTTGAATTAACTAAAGTGTAGTTTCTGCCAGCAATTTGCAGTTTTCACTGAGCCGGCGAACTAAAACATTGTGAGGAAACCCTGCCTTTTCCTTTCTGGAAAAGTGAAAATGAGTGTTAGTATGACTTGTGCACGATTAACTCTCAGACCACATTTAAATCAAAAGTATACTCATTTTATTACAATCATTGATGTTGTTAACTGTTTCCGCAGTCAACAACATCATCGAAATAATGAATTTGGAATGAATGTCTGTGAATAGGTACCTAATATTGCAAATTATGCATCCGTGTGGCGCCGGATTAAGAATAGCGTCACTCCATTTCCTCCCGTGGTTGCCGTAGAAGGCGACTAAAAAAATAAATTACCAGGAGACGGGCAGCAGCATCTTCCTCAGATTCCAACCGCATACTTCGATCGCCAATCCGCCTGCCGAGCGTGGCGATAGAAAACCATGAGGGAGGCCTATGTCCTGCAGTGGACGTGAAATGGTTGATGATGATTGCAAATTACAAACAAAAATATTAATTAAGTAATTACAGTCATGTCTGTCGGCGAAGCATTATGCTAAATTCTGTGATAAATAAATGCGTGTTGTGAGTTGTGTAACAAAAGTTCATTAATTATGAAAGCCTCTGAGTGGGTTCAATTTATTTCACTGCACGAAGGCAGTTAAATAATTTTCACTCGTTATGATTAAAATGTCTGCTTTTTGACTGACCCATAACTAGTTTATGTTCGTTTTTTATTCTGTTTAGTTAGGTTCCACAGCAGTTATACATAACATTACTTAACCTCATGCCTGTATCCTTGAAGAGTGGGCAGATACCAGGCTTTCCACTTGCCACGACCGCGACAAATCTCTATCGCTTCATCAAAATTCATTACTCGTTACTAATACGCACGTCAGTTTCGGGCACTTTTTATCTTGCCTAGATAGCTCAATATAGTATTTTTAGTGACTCGCGATATATATTTCTTTCTTCAATCTTTCTTTCTTTATCCTCTCCGTATGTCCATACCAACGCAACGTTCCTTTCTCAATTCTAGTCACTAAATCCTCTTTCAGTTGATAACGTTCTCGAATCACACTATTGCGTGTCCTGTCATTCAAAGTAACACCACACACACTTCTTAAGGCTCTCATTTCTACTGCATTAATACTTTCTTAATTCTTCGGCCGTACCCAAGTCTGCATTATGAATATGAAATATAGCTCTTTTGGCTCTAGTTTTTTTGGACAGTAATACAATGTATCTAATAAATACATTTAACTTAAAAGTTGTGAGCATTTAATAACGACACTTTCACTAATTATAGTAGAACACGGGTCTGGATGTATTTCCATGTTTGTATCCTAGTTTGGGACCAGGATTGTATTGTCTGGAAGTTATTACTGAAGTATAAAAAGATCCCGATCTTTCTATAGTATTAAAAAATGTATATGTTATGAATTTAAGCCAGTTCAGTGGATGAAACTTTAGTTTTAGAATAAGAATTTAGTAAATTAATAAACGAAAGAAAGAGAGAGGTTAATGATATAGTAATAAAGATGATTTCTTAGTTTTGTTTTATTTTCATACGTAGCGATGTTTTCTAGTAGTATTTTTTATCAAAGTCATTCTCCTTCTTACATAATTATCTCTTTTAGGTATTATTTATTTCAAACACGCTCTGTAAACTATTAATTAAGAAACCCCATCACTCACTTCTCATTAACCTCGCAAGTAGTGTAAACGCTGCATGAGCGTCCCGTGAACCACCGACTGTTTCGGACAGGCCAATCAGCAATGGGTGGAGCGACATATTCGATAAACGGTCTACCAACAGATTTAGACTTATTGAGGATAGGAATAGAAATCCATTGGCCTTAAACGTAGTGAGACCGCTAACTAGAAAACACAGCTTAAAGGGCTCTATGCAGTAACACCAGCGCAACCAATAGGAGAAAATCATACCTATCTTTTTTACAGATTTTTTTCCAAAAAGTGTCAATTCAATCTGATCTCTTGCTTGAGCTTTTATCCATATTTTTTTTAATTCTATGGCAAAGTTATTGAATTTTGTTTGGGTGGCAGACAGGTGATGACACTGACACTTGAATAATGGTTGCTTTTCGTGTTAATGCTATCTAGACCCTGGTTTTTCACCTCAGATTCTCGGGCACGGGTTTTACAAATCATTATTAACATTATTGAGAGATTTTGTGACACTTTTTGCAAAAAGGGTCTGCAAATAAAGCTATGATTATTTTCCATTGGTGCCGTTAGGGTTACTGCACGGAGCCTCTTTAAATTTGTGGTGCTAGTGTTACTGCATGATGCCCCTTAACTCCAAATTCATAACTTTCATTCATTTCATTTATTAAGCTGTGTGTCACAAAGTACATAACGATGCTATAAAGTCAAATAATAACGGTCTTATTTATAAAAACTCGAGTCCTTAAAACACTTAAGAAACGCCGATTAAAATTAGTAAAAGTAGGGAGTGATTCATGATGATTGAATCACGAGCGTAACGAGTGATTCAAGTGTTAGCATCCTGAGCGACGCAAGTGATTCATGGCTCTCAATGTAAATTCGTACTTTATTCAAGAGTTGCATTCTATACTTTATACCATGACTACGAGAAAAAGAAATAATATAAGCGAAAATAAACATTTAATAAAGAAAAAGGGAAAGTTAAATTAATTAAAATGCACATTAAAATTGGAACAATTACTAAAATTAAGAGTAATTTTCTTTTTTTTTTCTCTAATGGCAGTCAAGAACAGCTTTTATTGTAATGCTTAACGCATTGTCCCAGATATAGACTAATCAAATCGCGAGGAGTTATTTGCACAAAGAGTTTGTATGTCGAGTATTATTTGCGCAAGGAGTTTGTATTGAGTATTTTTTGCGCAAGGAGGTTGTATCAGCATTGAGATGTAGGTCGAATATATTGGTGTGTTCTAAATTCAAACACCAAAATAGTGATTAAAAGGTCTCTTTATTCACCGTTTTCAGTGAATAAAATAAGCTTTTCAGAGTGAGAACGGTATAAATGGTTTATTTACCATCAGGTTTACAAAAAATAATATTATGATTAAATTTTGTATTCTTTCTCATCATAATAATAATCTTCTATCTACAGCCGTCAGTTCGCCAATGGGCAGAGTGGGTCAACTAAGAGATTGGGAGTAAACAAGAAGCCGGATGTTAGTCGGCCATCAGTTCACTAGATCGACAATCTTGAAATAAAAGTGTTACGGCCTTTTTTTATAAAAACACGATTCCTCTAAAACCAATCTAAAACTCTGTTTATTTAATCTGTGGCTACATCTTTTCCTTGCAAAATTTCCACCACAGACTATTTTAATCGGCGTTTTTGAAGTGGCAGTCCCTGGTCTCTGCCTACCCCTCTGGGATACAGGCGTGAGTTTATGTATATATATATATATATATATATATATATATGTCTTTTTCAAGTGCTTTTGAAGAATCGAGTTTTTATAAATAAGACCGTTAGTGGGTATGGAAGAACATTTCTTATGAGATTTTTCTTATTTTTCTTTTATATTCCTAAACAGAACAGTTTGAACAGAAATGGCACCCACTACACCACAGCTTACGTCAAACTCTTTCCCCGCAGCGTTGTAAGTTGCGACAGTATCCAACGAGTTAACAATACTATCGACTTTCAGTCGCGTGTAGCAGGCTCGTAGCGGTCTACGTCGTAGCGGCCTACGACGTAGCCACGTAGAGGGTCTACGTCACTTATAAAGAGTTCGGTCGACCTTTCCTATCGGTTTGCTCCATTGTGCTCCAAGATAAAGATTTAAGAGGAGGACAAAAGGCGAAGTTTGATCGTGCTTAGAGATACAAATACAAAGTAATATAAAATATTTTTTACCTTGTGTAAAGTTAAAATTAGTTCATGTTTTATTCATTTATTCTTCATATCTAAGTACTATAAACATTTATTTATGTCCTCTTAGCACCTTGCTAAAGTTTCTTGTGATCCGGCATATCATTCATAAATTAAAACAAAACCACGTTCTACGCTCATTTCCATATAAATTTCGTTATTTTTTCTTCTAAATTGAGCGTAGTGGAGTAACCCTCCCGAGCCGTTGCGGACCGCGACATGACGTCACAATGGAGTAACGTATTGAGAGTTGTGACGTCATCAGTGACATATTTCATCATCGAAGCTATCGAGCCACCTAAATCGAGGACAATGAAATGTTGTTACGGGAGGAAAATATAATAATATCATCAATGAACTTGTTTCGGGAGATTTTGCTGACACAAGTAGCCTAAATAGAATGCAAACAAGTCTTTCTACGCATGCATTGGTTGTGTGGAAGAGATCACTTTTAGTGACATGGCCGTCGTATGTAGTATATTAAGTTTAAGATATATCTGTGTAATTTCCTTTTTTGTGTATAATAAAGTAGTTTCTAACGGTCTGAAAATGTAGGTTACATGCAAACCACCTTTTTCCTATAGGGAAAACTTCAAAATAGTTAAAAAAATCGGCAGTTCCAAAGTACCTAGTTGGTCGGGCGGTATAACGTCTGATTAATACTGGAGGTGGTAGGTTCTATTCCCACTAGGGGCCGCCGTACATTTTTATAAATGGCCTCAGCCTGGGTGACTTTCCATGTTTGTGACGTCCTTGCCTGGTTGCCATAGCTCAGGGTCCTCTAGTGTAGGACCAGGACAAGTGATTGTGTTGCGTGGAAGTTATTATTATTATCTAATATCTAAAAATCTCGTGTCACAGCGTTCAAAATCAAATTTTTTTTATTCAAAGTAGCACAGAAATTGCGACTTAATGAACGTTACAAGTTAAACTAGGTGTCCATTTCAAAATCTAGATCATTTTGGAGAAAAAATGGACAAAAAAACTCCAAACTTAGTCTTTTCAAGTTATATAAATGTTCTAAAACTCATGCATTGAACTGGCTTTAATTCCAGAAATCATTGTCATCTAAATAATCTTTAATGTTTATAGTAGCTTTTTTGGCACAAAGTGTGCTTCACACATTTTTTGTTCGTTATGGAACGCCTCCAAAACGGCTGCAACGATGTTTATGATTTTTCTTTTTGAGTATATTTGGTAGGTATAAGAATAGTAAAAAGTATTTATATATATCAGGCAATGCCCATATAGTGTTAGTAACAATGGTGACTTATTACATTAGTCATAATATGATATTCGTATCTACATTAAAATTAAATTTACATTAAATTATATTTACATTACTCTCTCTCTAAGAGAAGGCCTGTGCCCTACAGTGGGACGTATATAGGCTGCTTATGATATTTACATTACTCAGTCCTAGCCAGTTCCACTGCTGGAATAGGTCGATAGGTCGTAGGCTAATTCATATGGCAAAACAACGTTTGCCAAGTCAGCTAGTTTTATTATAAGAGTTACCGTGAGCAGTATTAAAATGTATGGATTATTCAAAGATTTTTCACACCTGCTATTCAGAAAAGATCCCTTGATTCCCTCAAATGAGGGATCAAAGTTGTTCTTTTCTTCCCTGATATTCTAGTTTTTTTTTTTATTGCCCTCAGCAATCACGGATCACCGTGTGCAGATTTTCACAAAATTTAATTCCAATTCGATTTTTATTTTGTTGCAATCGATCATAATTGTCTTCCACGGCAAATAAATAATTTTTCCTTATAGCAGGTGTGAAAAGCAGTATGTGTCACTCGGTAGCAAAATTATTTCCGTCTTGGGCGTAAACACTTGAATCCCTCGCTACGCTCAAGATTCTACTTTAGAATCCCTCGCTACGCTCGGGATTCTATTGCAGAATCTTTCGCTTCACTCAGGATTCAATATACCGCCCTCGCCGTAAATATATCATTTTGCTCCCTTGAGACACAATCTACTATTCCTCATAGTAATAGTTGGTTGTATGGACAATGTTCTTGGACGTTTGTGGGGTATTTTGTTACACCCTGTGTAGACAGCCTTCTCTTAGATAGAGAGAAATTAGGGTATGGGCTTAATCATATTGCGTGTTCACTTCTGATTTGCGATTTCAAGCGCACAGGTACAATAAACAGACAGGTTTCCTCACAATGTTTTCCTTCACGGTCAGCGAGTGTTAGTGGTGGTTGAACATTTGAAAAAGCACACATAATATTTCAAAATCTCACAAGCTTACGGCTATAGTTTAATTGGAGCTTCATTGTTATAAACTAAGTTGTTTACCCGGACGGTTTTTCGTTTCTTTTCAGTTCCGTTTATGTTTGCACACCAAATGGCCGTGTTTGCTAATGGCCGAAGTAAATAAAAAAAGCAAACTACTGTGGGTCTACTCTTTCAATTAGCTTTGTGCTCACTAGTGAAAGCTCACCGGTGCGAACGTTCTGTACTCCAAAACGATTGTCCATTATTATTGTATTTAATTCATACACCAGCAGTTTTAAACTGATGCATGTTAGATATGTTTTTATGTAATTATGTAGTTATTCTTACAATTAAATAGCATAACAGCTTATGGCTTTATTTATAAAAATATGACTACTCTAAAATACTTCTCGGAGGCAGTTTAAATAATGTGTGGTTACGTCTATCTCTTTGCCACAGACTATTTACCCTTGCCTCTGAGCAGTGTTTTAAGGAATCGTGTTTTTATAAAATACGACCGTTAGCATTTGCAGATCTTGTTAATAATGAGCTATTATGCTATTTAATTATATTATGACACGAGGCGTGTCACGCACTCGTGAAATATTTACCAAGTCTGTTATTAAATTAGTATGTCATGTTAAAGATAAGAATATTTTTTATTGTACATATATTTCACATGACATATTTTTTTAAACACACAATACAATTGGCGGGCTTATTGCTAAAAGCCATCTCATGCAGACAACCCCATAATGGAAAGTTAAAGTTTCCTGTCTTCCCTATGTTAAAGTTTCATCGTAAGTTAGAAAGCAATGGACGAGATTGGCTGGTGACCGAAAGATAGGCAAGAGGCCTATGCCCAGCACTGAGCTCTACTCATGGGCCGAATAAATAAATACATGATAGACAGTTTAATCTTGAAGTTTTACTGGCCCAACTGGTCCGTATATTTTTGCTTTAGTGAGATAAGATGTAAGTAATAAAATAAAAATATTTTTACTGTAAGACAGTAAAAAATAGAAATATTTCTGACAGTTTGATCCGAGTTTAATCCGATTGTACAAGTAGGTACATTCTCTGGGCACAAACACTAGAAAAATGCGGCTGATCATCAGGCGGTCTTCTCACACTTCCCTTGGGGAAGTGGAGGGTCGGGGTCAGGGCCCCGCAGCTACGGACAGGTCACTGGGTGGCCTACCAGGCGGTGGTCTTCACAGGAGGTCGCAGGTGACTTCTTCATTCGGAGTTGGCCGTGGACTCGACCAGGCTTCGGGGGACGGGCTTGGCGCGGCCGTCGGGCGGTCGCGCGTGCAGTGGTGCCAGCCTGCGCAAGTGGTGCAGCTGCGACCGGTCCGCACGCGCGAACTTATCGGTCGCCAGCCGCGCCACGAAGGCGTCCAGCTCCTCCCAATGCGGCTGAAACGTCAAAGTCAACATTTATATTCAATGTACCGCAGACACTGCGACTTAATGAACGTTTTAAATTCGACACGTAGGCCGACTTGCACCATTTTCTTAAATGTGACTTAAGCAGCATTTAACTAAAATTCTTCATTCAAAAGTCGATTTAAAATAGCGACTTAAGTGACATTTAAGAAGTGGTGCAAGTTGGCCTTAGCGAACGTTACAAATTATTTTATTTTTTTTATTTTAATTTTATTCAGTAACACGAAGCTCACAGCACAAATATACTCGTAATTATACACAAACGATGCACCTGCTACATTGATCCATTACCACGCGATTTATGCATATTCACATAGTAAAGAAATAACCTCTGCCAACAAACTGTTATGCAGTTTTTCAGAAATACAACTTATGTATTGTTCTGTATTTATGTGCATAAAAATCTTCAATCAATCAACCTATAATGTACTCAGCGTAGGCAGATACCATGGCTTGATGCATGCTTTAATACTGATAAACCTTTTAAGATGTCCTCCTATTATTTCAAATAATGTTCAAAAAGCATTAACAGAACATAGGAAACGCTTCGAGGTGCTTCGAAATTAGATTGTACAAAAATAAAACCATTACAAAAATTAGGTATTTACTAATTTTTATAGCAAGCCGTTATAATGACTTACTGCATTTCACGAGCCATTCCAATGTCGTTCATTGAAGATATGTTTTTACTAAAAGGTTGGTAAACTATCGAATATCTCGCGTAGACACCTTAGATTTGTTTTCTGGCTAGTGCATTCGTTTTTCTTTTGTTTTATCCTTCGTCGTACCGTGCATTTGAAATTGGAACACGGCTTTATTGTTTTTTTTCTTCATTTTCTCAAGCCTTGGGACGTGAAACTGTGGTGCCAGTTTTTATAGTAGGCTGCAGAAAAAGGAGGTTTGTAATCGAGTATTTATACGCAATACGTATTAAATATATTGTGCCACAGAAGAAAAAAATGGTTGAAAGCTTTACCTTACAATATTTCATCGGCAAAGTCCAGGCAAAAAAGAAACATGTTGTTTACTTGTAACTAATATTTATTGACAATATTTATTGACATTTACTGATTACAGTACCATAATTACATTTAAAGTCATAATAGGGAACTAAGCATTTTTCAACAGAAGTGTTTAACAATTCGCTATAAGTTAACAGTACAAATTGCAGGTTCCACGATTGTTTGTCGTTAAATACATATTACATACCTATTCAGCAAAAGTTTTTTTTTTAATTCAGTTCGCGGGCACCCAAAAGCGGGAGTCTACACTTGGCCGGTTATCGATTTGTTGTTATACCGTAGGGCATACACTAAAATCATAGCATGACTTGACAGTTGTATGTAATACCGTTTTCGTGTGTCTGGCCGCAGCATTAATGTTTTTTCCTACTTTTGTAAGAAGTGTTACTGTGGCATTTAATGTTATCATATAGGCTTTGGTGTAACTATAAGTTTAAGATGATTTGAGAAAAGATGGTCAGAGTGGAGTTTTTTTCTTCCCGCTGCCTTTCTCTCCACTACAAATACGGCTCGAAGGCAGCGGCTAACATAGTAACATAGAACATTGACATTCAGCAAACAGAATGTAAATTCTTTACGTTAAAATAAATTATTGTTTTCTGTTTTTCTTTTTCCTGTGATGGAACCAAAAAGAAACGTAATTACATAATAATATCTCCATACTCCTCATACGCGTATGGGAAACTACGTCGAGTTTCCACATCGCCAATCCCATAGAGTCTCAAGACGAAAGTCTTCAATCAGTGCGTCCTACCCTTCATGACATATGGTGCCGAAACGTGGACACTCACGGTGGGGCTGGTCCACAAATTTAAAGTCGCTCAGCGTGCTATGGAAAGGGCTATGCTCGGGGTTTCTCTGAAAGATCGAATTCGAAACGAGGTGATCCGACAGAGAACCAAAGTTACCGACATAGCCCACCGAATTAGCATGCTGAAGTGGCAGTGGGCCGGCCATATTATCCGAAGAACTGATAACCGATGGGGTAGACAAGTTCTCGAGTGGAGACCGCGGATCGGTAAACGTAGTGTGGGACGTCCTCAGACTCGGTGGAGCGATGACCTTCGCAGGGCGGCTGGCAAGAGTTGGATGAGAGTAGCCGAGGACCGTGCTCAGTGGCGTGCTATAGGAGAGGCCTATGTCCAGCAGTGGACAAGCATAGGCTGATGATGATGATGATTCCTCATACAGAGATCTCCTTAATTTTTTTTAGATTTTTTTATTATTTGCTTAGAAATTCGCTATGTATTTTAAGACGGGTGTTATAAAATACATTTTACTCTCTAATGGTTAGCATTTAAAATATGATTTTTTTTTATTACTTTCCTATGTAGGGCCGTCGGGCATTATTTTTCTGACGTTTTAAACTTGATAGCATAAAAAAAAATTGCGGACATGAGTCTAAATTTTCACTTGATATGCTTTTATTTGAGCTGTAATGAGTTTTAAATAATAATAAAGATACCAAAATTACCATCAATGAATGTGTTAGTGACGTCGGTTCATCAAAATTCTAATTATAGGATTTGTATTGCTGTAATTTCGAAAACGCCTACTTATCCCCCAAGTTTGCGCTCGCGCAGCGCAATAAGTCCGATACAAATCCGTGCGTTCGGAGAACCCAACCGTAAAGATTTACAATTGGCCGGCGTGGCCTTAGGTGGACTTTGAATATTGTCGTATTCAAAGTTCACATTTTTGTTTTTGACATTATGGTGCCGAAACGTGGACACTCACGGTAGGGCTGGTCCACAAATTTAAAATCGCTCAGCGTGCTATGGAAAGGGCCATGCTCGGGGTTTCTCTGAAAGATCGAATTCGAAACGAGGTGATCCGACAGAGAACCAAAGTCACCGACATAGCTTAGCATGCTGAAGTGACAGTGGGCCGGCCATATTATCCGAAGAGCTGATAACCGATGGGGTAGACGAGTTCTTGAGTGGAGACCGCGGATCGGTAAACGTAGTGTGAGACGTCCTCAGACTCGGTGGAGCGATGATCTTCGCAGGGCGGCTGGCAAGAGTTGGATGAGAGTAGCCGAGGACCGTGCTCAGTGACGTGCTGTAGGAGAGGCCTATGCCCAGCAGTGGACAAGCATAGGCTGATGATGATGATGATGATTTTTGTTTGAGGAGTCTGTGTCCGAGAATAGAGATTAATCTAGGACACAAAAAATACAACGTAATTGATCATAATCTCTTCTTTTATGTAAGTTAAAAATTCTGTATTAAGTACCTGTTTTGGAAAGAATGTGCAATTTCTTTTTCAGTTTCTTCTTCACGCTTGAAATCGCCAATCCGCGGTGGGCATGCGTGATAATTAACCCTATACTCTCTCTCTGAGAGAACGCATGTGCCCTGCAGTGGGACATATATAGGCTACATAAATATATATCCGTACATATTCGTTAGGTTCTGTCGCCTGTACACTCAATGTTACAGATAACATTGTATTATTTATCCACTCACACGTTCAATAAAATGCGTAGCAACAAAACTGCTCTTCGATTTTTAGGGTCCCGCAGACAAACGGTTTCAATATAGATTACTCACTTTATTTCACGTACTTACATTTTAAGGGAGAACCCCCGTCTCCTCAATCAGGTGTTTAAAAATACGTTTTACTTTCTAATGGCTAGTATCTAAAATTTGAAAAAAAAACCTTTTCAACATCTTATCTAGGGCCGTCGGTCATTATTTTTATGATTTTTTAAACTTTATGGCATCAAAAAAAAATCGCAAACATGAGTCTCAATTATTGTGTAGATTTTACATGAGGTACCTACATCGTACTTCAATCTCCACAGTCTAGTGTTTTCCAGAGTATGTCAAATCATATCTACAGAACCCTCTGTTCCACACTTCAATTCTCACTTAGCCGGTTCTTTCTTCGTTTTATTTCAGTATCGGGGCGTGGATTGCGTTGATTTATGGAAAACATCAATCATTGGGGCCACCTGTGCGCGCGCGCACCCTAATAGAACACCGGCGGAAAACTCGTCGGGTTCATAAGTTTTTAACCCATACATTATGCTATGAAGAGTTAAAAAAACATTTAATTTTTTAGGCTGGAGTTTTTTTTTAAATTAAATTAAATGTGAAGTTCAATACAACGGTGGCAGTTAATCGCTAGAACTCTGGCCAGACATTCGAAACATCCTGCTTAGGTAGCACGAATGCGCGATTCACGCGTAATGTGGCGCTAAAGTTATGGGGTAGCCTAGTGGGTAGAACATTGGACTCGGAAGCGAGAGACCCAGGTTCGATTCGCAGTGCGGGCATGTAGCTATGACTTGGTTTTCTAAGTCCTGTACATTTGTGAAGTTATAGTAGCAATACCACTCGCTAACCGTGAAGGAAAACATCGTGAGGAAACCTTAGTGTCTGTGCTTTTCACATACCTCAGTGCTTGCAATCACCAATCCGTGGTGGGCACGCGTGTTGATTAAGCCCATACTTTCTTTCTCTCTCTCTCTGAGAGAAGGCCTCTGCCATATCGTATATAGGCTGCTTATGATGGCGCTAAAATGTCTGAATTTGACAATAAATGTACTGAAAAGTCGCAACAAGCTACGCATGCTGACTTCCATACCGACATGTAGTTTTACATTGCAGTGAATTTTTTCATCGTTAGTTATACCAGTTGCTGACGATGAAGAAAAAATGGTGTTCTCACATATTTTCTTCTTCTTTACGTACCGTCTGTTATCGCAGGTTGGCAACCAATTCGGCTTTCTTGCTTTTCGAGCCTCCCAATACAAACAAGGAACCGGTACTCTGTTGAAACGACTGTCGTAAGTTGTGTTGGGTATTTGGTCTCCCAGGTCTCATGCTGTGGTCACTTAGAACAAACGAGATTTTATTTAAGAAAAGTCCATCTAGCGGACGGCTTGGTTACTAAATGAGCGGTGTCATAGGAAGCCAAAGAGCCACGAAGATTAGTGGCATAGTCTCAGTGGCGCCCTCTATATTTTTTTCAATATCGTGGAGCACGATGAAACCTAGCTAGATCGATAGAGGACAAAAAAGTAAACAAGAAATTATTAAAGTCACCATGTCCTAAAGTGGCACGTTTAGGAGTTATTGAGCTTTGAAGTTTGTATGGAATTTCCACTAACTGAGTTTCATCACTGAATTTGTCACTTGATATGAGTTTTCTCGGGGATTCAAACCTACTTTGATGTTTTTTAAAGTCTGGGTAGCTATGTCTAGTAGGTACCTACCTACTTATATACGTATATACATGAAATTATAGTATTATTCATGCATCCAATTCGTTCAATTCGATTAAAATTCAAAACATGTCAATATAAAACCTACAGTTTCATTAATATAGATAGGTTTAGGTGGTAGGTAGGTACCTATAAATAATGTAGATAGGTACATATCGCTAGAAACTTAAACCGCTGTTGTGTGTAAAACCATGTTCAACCATGTTTTTAACATAAATACCATTTCCTGACGTAGCGTAGTAGGTAGGCAATATCCAATAATTAGGTAGGTACCTTCATCTTCAGTTGGGCAAAGAAAGAACCTACGGACCTACCCACTGAGGTACCTACCTATTACAAACTTCTTTGAGATTAATCTTTTTGGTGAGTGGGTAAACTACTGAAGTGACGTTGTCAACATTGATTTATATTTGGAAAGTAAGTACCTCATTTGTTTCGTTTTCTTTTCATTTTCCAAAATTCAATCAAAGCATTTTGTTGACTAAGTAATTGGTTTATTGTTTGAAAAATGGCAGATTTATCTCGACAATGTTTTTTTTGTAATCGAAGTCTCGTAAGTGGACCTCGCTACGCTCGGGTGCCTTAATATACGGTATCTATAACAAACTGGGTGTTTTTTCTACGACATATTTAGCAATTTAGTCAAGAATCGGCAACGAGTCACAGGTGCCAAGCATATAGTCCAGTATTTAGTGAAAAATGATTCAAAAGTTAAGTTTTATAAAAATCTCATACAAACTTCAAAGCTCAATAACTCCTAAACGTGCCACTTTAGGACATGGTGACCTTAATAATTTCTTGTTTACTTTTTTGTCCTCTATCGATCTAGCTAGGTTTCATCATGCTCCACGATATTGAAAAAAATATAGAGGGCGCCACTATGAACTATGCCAGGCCCCATACAAAAATCTTCGTAGCTCTTTGCATACCGTTAATAAGTTCATTGTAGCTCTATCGTGTACATCTCATTGCGAAGTTTGATTGGTGTGAGGTGACGTGGGTTCGAATCCTCACTCGGACATGTCTTTTGTATTATAAATTTATTTTAAAAATAGTACGCTAGCCACTCGCCGATAGCAGCACTGTCTATGCCTCATAAAAAAATAAGAGTGAACCATCTATTTCAGTAATATAGATAGTAATCTATGCAGGTCTCCTTCTTCCTGGAATCTTGCCTTGTACGATAAGTTGAAGGAGACTGTACTTGGTGTTACGCATTATATGTCCGAAATAATAGGGGTTAAAGTATGAAATTGCCGTTTTATTGCAATAGGTTCTTTGAATTGACATAGAATCTTCATGGTTTGAGGTTTTCGAATGAAACTTTTTTCAAATGGTTTCTATGATGTTCTTTTTTTTTAAAATGTGAAACATTTGAATATCGACTTTCAATTGTTTTTGTTATTCAATTTAGACAAGAAAGATGGATACTGCGAAAATTCGAGTGATTTTTTAATACTGTTGTGGCATTTGACCTGGGGTCAGCCATTGCATTTTTCTTTTCCGGTTATCATAAAGAATCCACTTTTCATCACATGTTACAATTCGATCCAATATTCCTTCATTTCTGTACCGGTTCAACAAGGCAACACAAGTTTCAACACGCGTTTCTTTCTGCAGATCAGTCAAATCATGAGGCACCCATTTTTCGTATTTTTTTATTTGATTGATTTGACGCAAGTGAGTCAATATTGTGGGTAAGGTAACGTTAAACCATGCCGCTAATTCCTGGGTAGTTTGACTAGGGTCGGCTTCCACTATCTCTCTTAATTCATCGTTATTCACCTGTGTGGGCGGTCTTCCTCGTGGCTCGTTCTTTAAGTCGAAATTTCCATCACGAAAGCGTTTAAACCAAAATCGCACGGTGCGTTCATTAGTAGACCCCTCTCCAAACGCAGCATTGAATATTGCGGGCTGTTTCTGCCGCGTTAGTTCCGCGTCGGAACTGGTATTCAAAAATCACTCGAATTTTCGCAGTATCCATCTTTCTTGTCTAAATTGAATAACAAAAACAATTGAAAGTCGATATACAAATGTTTCACATTTTTAAAAAAAAGAACATCATAGAAACCATTTGAAAAAAGTTTCATTCGAAAACCTCAAACCATGAAGATTCTATGTCAATTCAAAGAACCTATTGCAATAAAACGGCAATTTCATACTTTAACCCCTAATACTTTAGCTTCCGTTTCCTGATAATATTAAAAACCTCTGTCTTCTCCTTCTTATTCATATACCTTAGCGCTTAAAATTGCCAATACGCAATGGGCATGCGTGGTGATTAAGCCCCTGCTCTCTCTCTCTCTCTCTCTCTCTCTCTCTCTCTCTCTCTTTCTATCTCGACTTAAGACCTAATGTTCAACGAGAAGAGGCACCAGCATCAAATGGAGCTGTGACGCACTGAGGTGGGCCATATGGCTTTCTGACCGACAGAGATTGTTATCCGTGAACTCGTTCTTCTTTTAGTTATGCCCCGTAATGTTCGATTTAGGTTGTAGGCCAATCATTTTAAGACTAAACAGTCTTATCTTGCCTTAGGATAGCCTAGAGCGGCTTAACTTGGATGATGATGAGGATTATTTTATTTTAATTAAATTAAAGCGAATATAGAATTAAATATTCTGCGAATATTTCGAGCGTCTACCTGTTGCCGTTATTAATATCGAACAAAAAACGGCAAACGTTTTTTGTATGGGAGCCCCTCTTAAATACCTATTTATTTTATTCTATTTTTAGTATTTTCTGTTTTAGCGGCAACAGAAATATATCATCTGTGAAAATTTCAACTGCCTAGCTATAACGACTCATGATATACAGTCTGGTGACAGACAGACAGACAGACAAACAGACAGACATACGGACAGTGAAGTCTTAGTAATAGGGCCCCGTTTGGCACCCTTCGGGTACGGAACCCTGAAAACCATGGTGGCCCGATCGGGTCCTTTAGAATTGTACAGATTAATATAAAATTTATTAAAATCCAGCAATAAGTAGGTATACGCTGAGTTTTTGTGCATGTTTTCATGCCCAATTATTATCAGCAATTAGTATTTCTATGTTTGTAATGTCTTTGTCCGGTTACCATACCAGAAGGTATGCTAGTTTGGGCATTATCCACACCCAAACTAGGATACCTTCTTGTGTTGTGTGGAAGTAATTTTATTTATTTATTCTTGATAAACTTTTACTAAACTTGACTTTGCAAAAACAGGAAAGCAGTGCTTGCTTGCTTGCGAGCTCGGTGTGGAGCTAAATTCGGCCCTTAAAATATTACTAAAAGTGCTTGAGCTCCTTAGCGACAATACAGCGCACATTTAATTTGATTTGAAAATTCTTTATTGCACAAGAAATCAATCTGCACAAAGACGAGCTTAACCTTCTTAGTCCTTGACGTAGACCTTGAAAATAACAAATTTTTCAATTGTCATTTTCAAGGTCCGAACTGAGGAGGTTAATCCTAAATAGTATTTGTCACATTTGTACAGGGCTCCAGATTCTATTCCGCTCGATTCAGTCTCGTTTAATTTCTTGTAGACCCGAGCCTCGCTCATTGGGCCGCTGTTCTGCGAAGCGACTAAAACGTCTTTGATAATTAGGTACACTTGGTAGGTTTGACGCATTTGGAAACGGTAACTGTCGGGTAAACGGAAACCCCCAGTTAGATATAAGATAAGATAAGAATATTCTTCATACTACACCAGAGCACGTGACCTAAAACCTGTTAAGATACAGAGTACAATTGGCGGCCTTATTGCTAAGAGCAATTTCTTCGATATAGGTTCAGTCTTTGATAATCAGATCACTGCCTGTATCCGTGATCCTGTCAAAGTATAATTATACATCATCATCATCATCAGCCCTTTGACGCCCAGTGCAGGACATAGGCCTCCCTCATGGTTTTCATAACCATGAGAAGTCTTGCCATAATCGGCCCCTATATTATACATACCCCTTAGTAATATTGATAATATATAACAGGGTTTTTTATCAGGAACTTAAATAAATTCATGATCACGAGAAGAACCTCGTTCGTTTCACTGTAATGTCTATGATCGAAAGTTTAAAAAAGTGTAGTCCCTTCATAGTACGACAATAATTTTGTCTATCAAGAAGAACATCTATTTGAAGATACAATACTCTGTTGAGTATTGTATCTTCAAATAGATACAAAAACAAAAACATACGACAAAACACCAAATTTTACGGATAATAAAAACAAGCAAAAATGTAAGCAACCATAGAAATACAACACAGTATACAGGGAAGAAAAACTCAAAATTAGTTGAAGCAAGTCCGCTTCTATAAAATGAATCAAAAAAATATATTGAAGCAAAACAGTATTTTTTTTTTCAACAGAACAACATTCAATTATGTTAAAAAGGTGCCAATAAAGTTAGGAAGACATAGTTAACCCTCAAAATGGGCTCGACTCAGCAAAATATTGCATCAGAGTGTACGCTTGCAACGCTGATTTTCAGTTGGATCCAAACTACGGTTAACAAAGTACGTGTATTGTATACAGATAGTGAATCGTTTATTACAAACAAATTGTTTAACAATGGCAATTCTGAAAATTTCTTAAGTCGAGCATGCTAACTGACCCAATTCAGGCTAAAAAGTTGAACTTTTTCCGTATAAGCAATTTTTAAACAATTCATTTTATTTCATCATCAGCCATTTGACGCCCACTGCAGGACATAGGCCTCCCTCGTTGTTTCCATAACCATGAGGGGTTTTGCCATAATCACCACGCGTGGCAGGCGGGTTGGCGATGCGGTTGAAATCTCAGAAAGACGCTGCTGCCCGTCTCCTGGTTATTGATTTCCTTAGTCGCCTTCTACGACATCCACGGAAGGAAATGGAGTGACGCTATTCTTAACCCTAGAAAGATAATCTACGTCAAAATGACTCCGTGTGTTTCGAAATATTGCTGTCTCTCTCTAATTCGCGCGAATCCGGCGCAGTGCTTTATGGACATTTCAGTCGCCGGGCGGACCTATCGAGTGGCGGTCGCGGCACAGAAGTAAGTGTTCCCGTTTTCGAAATACAACAGGTGTTGGAGTCAAAATTACGTAAAATGGCCTAGCATAAGAGGTAAAAATAAACATTGCTGGTCTACTACAAAGGCATCAAGACGAGGACGAATCTCAGCACTGAATATTATAAGGTCACAAAGGGGTCCGAGGCGAATGTGTCACTGATTAGTCTAAAAATGTGATTTTAAGAAAAGTTCCTATGTTTTGTTACTTTAAAATGATAGCCATTATGTTTCGTTACTTTTTTAAATAAAAATAAACAGTACCTATATATATTTATGTTGTATTTTCATTTAAACTGAAATGAGAAATACATACAAACCATAGTTCATCAAATTAAGTAAATAATCTTTGAAATAATAGCCATTTAAAACTAAGGAGTAATTTTGACGTATGATTATCTTTTCCGTACATCTAAATAAGATTATCTTTCTAGGGTTAATCCGGTGCCACACGGAATTTTATTTAACCTGTTTAAATCCTTATCTCGCCTACTACTCAATGTTAGTGACAAAACGCACTTACGGTTAATTACTCGTCATCTCGTGCGGTTGCGGATGACCGAAATAAAACAAAAACATACCACAAGTTTCGATACACCTTTCACGCGTTCTATAAAGAGATTCTTTACTGTAAACATTTCTTGCATACATTCTAGAACCTCCTCTGTCCTAAACTAAAACCATTGTTATTTTTAAGGTCAAGACTGAGAAGTTTAAAGAGAACCGAAAATTGTAAGGGTACACTTTTAAAAGTTCTATAAAAGTGACTGGAACTCTTATAGAACATACTTAACAGAAAATTATAAAGGTACACTTTATAAATTCTATATAAAGTGATTAGAACTTCTTCTTGTGCTCAACATTCCTTAATTTCGAGCTTTCGAGCATTGAACGCAGACTAATGAACTAACAATGCATTTCAGCCCTTACAACTTACAAATAAACTTTCTATTGCAGTTTTACTTACTAAATGAACTTACTCAACCACGACTTAATTGCCGTTCTGAACATTTAATTGCTATCAGTAGCCAACAAACGGGCGTCTCTCGGTGAAACTCACCCATATGTTTACTGTTGAACGATCAAACCGGCGCAGAAACGACGGTGGGCTGTGTACAATAAAGTTCCTAATTGCTTGCTGTTCAGGCTTCGCTTGAACTGGTTACAACTTGATTGCCGAATAGTTTTCTACTCTTCATTATGAAGTGGGAAGTCCGCGAACTTAGACACGAGTATTACTTGGAACACTTAGCAATGTTCATGTTCTAAAAACCTATTTAGAGCCTAAAAATTCCACCTATGCCGGGGCTTGAACGCGCGACCTCTGGCTCACCGTACCAGCGCTCTCCCAACTAAGCTAATGGGCAAGTCCAAATACCATTAGCTCAGTTGGGAGAGCACTGACACGGTCTCTAGATGGTAAATAGATTTTTAAAATTGACCTCAGCACGGGTTAGAGCAACAAAAAGAATATATAAATGTTCACGTTCATTCAAACTGAACTTAAGTTAAGTATAGCGTTTAAAGATTCTACTGCAGAACCCGGATTTTCGCACACAATGTAAGAGTGAAAGAGTAATAGACCTTACTTTCAATCTACATAACGTATTTTCCGGTTCAAATGCTATTAGGATACGACTTTTTGGAGTTGCGTTACGTGACAGTGATGACTTTTAGGGTCAGAAAAACAGTCAGATGAATAATTTTGATCAGTTAATTTATTTTTTGCAAGTATCAAGGCGAATAAAATATTAAATAACGATAGCAACTAAGGCACATAATGAGAATAAAAATAAAGCTAATCTTCTAAGTCTTCTACTCCTCTCATAGCCACTCCACTCATAGGAAGTACCTAGAAAGACGTCGAAGGTAATAGAAAGCTATAGAACATTCCAGAATATTTTCTGGAAGTACCCAGAATCACATCGAAGATACTAGAAATAGATTCTAGAAAACTATCGACCATTCCAGAATATCTTTCTATCTCTCTAACACATAACTCTGTCTCTTTCTAGCACATAGATTATTCTGGAAGGTTCTCTTGTCTCTTCGTACACAAGTATAGAATAACCTAGCATCTAGATTATTCTACACAGTTCGACTACACTCTCGCCGTCCGTAACAAATATAATTTACAAATAAATACTTCCGATGCAGTTGTATTCGTCACGTGTCACGCGCTTTCCCAACAGCGTTGCTAACGGTACTGACAGGCGTCAGTTGACGTCATATGCCACTCTATTCCAGAAGGTCGTATGCTAACAGCATTTAAACCGCATAATACACAAACTCACGCCTGTATCCCAGTGAGGTTTGCCAAGGTTTACCACTTACCACGATCCTAATCAAGCAATGAGCCCGTGCTTGTCCACTGCTAGACATAGGCTTCCCGCAAGCTCGCCATATGTTTCTGTCCACGGCCACTTCCATCTAGCCGTCCGCCGATCGTCGGTCCTGCGAACTGATGGGCGTCCTAATAATCTATCTAATCAGCCCATAACCTGAGCCTACTGTTGGGCTTAGGCACATCTCTTTCACGCCAACCAATCCGGTCCTTTGCCAGTCTCGTCCATTTTCCAGCCGCCCTCACAATATCCACCGTACACTGTTAAATGAAGATTTTTTTGTTTCTAAATCATCGTTATTTCATTCCTCAGTATTCATCCTGAAATCGCATATGCTTAACACACTTTACTTATAAAGATATTTAATAGTCTAGTAATATGCAAGATAGTTAATATGATTTTTTTATTTAGTTTGTAGGTACTTTAGATTATTTCTCTGAAGTTACGGCAAATTTCGTATTAAAACCCTAGAGTCACTGCAGCGCCCTGACAGCTGTCATTAAGGTCAAACTGATCGCATATGAAGTCAATCGCCTTTAGGCACACTCTTTGATCTATCTATCCAGCTAGCGACTATTTCCAACTTTACCTGTGTTCTTGGACAGTTATGGTTTTAACACTTTACGTGATTCGGCAAATAAAACCGTGTAAAGGCCAATTTCCCGTTTTATTGCGCAAATGTGTTCTCCGGATTTACGACAATTTTACACCCTTCGGGTACGTTAAATGTGGTTAAGCCCTAGAGCCGGCCTAGCGACAGATGTCTGCAAGTTTGGTAAGAATGGAGACTGTTCTGTCTGCAAGATGTATTCGCAGGGATAAATATAATGCAATAATATAGACCGCTAGCAGCTAAAAAATTAACTCAAACAATTAAGATTTCTGTCTGTCTTTCGGTCACCAGTACGCTTAGCATGCCACGTTCGAGCAATGCCCTTCCCTATGCAAAAATGTCAACTTATCTGTCGAGCCCGAGATGTCTCGACGTTAGCATGGCACTGCATAGCATGGCACATGGCATGGCATAGCACCAACTCTTTCCTCTGCGGTTGACTGGTAGAAAATGCTTATGGCATTAAGTCCGCCGCATTGCACGATTTTAAATTTAAATGTAATATAAAGTATCAATAACAAAAAACCGGCTAAGTGCGAGTCGGACTCGTGCACGAAGGGATCCGTGCCATTGTCTATTGTACATTTGAATATTTCAAGCGTCTGCCTGTTGCCGTTATTAATATCAAAAAATGACGTTTGTTGTGTAGGAGCCCCCTTAAATATTTATTTTATTCTGTTTTTAGTATTTGCTGTCATAGCGGCAACAGAATTGCAGCATCTGTGAAAATTTCAACTGTCTAACTATCACGGTTCATGAGATACAGCCTGGTGACAGAAAGACGGACGGACGGAGGGACGGACAGCGGAGTCTTAGTAATAGGGTTCCTTACCCGTACCCTTCGGGTACGGAAACCTAAAAAATAAAAACTATACAATCCAAACTTGGGTTGTCCTTCCCAAAAACGCCAAACTACCAGTTTGTGACTGTATATACACCAGTGACAAAACAGGATAGCAGGGATAGTATCCAACAAACCGCAGCGCATTTCCGCGGTCGGCGGTCACCGTGGTGAGTGCACGGACAACGAGATACGTGGTCGTGATGGCTTTTAAGAGTCTTTCAGCGTTCATAATATGTAGAGTCAACAAATTGATATTTAATTGCTTTTTCGGTGAAGGGACACTTCAGCACTTGAATTTTCTATGGAGGGTACACTTTACCTCTCTGCCTATTTGGGGATGGTTATGGTTTTTGTAGGCAAACTGAGTTATTTATAAGATGCGATTCCCTTAAAACACTCCATAAATGCATTATAAAAGACTGTGGCAAAGTCTTTCCCATGAAAAATCTCTGTCACAGACGTTTTAAATCAAATGAAATCAAAAATTATTTTATTCAGAATAGCGCACAAACTGTGACTTAATGAACGTTACAAGTAAAACTAGGTATCCATTTTAAAATCTAGGTACATCATTTTAGAGAAAAATGGACATAACCTCCAAACTTTGTCTTCTCAAATACGAGTATGTTCCTTAATTAACAGAGTTTACATAATTATTCTAAAACCTGGAACTGATGCAGTGAACTGGCTTTAATTCCAGACATCTTTGTCATCTTAATAAATTGCAATGTTATGATTGCTCTTTTGGCACAAAGCGTGCTTTACACATTTTTTTAACCGTGTTTCTGACAAGTGTTTACGACGTTTTACTCGGACGTTTTTAAGTTTTTGGAGTGTTTAAAGGAGTCGCGTTTTTATATACCTAAATGAGATTGTTAGTTTCTTTTTCAACGATTTAACGTGAGACAGTGTCATCAATCGTATTATATTTGCATAATTCAAAAATTAATAAAATGCTTTTGCTTTTCTTTTCAGGTAATTCACTAATTTGCCAACGTGCATCGTCAACAAAAACGGTAAAATCTTTAAAGTTCGAATGGAAACTGAGTTATATAGCTCCACAATTTTTTCCAACATCAGTGTAACAGGTTAAGGCCTACTTGCATTACCTCTTAACTGTTACTTAAGTCGCCATTTATGAGTAATTTTAGTTAAATGCTACTTTAGCCATATTCAATCAAGTGGTGATTTAATAAAGATATATTTTAAGGGGAATTTATTGTCTTGATACGTTAGCGAAAATACGTGTCTGTACAGGTTTTCTTCCAGAAAAAAGGAAAGAGAGTGTAATTTAAATGCACTCAGCCTATTCAGTTATGTTACTGGTGACTTTTCAACTAAATGTGAAGATTAATGTATTGACCGTATTATGCTGTCGTATAACTTTGATCATCATAGTCGAACCATTGCAGATTTTGCTCAATGACACAAAACCGAAGGAAAACAAACCGAGTTTTATTGAAACTTTCAAATGTGTGAAAAAAACTATTAATTAAGAAATTTAATTAAAATTTGACATACAACATCTTTTTTAGGATTCTGTAGCCTTTTTTTAAGTAGTTCCGGCCCTTAACTTACCGCCACTTAACGTCATCACTATGGCAAGAAGATATACCTCTATAAACCAAAAATGTACGAATCGGCAAAAGTTCTAGATAAAACTAGTTTCATTTTATAATTTGCCGATTTAGTGTTCGAATGTTGGGCAATGCCTTCCCTTTTAGCTCTCCACTCCTCCCTGTCACCGGCCATTTCCGGCCACCCCAGCAGAAAGTTCGTGTCCCTCCATCTCCGCCTTGGTTGGCGACGCTATCCGTCGCGTGGGACCCCGTCAGTGGCAATTTTTGCCCATTTTTCTCGGCTGTTGTTTGTCATGACTTTCGAGACCCGCTCAATTCCATTTTCACTTTGCGATCGCAGCTCCAACATCAGTGACTATCAGTCAAAAATAACTAGTGTGCTGTAAAAAGCAAATTCAAGAAAAACATGCACTAAAATGAAGAATTTGATGACTTCATCATTTTATTTTATTATTTATTATTTTATTCATTTTACGTAGTCCACAGCACAAAGTTACAAAAGATAGGCAATTAATGTAGCCAAACATAGGCCAATTACGGAGTAGTATTTTTTAAACTTATCTTATTTACAAAGCACAGTTAGAAATTATACAGCCAGGCATAAACAAAATAAAAAAAAAGCAAAACTAACGTAAATCTTGCAAAGTTTGGCGTGTGTGTGTGTGTGTGTGTGTGTGTGTGTGTGTGTGTGTGTGTGTGTGTGTTTGTATGTGTGTGGATGTGTAAGAATGAAGAGAAAGACTAGACTTCAAGTTTTACCCTTTAAAGTTTGTATAACCTGCTGTTTGAAAGTTTCTTGAGACACATGAAATATATCAATGTCAGAGAACAATTTATTGTATGTTTCAGGCAAGCGACAGCTTATAGAATTTTGAGCATAGTTCGTGTGGACAAAAGGAATGTGGAAGATACTATGCATGTCATGTCGAGTGCGAGTAGATGGGGCTCGTAAGTTTAGTAAAGTATTAACAAGTTCAAGGCTGTCAATAGTGCCGCTGCAGATTTTATATAAAAATTGCATGTCTAAAATTTTACGCCAATCCACAAGAGTCATTATATTATGTCTCTGGCAAGAAGTCAGGTAGTCATCGTTGGGGTAGCCAGATCTGTAATTGAGATGGCGTAAAAATTTCTTCTGAAGGCGCTCAATTAGATCTTGATAAATAATATACTGCGGATTCCAAATGGAACTGCAGTACTCCAATATGCTTCTAACATAAGCGTAGTACAGAGCGCAGGTGCTTTTTGGGTTCTTGAAAGGTTTACTGACCCTAAGAATAAAACCCAGATTTCTAAACGCCTTATTAGTGATGGCCTCAATGTGATCCTGGAAAGTTAGCTTTGAGTCCAGAAGCACCCCCAAATCCCGTATGTATAATCCCGTTAACTTTTTGAATTTGTGTATTATCGATGTAATAAACGTGATTGATAGGTTTTGTGCTCCTCGTAAAACTAATTTGATTACACTTAGAAACATTAACATTGATCCTGTTATTAAGATAATATATTGCCAAGCGATCAAGATCCTCCTGCAGATGAAGACAGTCCTCCATCAACAGATATGTAGATTAACCTTTATAGCAAAAAAAATGAATGAAATCAAACAACTTATATTACATTTACATTTACATACAGGCATATACATTGCTTCTGGCCCCACACTAGGATACCCTGTGTCGTGGGAACCAGAAACGACGACATCACAAACATGTAAACATCCAAGACCTGGGGTTGTTTTTTTTGTCCCCAGCCGGGATTCAAACCCGGGACCTCTCGCATGGTATGCAGATGCACTACCGCTGCGCCACGAGGTCGTCAACTTGGTAAGGAGTTATCGCTGAACGTACATAAAAAAAATATTCGGACGAATTGAGAATCTTCTCCATTTATTGACACCGGTTAAAAATGGGCTTATGCCTAAGGTACCAACTGTTTTGTTGCAAACCCGCCAATGTTTCAAATGTTATCTGTTAGAAAGTTAGACGTTCGATAATGCCATGGGTCGTCCGCAGTACTACAATAAAAAGCCCCTCCTGATATATGAAGGCACTAGCTCCCCCTTAATGAGTTTGGGGAACTTTCCGAGGAACCGTTTATTACAATGTTCACGCCAGTTTCCTTGTAGGAATACATGTCGTTAAGGTTTACAGGTGCAAAAAAGGTACGGTAGAAAGCTATGGGTCGTTACGTGATTTTTGCTATACGTGACGTAACTAGCTACGAGTACTACTAGTTATCAAACACGTGATTTTAATAACTATTCTTATTTAAAACTCTACAGTGTCGCTGTTATGAAAGAGAAACTTCTGGTGACCTAGTAGCTAAAAAATTACTTATCACTAGCTAATGTATTGTAGTTGTTATAGAGTTACACGTGAGTCTAGTAACTACGTAGTTGTATTTTGTTCTTTTTTTAACTTTACACTCTTAAAATTTTTCTTCACGTATTCTCTATCTATCTATCTATCTATCTTTCTACTGACTCTTTTTCTCTGTTTCTTCACAATTGCTTTGCCTTTTAATCGATTTTCTCTTGCTCACTACAATTAACTTTTATCGCGTATCCAACTCTGAAATCGTAAAAAAAATATCAACTGTTTTGAACATGCGATAGAATAAGTCTCAAAATCAATCATGAAACAGCTGACATAAACGATTTCAGAGTTGGTCTCTTTCTCTCTCTCTCTCTCTCTCTCTCTCTCTCTCTCTCTAGAATATAAAATTATGCTCATTTTTGTCAAATTATGAGTTTCATTGTACTACGTGCTAAATATTAAGGCAAAGTAATATTTAGTTTGTTTTTTTTTTTCGTGAAATCTCTTCCTAGTAGTATGTAGGTATATTTTTCGTTCATCTCCTCCCTTCATACGATAATTTTTATTTATGTCTGTTTATTCTATATTTATTTCATATTTATGTACCGTTTTTAGGGTTCCGTACCTCAAAAGGAAAAAACGGAACCCTTATAGGATCACTTTGTTGTCCGTCTGTCCGTCCGTACGTCCGTCTGTCAAGACCCTTTTTCTCAGGAACGCGTGGAGGTATGAAGCTGAAATTTATATCAATTACTCAGGTCTACTGTCCCTTGAAGCTGTGAAAAAATCAAACTTCTAAGCCAACGCAATCAAAAGATACAGCCGTTTATGCCGCAAATTTTCGACACTTGCAAGGGAATCAAAACCTACAGGGTGCTTCCCGTGAACTCAGAATCTTGAAATTTGGTACGAAGCAACGTCTTATAGCATAGATAAAGGAAAAATTACGAAAACCATAAATTTTTAGTTACATCACATAATATATTTTTTTTTAATAATTTTAAACTTACTACCCATTTCCTCATAAACGCGTAGAGGTATTAAATTGAAATTCATACCAAATACTCAGGTCTATAATACCTTTAAGCTGTAACAAAATCTAACTTCTATGTCAACGCAATAAAAAGAAACAGCAATTTAAGCTGCATATTTTGAAACTCGCAAGTACTCGCAAGGGAATCAAAACCTAAAGGGTACTTCCAGTTGACCTAGAATCTTGAAATTTGGCATGAAGCAACGTTTTATAGCACACATAAAGGAAAAATTCCGAAAACCTTAAATTTTTAGTTACATTACAAAATATATATTTTTTAATAAATATAAACTTATTACTTTTTTCCTCGTGAACGCGTAGAGCTATCAAGTTGAAATTCATATCAAATACTTAGATTTAATTGCCTTTAACCCGTGAAAAAATGTTGTTGACATTGCAGGTTTGTACGGAACCCTCGGTGCGCGAGTCCGACTCGCACTTGGCCGGTTTTTTGTATGTGCATTGAATATATAAATATCTTGCTTAGTATTGTTTAGTTGCACCGACTACCCCTCATTTAGCTTCTCTTTTTTTCCGTCAATGTTTGTCTGGAAGAAATTACTTTTAGTAATAAGGCCGCCAATTGTACTGTACTATATTATTGTTAAATTCTCATATGTAATTCTTGGTGTACATACAATAAAGAATATCTATCTATCTACGTCTTTGTCAAAGAAACATGGTGTAAGAACTTCACAATTTCTCTTCCCAATTTCTTTCTCAAAAACGACTTACCAAATTAAATCAGTAAACTACTCGTTGCCGAACAGCGTGGGTGGAATAAACTACCAGGAACCGTAATCAGTGCTCCCTCAGGAAATCTTTTGCAAAACAGACTTGAATGAACATTTAACAACTTTACTGACATGCAACCATCAACTTGAGGCTGCCAGTGTATTTTTTTAGTTAGCCGGGGTTGTGCCTACTCCATTTCCTTCCGTGGATGTCGTAGAAGGCGACTACGGAATTCAATTACCAGGAGACGGGCAGCAGCGTCTTCCTGAGAATCCAAACGCCTACTGCGATCGCCAACCCGCCTGCCAAGCGTGGCGATTATGGCGAAACCCCTCTGGTTATGAAAACCACGAGGGAGGCCTACGTCCTGCAGTGGGCGTCAAATGACTGATGATGATGATGATGATGGGGTTGTGCCTCTCTGCTGTGCAAAGGCCTCCATCATGATCCTCTATGATCATGATCTCTCTGTCTTGAGCCATCCTCTCCCATCTGGGTCAAGATCGTCCCGCCATCTCCGCATTGGCCGACCACGTCTGCGATATCCGTCACGTAGAACCCAATCTGTGACAAATTTCATCCATCTGCCCGGGCCCATACGACTGCCAGCATATTAATAAATAATAATACATATATACATACATGAACTCACGCCTGTATCCTAGAGGGGTAGCCAGAGACCAGGGACTGCCACTTGCCACGATCCTGACAGATCATCATCAGATCACTTTTGCTTCCTCAACAATCATTAGTCGTTGCATGCACGCACGCCGGCTTCGGGTACTTTTTATATTACCCTTTGTTAATTAAATAATCATAGTTAATCAAATTCTGGAGTGGCAGAGACGCGGCACCAATACCAATGGCGAGTACATCACTCACCTTCGATAGCAGTCATCGCAGAAACGATGGAAGACCTCAGCATAATGCTCGAAGACCTCAGGCGAGTTTCCCAAAGGGTGGGCCAAGATGAATATGCACAAAACGAAGGTCATGTCGAACGCCCGTGTTGTGCCCACCCCAATAACATTGAGGAACTCGACTCTCGAAGTTGTAGACGAATACGTCTACTTAGGACAAACAGTCCAACTAGGCCGCTCCAACTTCGTGAAAGAGGTCAATCGTCGAATCCAACTCGGTTGGGCAGCATTCAAGCACAGCGTAGGACGACCAGCCACAAGATGGACAGATGACCTCATCCAAGTGGCAAGAAGACGCTGGATGCAAGCCGCTTCCAACCACTATTTTTGGAAATCCATGGAGGAGGCCTATGTTGGAGGCAGGAGGCAGTGGACTTCTTGTGGCTGAATCATGATGATGAATCAATCTCAATCACCCAATGAAGTCCGAAAAAGTAATATTGAAAGGAATCTTTTATGGAGTTCAACTCAACTCTATGTTAAAATTCCATAAAGATTGCCGCCCAGCAAAAGTCCCACATATCAGTGTAAGAGTCGGTCTTAATATACAGAATCATAAGATAAGTACTAACGGCATACGTAACTCTTCCATCAGTGAGAACGAAAATAGATCTGAAATGTAAATGTACCTAAATAAATATTATTACCAAATCGAATGAAAACTATCGACACTATTTCCTTTTGAAACCAAAATTACAAGACCCGTTCCTTTATACACCTAGAGAGAGTACTCGAGGTCATGTTAGACCGTGTTATGGTCTCCTCTGACGTCATACTTAGCTGTCATAGGTTATTATCGAGGCTGAGTCGTAAGCGTTTCACTATTAAAATTAAAATATCCATACAATAACAGAGTTGAGACCGGAAGTGAGACAATTCGCCAAAGAACTAAGGTGATTGGCATGAAATATAAATTCATCATGTTGAAGTGGCAGAGGACTGGCCACATATGCCAAAGAGTCGAAAACCATTGGGTTACAAAGTTTGTTACGTGAAAACCATGAACTGGCGAACATGGCGTAGAGCCAACTGGCTGAACCGACGATCTGAAGCAGATTGCTTGCGGTGGCTGGATGAAGATGGCTGAGGACAGAAGGAACCATGGAGGAGGCCTATTTTCAGCAGTGGACGAATGCGGACCTATTGATTGATTGATATTTACCTACGAGAGACCGATACTTTATTCCGATTGGTTCCTCTCAAAACCATCTAAAAACACCACATCATTCACCGCCACTAAAGAGCATCAGTCACACCAACAGATGTCCGGCCGACGTCACCAGCAACGTATTTCACAATCGTGCTAATGTTAGAACTTTAAGACATTTCGGAAATAGGGTCAGGAATTACGTCTGAAGCCGGCAGCGGCGCGTACGCAGCGGGTTAGGGCGCTGTTACACCACGCGTATAAAATCGTAGCATACGTAGGTTGTGCTTACCTCAAAATGCCCAATTCGTGAATCACCTCAATAAGAGTTTATGTACATTATATCAAAATTTGTTTTCAAATGTATTTTTTTGAGGTGAAACGTCTTTCAGTTCGATAGTAGGGGGACGCTTGCTAAACTGTATGCAACGAAAACATGTCGCCTCGGCGAGGGCGTTAACTTTGGCACTACGTGTCATGTGTGCAATTAATTTACATATCGTTGAGTAGAATAAAGTAGCCATTACTCAGACCTTTTTAACTCGTGCCGCTAGATGGCGCCGGTGTCACGTAACACATTGTGCAGTTTGAGCTAAAAATTAATGTTTATAGACGTTTCACGTTTAACCAACGGCCGTGTAACCCGATACAACTCCACCCGCTTTTTTAAATATCACAATCGTCCAATGAAGTGGTTGTTCGTATTGTCGTCGATACGATTAACTTTTACTATCAAACTTTGTAAACGTGAAACCTAGACCTTTAATACTCTAAATTTCGAATGTGTATGGAGATTTGGTTTACACCCTATATAAAAATCAGAAATAATGCCCATTAATTTACCGGGGAAATTATTAAAGTCGTGAGATTTTTCACACGAAATCACACATACTTACGTGGTAAAATATATTTGGAGGTTTAGTGAACAGTTTGATCAGGCATGATCTAAGTCAAAAGTTATGATAAAAGAAAATATTTTAATCGTATGCCACGTGAACGAAAACACGAATTTGAATGTTCTCAATTCTCCATAGTTCGAAGGTCACTCTCCATTGAAACGCTGTGGGCTCGACCATTAGCATGCCGCTGTGTCAGTTGCCATTTATAATGGCAATGACACGAGGTGACCTTCGTTTTTTTTTTTAATTATATTTTTTATCTAGTATTTATTTATAGCTTTGTTATTGTACGTGAGTACTGTCTTTAACAGTCCAACTAGGCCGGTCCAACTTCGTGAAAGAGGTCAATCGTCGAATCCAACTCGGCTGGGCAGCTTTCGGGAAACTTAGAAAAGTCTTTTCGTCTAATATACCTCAATCGCTCAAGACAAAATTATACAACCAGTGTGTGTTACCAGTGATGACTTATGGCACTGAAACGTGGTCTCTCACTATGGGCCTCATAAGAAGGCTCAAGGTCACGCAACGAGCTATGGAAAGGGCTATGCTCGGAATTTCTCTACGAGATCGAATCAGAAATGATGAGATCCGTAGACGAACGAAAGTCGTCGACCAGCGGATTAGTAAGTTGAAGTGGCAGTGGGCGGGGCACATAGCACGCAGAACTGATGGCCGATGGGGCCGAAAAGTTCTCGAATGGAGACCACATATCGGCAAGCGCAGCGTGGGACGACCAGCCACAAGATGGACAGATGACGTCATTCAAGTGGCAGGAAGACGCTGGATGCAGGCCGCTTCCAACCGGTCTTTTTGGAAATCCATGGAGGAGGCCTATGTCCAGCAGTGGACTTCTTGTGGCTGAATGATGATGATGATGACTGTCTTTATAAGACATACTAGCTGACTTCGCGAGCATTGTTTTGCAATATGAATTAGCCTACGACCTATTCTCAGACCCTTTTTATGATAAAAATCGATGCAAAAGATATACACTTTTTTTTATAAAAATCGGTGAAGCCGTTTCGGAGGAGTTCGATAACAAACACTGTGCCACGAGATTTTTATATGTTAGATTTTCCTTTTCAAATTCAAAATATATAGGTATATTTCGCAAACAAAATATGTTAAACATAACAAAACAAGAACATCAAAGAATTAATAGATTATATGGCGAAGAATCGCTCGTAGCCCCGGCTGCCTGAGTGAGAATCGCTCGTAGCCCCGCCTGCCTGAGTGATCTTAAACGATCACGAAGGTTAAGCAACACAGGGCGCGTTCAGTGCATGGATGGGTCGCCGTCTATGCCTAACGCTAGTGGCATTTTCCCGAGCGGTTCCGTGCTTCGCAAGGCACGTTAAGCTGTTGGTGCCGGCTGCCGTCGATAGATGGCAGTCGTTAAGCCAAGTCAGAGGCCTTAGGGCGGCTTGACAACTTCTGACAGTAGACGAGCCACTAGTCTACAAGCCTCCACCAATCCGGACTTGGCCCCCGTGGTGGAGTATGGCCTATACCTTCCTCAGGGAAGAGACCCGTGCCCCTCGGTGGGGACATAATGGGTTGATGATGAAATGGCGAAGAAGCTACCAAAGACCTCTTTTTCTTCATTGTTACTTAAATCCAAAGGAAACTAATTCTGAAAGTAAAAGCGCACCTTTACCCGTTCGTCTAATTCCGGCGTCGTTCGGGCCCCATCGACTATTCCCGGCCGGTCACGTTCGGTTATTTTAAAATTGGAGAACCATTACGCTCCGTTTCGGCTTTGATGCGAAACAAATGGGCTTTTATGTGTAGCTGGAGCGAGTGCTATCGAAGGAAAGATGCTAGTGGTCTTTATAGCCCGGCACAGGAACAAATCCGCTTTGACCTAAAGCAGTGTTCCGCATTTTTACCCGGCCGCGGCGGAGCCCAAAAGGAGAGTAATGTGTTTGGCTCATATGTATATATATGTACATATGTATGTAAGTAAGTATGTCCGACCACCAGGGTGTACATAGGCTATGCAGGCTAATCCGTATCCCACCACATCAAATTAAGTCTAAAAGGTATTTATCGAGGGCAAAGAGTCATAATATCATCTACTAAAATTAATTTACTTTATAAATCTTTTTCACACTTCCGTAACCCCATCAGTTATTTTCATTCACCTCCTGCGGGTGACTGGTAGAAATGCTTGAAGCATTAAGTCAGCCGCAATGCAATTGTAATGTTTGCTTGTGTGCAATAAACGTAAAAATAATATGTAATACGATTCTGCAAAAAAGTGCCACCCAGAAAACTTATTAATATTAATTAATAGCTAGAACCTAGGGCCAATCTTTAAGATGATTTTATTTTCGCTGAAAACGTAAATTTTTGGCAAAAACTTGTAATTTTTCCGACGCACACTCACCAATACCTAACTACGGCACATCATGCAATTACTAGCCTGGAATTTCTATCAGACAGATTAACGTTTAGTGAACACGGAAAAAATCCTTTTATTTCTGCGACTGTCGCTTGCTTTCGTGTAATAATGCCATAAATCTCAAATTGCTGAATTGTGACCCGGCGTGACCAGTTACATTATAAACACCATTCTATACTGTGTTTAATACATATACATAAACTCACGCCTGTATCCCAGAGGGGTAGGCAGAGACCAGTGCCTGCCACTTGCCACGATCCTGACAGATCACTTTCTCTTTAGTGTTCAGTATATTGTCCTAAAATCTATTCTATTCGTCAATAAGTGCGCTCAACTTCTAGTATTCTTACAACAACTCTAAAACTGGTGGAAATAATCAAATATTCCATCCTTAAGTACATACGTTTTTTATGTTATGTGTTCATGTGTACAATAAAGAATATTCTTATCTTATCTCATTTTATTTTCCATATCTTATTTTGTCTGGGTATATACCCTGATACCTTTGCCTGATTACCATAGTACAAGGGTATCCTAGTTTGGGACCAGGACAGGCGATTGTGTTGTTTGGAGGTCATTTTATTCATTTACCTTACCTCCGACATCCAAATGAGAGCCGTTATTTTTTTCCGCGATTTCGAAATCGTACTTGTTGACCAATAGAACTTCCTGAGATTTTGACGAGTAGCACATTTTATCTAGCAATCTAATTATCCAGCCCTTGAGTAGAGCCCACAGCTGGGTATAGCCTCCTTCCTCGCCACGTCAACCCTCTCGGTCCCCCGCCAATCTCCATTGCTTTCCGTCGGGAATACGGAGTTACGCATAGTAAATTGTTAATTTTATATCGCAGATAACGTTTTCATTATTCGCAAAATTGGCGCTCGCTAAAATGACACTCGCTGAGCCAATTCTTGTCTCATGTGGAGACTGCTGTATTTTTAAGAGCGACGCGTCTGATATTCACAGTCTATTTATTCTGTGGCTGCGGTTTGCGAGGACGCGCGACTCAATGGGCTAGAAATATTGAACTTTTAGACGGGAACGTTGGTACAGCGGGTGACACTTGGTTGAACTTCTTTTTGTCCAGTATTCACACTTATGTCACGCGCGTTAGGACTACAGTTTTCAAAGATTTCCATTGTAGACTGTACGCTATGTTAGTTACTCATTATTTTGAAAGGAAACACGGACACTGAAACACATAATGGAACCTAAAATTTGAGCGCTCTGAAAAGCTGAGTAAAAGCGTTGGTATACACGGTACTTTTTCATTCAATTAGATTGACGTTTCTGCATTCAAAATACGACTTATATCAACTTGTGTCAAGTCAGGCATAGACGAATCAATAGCTGATTGACATGGTTGTCAGTCATACAATTTATCAATAGATAGCTTTTCAAATGTCAGTGTCATCGATGTTCTTAGATTTATTCACTGAGTAAGGCTAACCCCTGGATAAATAGATATGACACGTAATTCGATTATACGGACTTTAATAAAAAGAAATGAACGTCCGTATAACCGAATTTCGTCACCAAAGTAGGACACCCTGAACTATTATAACCTGATAACGACATCACAAATACATAAAATCACCCAGACTGAGGCTAAGAGTAAGGCGGCTTCCACCTGGAATTTAACCCACGAACACTGGCAGATAGAATTATTATTAATACGTTTATTGCACATAAGTAAAAAATACAATGGCAATGTGGCGGACTTAATGCTATGAGCATTTTCTACCAGTCAACAACAGGTGGTGCAAGAAATTAACTGGTAGGCATACGAAGCATCCGTATTTTGTCTGGAATAAAATCGAATAGAGTTTCCTGCCGTGACTTATTTTTAAAATTGAAAATTCACTCAATTACAGCCCTTTACATAATAGAATTGTGCAAATTGGTGAGGCGCCATCCAGACAAATTCCCAATCAGTGATGAATGGAAAAGTAGTAGGTTAAGAGACTATTTTAGGCTAAATCTTAAGTTTAAGCCTTGCAGAACTACGTCCTACAGTAAAAGTACTAGTCATATGGCTATTAGTATTTATAACAAACTACCAACAGAAATCAAGGATCTCTCTGGTAATCGGTTCCTAAAGTCTTTAAAGCAGTATTTATTAGTAATGTGCCCATATAATTTAAATGAATATTTTGAAAATAGTAAATAGATTTTAATAGCATTATAATTTGCTTAATTTTATATCAGATAATAATACATAAATACAATATAATATAATTATAATTTAATTAAATTGTATACTCCATAATAATAAGATAATGTAATTATTATAAATAATTAATAATTACTATAATATTGCCATGCCGCTCCCGGTAAAATTACACGTACTTTTATGTATAATCATTTCTTAAGACCTAAAATTATACTGTAATTTATCGCAATAAACGAATTGAATTGAATTGAATTGAAAGTAAACGGATAAAACTAATTACTTTAATTAGCCTGTAAGGTTTCCCACTCCTGGCCAAAAGCGCCGGTTTGGGACGCTTGGGGCCCGGTAGGGGGACCTTTTCTCTACCGAGCCTCAACAGGACCCGAAACCAGGACCCGCAAAAAAGGGGATTATTTAATGTTCAGATTTTGCGTCGGAAGCGAGGATTCCCCTATCCTCGCTTCACTTAATTAATAAGGAAGCCGTCGCTCCCCACGGTCATAATTAGATATTCGTATATTTAATTTCCTTTAGCTTTGATCTTCATAAAAAGAAACCGTTGACAGAATTCGTTAAAATACGAGAAACAATTTTTTCTGTCAAGTTGTACATTGTACGGGGTCATTTTTAATCTCAATTATTAAAGAAATACTAACATATGTTATTAATGTCTTGACTTCGATAGTAAAGAAAATTGATTAAAACGAAAAATACTTCATAATACTAGCTGACTCGGAAAACGTTGTTTTGCCATATTAGCCTACGACCTATTCTCAGACCTACCAAATATACACAAAAAAAATCATAAATCTCCGTGAAGCCGTTTCGGAGGAGTTCAATAACTGTGTGACACTGTTACACGCGATTTTTATATGCTAGATACTAATATTATGAATAGGAAAACTTTGTGAGTTTGTATAGAGGATTACCCTCCGAAATAATCTATCCGATTCAGTGACGCTAGGTATCCAGCGTGCCAAACCGTCCACAGACCTTTTCATATTATACCCGCCATCGATCGCCGATCGCCACTAACAGATAAACCAAATAGGTTTTCGAGAGCGGCTAAATATAACTATTAAGAAAAATGTAAACTACTTATCATAAAAAAAATCTAAAATTATTTCACCAGTGCTTAGAATGGACCTTCAGGGTTGACATAGGCTATAGGCGAATCCGTTTATTACGCGAACGATGTCGCGGGCACCGTTAGTACTGCCTATCTTCGGCCACCTCGCACCATCCCAGCACAATTGTATAAAGGTCACCCTGCCATTCTCTATTAAATTTTCATTTGCGACAAGGAATCGTTAAAACGTTACAGTTTCCTTGAAAAATGAAATCGGTAAGATAACAGTCGTAACAATCTTTTATGTAAAAACCGGCCAAGTACGTGTCGAGCAACACGCAATGAAGGGTTTCGTAGAAATAGTTTTTTTTTATCTGCTTTACAGAACTAACAACTTCATCAAAGTCATTTGCAATGGATTTTGTACGAAACTTTACTTTTATAAGTCGGTTGCCTATTCGTTAATCAAAAAATGATCTTCCTACACCCACAATATTTTTCAACTACCGATCCAACGACGCTCCGAATGATGGGGTAGACGACAATAAAAACATCCCCACTTTTCATGTTATATTATTTTCATGGGAGGTTACTTATGTGCTTATTTTGTTTCTGTGATGTATCTTGTTGGTATAATAAATGTCTTTCTTCTTCTTCTTCTTCTAGAGTAAAAAAATGTTTTTTCCAACGTTTTATTCTTTAACTTTGTCGGCGTGATACATACTTATGTACACACACACCACAGCTTTCTAGTACCACCGGTCTTTGCGCTAGGCCGCGGACGGCAGACAAACAGACAGACAGACGGCCATGGCGAAACTATAAGGGTTCCTTGTCGGACTACGGAACCCTAAAAACTCAACCGAAGACCTATTAGCTCAAGAGAAAACGAATATTATTACTTTGCATAAAAGACAAATTTCGCTTTTTGCATTATGTATTTCACTTAGTAGCTTATAGCGCTACCTTTTAAAACGAATTTTACGGATTTTATGTAGGAATTTTGAGAACGAATCGACAGCAGGTCATCTTTTACATTTTTGTTGCAAAATCGTTCGTAATCGATTCGAAAAGAGTGCATGCGTGTAAAAGTTTGTGTGCTATCGGCTGTACATAAATGGCCATAAATATAAATATGATTCCCGAGAAAACGCCATTTGTCTCAGGAGATTTCTCAGACATAAAAACTAATGCATCGTATTTACACCAGTTCTCACATCTATTTCATTAAGTATTTCATTAAAAACCGGACAAGAGAGCGAGTAGGTCTCGCACGCTTAAGGCCCGAGAACGAGCACTATTGGGCTTAATTCGCTGCGGGAGCGAATAGTTGGGGGAAGAGTAGGCATTTTGGAAATCACAAAAATGCACATCTAATTGATACAATTTTGACGACCGACGGATACAATCATTTTGGTATAATTTTAAATTCAAAATTCAAAATTCAAAATTCAAATATTTTTATTCATTGTAAAAACAGAATGTTTACTTAATGAACGTCAAAGTTGTTAGTTTCACAATTAATGGATTATGTGGAGAAGAAACTAACAAAGAAACTCCACATTTATTCTTTTCAAAACACGTTTTAACTTAATTAACAGAGTTTTCAACTTAAAATATTAGTCATGAATGTGTTGAACACTAGTCACAATCGTCCTTTAAATAATATTAATCTACTGTTTAATGCCAAACATCTTTGTCTTCTAAGTAATCCTTGATGTTATAGTAAGCCTTTTTGCACAGAATGTGCTTAACACATTTTTTAAATCGCGTTGGAGGTAACTCTAATATATCTTGAGGAATTTTGTTGTAGAACCTTATACAGTGCCCCATAAAGGATGTGTTAACTTTTGCAAGTCTAAATAGTGGAAATGACAATTTATGTTTATTTCTAGTATTAAAATTATGGTGGCCACCAACATTTTCGAAGTCTTTGATATTTTTTCTAACGTACATAATATTTTCATAAATGTATTGACATGCAACTGTTAAGATGTTGGTTTCTTTGAAGAAATCTCTTAGCGAATCCCTAACCTAACCTAACTTGTAAATAAATCGGATGGCTCTCTTCTGTAAGATGAAGATCGTCTCAATGTCTGCTGCCCGACCCCACAGTAGTATGCCGTAGGACATAATACTGTGGAAGTAACTAAAATAAACAAGCCTAGCAGTTGCAACGTCAGTGAGCTCTCTAATTCTTTTGACTGCATATGCTGCAGAACTAAGCCTGTGTGCTAGTTTTACAATATGAGGACCCCATTGCAATTTTGAATCGATTGTGATGCCTAGAAAAACGGTATCTTCTACAAATTCTAGTTTTTCTTTTCCGAGTACAATGTTTAGTATCTAAAACTCAGTAAGTATAGCACAAATAAAACCGTGCGCGATTTTGTTCATGCTGTAAAGATAAAAAAATCATAATAATAGCCCTGATAGCCCTAGATAGGACATTGAATGGAATATTTTTTTAGATTTTAAATACTTACCATTACAGAGGAAAATGTGTTTAGAAACACCTATTTAGGGGTACGGTCAGAGAACCCAGCCTTAATTCTTCTGTTATGCCTGGCAGCCGTCTCGCATATTCCAACATTTCTAATTATTGTAAAAAAAAACGTATACTTTTGATAAATATTATCTGCTAGATAATAAAATTAGGGACACTTTAAATAAACTTTCCTTTTCTCATATTTGTTTATCGCTGATAGCTCTGGCGTAAGCCGACCTTGGAAGTTTAAATTAAAGGAACTATGAGCTACAGTATTTTAAATTATTTTCCAATCAGTAGGTACCTACCTCTATTCATTATTGACAACAAAAGGACGGACAATACAGTGGTTTTATTACCTTTTGAGGTACGCAACCCTAAAAACACAAAAATAAACGAGAGTCAAAAAAGAAGTGTAAAAATCTCCCGGGACAAGGCGCGATAGTACATTTGTTAATTTGAATCTCAAAGTAGTTTACATTACACCAGAAAAAAACTGAAATAAAAAATAACCAACAACCCGACTGCTGAGCATTAACTACTAAGCAGGCGGGACCAACCTAAGTAGTTACATTGCTGAATTTGGGTCCCGTCTGCTTAGTAGCTAACGCTCAGATTGCTCAGGTGCAGTAGGGTTGTTGGTTATTTTTTATTTCAGTTTTTTATTTTTGTCTTCATAGTGAGTTTTTAATGCTGATTTATGTAAAGCCTATGACACCTGCGTACTGATGTTTTACATACATTACACGTGATTGGCGTCGTCATCATCAGCTATTTGACGCCCACTGCAGGACATAGGCCTCCCTCGTGGTTTTTGACCATGAAGGGTTTTGCCATAATCGCCACGCTCGGCAGGCGGGTTGGCGATCGCAGTATACGCTTGGAATCTCAGGAAGACGCTGCTGCCCGTCTCCTGGTAATTGATTTCCTTAGTCGCCTTCTACGACATCCACGGAAGTAAATGGAGTGAAGCTATTCTTAATCCGGCGCCACGAGGATTGATTGACGTGATTGGCGTAGTTAAATAAAATTAAGATCCGACTATAATAAATTAAACATGACAGCGCCGTCTAGTGACTATGTTGTACTATTTGTATAATGTTACTTAATAGCGTTTTTTATTTGTCACTTTACTGTTTCATTAATCATCATCATCATCATCATCTACCCCTTGATGTCCACTGCAGGACACAGGCCTCCCTCATGGTTTTCATAACCATAATGCTAATTTAATATAGCCTATGACACTCGCACAGGGATGACGAATCGATTGAGACCTTATTAGTCAAAATCTGACCCTTGGTTAAGGAATACGGTATTTGACACGATCAACAATAAATTATTTCATATGCTCGATTAAAACAAAAATTACAATATATCTCGGAAAATGTATCTCTTTTAGTCAATTACTAGTTATTACAATTTTTAAATAGATTAAACATAAAAAGAGTGCTCTGAAATGTGACGTCATAAGCCAGTATTTTCATACAAAATTCCGTTTTAAAAGTAACTCATTTGATATTTTGTCAAATATCCAATTATGAGGGAACAAGGAATCGGACATACTTACATACACAATACGAGCTAAACACATACATGTCCCTCCTTTTAGGCTCCACCGCAGTCGGGTAAAAATAAAGAGAGCAAGATCCTTCTATGGGGACAACATCAAATTCGCAAAAACATATCAGCTATTCTATTCACGCTAAAGTTCAGGACTTTGGTTACCAATGACATTTTGTATCTAATTTATCATAAGCAGCCTACATACGTCCCACAGCAGGGCGCAGGCCTTCTCTCAGAGAGAGAGAGTACTTATGGGCTTAATCATCATCAATCATTTCAAGCGTTGAAACATGTGGATAGTTCAGACAGTCAGGTTTCCTCACGATGTTTTCCTTCACGGTTAGCGAGTGGTATTGCTACTATAACTTCACAAATGTACATAATTTAGAAAACAAAGTCATAGGTACATGCCCGGACTGGGAATCGAACCTGGGTCTCTCCGCGGCTACCACCGCTCTAATTTACAGAACATCTGAAACCGTCCTTGATTTCGCCTAGACGCGTGGAGCCCTCTGACCTTTTTCGGGAAAACGGAGGGTTTTGTCTTTGTTTTTTATAGCGAATAAATTTTCTCGTGTGCAGCACTTTAGTACTATTACTCGAAGCACCCCGTCTTGTTTCTATTACAAGTTTTTAAAAGGTTCCGAGCAAAGTCTTAAAACTTGCGTCCAAGTTGTCACTGAATAGAAAACTTCAGAATTGCCTGGAATAGATTGTGGAAACTGATAATACCGATGTATATTCTTACTGGACAGAATGCTACGCAACCTAAAAGTAGAAAAAAAGCCGACCACACACTTTACTGAAATCAGAGAGTTAATTAAACTGTTCAACCATTTTATAAGACTATTATTTATTGTACAACAGGAAAAATCAAACATACATGGCATTATTTATAAAAATCATCATCATCATCATCAGCCATTTGATATAGGCCTCCCTCATAGTTTTCATAACCATGAAAGGGTTTTGCCATAATCGCCACGCTTGGCAGGTGGGTTGGCGATCGCAGTATGTGGTTGAAATCTCAGTAAGACGCTGCTGCCCGTCTCCTGGTAATTTATTTCCTTAGTCGCCTTCTAGGACATCCACGGGAGGAAATGGAGTGGAATGGAATATAATACCATTCCTCTAAAGCACTACTCAGAGACAGTTTATTTCATCTGTTATTTATTACGTCTTTTCCTTGTAACATCTCTACCACATACTATTTCAATAGTTTATCGAGTGTTTTAAGGAATCGTGTTTTTATAAATAACATTGAAAATATTTACAAGCATATAGTTCTATCGGCCTTACTGCTAATAGCAATTTCTTCCAACAACCGACGATAAAAGCGGTAAAGAGGGCATCGATCATTGTGTTTATGAGCAAGCCAATAAACCTTCTGTATCTTCGGTGAAAGTTACCCAGAGCGGGTGTCCATTTACCCACAACATTAAACCTCGATTTAAAGTTTCTGTGTCGAGTCTCATGACAAGTTTTAATTCGTTCAATTTTCAGCGAGCGCGTCAGCCAGTGAGTCTTTTACCGGAGTATGGAGATGGACTGCTTCTTGGAATAAGTAGTAGACTCTAGATGAACTAAAAAAATTAAAAAGTATCCTCTTACACCCACAATATTCTTACCAATCCAACCGTACCTCACACTATGGTGTAGGCAAGAAAAAAAATTAGTGTAAGGGGGGGGGGGGGGGGGGACACTGAATGTCATGCATATTATTCAGCTTTCTCGTCTATGAGCTAGGCCGTGGACAGACAGACGGACCGACATGGTGAAACTATAAGGATTCCTTGTCGACTACGGAACCCTAAAAACAGTTCAAGTGTGTGTCCGCTAAGGGCTCGGTACTAAATGAACGAAGATTTTGTGACGTATACACAACACAAAAATGACTATTTTATTAAATTTTCTTTTAAAATTATGGTAGCACGGTATCTCAGTGAGCGAGCCTGATTCGCACTTATTTGTTTTTTTTTATTATACGCGACTTTTTTAAACTATCTTTCCGCAAAAACATTGAACCAATTACTGTGCGTGATTATGTAAGATAAAAATGTTGTATCCACTTCAGCTTTATTATTCGAACAACACTTGGAGAGCGTAAAACCGCAGCTCAAATAAATGCTATCAATACAAAATACAATAAAACTGTGCAAATGCCAATTCTACAGTGAAATTAGCAGATCTACCAAAAAAAATCATAATCTCGGAATCTTGCGAAGCAGTTCCGAAAGTTGAAAAAAATAGAAGCCTCTACGTTTAACAAAGTTCATTTAACAGTACAGTAAAGTTGAAGAGTTCGTATTGTCTATCATACCCTTAGAATATACAGCGTTATTCTAATATGCGCAATTCGTGAGACATGTGAAAAGTTTGTTATTTACAAAAACTTTTGTTCTACAATTTTTTTATCTTTTTAGATCCGACTCACAATTTGCCAATTTTTAGGGTTCCGTAGTCTGACAAGGAACCCTTATAGTTCCGCCATGTCCGTCTGTCTGTCAGTCCGCGGCCTAGCGCAAAGACCGGTGGGACTAGAAAGCTGTGATTTGGTGTGTGTATAAATATTTATCACGACGACAAAGTTAAATAATAAACTGTTGGAATTTTGTCTTTCACATTATCGAGTTGTATTGCTACTATAAATTTACGTAATAAACATAGGTACGTGCGGTGGTAGCCTAGTGGGTAGATCATTGGGCTCGGAAGCGGGAGACCCAGGTTCGATTCCCAGTGCGGGCATGTACCTATGATTTTGTTTTCTAAGTTATGTACATTTGTGAAGTTATAGTAGCAATACCACTCGCTAACGGTGAAGGAAAACATCGTGAGGAAACCTCGGTGTCTGAGCTATTCACATACCTCAGCGCTTGAAATCGCCAATCCGCGCTGGGCACGCGTGGTGATTAAGCCCTTACTCTCTCCCTGAGAGAAGGCCTGTGCCCTACAGTGGGACGTATATAGGTATAGGCTGCTTATATGCTTATATAGGTACGTGACTTAGCAAAAAAAAACAGTGACATAGGTGCATGCCAAAAGCGAACCCCTAACTCCCCGTTTCACTTCAAACCACAACGGTTCCGTTAATCTCCCCATCAGCTTATCTCGATGTGCCATTCGTTTATTGATTTCCCGCCATTTGCGTTAGTTGTGGAGCGTGTATCCTGATTCCACCAAAAACAGACTAATAACACATAGACGGACGACAAAGAATCGAGCAAAAGGTATTATAGTTTACATTTATAGTTTAGTATTTACAGTTATAACAAAGCGAAAGGAAGTGAAAGTGATCTGTCAGGTTCATGGCAAGTGGCAGTCCCTGCCCCTCTGGGATGCAGGCGTTAATTTATGTAGTATGTGTATGTATGTATTTATAACAAATATTATTATTTACTAAATATGTCGAGCAAACGGGGGTGGAAGGGCCGGTAAGGGACATCCCAGGCGGACATACTTCGACCAAATAGGGGATGTATTAGCAAAGGGTAAGATAAAGAGTACCCGAAACCGGCGTGCGTGCATGCAACGACTAATGAAAGTTGAGGAAGCAAAAGTGATCTTTCAGGATTGTAGCAAGTGGCAGTCCCTGGTCTCTGCCTACCCCTCTGGGATACAGGCGTATGTATGTATGTTTTTTTTTTGTCATAGCGGCAACAGAAATAAATCACCTGCGAAAATGTCAACTGTCTAGCTATCACGGTTCATGAGATACAGCCTGGTGACAGACAGACAGACGGACAGTGGAGTCTTAATAATAGAGTCCCTTACTCTTTGGCTACGAAACCTTAAAAATATACATAACAATTTATATAAAACACAGAAAGCTAATAACAAGTTTTCACTGCTATAAATAATTAAGTTTTTAATGCCTGAATGCAAATGTAACTAAAAATATTTTCATATAACCGTTCAGTCTAATAATTTAGACTACTAGAGTAAAAAGTGGAGACAGAACCTAGGCACCCAATTTCGTAGAGGCTCGAGAGGCGCTACCACCGGGACACGAGTTACCATGGGCGACCTGGAAGTCACTAAACAGACTTCGCACTCAGATCGGCAGATGTAGAAATAATTTATGCAGGTGGGGCTACATGGGTGAGAAGCAGAATCACTGCTGTTGCGGAATCTCCCCTCAGACTATGGAGCACCTCTCTGTGTGTCCCTAGTGCCCGTCCACATGCACTCGAGAGGACTTGCTGGAGGCCACAGACGCTGGAGTGCGCGTGGCCGAGTTCTGGGCCAGTAAAATCTAATTGGTTTTATCACCAACACGATAAGAAGAAGATTTAGACCACTAATTTCAACTGTCTGGCTATCACGTTTCATGAGATACATCCTGGTGACAGACAGACAGTGGCGTAACATACCATCTGGGGCTCGTGGCAAATTCATTGGATGGGGCCCTCCTAGTAAAATTTAAAAAAAAAAATATATATATATATATATATATATATGGTCTTTAGTTGTAGTATATATGGCCCAATTTTAATTGATTTGAAGTACTCATAATATATATAAACATTATAATTGTTACAAATTTTTGTTAAGAATGGTAAGTTACTTCTGAGCGGCCTCATAGTTCGGGGGCCCCCTCAGGTCGGGGGCCCGTGGCATTTTTCCAGCCCTGCCGCCCCTATAGTTACGCCACTGAACACAGACAGACGGACAGTGGAGTCTTAGTTTGTTTGTTAGTTTGTTACACGTTATCGCACAATATAAAACGTTAACAAAAATAAACCTTAAATAACAGGCTTGTAATAAAAAAATTGTGCAAAGGCAGACTTATTTCAAGACATTTCTTTCAGCCAGCCTAGAAATTTTTGAACGTTAAAAAAGAGAGCGGGGTCCCATACCCTTTGGTCACGAAACCCTAAAAACATACATAACAATTTATATAAAAAACAGAGCAACTGGCAAGTTTTCACTGCTATAAATAACTAAATTTTAAATGCCTGAAAGCACATGTAACTAAAAATATTTTTTATAAACTTTCAGTCTAGATGAAGAGAAGATAATTTAGACTGAAAGAGTCGGTCTAAATTAAAAGAAGATATTAGCTACGTCGCCGCACCGATGACAGAATAAAAAACATAGCTAGTATATACTTTTCATTGGTTTTGGACTTTAATTCAAAGTGATAAGGTTTAATTTAAGGTGGAAACTATTGTGCCACTGCCCGGTAAAGGTAGCAGAGGTCACGACTTTTAGACGTAAATAAGTATTAAAATTTGTGTTCTCTTCACGATTGTTTTGTTTTATTTATGTTTTGTTGACGTTCGTGTCTTTTGTTTGTGTACCTTTATGTTTACTTTGTGTTTCTGTGAAAATTTAAATAAATACCCTCTTTCTTTCTAAAATCTAGCCCATCCATCTATATTCCACAACCGGACAAAGGCCTCCCCCAAAGAATTTCTCTCTTTTCATTTCCCGCTAACCGACTAAAAAGACACGCCGTTTGACGGAAATTTAATTGGAGTCACTGTAACGATATTTAAAACATTTTATCCATGAAAAAACAGTGGCCTACTTTTCCTGATCCAACTCAGCGAACCCGAGTTGATGGACAGGCCTCTTAATAAGGTTGTTAATTCATCTCTGCTGTTTACATTTTTATGAGTTTATTGTACAGTCTAACAGCGTTATTTATAAAAACAAACAAGACAGTATAAAAGTATTTCCATTGTAAAGTCTCTACCACAGACTGATTACACGGCGTTTATAGAGTGTTTTAACGAATCTTCTTTGTTCAGCGCATAAAAGTCTGCTCAGTATACACAGCACATAAAACTCTACTCAGTTGCGTTACAGACGACTTTGCATCTGAAACGTAAGAAGGTTAAGGTTAGGTCTCAAAAGGATTCTGAAGATTTGGCAGAGAACTTAGCAAAATTATAAAAGGGCCAGCACAGTACTAAGTATAGCGTGTCCATGAAAATAGAATACCTGATTTAAAGGCGCCGCATGTTTGTTTGACATAAATATATATAGCCACAATCCGGTATACTCACTGACTGACTAACTGACTGACTGACTGATCATCTATAGGTTTTCTATAGGTATGAAAAAGTTGTAGGAAAAATATGAAGCCGATTTTTGTATTTCGAACGTGTTTTCTTACACAAAGAGGTAAGATTTGGTAGCTAATTGGTAGGCAATCTAAGTCAAAAGTGATGGGTGTTCGAAATTCAAAATGGCGGCGCCATATGGCCACCCGAAAATTGGCCATTTTTCGACCCACGCCCAAAAAAGTCGCCTGCCAACTGGGCATATGCTGGAGAAATGCTGTTAACGGCATCGTGTTGCCAAAAAATTCAGGTATATGAGAAAAATCGGACATTTAAAATTTCAAAATGGCGGTCGAGATGTCGCTGATTGAATAGAGACATATTATGGTGCTCTTTCGACTGCTTCTTAAATGTACCAATCATGGGACTAGTGCGTATTGAAATATGTGCATTTATTGAAAATTTTTATTACCTACTTATTAAGATTTCCTCTTTGAAGACCTTTTCTACAACAAGATCGTCAAAGAAGAAATCTTTTAAAATGTCATTTCTGTCTTATATTGTTTAACCTCTTTTCGCCTGAGCGCGTGAAATCGGTAAATATTTGGTTTCCGCTGATGCCCTTAATTTCTCCATTTTTCCTCCTTTCAGTCCCTTAAAGAAATTAAAGAATAAAGAACAACTTCCACACAACACAATCACTTATCAACGCATTCACCAAACACATTAACAGATATTCAAAGCAACGTAGAGTGACTAGACATAGGTAGTTACGGAAATATTTAAAATTGTTCCTGTGTCGAAAAGATCTATTTTCGGGAAAGAAGAACACACTCCTAATTATAGATACTCAAACGGCATAGTATTACAAACACAACATACAACACAACAACACTAAACATAACATATTCGTAAGTATAATGCTCAAATATTAGGAACACCAAGAAACAAAAGAAAAAGTTACACATTTACATCATGTTTATAGGTATCTGGTTTTTTTCAAGGCCGGGTTCATTCATTTATTGCAGTCATGTTGTACATAGGATGGTATCATTACTTGGATCATACATGATGCCCTCTAGCATGCATGCTATAAATCTAATATTAATTTTAATTACATTATAAGGCATATAAGATAGCATAAGGATTATCAATTATTCTGTCAAATGAACATTTATTAACAATAATAATTTAATAATAATATTATAGGTATATGATTTATTTTTAGTGATATTTACGGGTTTAAAGTATTGAGCCCCTAAAATGGCCCCGAATCAGCATGTGCTGCACGATGTCAGTGTGTAAAATTATCTCTCATATCTCTGTAATTTCCTTTTTAATGTACCTGCAATAAATCTATGAATCTCTCTTTTTCACCCGTGGCAATGAATCAACATGTAATGATTGTGTCATAAATAACAACCTACGCCTACGTTTGCACTTGAATTAACGTAAATAGGCTGCCGAAATGTTTACATCTCATATTTTATTACGTCTCGGCCTTTGATAATAATGTCATATTTCGTTCAAGTCAAAAATAAATTACATTAATCGTACATGTTTACCAGAAGATGCCTCGAATTACGTCCAAATCTGTCGCCAAATAAAAAAACCTGCCAAGTACGAGTCGGACTCGCGCACTGAGGATTCCGTACAAATTTGTAGGTAGGTACTTACAAATTATAAATAATCCAGGATTCGCGTCTCGCAGTTTTCCCCGAGCTTTTCCCGAACTTCAAAGACAATTTTTTTTGTGATTATATTTCAAATGATTAGTTTTCAGATTTATCTGTATTTATTATGCAACACTATAAATTAGCTACTTGCCAAATTTAGTAGTATACGTTTGGCGGTATAAACGGCCGTATCTTTATTTTGCATTAACTTAGAAGTTTGCTATTTTCCCAGCTTTAAGACTGTAAGTTTGAGTATATGGTTTTAATTTCAACTCGATACCTTTATGCGTTCCCGAGATAAATGGTCTTGACAGACAGACAGACGGACGGGTGGACGGACCTACGGACAGACGGACGGACGACAAAGTGATCCTATAAGGGTTCCTCAAAGTAATTTTCAACGGAATTTGTACTATGTTTTCCTTTTATAAGATGGTCCACCATTACTTGTTGTTTAGGAATTAAGGGGGGTTTATGCTGCTAAAACATTTAAAGGGGGGACGAATTAAAGGGGGGAAACAAAAACAGTAAGTCGGTAGTAGATATAGGCAATAGGTACTTGCGTGAAGGTCGGTTTGACACGAGGTCGGCTGTCCAGAGCTCCTGGGCCGTTTAAGTGGCCAGGATCTTAATTTCACGAAACACACACGGTACACAACACAAAAGGAAAGTAATATTCACGGGAAAACACAATAATCAGGAAGAAATCTGTATTTTATGTCTCTTCTTGTGTGCAATAAAGAATATTCTTATCTTATCTTATCTTAATTCTCGCTCATTTAGATTAGGTTGACCGCTCTCAAACGTGCTCAAAAGTGACACGCACGCTATGGTGGCGCCCTCTACCGGTCGATCAGTCCAATGGTCAAAAAGAAAAGGAGGTGAGAGCGCGGCATAATGTAGACATACATACATATTATAATAAAGTATTAGGTAAAAGGATTAAACTTCCTTTTAAGTTAATGATACCTTTTGTACACTGTATTTGTGCTATAAAGAATTAATAATTGCCCTAAATTTTTTTACGTTTCTACAATTCATCGTTTAGCCGGGAGGCGGGAAAATAAATTTGCGCTTTAAACCTCAATAAATGTCGTAAACGGATCCCTTAATCGAAAAATACACTCACAATTGTCATTGATACTGTATTTGCAAGCACTACCCATATATTTCTAGTTCAGCAACACCAAGGTTAACTGGAAGATAATGCTGTTCGCCTTTGTACTTTTTAATTTGTTCTAATAGTACAATAAAGAATTTTAATAATAATAATAACTTCACAAATGTACGCAACATAGAAAACAATGTCATTGGTACATGCGTGGATCCGAACCCACGAACTTCCGAATCTGAGGCCGGCATTTTACCGCTCCGGTACCACCGCTAGCTCTGTACTTGCGTATTTGGCAAATATTAACCATTCATTGCCGAGTTTTCTGACGAATTGCTAGCACTAATTTTGTCAAATCTTCAGTGTATTGTAAATTGTCCGCAAATAGCGATTACATATACCCAACTGAAGTGCCAGCATCAAACTCATTCAGAACTTGTCAAAACAATCTCGCCTTCTCTGCTTTGTGTGTACTCAAACGAAATGTTACTCGCGACCTGATTTGCATTTTACGTTGATAATGCTGTCTAAATGGTTGTTAAATTGGTAAAGACATGATATTCATGTATGATTTACATAATCATCATTGGCATCTCAAGATTTGCCAAAAGCTTAACGGATTTTGTTATAAGTTCTTAAACAGTATTTTCCAAAAATTATGAATTGTATATTTTATTTCATTTAGTTTTGGTCTACATGTAAACAAACCGTAGATAAAAATCAGTAAATTTCTATCAACGTTCAAATACGGCAAGCGATAATTTGTATGAAGTTGTTTGCTCATCCTAGCTAATAAATAAATAACTTCTACACAACACAATGACTTGACCGGGCCCCAAACTAGGATACCCTGTGCTAAGGCAACCAGACAAGGACATCACAAACATGGAAACACACCCAGCCAGACTGAGGTATTTTTTACTAATGTACGCCGGCCCCCTGTGGGCATCGACCCCTTGACCTCTGCGGCATGGTAATCAGATGTAACACCGCTAGACCAACGAAGCAGCCAGGTCATTCACTTATCAAGAAAAGTGTTTAGAAGTGAAGAAAATACTTTTTAGTAGTAAGCTCGCCTTTGTACACATAAGGAAAAAAGCAAACACATAATCGTTACAAAGGTACATAGTATAATTGGCGGCTTTATTGCTAAAACCAAAGAAAAAGAAAAAAGAAAAGAAAAATATATTTATTTGACGACACAATACCTACTCAAAAACATAAAATAATACAACAAAATACAACAGTCAGCAGGAAAACACAATATCAGCCGAAATTACACATACTTTTGTCGTGCAATAAAGAATTTTCCAATTCAGTTCAATTTTCGTTACAGTGGATGAATTATAATTCTGCAACAATGCTCGGTAATTGAGGTTAATAGATAACAACTTCTACGCAACACAATCACTTGACCTGGTCCCAAACTTAGATACCCTGTGCTATGGTAACCAGGCAAGGTCATCAAAGGTTTACTCAAATCATCGATCTGAGTAAACCTTTTGTACAACTTACCTTACTGCGCTTGTGTTTAAAAATGTTCTAATAGAAAATGGTTTATTTGAAAGACTTTTAAACGCAAGATTGGTTCAAAAGAAAATCTACTTTGAAGAAAATTCCACTTCTCTTTCATCGAGTATAACCACTTTCGTTGCTGCAGAATCGTATGTTCTCCTCTCGTATATATTTTCTTTGAAAATTGTTCTTTGTAAAATAAAAATAATACGAAATGTGAAAAATGTCACCGTGCCCGCAGTTGATTCAGGTTTTATCGGGATAAAATTAAGAAAAGTAAAAACAACTGTACAAAAATCTTTGTGACGTAGTTTTACTTATGTAAGAATATCATTGTAGGATAAATAATAAATATACATAAATAAACTCGCGCCTGTATCCTAGAGGGGTAGGCAGAGACAGAGACCAGGGACTGCCACTTGCCACGATTCTGACGGATCACTTTCGCTTCCTCAACATTCATGAGTTGTTGCATGCATGCACGCCGGTTTCGGTTACTTTTTATCTTGCCCTAAATAAAAAAACTAAATAAATAATAAAACACTTATTAAAATTAGTTTTTCCAAAAATTGTACCAAATTGACTTTCTTTCATATTATGCGTTACTGCGTGACAAATTCACACTTATGCCTACTTAGTATTTTTTAATGACTCGCGATGGTCATACATAGAAGGTAATTAAAATTTACCTAATAAATAATCCCGGTTAGACCCGTTTAATATATTGCCATTTATACCTACTACATCAAAGTGGGACGCCGGACACTTTGATAAAGTAAAGGACCCTTTATTGTACTTATAGGATATCCTTACTATCCTTAGTTAATATTATAAACGCGAAAGTTTGTATGTATGGATGGATGTTCGTCACTCTTTCACGCAAAAACGGATCCAGATGAAATTTTTGCACAGAGATAGATTATAGCCTGGTTTAGCACATAGACTATTCTTTTATCCGGAAAAATACACATCAAAATTACCACGCGGATGAAGTCGCGGGCAGCAGCTAGTTCTAATAGAAATTGTTTTTACAACAAGACAAATATTATCATATAACAAGTTTTAGTATGCCCAACACTAGCCTAAGCTATCTAACCAACTACAACTTTGTAAAAATAAACAATATGGCGTTGCCTCAGTGGCGGATTAGCCACGTTGCAAGAGTAGCAATTGCTACGGGCCCTGCGCACTTGGGGGCCCCGATTTCTGATCGTTTAAAAATATTAATTTTCAAGAAAAATATTATCTCTCTTTATAAGATAAGATAAGATAAGATATTTTGTTTATTTTCTGTCCACAAAATACATTTGCATATAAAAAAAGCATTTAATAAATTATACACAAAAGAGAGTGTACCATTTGTGGAAAGCTTAGAGCCTAAGCTAGATCAAATGATCTGTATCTTAGCTTTCCGGGCCTCCGAACTGGAAATTATTGGTATCATATTCATATTGGTATGAGATAGATTTATTTGTTAGTTTTATTTTATTGCATACCATACACTTGCTGCGCGGTGGTAGCCTAGTGGGTAGAACATTGGACTCGGAAACGGGAGACCCAGGTTCGATTCCCAGTGCGGGCGTGTACCTATGACTTTTCTTTCTAAGTTATGTACATTTGTGAAGTTGTAGTAGCAATACCACTCGCTAACTGTGAAGGAAAACATCGTGAGGAAACCTGGGTGTCTGAGCTATTCATATACCTCAGCGCTTGAAATCGCCAACCCGCGGTGGGCACGCGTGGTGATCAAGCCCATACTCTCTCTCTGAGAATATCAAATTAGGTTAAGCATTAGCTTAGTTAGCCATAGACCACTATTGCCAATGTCGTTAGCGAATATTAGGACTTTCTCTATTTTTGTGTTCAATGGTTATTCTAAATTACTGAAATCGTGGAATGCACATTGCATATCGCCGGCATGTTCTATTGTGGATATTCCTTTAGTGCGTATAATCTTGGGCATATTCTACTGGATGTTACTGGATCAAAACCTTATTTTCATGTATCGAATAGATATCTTGCATAACGAAAACTATCAAACAAAAAACGAGTTCTGCTAGCGGTACGTTTAATAAGGTACCATAGAGCTGAAAATTGGTTCTATTGTTTGGACGCCTACTGAAGGTTGTTGCCACCTGCAGGAGGCCCTTTGTCGCCATACAGTTAGTGTCTACTTCTTTACAACGTGCGACAAGTACAAACTCGGCTACAAAAGGATATGTGTTTTTGGTTGTAAAACTATAAGAAGTATAGTTTTCAAGATCTGGGGGTCCAAAAATAGCATACTCACTGACTAACTCACTCATCGATCATTAAAAACAATTGTACAGGACACCCTATATAATTTTTTTCATTTTTTTATGGCGTATAAAGTGCACCACCTAATCTGTTGTAAATAGAGAAACATCTTGTAGGGGAGGTATCGCTAATTATTAAAGTAAACTACACACATCAAAAGTGTCTAGGGATCAAGTACATTTTAGAGCATCGCAGCAATTGAGGATTATTCTTTTATAAAGCCAGGTCTATAATAATGTACTGTATACCAGTGTGGGGAGGCGCCTATGCTAATCGGACTGGAGAGGGCACAGAGAGGGCACAAGGCCTGTGCCCCACAGTGGGCCGTATATAGGCTGCTTAATAATTTACACTTGCTAACCTAAAGCAAACCAAGGGCCCCTTGCTAAAACTTGCTACAGGCCCCGCGCGGGCTTAATCCGGCCCTGCGTTGCCTACAATGTTAATGTAGCCCAAAAGATAAGGGGATTGGATTATCAGGGGCGGCCTTCGCGCGCACTGACACCTGAACAACATTAGTATAGAAATACCTCTTCAGTGTACAATAATGTTCGTTCGTTCGCGGTGGTGGCCCGGAAGCGAGAGACCCAGGTTCGATTCCCAGTGCGGGCATGTGCCTACGACTTTGTTTTCTAAGTTATGTACATTTTTGAAGTTGTAGTAGCAATACCACGCGCTAACCGTGAAGGAAAATATCGTGAGGAAACCTGAGTGTCTGAGCTATTCATATACCTCAGCGCTAGACATAGCTGGCAGTGGCTGGATGAGGATGGACCGAAGAAAGAAGGAAGTGGCGTGCCTTGGGGAAGCCTTATAATGACTAGTTAAAGCAATCCTTGCTGTCCGGAATATAGACATGAGTTTATGTATGTTTTATTTTCGTAAGCAGTTAACTTTTCTCGTTCATCTGTAGTTCTGGTTTTAATTAAAATTCAATTAAAGTAAATTCTGTAGAATAAGTAATTTTTAATAATTTTATAGCTTTTAAATAAATATATACAGATGCAATCAATATTATTGTAATAGTGTTTTCCGGCATGCGTGCATGCAACGACTAATGAATGTTGAGTAAGCGAAACTGATCTGTCAGGATCGTGGCAAGTGGCAGTCCGTGGTCTCTGCCTACCTCTCTGGGATACAGGCGTGAGTTTATGTATGTATGTATGTAGTGTTTTTCATACGCCATGTCAAAGCGTTATCACATTTTCTTTCCCTTGGACACCACTATACAGTTTTTTCGCCTAGTGTGAAGACGACTGTATGTGTTTTTCTATTTATTTATTTATTGATACTTTTATTGCACTTAAAAAAAATCATTTTCTACCAGTCAACCGCAGGAGTTAAACTCTATTCTGAATAAACAATTTCATTTCCAAACCTAAGTAGGTATGTATTTTGTGCCAAATCTGGTTTCGTTCACACGCGAAATTCGGTCACGTGCGGATAAAGTTGTCTTTAATATAATCTTGTGAAAGTACTTGTGTAGGCGGATGTCAGTACTACAAGCGTCACACAGAGTTTCACGCCTTTTTGTCCGATAGTCGGACTAATGTCGTGCAAAATAAGAGCTAGAGTGGCATAGACGCGAATGTTACTGATTATAATGTCGTCAAACCGTAGTAAGTATAGACGCTGGAATATTTGTGGTTTTATTGATAGGGAGATTTGATTCTATTAGTCTCCTAACATTATAAAACTTCCAACAAGTCAGTACTTGCCAGAAGTGTGGTATACGTAAGCAATTTGGAATAATGATAATAATTTCGCTCTACAAATCAGGAGCTCTATATTTGAATCACTCGTATCGCGTCGAGCGCTCGATTTCTACTGATTTTCGTTCGACATCTGAAATTCCGTATTTTCACTCGACTGCAACGAATGGTCCTTACCACTCGTCTCGCATGGCGATCGGTAGATTAATTGTCAAAAAACGATAAATGTGTGTTGGTACTGTTTGTCATTCTGAGTGTCAACAATCAAAAAGAGTCAAAGCAAATCCAGCAGTTTGTGTTTTTGTGCGGAATTAATTTTTTGTTTCAACATTTTTAGAACAAACATAAACCAAACTGACAGTATGTAGTGTTTTGTTTGTAACAAAAGACAAAGATTTTTTATTTAAACAGCCAATAAAACAAAGTGTTTTACGTTCCGTTTCTGTTACGGTAGTTTCCGGTTTTTTAATTTCTGCGTGGAATGGATAAAATACAATACTTCAAATTGTACTGGCAACGATTCAAAAATACGGAAAAACTACATCATGCGACTTAGAAGACGAGTGTGACTTAAGTGATACGAGTGATTCAAAAATAGGTCTCCAGAGCGAAACCTGCCCCTATATTACGCTCACCAAATCCTGAGCGATTCCGATCGTTTACCTGTCAAATTAGTATGGAATTTGACAGTTAGACGATTGGAATCACTCAGGATTTGGTGAGCGTAATTAGGCCACAGGTCGGACTCTTCCGACACAAAATAAAGTAAGTTTATCCTTTGTTGAGTTAATAATTTGGAGTAAACCAAATTAATTGGTAATAAGTGAGTTTCAGTTACCTACTCAATACTCCGTAAATATCTGAAAAGCTCCTCTAAAACTTGAGTTTTCAGAAAATCGTGTTTTATTTCACTTAAATCACCCAGAGGTCATGCGTGAAACATTAACTGGCTTATGATAGATACAATCAATATTAAAAAAAAACTAAGCACAACCACTGAAATAAGTACATAAAAATTACCAATCACAACCTAACTGGCACTACCAGATTTCACCGGTAGCGGCTGGATGAGGATGACCGAGGATAGAAAGAAGTTGCGTGCCTTGGGGGAGGATGATGTCTACGTGGAGGATACTGTCTTAATGTGGGCAAATGGTTTGTTTGTTTGTTACGCTTTATTGCACAAAAATTTAAAAAGTTAAACTTAAATAACAGAGAGCGGGAGAAGGCAAATAAAGCTCATTACTGAGAGAAAAAAAAACACTAAAAATCAACTATTTATTCTATCATTTATTTTAAATTTACTTTTACTTACTAAATTTCATAAAAGAAATTTATTTATGGTACCTATAACTATAAATATATACTTACTAATTTACACACATTATATATTCTTTTTGTTGCACTAACCAGTGCTAAGGACAAATATAAACACAGTAAATAAAATATATATACGGACTTCTAGACATCAATATTTACAGGATAATAAACATGCATAACTAAACGTTACATAGAAAAAAATAATAATAATATTACTTGTATTATATAATGGAAAGGAAGCGCTCTTTCTATTTTATACGGGACTGTGATACAGACGGACATTCCTTAGTCAGTAAGTCCCACCGGTGATATTGAATTTTCATAAAATTTACGTTTTAGTTGCAAAGTCGCCCGTAACGTAATTAAATAGAGTGTAAGTGCGAATAGCATTAAGCTCGTATTATATGCAAAACTTTTTATGCAATAAAATATTTTAATAATAATAATCAATACACAGTTGTGAAATAAAAAACTAGAAAAATGTAAACGAATAGAAAACCCTACAATGAAAAACCAAAACGCTCGACGCAAATAGAAAAATCCAATGAAAAATATAACTTCGTCTCGAGTATGATAGGAGAATTAGTATGAACAGATTATTCTCATTTTCCTCAAACGCAATTTCATCTTTGTGCTGGGTGCTATAAGAATTAGATTTGCTATTTTTTTCCACAACCAGCTGTCGGAACATTTCAGGTCCCGTTTTCCTTGTAGGGTTTTGATGTAAGTAAATGTAACACGGGTAATATGCAAAGCTTAATAAATTTGGTTATATAAAACATGATAAAACACACTTTATTTAATTTTAAAACACCATTGCCATAGATCCGACACAGGATTTAGAATAATTTTTGCTCGGATCGTACGTTAAGGGCCGGTTTCTGAATTGGGAATTTCACACCGAGTAAATACTTAAGTAACGTTCCGTCACGCTCTTTTCTCAGAAATTTGAAGAGACAGTACTAGAGTTAACTATTTACTCAGCGAAATTTTCAATTCAGAAACTGGCCGTAAGAATTTGAGTAAGCCTTGCTTGCGCCTTGCCTATTGTGCTATCTGACACTATTATTTGTTTATCTAACGGTAATAAGTAAGTCTATCCAGTGACTAAGTACAAAAACGTTTTGCACCATGACACTTGCAGAGTTATCCATGGATAAAAGTTGTGCCCGGTATTTACATACCTGAAGAACAATATTCACTGAGTAGAGATTCTTTAAGAGATTTTTTTAAAGAAACTAACAATCTAACAGTTGCTACTCACTATATCTATGAAAATATTATGTGCGTTAGGAAAAATATCAGTAACTTTAAATCTGTAAGTAGCCAACACAACGTGAATACTAGAAATAGACATAATAATGATAATAATAATTTTTATTTGCATCGAACAACAAGATTCATATTTGGTTAGTACATTTTAAACTTATATTTATGTTAGTAGTATCTATAGCTAGGACAATGGACATACACACATTCTTATTTCATTATATTCGATCGTCATAAACTATCGTTCGCAAAATTTAGGCTAGCAAAGATTAATAAATCCTTTATGGAGCATTGTATACGTCTCTACAATAAGAGCCCTGAGGACATAATAAGCTTGCCAGAAACGCGGTTTAAAAAGTGTGTAAGCACACATTGTGCCAAAAGGGCTACTATAACATTAAAGATTTTTTAGATGACAATGATGTCTGGAATTGGGTATTTGACAAAATATCAAATGAGTTACTTTTAAAACGGAATTTTGTATGAAAATACTGGCTTATGACGTCACATTTCAGAGCACTCTTTTTACGTTTAAATCTATTTAAAAATTGTAATAACTAGTAATTGACTAAAAGAGATACATTTTCCGAGATATTTTGTAATTTTTGTTTTAATCGAGCATATGAAATAATTTATTGTTGATCGTGTCAAGTACCGTATTAAAGCCAGTTCAATGCACGAGTTCCAGGTTTTAGAATATTTATATAAACTCTGTTAATTAAGGACTTAGTCTGAAATTTTTTTGTCCACTTTTTCTCCAAAATGATCTACTTATTGAAACGGACACCTAGTTTAACGTGTAACGTTCATTAAGTCGCAGTTTCTGTGCTACTCTTGAATATATATATTTTTTATTTGATTTGATTCTTCATTTTTAACCTAAAATTAAATTATTAAAACTTAATATATAAAAAAAATTGCGTCCAGATCATCGCTGCCTCTGAGTAATAAGCCCCAATAAGCTGGCTACGTTGCATCGTTAGATGGCGAGACTTATCCTCTGCCCGATGTAATAGCCAGCCATGTAATAGTCCCTGGTCGTACCGATGAGGTAAGACGATATTTCTTTGAGGAACAAGCGCTCCTTGGGCTCCTACGGTCTGAGTGTCTCGACACCAAACTGCACAAACAAGTGACTCTATGCTAGAGTTCGGTACTTGCGCCATTGGATGCCTTCTGCACTTGATGCTGCGGCGCCGGCTCTAAGCAACATATCAAAATCATTTATTCTCCACCTTTGGCAGAGCAAAGGCTTTATTCTGTAGCTTCTCGTAACCTAAAATAACATTCAATTTAGTTCAAACAGAACTGACACCGTAATAAGTCCATTATGCTGTTATGATGATAGCTCATGAAAGCTAAAGAGCTACGCTCGTAGCTAGTTTTCGTAGCACCGCCTACGGCGTAGTCCGTAGCATTGTAGTGAGCCTTTGTAGAATATGAATGAATGAGCCTCTACTTTGATGTTGAAAAATTTACCTCCTTTCAATTCGTTGTTTCAAAGCCTTGCACAATATTTCACAGCTAGCAATAATTATTCTCAAGCTTTGTCGGCTCAATGAGGCACACATGAAAAACCTATACGGGGAGTTCCTAAAAGAACAGTGATTTTTGTTGAATTATCAAAACGCTCTGCTTTCAGGGTCAAGTTTCGTAAAACTACATCTCGTAGTTTATTATGACAATTTGAGGTACATTGCGCAGCAATTTCTACATGTTATTCTGTGTGTTAATTGACTTTGCGTCGAATTATCATAGTAAACCATGAATTGTAGTTCTATGAAACAGGCCCCGGGCCTGTGTAAAAACTTATTGAAGTTTTTAACTTGTGAGTGGCACTTGGTTGTGGCACTATTTTGATCTGTCACATCAATAGAGTAATAATTTCAAATTTGGAACTGAAACTACTCAATAAACACTATTTTACAAAATCTTAACATTAATCCGAATATGGTGAATTCTGCACGTCGTCCGAACATCTTTTACTTTGTGGACAACGAAATATGAAAAAACCAAACTCCCGTTTTTATTTTTTTATGCCTTGTGTATTTAAAGAAAAGAAAGACAAAAATTGTTATAGTTTATGTTTATTGTACTATTTATTCAATGCTATAGCGGTGGTAGCCTAGTGGGTAGAACCTTGAACCCGGAAGCGAGAGACCCTATGACTATGACCCATGACTTTGTTTTCTAAGTTTGTGACGTTTTTGTGAAGTTATAGTAGCAATACCACTCGCTAACGGTCAAGGAAACCATAGTAAGGAAACCTACCTCAGCGCTTGAAATCGCTAATCCGCGGTGGGCACGCGTGGTGATTAAGCCCAAACTCTCTCTCTCTGAGAGAACACCTGTGCCCTACAGTGGGACGTATATAGGCTGCTTGTGATCTTTATTGCTGCAAAGAAATAACTTTTCTACCCTTCACAACAGACCAAAAACCCAAAGAAAACTTAAAGCAGTTCTGCCCCAAAAAGGGTTAACTAATACTTCACCATAATAAATACCCCGACTCACACATCAGCGCAGCTCAATAGACGCACAAGAATAAATGGATACGAAAATACAGCTCAAAAGTGACACGGCAGAAGAATGTATGCGTAGACTTGTAGTACACACAGAAGGAAATAAAATCCACTGACGGGGCCGAGACTTCGATTCTCTTAATGCTTAATGCTTTATAATACAATGATACACGTACACGACCCGGACACGTGACGTGTTCGTTCGTCCCCGTGATGCCTAGTAAGTTTGGTACGTGGGCACGCGCTGACTTGACGTGGAAATTAAATGGAATCGGCGCTTTCATCAATCAGATTACACTACATTCAAATTATGTTATTGCATACAATAAAAGAATTTTAATCATAATTAAGGCTCTTGTGTAAGTACCGCGGTAAATAGATAATGTGCAGCAGTGAGTCCCAAGTCCCACAAACACCCATTACTATCACATTAAATCCAATCAGAATCCTCTGTCTTGGCAACAACTTATTCGACTGTCAACGAATGTAGCTGCTTCGTCAATCCAGCTATTGGTACTCGTTTCGTGGCCTTCACTTCAGGAGTCGGAACTGCATTTCTATGCCTTTTTAACTCTATAGCCACAGTTTTATGAAGCCCGAAATTCATTTCACGGGCTAGCAGCCCGCCGACCGATCCTTGTCTACGTGGTACGAATACTGGCGAGTTAATGACAGGAAGCTGCTGGTATACAGAGTTTAACAAAAACCCCAATATACGTCCAAAAATAGGGGTACATACTCGTCGATACGAACAACTGTTACAATGGGTTTCACCATTGTAAATATTTTCGTATGAAATAAAAGTTTCATTATCCCATTTTCACGAAGAGCATTAAATTCTTCTTCTACTATGTCGGGAAAAAAAGTAAACCTCAAAAATGCGCCAATATATTGATTTCCTCCATTTCGCGAGTCACTCTGTGACACACCCTTTGTATGTTTTATTGCATGTAACTTTGCTCTGGGTGTAAAAAGTTTTAATAATTTATACGTAAAACCGTTTAACCAGTTTCAGACCACCCTGCATACCCGTTGATACACGTATTTACTTGGCGATTTCGAAATTTCCCCGAAGTAAAAGTCGTTCTTGTTGACGAGCAGAATCTAAATTTTTGGATGTACATACGGATTTATTGCATTAGAGGGTGGTTTAAAAATATAACTGGATTAGTTCAAGGCAACGACATTCCCTTGGTTCAAATTCTGTTTTTTCAAACTGTTATCTATGACAGAAGAAAAGATCTTAAATCTTATTTTATCTTTCTTGTTGATGAAGCAAAAGAGATCTATCAGGATCGTGGCAGGTGGCGGACCCTGGTTCTGCCTACCCTTCCGGGATACAAGCGTGAGTTTATGTTATGTTGTCTATGACATACTCCATTTCTAAGCCTATTTCTATAGAGAAGTAATTTAATGTTTAGCAATTATAAAATTTGGTGAGCCACAAAAAAACTGCATTTAAATAATTTGTTCAGCAGCAAAAAATCAAGCAGCAATCCTTATTCCGCAAATAATTTTGATAATGGTCAAAAATTAAATCATAAATAGGCAGCTTACAATAACATGACTCTGCATAATAAACATTCAATCCGCAAAATAACTACTTCATCAGCAAGATTTCATGATTGATCAGCAGAGAAAACATGTCTATAAGCAGTGTATTTGATTGGATTTCGTTTTTGTTGAAAAATCGGCTATTTACGTTAAAAGTGGGCCGAGCAAGAGCAGGCGTGTGACACGAGGAGTCAATCGCTTAAGGCCCTACTTAATTGTTTTATATTCTTTTATTTATCTCAATTATATTTTATAACATTAAAAAAAATCTTTTATTAATTTACACTTACTATATAAATAATACATACCCAAACTAACACATGCTCTCAGAGAGTAAATAAATTAAATAATCTTTGTAAGGAATGCGCCCATTATGCACGATATTTTGATATTTTTGCTACTTTTATATGCAGCACAAAATTAATTTTTTTGCTTACCCTCTGAGTGTTAACAAAAATGTTATTAAACAGGAACAGCTCATGGCAGCTTATATAATTAATATGTCGTACAAAAATAATTACAGCCATCCAGAATTACATAAATTGCTGATTGATTTTGAAATGTTTGCTGGCCATGAGTTGCTGATCAATTAGCTATTTCTGCTAACAGATTATATTTTTCTGCTCACAAAAATGCCAATACTATGCTAACCATGTAAATAACACCCATTTTTATTAAATAAGTCAACAAACTTGCAGCTTCCAACCCGGGTCGACATCCACATAACCCGATTCTGATCTCTGATGAGCCATAATTTCACAGATTAAATACGTAAATATGGTTCCTTCTAATGCTCTAAAAAACCCAGTCTTTTATTTGTTTAAAAAAAAAACAGTAAATAGGTAATTTAAGGTAAAAAAAAACGAATAACTAAGACATGATCCTCAAAGAGTTTCAAAGATGTCTAAATCCCATTTAGGTGTTACTAGTTTATCCTGTACAACTTTAAAATATCACCATCAGCCATGATGAAACCAAACCGTATAATCAACTAATTAATACAAACATCACAACCCAAACATGCATTTTAGGAAAAATATAACCTTACATATAGGCAACACGGTTGCAAATCCCTCACTGGGAAGACTTACTAACTAGGAAACATGTCTAATTATAGGAGTGCGGATTCGCAGCGTGAATTATCTGTATATGTTTGCGTTAATTAAAATGACGAAATAACATTTGTTTATTAACCAATGCTTTGAGTAATGGATTGCATAATATGATTGCAAAAGGTAATAAACATTCATTGATACACTCGCGGTAACGGCTGATTGACAATCTATTAACGAACTGGTAGCAGACGTCAGTTCGCAGTAGAAAAAAACACTGACAATACGGTATTTGACACGATCAACAATAAATTATTTCATATACTCGATTAAAACAAAAATTACAAAATATCTCGGAAAATGTATCTCTTTTTGTCAATTACTAGTTATTACGATTTTTAAATAGATTAAACACAAAAAGAGTGCTCTGAAATGTGACGTCATAAGCCAGTGTTTCATACAAAATTCCGTTTTAAAAGTAAGTCATTTGATATTTTGTCACATACCCAATTGTTGAAATCGGGAACCCTGGCTCAATATGTCAGCATACTCCTATTCCATAGATTTCCCATAATTTCTGATAACATTTATTTTTTACTTAATAAAGAATAAATTTGGAGTTTCTTTGTTAGCTTCTTCTCCGCATAATCTATTAATTGTGAAACTAACAACTTTGACGTTCATTAAGTAAACATTTTGTTTTATAGTGAATAAAAATTTTTTACTTTTACTTTAATACATGACATTACTTATTCTCTTTTCAATTTCAATAATCAACAAAGATTATTTTTCTGATTTGGGATAGAAATTCACCTCAAAAACACGCCATTCCTGAAACAAATAAATTAAAGCTTGTATTTTATAATGAGCTTATATAATTGAGGGATTTCCTTAGCGTTTATACAATCTTATTAAATTCGTGCTTTACGAGCTCTACGAACATCGCAGTCTCCGGTAAATCATTGTCCAACATGGTAGAAGGTTCATCCTATCGATGACATAATTATATCTTGTAGCCCTGGGGTCACCAATGTGCCTCGGGGTCACCAATGAGAGGGGGATGCGTTTCCTTCTCAACAATTGAAACGAACAGAAGGGCCAAACCAGAGATGGCCTTCACGCTGGGAGTATTGCATGGGTTGACGGTGCCCACCGCTGTGAGCGCAGTTACATTGTCCAGAAGACGATGGTTTCTGCAGTCTACCAATAATCCGAAATATGAGATGAAATATGCGCTAATTATCGGTCTGTCTACGTCGGCCACAACAATGTTCCATATGAAATCTCTGCGCAGGCCTAGATTCCGGTAAATCTCCATAATTCCCTACGTTTTTATTGTCTTGCCCTTTGCAGCTGACAGATTGTTGTTGGATATTGGTTTTCTGGGTTCTTGAATAAATATGCGACTGGATGAAAGATGACAGTCGTCTGCTGCCATTACAGACTGTCCATTTTATTTTCCGCTTGGAGGTCTTGCAGTCGAAGGTGGATGGCATTTCTTCGCCTTGTCGCCGAAAATTGAGTGGTCGGGATCGGGGGTGCCCCCTGAGTGCAGACCTGTGCTGTTTTCGTGACAGTAGTTCTTGTGGTCGGAGTTCGAGTTTTGCCACTGCTTCCTTGATTTTAAGCTTTATCAAGCACCCCAGCTTCGCGAAAAGGGTTTGCAGTAATGTGTCGTCAACGGTATCCGTCGAAGTCGGTGGAATGTTTATGTTACCGCTCGCCATCCTGTTTTTGTCAGTTCTGAAATATAAATTGTCCTTTACGTTTCTTAGACACAAACGTACAATATCTGCAATTGTACGACAACCGCTTATTGGCCGGTTTTGCATCGTACAGTAACAGTGAACTGTACGACATCGTTGGACTAGATTTCGCGGAACGTTCACTGAAGGTTACGAATTACTTTTTAGGGTTCCGTACCCAAAGGGTGCCAAACGGGACCCTATTACTAAGACTTTACTGTCCGTCTATCTTTCTGTCTGTCTGTCTGTCACCAGGCTGTATCTCATGAACTGTGATAGGTAGGCAGTTGAAATTTTCACAGATGATCTATTTTTGTTGCCGCTATAACAACAAATACTAAAAAGAGAATAAAATAAATATCTAAGGGGGGTTTTTGCCGTTTTTTGCTCGATATTAATAACGGCAACAGGTAGACGTTTGAAGTATTCACAGAATATTGAGTTCTATATTCGCTTCAAAAATGAATATTTAAATTATAATAAAATAAATATTTAAGGGGGGCCCCCCTTAAATATTACCATACAAAAAACGTGATTTTTGCCGTTTTTTCTCGATCTTTACGTGTAATGTTGTATAGATAATGGTACGGAACCCTTCGTGCGCGCGTCCGATTCGCACTTGGCCGGTTTTTAGGTTTCCGTAGTCAAAAAGGAACCTTCATAGTTTCGCCATATCTAGCCCTGTGTCTGTCTGTCTGTCCGCAGCTTAGCTAAGAGACGATTAGTACTAGGAAGGTGAAACTTGGTATAGATGCACTTACAAATCACGTTGACAAAACGGTAGAATAAAATCTTAAAATATTTTTTTTGCCACCTTCTCCCCTGCACTAAATTAGGGATGTTTTTTTCTCATTTACCCAATAATGTGGGGTATCGTTGAATTGATCTTTTATAAAAATATTGTGGGCCGTTTCCACATTGGATGGTAACCGTAACTACATGACATCATCGGATTGGCAATTTCAAACGTTTCGCTAATTAGATATTATCTTGGCTTGTTATCCCATCCCTATCCTTCCCAACTCCAGCCCTTAACCTGCAGCGCCACCTACAAGAGAATGTTGCGCTAAGTCTGCATTGCACGGGGGATCCTTAATAATAGTAAATAGTAGTTTAAAATATAAAGAACGGAAAGATATTTGCAGACTTTCTGTTGAAAAAGTTATTGAGCTATCATGTGTTGAACTGGCTAAGCACATTGTAGTAAGCGTATACAGGCCCCCCGCCAGTGACTACAGTTTATTTGAATCAGTACTAGAGGATGTCTTAAATGTAGCTTCAAGTAGTAGCAAGAACCTTATAGTCTGTGGAGATTTTAATATCGACTTGCTGGTAGATTCCACTTTAAATACTAAATTAAAACTTATTTTCAAGTCTTTTAATTTAGTTAATATTTTCTTAGAGCCCACTAGGATTACCGAAATCACAGCCACCTGTCTTGATAATGTATACTGTGACTGTGAATTTTCGCACTATTCTACAATAAATTGCTTAAAGTCAGACCACAGTGGTCAAATTGTACACTTTGAATCTGATTTTAAAAAATCAGAACAAGATATACTTTACAGGCCCATGACAACAAAAAAATTAGAATTATTTAAAACTGATTTACAAAGTAGTTTACATACCGAAAAAAATAAAACCATCAATGCTAATGCCCATTATGGAGATTTCTTTAAGGTCGTTTCAGATAGTTTTGAAAAAGTTTTTAAATTGAAAAAGCTATCATCGAAAGGAAATAAGGTAGAATTTAGTGAATGGGCCACTGCCGGCATCCGGAAAAGTAGGGACACACTTTATTCACTATATGAGAAAAAGACATACACATATGACCCTAGTTTTCTACAGTATGTTAAATTATATTCAAAATTATTTAGGGCCGTCTGCCACAAAGCTAAATGCGAGCATATAAAAGCCAAAATTCTTAAATCGCCTAATAAATCTAAAACCATTTGGAATATAATAAATAAGGAAACTGGTAAATCCAAATCAGCGGACCCCGAATTTTCGCTTAAGATAGATAATAAATTAATAACGTCAAATGAAGACGTTGCCGCGGCTTTTGAACAATTCTTTACAAATGTTCCAATTATAACTACGGCTCCTTTAGATTCATCTCCTGATCTTGCAGAAAGTATTTTGAAAGATAATGTCCCTCCCTGCGATCACGATTTTTCGTTTGATTATATTGAAGCTCATACCGTGAATAAAGCGTTTAAAAAGTTAAATCTTAAAAAAACTGAAGACCTGTGGGGTATGTCAGTAATAATAGTTAGCTCAGTAATCGATGTCCTAGCACCCCATTTGGCCAGAATCTTTAACAAATGTTTAGATGAGGGTACATTCCCTGACCTAATGAAATATAGTAGGCTCGTTCCTTTATTTAAAAGTGGCGACAGGCAAGATCCCACAAATTTCAGACCAGTCTCGGTTCTACCCGTTTTGAGTAAAATATTCGAGAAAATAGTTCTAGGTCAACTACTTACACACTTTAATAATTATCAACTTTTTCATAGTGAGCAATTCGGTTTCACGCAAGGGCGGTCTACGACGGATGCTGGTGTCACATTAGTTAAACATATATTTAGTGCATGGGAGGATCGGAAGGATGCTATAGGTGTTTTCTGTGACTTGTCGAAGGCATTTGACTGCGTAGACCATAAAACACTTCTTTTAAAATTAAAACACTACGGAGTGAATGGGAGGAGCTTAAAACTTATGAGATCATATTTAGAAGGGAGGGTTCAAAAAGCTGACATAAATAGGACTAAATCATCCGGGTCGGAGGTTAAGATGGGAGTGCCACAGGGATCTATTTTGGGGCCGTTCCTTTTCCTCGTATATGTAAATGATTTGCCGTTCATGGTTCAAAATATGTCAGAGATAGTATTGTTTGCAGATGACACGTCACTTATTTTTAAGATTAAGAGACAAGAAAATGACCTTGCGGGTACAAATAATGCTCTCTCTAAGGTACTATATTGGTTTACTTCTAATAACTTATTATTAAATTCAAAAAAGACAAAATGTATAAAATTTACACTACCAAATGTCAAAATGGTTGACAGCAATGTTATATTGGGGAATGATAAACTAGACCTTGTAGAAGAAACTGTATTTCTGGGTATCACAATTGATGCAAAGCTTCAATGGGGTCCTCATATAGGAAAATTGGCAAATAGGTTCAGTTCTGCAGCATACGCAGTTAAAAGAATCCGGGAACTAACTGATGTCGCAACTGCTAGGCTTGTTTATTTTAGTTACTTCCATAGTATTATGTCCTATGGTATACTACTGTGGGGTCGGGCTGCAGACATTGAGACCATCTTCGTCCTGCAGAAGAGAGCGATCAGATTCATATATAAGCTAGGCAATAGAGATTCGTTAAGAGATTTCTTTAAAGAAACCAACATCCTAACAGTTGCTAGTCAGTATATCTATGAAAATATTATGTATGTTAGGAAAAATATCAGTGACTTTAAAACTGTAGGTAGCCAACACAATGTAAATACTAGAAATAGACATAAACTTTCGTTCCCAAAATTTAGGCTGGCAAAGGTTAATACATCCTTTATGGGGCATTGTATACGTTTCTACAATAAGATCCCTGAGGATATAATAAGCTTGCCAGAAACGCGGTTCAAAAAATGTGTGAAGCGCACTTTGTGCCAAAAAAGCTACTATAACATTAAAGATTATTTAGATGACAATGATGTCTGGAATTAAAGCCAGTTCAATGCATGAGTTTTAGAACATTTATATAAATCCTGTAAATTAAGGACTTGAAAAGACTAAGTTTGGAGTTTTTTTGTCCATTTTTTCTCCAAAATGATCTAGATTTTGAAATGGACACCTAGTTTAACTTGTAACGTTCATTAAGTCGCAGTTTCTGTGCTACTTTGAATAAAAAAATTTGATTTTGATTTTGATTTTAAAAAACAAAAAAAACAAAAGGACAGCAAAAATCCGCGCGCAACGAAACGCATGGCGGCTCTCTCGCCAAATAAAATAAAATTACAAAACGGGTCTAATCCCCACCAAATGTCTTAAAATTTAACAGGTTAATCTAATTTACTGCTCGCGTGAGTGATCCAACACAGGAAAATTGGCCTGCCGGCGCAGTACCATGTGCTGTGGTTGTGCAAAAGTGCATAGCCAACGTAGAGTATGAAAATGAAAATGAAAAATGAAAAATACTTTATTTAGAAAAGTGTTAAAAGAGCGGTTACTGGCTCCCAAACTAGGATTCCCTGTGCTATGGGTACTTCAATGGTTGATGTAAGTACTTTTTAACTCCCTTTTTCCTGTCCCCAGGCCAAGCCTTTCACCTCATGGGTCATCCATCACTGATGCCAGTCTAGATATTCTATTTATACAGTCCAAACTTAACCGATTAAACTTCGCATTCTTTTTCTTTCTCAACAATTGTCGCCGGACGTCTCTGAAACCCTTTCAGATATTATTACCTATTTATTTCATACATTGAGGAAACAAAAGCGATCTGTCAGGATCGTAGCAAGTGGCAGTCCCTGGTCTCTGCCCACCCCTCTGGGATACAGGCTTGAGTTTATGTTATGTTATTCAGAAAGATATCTAGGTACTTCATGGGTCGTGTCGTTGTGGTAATCGACCAATGTAAAACCGACCTTTCACGCTCAATTGAGAATAGGATGTGCTCTCACGGCAAGAAATGCGGCAATTAGGGACTGTGGTACCTCTCTTGTCTCTAACTCTTTCACACGCAGCGCTTTGTCTGCTTCTACTGTTTAAAAAACCGAAGACCTACTTTATTCGTCTGTTTGTTCAGTGTTACTGGGGAATTGAGATGATTTTGAAAGAGAGGAGGAATATAAAGTTTTATTCAATCTCGATTCCTGCAAAATTACCTACCAATTTGGTGAATAATAAAATGTTATTCTTCAAGTCGCAATTGGCTTTTAGCAGATAGAAAACTTTCAGTACCTAGAAGTAGTCTCGTTTGTTGTCTTGAAGAAGTTTTCTCTTCAAGTTTACTTAGTGAGGAAACCGGAGTGTCTGAGGTGTTCACATACATCAGCGCTTGAGATTGCCAATCCACGGTGGGCACGCACAATTAAGCCCATACTTTGTTTCTGAGAGAAGGTCTGTAGGTCTGCCCACAGTGGGACGTATATTGGCTGCATGCATAGAAGAAAGTTTTATCTAAAAATCTTTTTTAGCCTACTCAGTCTAAAAACCAATGTTCCATCTCTGCCGCGTCCGAGTAGTCCCTTTACCCATCTAGTGTGAGTGAAGGTGCCACTGGACGCTGTACAAATTATCTCATTACGTAGATGCAAAGGCCAAAGTTTTCTTATCTAAAATTTAGTATTGATTAATGCCACTCCTAGCTCCTTGTTTCGTTTCAACCATAGTGTATATTAAGTATTGTTATACGATGGCTAACTGTTTGAACGGGTTAAATTAATTTCATTGCCGCTTCAAAGCTACGCGCGCGTATCAAACCTTTAAGGCTTCAATGATATGAAAACACGTCACCCGACCCGACCGTGTATCTGTCTTTGTACTATCTTCTTCTTGTTGATAACAACTGTGGCGAAGCCCAAAAGGAAATTGAACATTGTAACTCATTGCAAGGTACCTAGGTTGGTTCCGCCTGCTTAGTAGTTAATGCTCAGCTGTCTGGTCGTTGGTTATTATTTATTTCAGTTTTATTTGTAGAAAATCTATGATCTACTTCATACATCCATTCTCCGGTACTCTCACCGTTTCAGAGATAAACCCAAAAACGAGGTTACCATTAACCTCGGATAAAAAACAACGCACAAGCGAAATCAATGGGTACTTTTGACATAGCATGTAATGTCGTCGGGACTTAATGCAAACTCAATATCTATTTGGACTGGAATATGAGCAGCTGTTAGGGCACGCAGGGCACAATGTAAGACGGTCCACGGCTTGAGAAGTACCGAAAAACAGTTCAAATTATCGCTGTTGTGGTCGGCAAACCTCACCTGCGCATGGACATGTACTAAGTATAATGCATTCACAAAATCGAGGCCCAAAGCGCCTGACGTCCGAGCCACCCTGTAAATAGTAGGTAAAATGCGTGCGGTGTCAGTCAGCATCAATAATGCAGGGTGACGTGGCAGTTTCCATCAAACAGCTGTGTAATATTCCGGTTTCGTGTAAGAACCGCGTGGAAAAGAACGAGGGATGGGCGCTATGATCAAATATTGAAGGGAAAATTACGGTAAAAATTGACGGTTAAATCTTTGGGCTCGACTGAACCAGCTGCATGCGGGAGCACCCTAAGCCGATACCTTTGTTAGTCAGTGGAGGGGTTTTAAGAAAGAATGGCTGGCGATTTGTGAGAAACATGAATAAATGGCCCTTTTTATTAAAATTTATTGACATTTTGGTTTATTTAAATTATTATAATGGTGCTTTTGTTATGTTTTCTTTTTATTATTTATTCTAAAGATCTAAATTAAATTGTATCTTAATAATAGCATAATATATTTATTTATTTAATACTTTTATTCCACATAACCTAATGTACAATACGGCGGACTTAATTCCATAAGCATTTTCTACCAGTCAACCGTAGGAGGTGGAAGAAAGGTTAGTAATGTAACAATTGACAGGTTTTCAAATCTTGATTTACGGGCTATGTTCCCCTTTCTTTCTGTAAATGCTTACCAATTAAGGACACATTATGTGAAATAGTATCAGAGCATGCAATTCATTACGCAATAATCATACTATAATGTAATTATAAAATTTTTTAGATAAATAAATAAATGGGTGCAACGTTCAACGATATTCCAAGAAGAATTAAACACTATGCACATTACAATGGGCAGGTGACGTGCGGGCGCAACGATGCAAACTAAAATCTACCTTAATACTTCTAAGGTTAGAGACTACAATACTAGCGCAAAAAATCTGTAGGGGGGACACGTCACGGAAACAATCCAAGCGTCTCTTACACTAAAATTATTAAGATTCGTTATAATTTAATATATAAAAATCTCGTGGCACAGTGTTTGCTATCGAACTCCTCCGAAACGACTTCATCGATTCTTATGATTTTTTTTTGTGTAGGTATATTTGGTAGGTCTGACAATAGGTCGCCGTAAGCTATTAATATGGCAAAACCACCTTTGCCCGTTCAGCTAGTAATAACTTTAATAGCAATAATAACCTCCACACAACAACACAATCACTTCGGCTGTCCCAAAAGTAAACACAGTAAGGGACATTTTTTTTCAAAACCGAGATGTTTCCACTATTGGCTACTAGTTGGTTCCAGTAACCAATAGTGGCAATATCTTGGTTTTGGAAAAAAATGTCCCTTACTGTGTTTACTTTTGGGACAGCCGACTTGTCTTGATCCCAAACTAGGATACCCTGTGCCATGGTCACTAGACAAGGACATCACAAACATGGAAATACACCCAGTGTGACATTAAACAAAAAATTGTCACCATTTCTTTTTGCTGCCTTGACGCGGCTCTTCGAAGGAAAAAACGTGCCCACCGCTTTATAGTCACGCCTTATAGAGTTTTCGTCAAGATGTGAACTTTTCACCAATGTGAGCCCTAAGACGTTGGTTGGGCTTGGTATGGTGAAACACTGTAGAAAACCAATAGTATGTATTATTATTTATAATATTAAAAAAAATACATTCAGGGTCTTTCAGAAAGATCCGGTGAAACTTTGAGAGGAATATTCTAATTATCGATATAAACAACTTTTGTTAAGCCTAGGTTCTCCGAGAGCGCACGGATTTGTATGGGACTTTTTTCGCTGCGCGAGCGAAAAGTTGGGGGAACATTTTTGAAATTACAGAAGTATAAATCCTATTATTTCGAAGACGTCACTAGCACATTCTGTGATAGTCATTTTGGTATTTATTTTGTAAAACCATATCTAGTGATAATTTAGACACAATAATATATGTTCGCGATTTACTGCGCGCATTTTATATCATAGCTTCCTGAGAATTCATTTCAGAATATCAAAGGTACACTTCCCAACAAGAAAAGTAACTAAGATTTTATCCTCAAAGTATATTGCCCTAAGCTATGCCCTTGGCCTTACTTAGTTGTTATTTGGGTGCCAACATGAAAAATATGGCCGCGATATTATTTGGTGAAACAGAGTTAACATCTTTATTGCCCAACTAAGCTACACCTTAGTTGGGCAAATCTACTACTACTACCAAGTGTTGAATATCTTACACTCAATTGGTGTGACTAAAAATTAAAAGAAAATGTCAGTATCGACAATTTAAACCACAAGTAAAAAGGTTGTACACGAATTTTATCTTTTCATATAACCTTTAGACTTGACGCGGTAAATTTTTATGAAAAATTAAATGGAGAATTTTTAACTCTCAATTATCTCTGCAAAGTTGAAGTGGAGTTGGGCAGGACATATCAGTAGAATGCACCCGGATAGGTGGGCGAGACTGGCCACCGAGTGGGTGCCACAAGGCGGTCGTAGCAGGAGAGGTAGGCCAAGACAACGATGGCGAGACGTTCTCGACCGACAGATGCCGGAGTGGTCTGAGGTGGCACAAGACAGAAACATCTGGTCTGAGTTGGGGGAGGCCTTTGCCCAGCAGTGGGACACAAACGAAGCTACGTAAAAAAAAATATTCAAAGTGGTTCGAATAAATAAATTGTTTTCAAGTTCTGCGTCATAAATTTAATTTTAAAATAACATGTTGTAAAGTCAGTAAAACAGTCCTTTTGTGTGGTCTCTACTACCAGAAGGTGTGGCACTAAGTAAAGACGAAACATCGCAGGCCATAGTGTTTATGAAGTTTGCAACTCAGTCGCCTAGACAACGCGATGCAAAATGGTGGAGCGGGTGACTGTCGGTTGACATTTGGAGTGAGTGACTTACCGGAACTGGGCCGTTCCAGACACACCCTTTGGGCACCTTGGGACTTAAAAATAATGCATTTGGTTTACCAAAACATTCCAAAACCTGCATACCTTACGAATTTTAATTAAAATAAATTGAATGAAAACAAAAATTCAGACAAGAGAGGTAGAGATAAGATTTATTTATTAAACTTCTATGTTCAGGTTGTGCAATTAATATATTTGGATGAAATTTGGACTATTTAGATAGTTTTCTTATTAAAACAAACAATACTTGAGGTAACACCAATTTTTTTTTTAATATCTATCTAAATAACGTTTCTTTAGTATCTAAAGATTTTTACTAATATTACATGACGTCCGCAATTATTTTCGTTACGAAACGTCATACAAACATAGCACTCCTTGGCTTTTGAAGTAAAAGAAGCGAACCACCTACAAACCGCTGCTGCAATTTGGCAAACAGAAGCAGTAAGAAACTTGCTCGCAATTATATTGAGTAAATAAAAATCATAATATCAACATCCATATTTGTCTTTCCCATCCTAACGACGCAATCAACATCACGTTGACTTGTACACTTTACTAAAAAACTTAAATATTGAAAATAAAACCAGACTAGAACCACTTGGGACTCGCCCGTACCGCACCGGTAGCAATGCCTATCTACAAAGCGGGCTCCCTTTGATCCCAGGACAGCTGATAAGCGCTGGATTGTCTCTGCTGAATAAAACTGAACGGTTCATTGCACATTTGGTTTACGAGCGCGAGGCGGGTCGGAGGGATCGTTAGATGCAAGAGTTTTATTAGCCACACGATTTCGAATCATTTGAAGATTCCTGACAGTAGTTTTTTATTGATTTCAGTACATTTGGCAGTCTTCAGGTTTATATTGTTTTTGTTGCACTAACCCGTGCTGAGGACAAGTCCCGGCATGGGTGGAATTTTTAGCCTCTAAATAGGTTTTTAAAATTGTCCTCAGCACGGGTTAGTGCAACAAAAAGAATATAATCATGTAGGTACAGCGATATCATTCCGATATAAAAAACCTAACTGCAAAGTGGGTTACTCGAGGCTGCAAGTGATGTAAATTATTTCGGCCAGACGTCGCTGCCTCGTACGTAATACAGAGAAGTTTGTAAAGAGGCTCGAAATTTTGCTAATGCCTGCACTTGCCCATTAGCTCAGTTGGGAGAGCGCTGGCACGGTTAGCCAGAGGTCGCGGGTTCAAGTGCCGGCATGGGTGGAATTTTTAGTCTCTAAATAGGTTTTTAAAATCTTCAGGTTGACATAGCCTATGTTTGCAGGGTGTGGCAGTGGTCTGAAGCCCAATCAATTACAAAACTACAATTCGATGTATTGTATTGAACCATTTCACGCCTCATTGTCCGTCCCATAACCAACCGAATGTGAAAGTATTTGTTTATTCTTGCCTCGTCCCGCAACAACGAACGTAGTACAGGCCTAGGGATATAAGTTGGATGTTCAGACCATTCTCTTTCCAACTGCGAAAGACCAACGCAAATTGGGGCAAAATGCTAATTCATGTTGTAGGACCCAAAGTACCCCTCTGCCCACTGAAACAATAAATGCAACATCATTGCAGTGTTTCAAATTGAAACTAATAAAGTGGCTTGTTAAGCAAACTATTTATAATATTATGATGGCTGGCTTTAGATATTATTGTTGATTGCTTAAATACTCATCTTATATAAGTAAGTTATGTGACGTACAATAAAGTACAATATTAGGTAGTACCAGGGGCCTGTTTCATATAACTACAATTCACTGTTTATTATGACATTCGATGTAAATTAGGAAGTCAATTAACACACAGATTAACAAGTAGACTCTACTACGCAATGTACATCGAATTGTCATAATAAACTACGAATTGGAGTTTCCTGAAACTCGGCCCAGGACTCACAAAAAAAGCTTTTACTGAATTTTGCCACTTATGAATACCGCTAGCGCCATCTATTAGCAGTTCCGATTATCAATCTTGTAAAAATAACATCATTCAATTTTACTTTTTAAAGTTAGTCATAGACAACACCACACTTACGATCTATAACGGGAATGAAACGAGGGTAGAAAATAGCTCTATTTACTTACGGTGCTTTGTTTGGTCTGCACAGTTGAAAAGTTCTTGGATTACAGTTCCGAGAGGATATCAAACGGCATTGTTCAATGTTTTCTCAACATACATACGGTCGAATTGTATTACAGTTGCAAGATTGCAACGTTGTAAACTGAAATAATAAAAATAAAATGTAGCTCAGAAATCAAGGAGACTTTGTCTATACAAAGCCGGTAGAGCTGTGATAGCTTAGTGGGTAGAAAGAGCGGTGGTAGCCTAGCGGGTAGAACATTGGACTCGGAAGCGAGAGACCCAGGTTCGATACCCAGTGCCTATGTACCTATGACTTTGTTTTCCAAGTTATGTACATTTGTGAAGTTATAGTAGCAATAACATCAAATAGCGAAAACATCGTGAGGAAACCTGAGCGTCTGAGCTATTCACATACCACAGCGCTTGAAATCGCCAATCCGCGATGGGCACGCGTGGTGATTAAGCCCTTACTCTCTCCCTAAGAGAAGGCCTGTGCCCTACAGTGGGACGTATTTGGGCTTCTTATGTTGTCTATACAACCTTAGTCGACCTTATGTTGACTCTGCACGTTGATTTGATTGAATTCTTTGAGACGATTGAGATGTTTGGATAAAAATAAGCTAAATTTAAAACAACTTTTTTTTTATTACATACTACTATTTGGTATACTACTGTGGGGTCGGGCAGCAGACATTGAGACCATCTTCGTCCTGCAGAAGAGAGCGATCAGATTCATATATAAACTAGGCAATAGAGATTCGTTAAGAGATTTCTTTAAAGAAACTAACATCCTAACAGTTGCTAGTCAGTATATCTATGAAAATATTATGTATGTTAGGAAAAATATCAGCGACTTTAAAACTGTAGGTAGCCAACACAATGTAAATACTATAAATAGACATAAACTTTCGTTCCCAAAATTTAGGCCGGCAAAGGTTAATACATCCTTTATGGGACATTGTATACGTTTCTACAATAAGATCCCTGAGGATATAATAAGCTTGCCAGAAACGCGGTTCAAAAAATGTGTGAAGCGCACTTTGTGCCAAAAAAGCTACTATAATATTAAAGATTATTTAGATGACAATGATGTCTGGAAAAGCCAGTTCAATGCATGAGTTTTAGAACATTTATATAAATCCTGTAAATTAAGGACTTGAAAAGACTAAGTTTGGAGTTTTTTTGTCCATTTTTTCTCCAAAATGATCTAGATTTTGAAATGGACACCCAGTTTAACTCGTAACGTTCATTAAGTCGCAGTTTCTGTGCTACTTTGAATAAAAAAAATTGATTTTGATTTTATTGCGTCCTTGTTCTAGCGGTATCCTGTCTGATTATCATGCCGGAGTTCGTGGGTTTGCACAGAGAGTGTCAATCTGGGGCCTGGGTATATTTCCATGTTTGTGATGTCACCTGGTTACCTTATCACAGGGTGTCCTGGTGATTGTGCTATGTGGAAGTTTTTTTTTTTACGTCGCCTCGTTTATGTCCCACTGCTGGGCAAAAGCCTCACCCAACTCAGAGCAGATGTTTCTGTCTTGTGGAAGTTATTCATATTTAAATATTTTGTTCTACAACTACTGTTCTACAATTTTCTTTTGGTATTTTCCATGTTCCCAAGACATCCTTTTATGATTGTTTATTATTATTATTATTATTATTAAATTCTTTATTGCATAGAAAACAATTTTCATAAAAAGGCGTACTTAATGCTAAATAGCATTTTCTTCCAGTCAACCTTGGGTTTGTTGATAGTGTGGCTTGGGCAATGCACGATACATACTATAAGTACATAAATTACTTAAATACAAAAAAAATAAAAAATAAAACTAGGGGGGGGGTGGGGGAGGGATCATAATAAATACATACCTATATATACCTAACAGACACGTACAATAAACTTACGTTTTTTTTTGCCATTTTTGTCATAGATAAATCTTAAAACCATACCTATGTATTGCATAGAATGAACATTGTTCTACTTGGGACAAGATTTGCAAAATTGGTAGAGCACGTAAAGCGCGAATTTAATAAAATTCTATAAACCCTAATATTTTGCAAAATAAAAATCCGAGAAAAAAACTCGCAAGTAGAACCAAATTTACTGCAAATCATAAACTTTGATTGGGGTGTCTTTGGGTCAAACGGTAAGATAAAAAATACCCGAAACAGGCGTGCGTGCATGCAACGACTAATGAATGTTGATGAAGCGGAAGAGATCCGTCAGGACTCAGGATCGTGGCAAGTGGTAAAACATGGTCTCTGCGGGATACAGGCGTGAGTTCATGTAATCAAATGTGGTTATTCTGTCAAATACTGTATAATGACGAAAAGTTGCACACGGTAAAGATTGGATGAACTGTCGTCATTAAAAGATGCCCTCTTTCTTATTTATTTCAGGTGCTTTTAATTTATTTCAATATGATCGCAAGAATAACAATCTTCCTGCGTGAGTTCGGACTATGCCAACTTTTTCAGGATTGCTGTAGTGACATAGGACATAGGGGCTTTGCAGTGTTTTGTGTAAGGACGTGATAGTTACAACAACGCATTTCAATACTTTGAATTTGGACGTGGAACACCTTTCATACACAGGTATAAGCTGCCTACCTATAGATAGATAGATAGAGAACACTTTATTGTACATAAAAAAGAAAATTACACAGATATTTCTTAACCTATAAGAACAAATGGCGGCCTTATAACTAAAAGTGATCTCTTCCAGACAACCTTTGCACTGGATATGCGTCCAAGGCCTCCTTTCAGAGAGAGAGAGCAATCATACTTGCCCACCATAAAATGGCGATCTTGAGAACGTTAATCTACATAAAGTGTCGTAGAAAACAACCAAATCCTTGGACAATAAAAAGCGACTCAATTGTGGTTCAAGAACAAAAAAATCTCCGCGCCTAATCTGACAGAATTAAGCGGAGAGTCAAACCAAATTGGTTTGTAGAGGTTACAGAATAAAGCTTCTACTCGGACATTATCCACGTAGCTTTGTACCAGGGTGAATTCCAAATAGCTTTTACACAACGACGGAAGAATCTACTTAAGTGATAGCGAGCCTTTATGTAATTACACCATGAAATAAAAGCAATGACTAAAGGAAATTAAATTAATATACACAATGGAGTCTCATACTGAGCGTAGCAGCAATACCACATGTTCGCTATGAAAGAAAACATCGTGAGGAAACCTGAGTGTCTGAGGTGAAGTAACTACTCGGTGGCAATACCCGGATGCAGTAATGAGGTCAAACCAAAGGTTATAAGTTGAGTCACCTTCGACCGCCTTTTCGCGGCCTACAAACGCAATCTAAATTTATCTGGGTTTTTCTCTGAATGTATGTAATATCATCTTAGGGAATTTACTTGGCCTTCTCTCCAGTTACTTCATCGTTTGGGCATTCAGACAAATGGCATAATAATCGCTGAACCGATTTGGCCACTTTGGCCCGAAAGTTGTTAGGCCGTCGGAAACATTTTCTTTTCGTCAGCCAAAGTTACACTCGACGGCGGAACAATCTTTGCATTCTTTACATTCTAATTTCAAATAAAAATTTAATCAGAACTTTTAATACTCTTTGTAACTTTGCAACTCTTCTTTTGCAATTATTTTTTATTCTAAGTTTGTTGCCATTTAATAACAGAAGTAAGTATGTTATATCCGGCGTGGGCGGGCCTGCCATCAGATGGTCTGACAGATGGACGCGGGGAGTCGCTCGATGCGGGCGGCACGAGACCGGGAAGCTTGGCAAACCATGAGGGAGGCCCATGTCCTGCAGTGAGCGTCAAATGGCTGATGATGATGATGATGATCCGGCGTCAGAAAAGTCACATCGTATAAAGAAGCCATTTACATTGATGGACCAATCTCACAGACCTGCTACGTACAATGGCCAAAATTTGAAGCTGAGCTCGGAAATCTCGTGTGTAACTACCAAACTGGTGATCCACTTGCCAGTACTCCATGCCATCTGCAAGTAGATTTCCAATATGAAACTCTTAGATAGATAAATAGAGATCGAATCAGAAATGATGAGATCCGTAGACGAACGAAAGTCGTCGACATAGCCCAGCGGATTAGTAAGTTTAAGTGGCAGTGGGCGGGGCACATAGCACGCAGAACTGGTGGCCGATGGGGCCGAAAAGTTCTCGAATGGAGACCACATATCGGCAAGCGACATAGGCCTCCTTCGTGGTTTTCATAACCATAAAGGGTTTTGCCATAATCGCCACGCTTGGCAGGCGGGTTGGCGGTCGCAATCTCAGGAAGACGCTGCTGCCCGTCTGCTGGTAATTGATTTCCTTAGTCGCCTTCTACGACATCCACGGAAGGAAATGGAGTGACGCTATTCTTAATCCGGCGCCACACGGAAAGTTAATCATACTTTTATTAATTAGAAAAATGTATATTTTATTAGCAAGTGGTTTAAATGTTTTTTTTTCTTTTTTCATGTTTATTGCAGAATTTATAGATAATTATGTTTACTTAATGTACTATTTATTATACTTGTTTATGTTTCTTGTTATGCCTTTTTTTTGTGATATGTTAATGTGTCCCAATTTCTTCTTCTTCTTTTTGTATATAACAGCACGAAACCTGGAAACCGCTTCAGAATCAATCATTATTATACCACTTCTGAAATAATAATAACGTCCACACAGCACAATCCCTTGTCCTGGTCCCAAACTAGGATGCCCTGTTCTATGTCTAACCAGGCAAGAATATTACAAACATGAGAAAACACCCACACACCCAGTCTGTAGAAATCAAGTACGCCGGCATCCAGTGGGAATCGAAGCCACAACTTCTATTTTGGTTGTCAAGCGTGTTAACCGCTAGGCCAACAAGGCAGTCGAAAATTTAGTTTTTATCTTACTCGATACTGAAGGGGCGGTTTTCAGATTTTGCAGACCTCGCTGTGAGTCACATTGTTGAATTTCGGTCCCGTCTGCTAAGTAGTTAACGCTCAGCAGTCGGGTTGTCTTCTTTTGTTATTTAAAGTATTTATTTTTATCTTTTTAGGATTTAAGTTGATTTCATATAGCCTACACATGCGCATGCGCAATCACCACGAATCGGTTGGGACCTTATCTGTCAAAATCTGACCATTGGTTAAGGAGCTATGAAGAAACATAGAATCAGACATGCTGATATACATAAATACGCGCCAACAAACACATAATTACCCTCCTTTTGGGTTCCACTGCAGTCGGGTAAATAGTGTAGTAACTTTGTTCGTTACTACGTATCTATTGTCTCGGAGTGACATTTGTATTACGAAACAGGGTAAAGGTATCCGTTCTCCTTCACATGTTGCTATTCTCACGGTTGTCGTGACTGAATAGATCTACGATGTCTCTTAGGCCTTCATAACACACAGGGTGACACTCACAGCGTGTACGAAAATCGGTATAAATGAAAGATAATAAAATAATTCATAGTTTACTATAACGCGGTGGTAGCCTAGTGGGCGGTGGCAGCCTAGTGGGTAGAACATTGGACTCGGAAGCGGGAGACCCCGGTTCGATTCCCAGTGCGGGCATATACTTATGACTTTGTTTTCTAAGTTATGTACATTTGTGAAGTTATAGTAGCAGTACCACTCGCTAACGGTGAAGGAAAACATCGTGAGGAAACCTGAGTGTCTGAGCTATTCATATACCTCAGCGCTTGAAATCACCAATCCGCGGTGGGCACGCGTGGTGATTAACCCCATACTCTCTCCCTGAGAGAAGGCCTGTGCCCTACAGTGGGACGTATATACGAGTAGGCTGCTTATGTATGACAATTTGATGTAAATTGCAAAGTCGATTAACCCACAGATTAAAAAATAAGAGGGCATGCAATGTACATCAAATTGTCACTATAAATTGTAGTTTTATGAAACAATTCCGATCAAAAATCTCTATTTCAAATCGCAAATACCTGCATAATTATTTAACGCTCAGCATATCAAACTCTAACTTACGTACACAAAAATACTCCGCAGCCCACTTCGGCCACATGGTGTATAGCGGAGAAAACTCGAGAATCTTGTGATACGAGTATATCCGCTGCGAGCGGGGTACGGAAATTAGGATCGGAAGCGAATGTCTGCGGGAAAAAAAATCGCTATCACCTGTGTGATACCGGATTTGCAAAGTACTCCCGTATTTTTATTTGTTCCTTGCGACGGCAAAATCTTTGGCATTTTTTGGTATGTAGGGAAAAAAAAACACAAATAAAAGAGCTGGCAGCTTCAACTGTCGATCGCGAAAAAGAAGAAAAAATGGGCGCATTCTACGAACGACGACGTATCGAAAAAACATGCAATATTTTTTTTTTTTTTTTTTGAGGGCATGCAGTGTTCATTTTTATTTTTTCCCCGCGGAATTTTACTAGCCCGTAGTTATTCTCTTTTTTTTGCCGAGCGCTTTTTGTTCGATCATAAAGCGTAGATAAAACGTCACATATCGCTTTTGTCATTCGCCGCAGAATACTTAAACGTACTCTACACTCTACATGTGTCGTCGTAAAATCCCTCAGTTCTCTACAAACTCAGATAGAAAGACCACTTTTGGGGCACCAAGAGGCAAGTTGATTTTTTGATATAATATTTGTTAGTAGCTTACTCGGTAAACGTTGTTTTGCTATATTAATTAGCCTACGACCTATTGTCAGAGCTACGAAATATACAAAAAAAAATCATAAATATCAGTGAAGCCGTTTCAGAGGAGTTCGGTAACAAACACTGTGACACGTGATTTTTATATATTAGATTATGGCAGACTGTAATGTTTTTAAGTATAATATGATGTGGTCTTTCCCTCAATCTTATCGATAAACTTTTGTTAGGGAAGAGCATGCCCCTCTCTCCCCACTAAACGGCTGTTTGTAGAAACGTGAAAAAATTCAGAGCAGTTGAAAGGAAAACTATCACAACTAAGTAGGCTTTTTTAAAGTAGGCTTTACAAGGTAACGAGCAACAGCGGTGGTAGCCTAGTGGGTAGAACATTGGACTCGGAAACGAGAGACCCACGTTCGAGTCCCAGTGCGGGCATGTACCTACGACTTTGTTTTCTAAGTTATGTACATTTGTGAAATTTTAGTAGCAATACCACTCGCTAACGGTGAAGGAAAACATCGTGAGGAAACCTGAGTGTCTGAGCTATTCACATACGTCAGCGCTTGAAATCGCCAATCCGCGGTGGGCACGCGTGGTGATTAAGCCCATACTCTCTCTCTGAGAGAAGGCCTGTGCCCTTACAGTGGGACGTATATAGGCGGCATATGATGATGATGTTATAATAAGACAAGAAAAGTAACAAAAACAGTGTAGTTTACAAAAAATACGACGTCATTCACAAAACACTACCTACTCCCCAAAGCGCTCCCCAAAAACTGCCTAAATTTTGGGCAAAGGCTTTCCCTTTACCACAGATCATCCTTATTGCACCAATTTTCTGAGGAAAGTTATTCTGTGTTTAGTATTCAGCTCACACCGAAGCAATCTCAGCTGAGAGTAAATTTTATTGCGTCTCTCTCAGAAAGGAAGCACTGACCTGTGAGTTGAAACAAATAGCTGCTCGATATATTTTTATTTGCGAGAATCCCTTCTCGAGAATCTGGACGGTGTTACACTTTTCACCTCAAATAGTCAATCAATCAATCAATCAGCTCATATTCGGCCACTGCTGGTCATGGCCTCCTCAAGACACGCCACTTTTTTCTATCCTCGGTCATCCTCAAAAGTGACAAATTGTCACTAATCTCTGAAATCAGGCAGCATGATCATTTCTAATCTGTGGTGTAATGTATCTGGTAAACAAATATTATGTAATTATTAAAACAGTACCCTTACTAATATTATACACGCGAAAGTTTGTATGTATGGATGGATGTTTGTTACTCTTTCACGCAAAAACGGCTGAACGGATCCGGATGAAATTTTGCACAGAGATAGATTATAGACTGGATTAGCACATAGGCTACTTTTTTAACCCGGAAAAATACACATCAAAATTACCACGCGAACGAAGTCGCGGGCAACGGCTAGTTTTGTATATGAATCATTCGGTTGGAAATACGATAAAATATACATTCCATACCTTCCAAGAAGAAAGTATTTCTGATTATCGGATAATGATTCGGTAAATCTTACCACAGATTACAAATAAAGGATGTTGTCATAACATAGAAACTATCACATTTTTTTAAAAGTCTAACCAACCTTTCCAAATCTACGTCTTCCATTTGACAGGTGAGCTTAAAAGCGCCTTAATCAAAGTCTGCGAAATCCACGAACATCAATACAGCTGTACCGAAGTTCCAACGCCCTTTTTGTCCTATTGGCTTTGTTTGTCGCGGAGTTTTACATAAACTTCTACTTTGTTCTACTCAACAGTTGGCATTCATTTTCGGGCGGGTACGTTGCCTAATTACTTTGTTATTGTTGTCACGTAGCGTAAGCTAAGTAGGTACAGGCGAGTGATGCGGAGCTTAGATGTTTCCGGCGCTTACCCGTAACAACGTTTCTACTGCTTATAATATTGAGTTTGCAGTATATAGTTTGCATGTTATACCCTTCGTGGTAAACGATAATACGAACTCATTTTGTCGTACAAAACGTAAATATGACAATTTGGTCTGGAGTACAAAGGTCAGTTGTTTCTTGGTAATAAAATGGTCAACAGTAAATTGTTTCAAATTAAAGTAATTACGCTCTAAAGTTACATTAAAAACCCCACTCTGCTAAGTTTGAGTTTCAATTGGTTATGTTACGTTACGTTATTCAGTTAGGTTATGGATGTGCAATTCGGTTTCTACGCCTATGGAAAAATCAGTAAGCGAAGATGTTTCTGACTCAGGGAAAGTTGGAAATTTCCCTTAGTTACAGAGAAGCAGTAGGGGTACCTTATGATAGGAACTGGCCCTGATATTACTTAAGCTGTTATCCAGAAAATTAGCAAATGCGTCTCACGTCTCGGGCTAACTCAGATACAAGCTTCAGTGGCGATCTCGACAACTGAGGCCGAAATAGTTGTAGCAGGCGAGGCAGCAAATTAATTGATCTGGCTTCAGACAATATTCAGTTTCCTATCGTAATTCCAAACCATACCGACGCAAGTGGTCAACGAGGCAGCTATCAAATTAGCTCACAACCCAGAGTTTCATAAACGGACGAAGCATATACATGTTCTGCAAGTGATGTAAATTGCTTCGGCCAGATGTCGCTGCCTGTACTTAATATAGAGAAGGGTTCAAGTCCCGGCATGGGTGGAATTTTTAGCTTCTAAATAGGTTTTACAATCATTAAAAATGTTAGATTGTGCAAGCGAAATAGCATGCCAGATCTAACAACAATCTTGAGTCTAAGAGCCCTATCCCACTAAAAGCGATGCGATTGCGCAGCGAGCTTGCCGCGATTGCGCGGCGACCCCGTGGCAACGACGCCGCGATGACTATCGCCGCCGACGCCATTTTGTACAATCGCATTCGACAGTCCACATCGCCCCATTTGAGTCATCGTCATATAAAAGATGCGTGTGTAAGCAGACCTAGCATCGTTTAGAGGTTCAATCGTCGTTGATACAAAGGATACAAATCGTCCCGTTATACGGTATACGTAGTAGTCGCTCTCTCCCAATCGATTACTTGATAATGAATGCTCCCAGATTCGTCCTTGACTTGTATCTGCTTTCGTTTCCTGCGTCTACGAAGTAACAAAGCCATCAGCAGTAGTGTTTCCCCGTCAGATTAGACGTGGATCGTACGCCGCGAGTTCGTCGCGACGGCGCAGCATCGTCGCGGCGTCGTCGCGGCGTGCTCGCTGCGCAATCGCTTCACAATTGTAACGAGCTCGCTGCGCAGTCACATCGCTTTCGTATCGCTTGCAAATCGCTAGTGTGATAGGGCTGTAACCACTACTGAACTTCACAATTAGGTAGGTACTTACTGTTACGATAGCGACCACCGGAGTAAAGTCGAATAATCTCTCTGATCCTCGACCTGTACCAAAGTTTTGCATAGTTCCAGTCACTTGTGCTGTCGCCTGTACCAACCTAATGGTCTTCACTCACGTATTGAAGTGGTCGGGGCCCTCTTGATTGTTTCTGACCTCGCAGATACGGAGTTTAACCCTGGATTAACTTACCTCAGGGATTTCAGAGAGCTACTGCAATGTTCGCATTCGTATTTCGATCGAACTGGAGTTTGGTTAAACATTTCATGCTCGGCTACTCACAAAATGTCCAATAAACGGTAAGTTATTTCACAATTTTATGTATGTATTTGTTTCGTACTGCAATACGAGTTTTAAATTCTCTTTTAATTTGTTTTCTTACACACGACACATCTTTTAATGATTCGCGTATTTTAGACGATAAAAGTTTATTCAGCCTGGTAGCGATCCGTGATCTACACTGAATACTCGCTCTGGAGCCTTCCGGGCGATCATCGCGCCCCTGTCGGTGACGTGGCACACTTTCACATTGATGAAAATTCAAACGTGAGAGGAGTTGCGCTCTATGTGTTTTTTCGTCCTTTATATTCAATCATTTCATTTTAAAGACGTTAAATGTGCCAACGAGTTTCATTTCGCCCTATGGATATTGAAGAATAAGTGAAAGTGAAGTGAAAGTGAAAATATTTTATTTACCATAAAATCAATGCTTACCTACAACATACAAATAAATACATATGTATTATTTTTATGGTATTTTTTTGAAAAATAGTACATTACATAACTAGGGCCGTAAAGTAAAGAAAGGCCGATATCGCAGAAGTTTAAGACCTAAGCCTTAAGTCTCATAAATATGCGATAGAGGGCTTTCTATTTTACAGCCCGTGTTGTGTACACAATTTTACGCGTAGCGCGCAAAAAAACCCACTTTTTGCAAAGGTGTGGAATAAATATATGTTTAAGCTACATACAAAATTTCGCGTTTATAATATTAGTAAGGATTAGTAAAGATAATGTGTACTAACTAATCCAATACTATATATGAAAACGAGTCGTTGCTTGTTATTACTAACATTATTTTTCTTATGGGGTTATTAGTAGAAGGTACAAGTTTGGTGTCGATATGTAAGATAATGCTAGAAAATATTTGAAAGAAAGTGCTGAGATATTTACGAAAATAAAATAAAAGCTAAATAATATTAGATGTATCCAAAGGTCCCAAAAAGCACCCATACAAAGGTAGAGATTATGAGAATTTCTACAAGTTTGAAACTATATCCTTTTACAGTAGTTCTCAAAGACCTAAGTACCGGGTATCCGAAGTTAGAAGAGCAGCTGATATTGCCAACTATTTTGTAGTCCCTCGGATAGGTATCTACCTAGCTGAGGGCCTACAAAATAGTTGGCAGTCAAAGAGCTACTCAACGCGGAGTTGAGTAGCTCTTCCACTTCTAAAGGAAATTTCAGTGAGAGAGTCTTTGTACCCGGGTGCAACATGTTATTGAGTTTCCGGAAAGAGAGTCAGTAGAAACAAAACATTTCACACATTACACAAGTCACGCCTGTAGGTACCCCGGAGGGGTAGGCAGTGACCAGGGTCTGCCACTTGCCACGATCCTGACAGACCTCTTCCGCTTCATCAACATTCATTAGTCGTTGCATGCACGCGGTCTCTGCTACATTTCTTATAGTAGTATATTTCTTTCGTCAATCTTTCTTGTTTCATCCTCTCACATAAGGAGAACCAACGCAACATTCCTTTCTCAATTCTAGTCACTACATCCTCTTTCAGTCCACAAGGTTCTCTAATCAAGCTATGGCGTATCCTGTCGTTCAAAGTATCACCATATACTTCATCAACTTTATATTTATCGTTATCCTTAAAACTCCCCCGATCCACTTGAACTCGCGGTCTGCGCCTGAGTTTCGGATCTACAGCCCTCGTGACGTCAATGAGCCGAAACGGCCCGTTGTGTTTACTCTACAGTACCACAACACGCGCCACGTTCTCGGATCGAAATACGACCGGCCGTATTTTCAAAGGAACAACGATTGTAAACCATTTCCATCGAAATTTGTAACTATTTGCACGGTGTATTAATACACTGCGTGCAATTCTCTCTTTTTGTGCTCCATTGACTAATTCGACTATGTATAGCTATTTTATTATAATAAACATAAACATTTACATACAGGCACATACATTGCTTCTGGCCCCACACTAGGATACCCTGTGTCGAGGGAACCAGAAACAGCGACGTCACAAACATGTAAACATCCAAGACCTAGGGATTTTTTTTTATCCCCAGCCGGGATTCGAACCCGGGACCTTTCGCATGGTAGGCAGATGCGCTACCGCTGCGCCACAGAGGTCGTCTACCAACATTTTACGTAGAGTATTAATACCAACATTTTACGTACAGGCTGGGCACCACGATGACTAAATAAAATGTTAGCGCCACCAATCTTCTTATTTTTGGTCGTAGACTCATGACTGAGAGTCGTGACTATGGGGCAGCATTCGCCACCAACGCTCTTCATTCGGTCCGATTATGCGCCAGATATGGCTGCTTGTAGGGTCTCTCCCGTAGCTGCACTTGCGGTGCCCGTCCGTCGCATTCGTGCTCGTCCTCGGCTTCTTCTCCCGTCTGCGCGACTGATGATGACGTATTCCAGACCAAGGTTTCTTAAATTGGAGTACGCGAACCCCTTAGGTTCGCCATGCGACGGTAGGGGGTTCGCGACAGTATTAACATAATGTAATGTGTTGTCTTACAAATCTTCTGAACTATATTTATATGAACGAAGATCAAACGATTTTCCTTTTTTAAATCTGACAATTTCTACATTTTTTTATAGTTCATCTACTACTATTCTAAAACTAGAGTTGGCAACACTGGTTTGAAAGAAAGAAAGAAATATATTTATTGTAACAGTTTAACACATCACAAGAGAGAAAAGGCATACCACTCAGAGTTAAAAATAAGGAAGAGAAAAACAATTTACACAAATACAAGATTTGACAGAGCAAAGTCAGCGTACATTCTGTGGTGTGTCAAAGTTGCCACAAAGGGCATCTGACGCAGCACTGTAGGTGGGAGTCTCAGTACAGTGCTGCGTCAGATGGTTTCAGCTCGCAGCGCAAACCCTCAGCGCTGGTTTTCAGTCAGTACCTGCGGTGAGACTCCTAGGTATATTACAAGGTTCGCAACAGTAATAATATCTATGTAGTTATCACTCTTTAACCACATCCTTATGTATACTTATTATATATAGATGTATATATATATTAGATATTTTATACGATTACTAGTCCGTAAGTCAGAAGCGGTGTAAGAGTTTGCTCAGTGTTTATTTGTTACTTACGTTTGTGAGGGGTTAGGTGTTCACTGTCATCTAGATTTAAAAGGTTACGTGGAGCTATAAGTTTGAAAAACCCCGCTCCAGACTATCCAGCTTGCATCGGATATCATGACGGTGTCGTGGCCTTTTATCATTTTTTCAAGGAACTGCTTCTCCTCACCCACGCCCGTGTTCCAGTTGTAATTATGCCAGACGGGAGCTCGGTCTTAAAGGTACAGTGTAAAGCTTCGGTCACACATAGCGATTAATCGCTGTCAATGCCTACTCGCCGCGAGTATTCGCTGTGTGAGACAGGCTATCCGTTGCGAATAGACTCACTCGCCGCAAGTTGAAGTTGCCGCGACTCGAATTGAGCACGTTCAATTTTACTCGCTGCGAATGCGCTCTGAAAGTCGAAATTCTCGTGTAGATCTCGCTGTGTGTGACAGGCAGGCAGCGATTTTTCGCTGCGACTATTATTCGCGGCGTGTGCACTCGCAGCGATTAGTCGCTGTGTGTGACCAAAGCTTTAGACTACGCCCAAAAACACGAGTGGCTGGAGATTAATAGCAACGTTGGTTTTGTAACGCTATCCGTACCGTTTGAGGTCATACGTAGTGTGACGTCAGAGCAGAAAGATTACAGCCTGTTTCAGGTAAATGTTTCCGGAGTGTAAACAAACCGTTGGTAATAAATCGTCTAAAAGTTAATTCTATTTGTGAAATAGAATTCTAATTGTGAAAGGAATGTTACGTTGGTTTGGACATATGGAGGGGATGGAGGAAGAAAGATTGAAAAAAGTAATAGATCGAGCGAATGTTGGTGGAAGGGCCGGTAAGGCCGTCCCAGGTGGACATATTTCAGCCAAATAGGGGATTTATTAGCAAAGGGCAAGATAAAAAGTGCCCGAAACCGGCATGCGTGCATGCAACGACTAATCAACAACGAATGTTGATGAAGCCAACGAGATCTGTCAGGATCGTGGCAAGGGGCAGACCCTGGTCTCTGCCTACCAATCCGGGATACAAGCGTGAGTTTATGTTACTAGGGTTGCGTACCCAAAGAGGTAAGGGATCTTATTACTAAGACTCCACTGACCGTGTGTCTGTCTGTCTGTCGTCACCAGGCTGTATGTCATCAACCGTGATAGCTAGATAGTTGAAATTTTCACAGATGATGTATTTCTGTTGCCTCTATAAGAACAATTGTAATGTAGAGGCATGGTACCCGTTCGAACTGACGTACAGTCACTAACACACAAAAGTAGTATTTTCAACCCAAGAGTACAGACGTAGGTACATACATGTACTCACTCCTAACTTCCCGGAGGAGAAAGTATACATGGCGAGCTTATTTCAGAAGTCTGTTAAATGATAAAAATTGGCCAATTACGTGAGGGGCCACGCACAGTGCAGGGTTCCGTAGAAAGAGGGGTCTTTTATCAGCTTTACAGAACTAGCGACTTCATCAAAGTAATTTTCAATTGATTTTGTACGAATTTTTCCATTTATAAGTTGGTCGCCAGTACTTATCGTCTCTGTACTAAGCCGCGGACAGACAGACAGACGGACATGGCGAAACTATAACTATTACTCCTTCTTGACTACGGAACCCTAAAAGGCCTGATGAAGATTTTTCTCTGCAACTAATACGTTAATACGTTTCCTAATACAGGGCTGTCTTTAAAATGCGCGATTCCTGAGACACTATAGTGCATTTGTTTAGGTATTTAACTAAATGTAAACAATCTCGATACGTCTTTTTATTGAAATATACAGTTTATAAATCTAAATCTTTACGCTTTACAAAATTCTGTGTGAAATTACATAAAATTTCATGAAATTCAAGTAAAATGTAAATATTTAGATTTATAAAGTGTATATTTCAATAAAAAGACGTATCAAGTTTACATTTAGTTAAAGACCTAAACAAATGAACTATAGTAAGATCTTATATTTGGCATCAACTTTTCTCAACTTTTATTTTTTAGAAATTCTGCCGCAATTTCTTCAGTAGTTATTCTGCTCTAACTCAACACATACTTCAGCACTTAAAAACCATACACCTTATGGTATTTAAGCTAGCGTCAATATTATAAGCCCATACTCTCTCCCTGAGAGAAGGCCTGTGCCCTACAGTGGGACGTATATAGGCTTCTTGTGCAATACATATTAAGTCAGCATTTGCATATATCTGAACTCCTCTAACCACCACTCACTCTCTTCCACAGGCATAGTGAACCGCGGGGACTCGTTCAGGCGGCGGCGCTCGCGTTCCGGGAGCCTGGCGCCCTCGCCAGCGGCGGCGCCCTCACCGCACGAGCGGCGTCCCGTGGCCTGCCACCGGGTCGCCATGATCGGCGCCCCGGGCGTCGGCAAGGCGGCTCTCATCAGCCAGTTCCAGACTACGGAGTGCATCAACGCCTACGAGCGGCAAGGCGGTGAGTTCTTTATTAATTAACAATACTGTCAACGGTGAAGGAAAACATCGTGAAGAAACCTGGCTATCTGAGGTGTTCACATACCTCAGCACTTTCAATTGCCAAGTGACGCGAATTAGTTACACGAAGTAATTAACACGTAGTGCCATACAAAAATTGAGTTGAACCCAAAATAAATTTCCCAGCAAAAATGTATGGGGCATTAGTCTGGTGTTGTGTGTTGCGTGTTCGTGAATGTTATTACCATATTGTGTAAAGCGAAGCGAAAGGAAACATACTTACATTCCGCGCGAATAAAAAACTTGTTTCTCCTCACCTCCTTTCATACAGTCAACCCAGTTACAAGTAGGTAGGTAATTCATAAGCAGGTAATTTCATCCAAAAAATCACTGTCAGTAAAAAAATATATACATATATTAATAAGTTCATTTGAATTGTTTTATTAGCTTGATTCCGGATTCACTTCCTTGATTTTTTGTCGGTTTGAATTTTTTCGCCAATTGTGGAGGAAAACATCGTAAACAAACCTGAATATCTGAGGTGTTCATGTACCACAGCGCTTGAAATTGTCAATTGGTGGTAGCCACGCGTCGTGATGAAGCCCATACTCTCTCTCTGAGAGCAGGCCTGTGCCCTACAGAGGGAGATATAGGCTGCTTACAATAATAAATGCGTAACTGAAAATTGGCGTTTCTATTCAATTACCTACTAAGTATTTGATGGTATTTATAATGTTATTTAATAACTGTAACAAACGTATTATCCTTATTTTGGCAGTTGAATAAATCTTTACTTTAGAACTTTATGTTACTAACAGCGTTGCCAGAAGGTTACTTTTGTAACCTTTTAGGCTTCTATTTTAACTAAGTTAGGTTCCATCTAGGTTACACGACCCAAAAGGTTACTAGATGATTCCTTGCAATTTGTAGGATTTCTTTTTATTTTTTAATTCACACAATTTTGAAAACGAAATGCTGAAAGCTAAAATTCCAAAAATACGTCTTTCTCTCTCGCACAATTTCATACCTACCTGCAATACATTTTTGTCCGTATTATTATTATTATTATTTATTTAAGGAGAAAAAACAGAATTGACTTATAGCATAAAAAATATTGGAGTCAATATAGTACATTTTGCCAATTCCTCAGCATTTCCCACAGATAGGTAATACTTAATATAATAAATAATTAATAATAGAAAGAGGCTACAGTGAATAATACATCTCGGACTAAGCACTTCGTATAATTACAATAGAACTTCACTTAAGGTAAGTTCATTTAATTTAGTAATTATAATTAATAGAAAGAGTATAAAATAAAACTTATATCGGAAAACTCTACATAGAAATTTGCATTTTTCTGTAAGTTATTACAGGCATTATGTACACATGTTAAGTTATAGTAGCTTTTTATTGGTAAGGTTACGTTATACGACAAAACGTTACTTTTTTGTATCTTTCGGGTAACTTTTGACAAGACCCGGCTGATAACACTGGTTATCAATATCCCAGGCGGACGTGGGCAGTTTCATTTTAAATGGCACAGGTTATAATAACAGCCTTTATATACATACATACGTACATAAACTCACGCCTGTATCCCAGAGGGGTAGGCAGAGACCAGGAACTGCCACTTGCCACGATCCTGCCAGATCACTTTCGCTTAAATAACAGCCTGTGAGGTTAAAATCTTACAATATTTTAGTTCTTTTGATGAATATGTATGTTGGCATGTGTTAAATAATTTACCTAAATGTAAATAGAAATGCACATTAAATTGGTATATAATTTATAATATTAATAGGATCTCTCTAGACATTTGGTGTTATCATAATAAACTCCGTTTAGTTGAATGGGTAATAAGCTTTAGATGTCTGTTTCGTAACATTTTATGTCCGTTACTAAAAGCGCCTGACTATCCAGACATGTCCAGTAATAACGAATTAGTGAGACAAGCTTTTTATTAAATAACTTTATATAAACTGAAGTAAAATACTTTGTTTAAATGCAAAAATCACTATTCAACAATGAAAAGTAAATCGTTGTTACGTTAGCCGTCGCATAAAAAACTTCCGAAAAATCAAATGCAAGGGGGCAAACTGAAATTGGGACAGCATAATTTAACACATTTTCGAATAATTTTTAATTAAAATAAAATTGTAAATGTGTTCTTTCAGCAGCCAGTAAATAAAATATAATTATCCAAATTTATAAAAATACCTTCAGTGTAATAAGCTTTTTCTTTAAAAATATGTTTTCAAATATATTTTTTATTGCATTATTATTATGCGACAGCCAAAAAACAGCCTGCACCATTTAAAATGAAAATGCCCTCGTACGGCGAATAGAAAATTGGTCGGTTTAAGCAAAATATAAAAGGTTATATTCTTTTCACCTCACTAGCTCGTAAAAGCTCTGTTTATCATTCGAAATCTGCGTGGAAAATCGCACTTTATCAGCTAGCGTGGAAAGTGTTTTTAAAATTCGAATATTTTTATTCAATAAAGGTTTCGTACAATAAATTACATATATATAGAACCTCATTGGTTTCATAATAGTTTATATTCTCTGCAGCCAGTCCATTGATGATTGAAATGCAAATACTTATTTCATGTCATGCGCCAGCCTCATTTAAAGAATCGCACTGGCCGGCAAGAAAATTTGATTTAAAAAATTAATATTTATTAAAACTGTTTTTCTTGCACCTAACATTTTCCTCGCTTTAGTGAAATGAAAAGTTGTGTGTTGCGCTCGGCAGCAAAGTTATTTAGTGTCTCGTACCTTTGAAACCCTCGCTACGCTCAGGATTCTATATTTGAACCACTCGCTTCGCTCGTGGCTCAATCCTAGAATCCTTCGCTTGCTCAGGTTTCAATACAAGGTACTCGCGCCAAAAATTAACTTTGCAGCCTTGCATAACAAATAACTATTGTTGCACTAATCCGTGCTGAGGACAATTGCAAAAACCTATTTAGAGGCCAAAAATTCCACCCATGCCGGGACTTGAACCCGCGATCTCTGGCTAACCGTGCCAGCGATCTCCCAACTGAGCTAATGGTCAAGTGCAGGCATTGGCGAAATTGTTAACCTCTTTAAAAACTTCTCTGTATTATGTACAGGCAGCAACATCTGGCTGAAGTAATTTACATCACTTGCAGCCCCGAGTATAAAAGGTACCCGAAATCAGCGTGCGCGCATGCAGAGACCACTGAATATCGATGAAGCGAAAGAGGTTTGTTAGGGTCGTGGCAAGTGGCAAATCCTGGTATCTGCCTACCCCTTTGGGATACAAGCGTGAGTTTATGTATGTCGTTGATGCAGTTTCCTCCACGCGCTCCGACCACAAGCCAGTTCCTATCTCCTGTTTGGTTTGGGCGTACAAAATTAAATAAAGGTTTCCACAATCCCACTTTAATATTGAAAACGAATGCTTTTGTCCGTTTCCGCTTTTGAACGAAGTACGATAATCACATTTTCGCAGCAGCCTTTTTGTTTTACAATTGGAAATCTGAAATTCACCTGTTTCCGTGAATATTTTAGTTGGCACAGAATGCTTTTCGGAAACGCAGGCTTTTACAATTAAGGTGAACCGTGCGCAGTGTAATTACGTAGGTATTTACTTTGGATGCGATCTGTAAAAAATCTGTCAACAATAATTCTCACATGAAAATCCATGACAATAACTGGAAACCAAAAAAGCTTTTGCAGACAGGTAAAAAGTAATTCCGCGGCAAATCTATCGATGAAGAGTTGGTCTGTTTAACATCATCCCCTGCAGGCACATGCATGCATAGTTCAAGAGGACATAAGACAACACAAAAAATAAACATTTTACTTTAAACATGTTGAATGCCTGTAAAAAAGCTACTTATTCCCTGCATCATAACGAACATATTTTCATTGAGTTAAGTTACGGAGGACTTTGCAACATAAAAGCTAAGGTAGGTGTATACCAACATAAACCTACCAACCGCTCGAGAAACGAGGCAAACTACCCACTTGAAAATAAACCTCGCATTTGTAAATAAATACGAATTTGTTACCTTTAGCTAAAAAGTGCTTAACTTTTTGAACTGAAACTCAGGGAAAAGTTGTTGAAAATTGATTACGCTACATTAGTTCGCAGAACGGTTTTGAGCACTTCTGCCGAATGTAATTAAACAAAAATTTCATGGATATGATGTTTTTTAGATTTAATAAGAACACTTTTACTATTCTGTAACTATTAATAACTACTTCCAACGGATGCTGTTCTGTCCCAAGAATATATTTTCCAATTAAGTTCCCAAGTTTTCTTTCCTTAAAAACCTTATTCGAGACTCGAACTCGAAAAAAAGGTCGTAAAATTTTCGGTCCAGCCATCTTTAAAAAATTTATTTAGTAGGCACTAACGAACAAGGTTTAATATTCATTTATAGACGCATCAAATTATCTATGAAACTAATCCGCGACGGGCACTTATGGTGATTAAGCCAATACTCTCTATAAGAGGGCCTGTTCCCTGCAGTGGGACGTATATAAGTTGCTTACTTAAGTATGTAGGAATTGTGGCTCGTATGTTTGACTGAATCAAATTTGTTTTCTTGTAGTCCCATTAATAGGACCACGAGGGATGCCTATTTCTCATAGTTCCATTGTTCTCTTATTAATAAGACCACAACAACTTCTACACACTGTCTTACAACAACTTTTGTACTTGAGTTTTTTCTCAGATTTATATATTTTTAATCTGAGAGCCTGCGGTGTTTACATACTCAGTGCTTGAAATTGCCAATCCGTTGTGGGCAGGGCACGCGTGGTAATTAAGCCCATACTTAAAAACAGGGCAGAGCTCATAGGGTGCAAATTTAATACAATTATTCTAAGTTTTTAAACGTGTTTCGTGTGGCACCGAATTAAGAATAGCGTCACTCCATTTCCTCCCGTGAATGTCGTAGAAGGCGACTAAGGAAATCAATTACCAGGAGATGGGCAGCAGCTTCTTATGAGATTCCAACCGCATACTGCGATCGCCAACCCGCCTGCCAAGCGTGGCGATTATGGCAAAACCCCTCATGGTTATGAAAACCATGAGGGAGGCCTATGTCCTACAGTGGGCGTCAACTGGCTGATGATGATGACGAAGTTTTAATTCTACTCCACCAATGTCACAGGCTTCAGTGAAACATTATCCTGCATAGAAAACCGTCCGTTATACACACGTGCGGTTTTAAGCATTAACTTTCGGATGACGACGCTACAAAACGGAATAACCGCAATTTCTTTTTCTAAATGGTAGGTAATTTGACAAAAAAATATCAAATGTGGTAGAACAAAAGTAGTTGCAAATGAAAAATTCTAACCGACATGTGGAATGGCCTATTTTAAAAATAACACTAATCCGTTTTAGTCTTGGGAGCACTAAAATAACAATTAATTATTTCGTCCAAACTTCGTGCCGAACTAAGTGGACTATTCCCTAGTGTGCAATTTGTAAAGTAACTCTATTACGCACACATAAATAGGTAGCCTACGCGTGGTGTAACCAAATGCCCGTGTCGAACTGAAAATGGGCGGTTGTACTCGTCAATGCGACCAACTTTTACTTTATGAGGAATTCTTGACGGCCTCGTTGGTCTAGCGGCAACACATCTGATTACCATGCCGGAGGTCGTGAGTTCGATTCCTACTGAAGCCGCCGTACACATGGACAAATGGCCTCAGTCTGGGTGTATTTCCATGTTTGTGATGTCCTTGCCTGGTTAGTCTGGTTACCGTAGCACAGGGTATCCTAAATTGGAACCAGGACAAGTGATTGGGTTGTGTGGAAGTTATTATTATTATTATCTTTGCAATCGCGAAAAAAACATATTTACTGTTTCATACATTCTAATGCGAATACGACCCTGTATCGCAGGTCTGCTCACCAATCAGTCCGAAAGTCGTTTTATTTGTTGAAAGAGGATTACTTCTGAATACTCCTCAGCACAACGCTGAGTCAGCTACCATTTGTGGCAACTTAGATACACCACAGGCTACATCTATGGTCCTGTTTTATTTATTCGTTTTGTCTGTTGTGTTTTTAGTTTTCTTATTGTTGTTGTGCATATTATGTTACTTATCTGCTTATTTAGTTTCTGTGATATATCTTGTTGGTATAATAAATGTCTTTCTTCTTCTTCTTAATATTATGAGAAATCCGCGACTCGCCTCCTTTGACGGATAATCCCCTGATTATGGCAATTTACTGTTTAAGTATTTACTTAATGAACAGAGTACCTAATTGACTGGGGTGTTGTTTAAGTAATCTCCTTTGAATTGATCATACTTTGGAGAGTTACTAAATCCTTTAGTCTGGTGTTTGAGAATTTAATTTGTACTGTAGTTTGCAACGTTAGTAACACGAGCTCTAAACATTAAAAAAAACTGAGTTTGTACGGATATTTACTCGTTTATTTTTTCATTTTAGAATTGTCCAACGTTTCGGTACTTTTGCAAGTGCCGTGGTCTCGGTGTCTACCGGTGTCTATCGGTATCTAAAATAAACGAGTAAATATCCGTGCAAATTCAGTTTTTAATTTGTGCTGTGAAGCTAGTTTACGCCATAAAGTAATTTTAAGAGAGAACCGAGTTTTCAAGCTATGGTCCTTTAATATACAGTGTCTGTTCTTATTCATTTTATCTTACTACTTACACTAACGGCCTTACAAAAACACGATTCCTCTGAAGCACTTCTAAGAGGCAGTTTATTTAATCTGTGGTTACGAATTTTCCTTGTAAAACCTCCACCACAGACTATTTTAATCGGCGTTTTAAGAAATCGTACATACACATACATACATACATAAACTCACGCCTATATCCCAGAGGGATACTTCCTCCATATTTAACATTCGTTTAAGGAATCGTGTTTTTTTATAAATAAGACCATTAGTGTATAAGCCCACATTGGGTGTATCTCCATGTTTGTGATATCCTAGCCCGGTAACCATAGCGCACGGTATCCTAGTTTGAGACCAGGACTTTGTGATTGTGTTGTGTGGAAGTTACTATTATTATTCTCTCTCTGAGTGAAGGTCTGTGCCCTGCATTAAAGGATATAGGATTATTATATCATTGCTGAAATATTCTTTTCTATAAGGAGGGGGCTCCTTTTCATTTAGGTACTTATAAGACTTTTATCTCTTTCTTTTTTACACGCCTACCTCAATTTTTGCCTCTCCTATACCTCCTGCAGGTTGACTGGTAGAAAATGCCACTAGCATTAAGTCCACCTTTTTTACACTGACTTTGTGCAATAGAGAATTAATAATAATAATAATAATAGGATGTTAACTGACATTAACATATTGTTAACTCTACTGTAAGTAAATTCAATTTATCAAACCGTCGAGTGGCTCGATAGCGGCCAAAGCAACCGGATGGAAAAACGAATTGTAGAAATAAAAGGGGTTTGTCTCTTGACGCTTACTTTACTGTAATGACACTTATAACCACAAGAGTATAACAGACACACAAAGGTATCGGAACTCGTGGCGCCAACACACTTGACCTGAAAATTGTTGAAATAAAGGCATTTACTCATTTTAATACAATCATTAAAAATGTTACAATGTGCAAGCGAGACAGCATGTGACTTGTAACAGCAATCTAGCACGCATGCTTGGGTGCGCTGGCGCAGCGCACAATGGAGAACTTGCACAGAAAAATGTTTTAATATAATCGGAGAGGCAATGTTAACATAAATAAATAAAAATAAATTACTTCCACAGAATACCAACAGTTGTCCTATTTTTTAAGATAAATAAACTTGGTTAATTTTTTTTAAATACTTTAAAATAAATAATTAAATACTTTTCATAATGTGACTTGTCAACCAGTCATTCTAGTCACGTGGTATAAAAACGCGCCATACAAATCGGACTAAAACTATGACGTCACAACATGCACGTAACACCTTATAATGTATTTATTTAAGCACGTAACACCTTATAAGAGTTTATCAATATTCCATTTACTCCTAAAATAACCGTTTTACAGTTCTACACCCTGTTTAGAAAACTTAAAATTCAGTAAAAACCAAACTCAGAATTCAATGAAAATAATGAAATCTAATATGTATTTTATTGATAAAGTAACTTGATTTTTCACAATTTTCGGGACCCCAAAAACCCCGAAATAATTTTTTTATGTTCTTATTTTTTATTCTTCTTGAGTTGTTGTATGTCTCCTATGGTATAATATTTAAGCTATCCTTTCCGAAATCTAAAAGTCTTATTAAAGACTATCTTGTCGGTCTGGGTCTCGACGGTTCTGAAGGGCTACTGCAGATAACCAAGTAGTGCTCTGAATAATGTATTCTCATATTAATCATTCACTCACCAGCCTCTCAGTCAAGCACTCGCTCCCATCAATTTAATCGTGATATTCCCCCTTACTTATTATTATAACCTTTTTGTTGCACTAACCCGTGTTTTTTTATTACAAGTATTTTTATTTATCCGTATATGTATTATTATTATTTTAGAGTCGTTATTAATATTATTTATATTACCACAATAGTATAACAAATGTTGCACTTAGTTGTATCCAGGAATCTTAGCTTAAAATTTATTTCTATGTCTTGTTTAATATACAACTTAGTTGTAATTAATAATTAATTAATCTTTGCACGCTGAGTCGTCCACCACAGTGTAATCCAATATGAATTTTTTTTCATGTAACCATCGCAAAGGTTCATCCTAGTTTGGTTACTTCTGTGATCTATGTTGTGTAAATTCATATTAATAAGGATATTTGTATTTGTATAAAAGCGATGCCACTTCAATCTAAGATTGATGAAAGTTCCCCATTGTAGTCGATTTTCGATTGTTTTTGGAAGTGTTAGTTATTCAAAGCGATTAATAGAACTTGCACGTTTTTTTTGTTAAGAATCGATTGAACTTAATTTCTAGCTTTGTTACAGCAACTAAACGACAGTTTCTGAAGTCAGAGTTCCACTATGTAGATACGTATGTACCTACTTATTTGGGTTCGAATCCCGGCATGTACCAATGACTTTCCAAGTTACATACATTGGTAAAGTTGTAGTAGCAATACGAGTACCACTCGCTAACGAAGGAAAATATCGTGAGGAAACAAAAGTGTCTGAGGTGTTCACATACCTCAGCGCTTGAAATTGCCAATCCGCGGTGGGCACGCATAGTAATTAAGCGTACTAATGGTAATTAATCCTACTTTGAACTCCTATTAAGTTAAAACTTTTTTGAAAAGAATCAATGTGGAGTTTCTTTGTTAGCTTCTTCTCCTCATAATCTATTAATTGTAAAACAAACAACTTTGACGTTCATTGAGTAAACATTTTGTTTTTATGAAGATTTTTTTTTTATTTTCATTTAAAGATACTCGAAAAGAATACTACCATGTTTCTCTACACCACTCAACCCCCAATTTTCAATATAAAAAGCTCGAAAAGGGTCAAAAGCCCACTCGAGCGAGTTATCGTCATTTCTAATCGAATCGATCAAAACCCACCCCTCTGAATTAATTACATAATATGTAGATTTTAACAAACGCACAAACAGCAGCAGATCAATCTTTTCACGTGTGCCCTCTACTTAATTGCGTTACTGGTGATTTTGCAACAAATTTGTGAAGGCTTAGCTATTCTGCCGCCCAAAAGTTACAACGCCGTTATCTACAAAAAAACCGGCCAAGTGCGATTCCCGTACCATTATCTATACAACATTAGACACAAAGATCGGGAAAAAATGGCAAAAAATCACGTTTCTTGTATGAGAGCCCCCCTTAAATATATATTATAATTTAATTGTTTAATTCTGAAGCGAATATATAGGTAGAACTAAATATTCTGTGATTATTTCAAGCGTCTACCTGTTGCCGTTATTAATATCGAGCAAAAAACGGCAAAAAAATACGTTTCTTGTAAATAAACATTTAAGGGGGGTACCCATCCTTAAATGATTATTTTATTCTGTTTTTAGTATTTGTTGTTATAGCGGCAACAGAAATACATCATCTGTGAAAATTTCAACTGCCTAGCTATCATGGTTCATGAGATACAGCCTGGTGACAGACAGACAGACAGACAGACGGACAGACGGACAGACAGACGGACAGACAGACAGATAGACGGACAGTGAAGTCTTAGTAATAGGGTCCCGTTTGGCACCCTTCGGGTACGGAACCCTAAAAATCAACTTTAGATTCGATTAGAGAAGAACACTTTATTGTACACACCAGAAAACCAAATACATTAAAGGCTTACATGTCTAAGTTTTGCCGTATACAATTGGCGGTCTTATCGCTTAAAGCGATCTCTTCCAGACAACCTTAGATAGAACTGAAAGATGAAGAGAGTAGGTTAGTAGGTGTACATGAAATATATGCGAAGAAAATGTACATAAACTAACTCACTTACAACTAGTGTTCATACATATTTAATAAAATACTTAAACTAACCATATAATACAAATATATTTTTACTATAGAAACATATATATATATATATATATATATATATATATATATATATATATATATATATATATATATATATATATTTATAGTATACTAATATATAAATTTCACATATAAGCAAACAACAGACAAGACTTACTATGGTTTTCAGCGAGATAGTGAGACTTTACCAGTTCTTTGAAAATAGGAAGGGCTTTGCTTTTCGCACTTCCTCTGGCGGGGCATTCCATAGTCGAACGGATTGCACAGAGAAAGAAGAGTCGGAAAAGTTGGTACGGTGGGAAGGGACCTTAAGGAGTAGAGTTTGGGATGAGCGAAGAGATAGGCTGTGAGAGGAGTAAAGAAAATCAAATCTCTCTTTGAGGTAGGATGGGGTAGCTGGATAGAATAGTATAGAGTAGAGAAGAAACAGTATGTATGCATTCCAGCAGGTGAATCGGAAGCCACTTGAGCTGTGCACGAAATACAGAGACGTGGTCATATGAAAATATATGCTACTTGATAATTATACATAATTTGTCTATCAAACGATAAATCTTTTTGAGGAGCCGTACCTTTAATTAGTAACGATAAACATTATTAGCCTTATTAAACACAATTATTATTCAATTATTTGATAATTAAACTAACGTAACGGCATTTTCAGTTTTTTATCTCTGGAAGTATAAAAGCTAGAAAAAATTGGGTTGGAGGTATCGATAGAGATTTTTCTTCTGATTAAGATGTCATCAAAAAGTCAAACTCGACTAGGTGGTCGATAACAGCATTTTAGCTTGCGGACGGCAGTATCTTCGACTGTACAGACTGTCAGGGCCGCGTTTCATACAAACACAATTAAACGTTTATTATACAAATATACGATGTTCGATGTACATTGCGTAACCGAATCACTGAATAAGTAAGTACCTACATAGATAAATAATAATCCAGAAATAAACGAATAAATATTATAATAATTCTAGGGTCGACGATCGACTAAAGCACATAGTTAAGTCAAATTGTCAATATATTATTGTTCTATTGAACGTTAGTATTTCAAATAGCAGTTTGCTTAACTTTTGTAAAAAAAACCGGCCAAGTGCGAGTTGGACTCACGAAGGGTTTCGTCACGTTTATTGCCATTATTAATATCGAGCAAAAACGACAAAAAAAATACGTGTGTTGCATCGGAGCCCCCCTTAAATATTTATTTTATTCTGTTTTTAGTATTTAGTATAGAATTGTCATAGTAAACAATGAATTCACGCTTATCACTAAGCGTGACCGCGTGGGCTATGAATAAAAAGTATTTCATACATACATACATAAACTCACGCCTGTTCCCCAGAAGGGTAGGAGAGACCAGGGACTGCCACTTGCCACGATCCAGACAGATCACTTTCGCTTCCTCAACATTCATTAGTCGTTCTATGCGCGCATGCCGGTTTCGGGTGCATTTTAAAAATATCACATTCGTTAAAAGGTTGCAACAAATATTACGGCGAATGGTCATTGTAACTGCTGAGGTTTCTATTGAAGGTTTTTTCTTGATTCCTGTACTACCTTAGTAGAAAACATATAAAAAAATATAAACATGAACAAAATATAAATCAATTATCAAATTTTCCACTGCAACATTATATTTTTTCAGAACATATACTTACAAATAACATCCGAACACAAATAATATCAGTGATAAATGAGTGAGTTTGTCATATGTATTTATGAATGCAGATTTATATGTAAGTAATAAAATACAAACATAATTTACATTACCTTGCGGTTTACATTCGGAGTATATTTAATACACGTGTATGAATACATGTACAATAATCATACAAATAAATTATTTCATAAAACAATTTACCAAATAACGTCTCCACTAATTGAAATAGCCGAAATATGACATTTTTTTAATAAGTAGCAAGCTTCTGAACTGTTACTGAACTAGACAGAGCCCGGGGCCTGACTGTCTATCTTTTGAATCCATCGCGATCCCTTTCAAACGTCAAATTGAAAGGGCGCTGACGAACTTTAGACTGCATTTAACTTATCCCTATCACTTTCAATGACAGCTCGTGTCGAAAAAATACAGTGAATTTCGTCAGCACCTTTCAAACGTCAAATTGAAAGGGATCGCGATAGATTCAAAAGATAGACATTAGGCCCCTGTTGAGTCAGCATACAGTGCCGCACCCCTTGGGTAGGAATGGCGGAATCACAATAAGGTTGGGCCTTTACGGTTTATAAGTTTTAGAAAATAAGGAATTTGCCGATTCAGTTATCTTTGTAACAAAATTGTAAAATACTAAATATTTGTTCTGCATGTTTTGTCAATACAAGGGAGCGCTTTCAATGGTAAATAATCACAATAAAAGTAATTGTTTTACAAGAGCGTAAAAATTAAAAACATAATGTCATATCTCAAAAATAATAACTCCCACACAAAATAACAAGATATTCCTTCTATTATAATAGTGGTATTATATGTATGTACTATAATCTTTCATACAAGTATTCCATTACATTGTAATAGCATTTTTCAGATCGATAATATATTTTTCAATTTATTTTCGGATATTTTTTATCAAATTCTATTAGGAAACTTGGTAATTTATTATAAATTGCAGGTCCCATACAAAACAAATGTTGTGGTTCGTTTACAACGATAATATTATGAAATATCGTCCCTCTTTTACAACGAAAATGTAAGATTGATTACCTGTCAGCCGCACTATGTTTCTCGTCCAGCACAGCTGCACCTCAAGAACGAAATATTTCGAAATATTCCTTAGCTCCACTAGATAGATAGATAATACTTTATTGTATTGATTGTACATAAAAAAGGAAATAACATAGATATTGCTTAACCTAAGAGTACAGACTGCGGCCTTATCACTAAAAGCAATCTCTTCCAGACAACCTTTTGATGGACTGGAGCAATACATCGGAGCTAATAAACTAAAGAATAAAACAGTTTGCAATCGACCCGCTGCAATCGGATGGAAAATGAGGCAGATGGTATAAAGAGAACAGTAAAAACACAGTCGGGGTTTAGAACTACCCGTATTATCATACCCGAGGTCGTGGGTTCGATTGCCACGGGGGTCCGCCGTACATCTGTTCTAATGGCTACAGTCTGGGTGTATTTTTTGAATAGTTTAATTCTGTTAATAATTTTAAACGAAACTATTAAAAAAAAGAACTGTATTTGTCGCTAGATTCGAGTGAATTGTCGGGCTCAAGCGCGCCATTGCGACCCTTCCGAACACATCGCTGCTTCATAATAAGGGGCCAGGTTGAAGTGTGGAAGATTTTTTTGTTTGTTACAGCTGGCATCTCCACGTACTCTTACATTCTAGGGCACAGGCCTTCTCTCCGAGAGAGAGTGGTTCTCACATTCTAACACAATTAATGTTTACACAAATTTGATAAATGTCGTCTGAGGCTTTGCTACATAATAAAATTATGGACGTTTAAGACATATTTTTGTTATCCTTTATCTAGTATTTGATTCTTTTCTTAGCGTGTCGATACAGTACACACAACGCCGCCGGATTCAAGGCTGAACTGGAATTGAGAATATTTGATACTAACTAAAATTAATAATTTTGCATAGCAAAAATATGTATAACATATCCGTAATTTTATTATCTACCGACGCTTCAGGCCGCATTTATAAAAAAAAATTACCATCACTAAAAATATTAGAATGTGAGACGTAATTACCGCCTTAAACAATAGTTAACTATGTTTTAAGTTAACTACTGACTAACGTCAGTATCTGCAAGAACTTTTTAGCTGCAGGTTGCAAGGACACAGTCGGAAGTCTTATCGCTAAAATTTATCTCTTTCAGACAACTTTAGAATGAATAGAACCGATAGACGACGAGAGTAGGTAGGTAGGTTACATCAATTAATTGACTTACAAATGACATTAATATTGTAGATACACTTTTAGGCAAATAAATAAAGACTAAATGAAACGTATTTTCTAAGATTCAAAATCTCACAATATATTAATATATCTCTGCTGGCGTGTGTATCTGTGTACAACTCAAGCGTGTCTGTGTGCGTAGCGGTAAGGCTTGAGGGAGACAATCAACTTCGGACTGTGACACCATTGGGCGTGCGTTGGACAAATTCAATCAAGAACGGCTCTTGCTAACCGACCTATATAGAAGAAAAGCTCTTTTTCTAACCCGATAGCATGCCACAGAATCGTAGAGCAATCTCTGTAAGACAGAAGTCGTGACCGGTGTATAATGACAAATAACTGGACCAAACTGTTGTTTTCTAAGCTACGTATACTTGTGAAGTTGTAGAGCAATACTACTTGCTAACTGTGAAAACGTCGTGAGGAAACCTGAATGTCTGAGGTGTTCACGTAAAAGCTCTTAAAATTGCCAATCGGCGGTGGACACGCGTGGTTATTAAGCCCATACTCTCTCTCTCTAAGCACGATGAAACCTCCATTTGTTGAACATATTGGAGAAGTTTTATTGAGATCCAGCGTGGCGTTTGTAAATTAAAAACAAAGTACGTTTGTATGGCTTCGTGAGGCGCCCTCTTAATCCCGTCACCGACACACAGTAGCAGCTTATAACTGCAGTGATAACATGACATTAGTACTCATGCGTTGTTAAAATATCTTATCTTTTGTTGCAGACGCAGATGGAATGGAGCAGAAGGTGTCCATAATGCTGAACGGCGAAGAGTCGGAGTTGTACTTCGTCAACTGCCAAAGCGCTAAGGTACCTATCTAATTAACCTAAAGGGATTAAATGTTTCAGTAGTTCCACATTTACAGAAATAGATAAATAAAGTAAAATTGTACAAATCAAATATGGCTGCCTCCAGAGGAAACCGAACTCACTCATAAAAAAGCTGCAAATTTAATCTTTTAAATTTTTGTCCTTAATTAACAGAATTTAAATTATTATTTTGAAACCTAGAACTCGTGCATTGAATTATACTTGATTGCACACGAAATCTTGAACAGGACATTAGCTAATAAACTGCATGCACAAAGGCGAGCTTATCTCTGTAACAGATTTCTTCCAGCAAACCTTGGAGAGTCGGAACAGCTGTAAAAAACGGGTCTAAATACGTGTACAAAATAAACTACATACAGTTCAAAAATGCTTAACAATAACCTACTTTAAGAAGAAAATAAATACACTATATAGACTAAAAGGGTAGGTACCTGTGAAAATAAATAAAATACATAGTAAATAATACATAAATATATAGTTCAAAGTTATGATAGAGAGAGATAGTGCTATTTCAACTGCTTCTTAAATGTTCCAATTGTGGGACCAGCGCATATTTTCTGTGGCAGTGCGTTCCACAGCCTAACCGAATGGGCCGTGAAGGAGTCACCGTAAGCTCCAGTGTTGTGAGCAGGGGTTTTAAGAACCTGGGGTTTGACAGTTCTAAAGTGAGATGATAAAGTAAAATTTATGTAAATAATATTTTAACTTAAAGTACCCTTTTTACAAAAAGCGTGTTTTACACATTTTTCTGCACCGCATTTCTGGCAAGCCTGTTACATCTTCAGATATCTTATTGTAGGATCGTATTGTATACTTTCATCATCATCATCGTCATCATCATCAGCCTCTTGGCCTCCCTCATGGTTTTCATAACCTTGAGGGGTTTTGCCATAATCGCCACGCTTGGCAGGCGGGTTGGCGATCGCAGTATGTGGTTGGAATCTTAGGAAGACGCTGCTGCCCGTCTGATGGTAATTTATTTCCTTAGTCGCCTCCTACGATACCCACTGGAGGAAATGGAGTGACGCTATTCTTAAACCGCGGATAGTGTACCTTACTGTCTTCCAACTCTCAGGAGGAGATCGACCGGGCGGAGCCACCCGACGCGTTCGTGGTGATCTACTCCGTGGTGGACAAGGCTTCCCTGCAGAAGGCCGAGCAAGAGCTGGCGCGGCTGGTGGACGCGGACATGTTGCGGTCCAGGCCCGCACTGCTCGTCGCCAACAAGATAGACCTGGCCAGGAGCCGCGCCGTCTCCACGCAAGGTAGAAACTACATACGTTAGAGTAGAATACAATAGAATGGAATGGAATGGAATTCAGTGGAATGGAGTGGAATGGAGTGGAATGGAGTGGAATGGAGTGGAATGGAGTGGAATGGAGTGGAATGGCGTGGAATGGAATGGAATGGAGCGGAATGGAGTGCAATGTAATGGAGTAAAATTGAATGGAACGTGCTGGAATGGAATGAAATGAAGTGGAATGTAATGGCATGGAATGTTTAATGGAATGGAATTTAATTTAATGGAATTGAATGGAGTAATGGAATGAAATTTAATGGAATTAAATTAAATTGAATGGAATAGATTATAATGGAGTGGAATGGAATGGAATAGACATCGCTTCTAACCAAAACACAAACTAGCTAATTAATAAAGTAATGATAGCAGAGATTTATAATTTACAATTACACACATCAATTACCCACGTGACCATTTCGGTACTGTGAGAGCTTGGAAAAGTATCGGACCACCATCATCGGGAATCAGGTATACCTTCAGGAGGCCTACAGTGTCAACAGAACTGCTGACTTTCTAGAAAGAGATAGGCTGACTGGAGTAAACGCACAGCTTTGCTACGTACGATGGCTCAACCGTGAGGCTAAGTGCCGAAGTCTCAGGTGTAACTGACTAAGTACATTACATAAACTCACGACTTTATCCCGCGAGGGTAGGCAGAGACCAGGGTTTGCCACTTGCCACGATCCGGACAGACCCCTTTTGCTGTAAAAACTACAACTGCAGCAATGAGAACAGGTGAAACAACCACCACAGAAATGCTAGGTCTGTCCATAGACACATTTTCTGGCGTGATTAGCGTAATTTATTTCCTTTCAAAGAAGGGTAACAGCAATTTGTAACAGAATAACGGAAACAGAAAGCTAATTTCAAGTCTCTACTTATAAATACAGTATAGCGAGATAGAGAAATAAACATAATCATATTGTACCTATGTATACAAACTTTGGCCTTTGCATCTACGTAATGAGATGATTTATACAGCATCCAGTGGCACCATCACTCACACCACATGGATAAAGGGACCACTAGGACGTTGCAGTGCCTGGGACATTGGTTTTTAGATGGAGTAGGCTTGCCCAGCTCCTATACTATCCTGACAGCTTAGTCGGCCTAGCTCACAGGAAAGAGAAGTCAATACGTGCGGAGCCAATCAAGCCACGGGTTGCCTCACGATGTTTTCCTTCACCGTTAGCCTGTAATATTGATAGTGTGATAAGTCATAGGTAAGATTTTTAGGCGTGAATATTGATACTCTGCTAAACTGGAAGGAAGAGCTTAGTGCTCTGGAAGGTTCAATAGGCTCAGCATGTTACGCAATTAGATGCCTAAGAGATGAGTTATCTCTACAGAGTCTGAAGATGGTTTATTATAGTCTCGTAGAATCAAAACTAAGATATAGCATCCAGTTCTGGGGCAACAGCTATCAACAAAATATAAATAGGGCTTTTGTTTTACAAAAACGGGCTATACGCACAATGTTAGGCATTTCACAGAGAGAATCGTGTCGCCTACACTTTAAAAATCTCGGCATATTAACAGTACCAGGATTGTACACTCTTGTAGTGATTATGTCTCTCATAAAAAATCTCCATAGCATAGAATCCACGGAGCAAAGAAAAATTCGAGAGAGTACACGAAGACTTGATTTAGTTAGCCAAATAATTCCCAGACTTAATATCGTAAAGCACTCCACTAAATATCAAGCTACTATTCTCTTTAATGCCTTACCTATCGAGCTAAAATCGATGGCTTATGATAAAAAATTCAAGCTTGAATTGCGGCGACTATTATTGGAAAAAAATATGTATAAAATTGACGAGCTTTGATTGATTTTGGCCGAATTGTATATGAATCATGTTATTATTAGTTGATTTTTTTTTTTTTTTTTTTTTTTTTTTTTTTTATTATTGACGACATATTAAATTATTATTAAGTATTACAATCTAGAATTATTATTGACATTTAAAATATGAATAGTATGAATTTTCCATTTAAATGTTGTAAATATTGTCTTAGTTAATTAGTTTCTAAGTTATATTTCAAATACAATGCCCATTGTTTCTGAATAAATAAATACAAAATACAAAAATAAATGCCCGCACTGGGAATCGAACCTATGCATAAAACGTTTAAATACATATCATCATCATCATCATCACCGTCATCATCAGTACATCTCTGCCCACTGCTGGGTATAGGCCTTTTCCCCATCACGCCATCTTTCGCGGTCTCTCGCCACTCGCATCCGCGGGCCCCCTGCCGACACATCGTCCGACCTTCGGGCTGTTAGTCTACCGACCGACTGCCGCCCGGATCTCGGTCGCCACTCCGATACTGCCCTGGTCCACCTACCGTAAATATTAATCTCAGAAAAATACTCATTACGTTCGGATTTCATACAAGACACTACTTAAACAAGTTACATATAATGATAATAATAACTTGGTCGTGGTCCCAAACTAGGTTGGGACCTATGGTGACCAGGCAAGCAAGGACATCAAAAATATGGAAAGTCACTCATACTAAGGCTTTTGACATTGGAAATGTCTTCTCATTCGCTCCAGTTGTAGGCTCCGATTTCACGAAAAACTGCGATCCCCTTATATCTCGGAGAGTTGTGAAGATATGATAGAAAAAAAACAAAAGATTCACGAGAGCTGTAAGACGCAAAAAGATTTATTCGAGAAAGTCAAAAACAATTACATTTTTTCGAATTGTTGATTTTGGCGCTCGATATCAAATCAATCATCTTTTCAAGTCCTTAATTAACAGAGTTTATATAAATATTCTAAAACCTGGAACTCATGCATTGAACTGTCTTTAATTTCAGACGTCATTGTCATCTAAATAATCTTTAATGTTATAGTAGCTTTTTTGGCACAAAGTGTGCTTTACACATTTATTTAACCGCGTTTCTGGCAAGCTTATTATATCCTCAGGGATCTTATTGTAGAAACGTATACAATGCCCCATAAAGGATGTATTAACCTTTGCCAGCCTTAATTTTGGGAACGAAAGTTTATGTCTTTTTCTAGTATTTACATTGTATTGTGTTGTGATATTTTGGAAACGAAGAATGCTATCAAAAATTTGAGAAAAGTTCCTCCGCAAAATTTAGTCACCTATGATTTGAGCCTAAAACAAAGGCGTTCGGGTTAAGGGTTTGCCCTGTAGCCTAACCTTTTTAAAAAAGTAGTAGTAGTAAGTCAGAACGACATTTTTCACACGGCATTTATGACTCGATTCATTTCCAATGTGCTTGATAGTCGTGTGAGGCACGAAATCTGTGAATGTTTATATAAATCAAGTGCAGTGGCCTCTGAATCAAATCCAGTACCTCTGTTCTGGTAGTCAACCGCGCTATCGCTAGACCAACGAGCCAGTCAGTCGGGAATAACCCAGATCTAATCTTATCTAAATGTCCAAGGGCAATTGTGAAATCCGTTTGCTGTCAATGCTGATTAACTAGTTTCCCTTTGTCCCACAGACGTGCGTGTCACCTTGAGCGAATAAATTATTCATGCTACGCTTCCCAATAGGATGGTTTACCCTTTGGCAATTGCAGACCTGCCCGTATCAAGTGAAAGCAACAGATGGGACGGGCCTGATGGATATATTTATTTATTTGTTTAGTTTTAGGAAAGCCATTGACATTATATAACTTAATACTATTTAAAAATATGAGAACAGAAAGTCATTAACAGGCTTCCACTGATAGCAACAAAATATTAAAACTAGTAGTTAAGAAGAACTAACAATTAAGTCACCGCAAAAACGGGTGTCTGCATAGAAAAATTTTAGATTTAAGCATTTCAAAGGGAAATATATATAGCTGAGATTTATGCATAAGTAATGAGAAGAGAGCTCACTCACTCCTAAAAAAGTTCGCAGTTAGCCGTCGCCTAACCGCTGCAATACCGTCGTCATTAATATCAATGTCCGTGTCCGGGTCTCTGATTATTTATTAAAAGCAGAACAAGCTCTCAATAAGTAGGCGTTGCTTCTGTAATTTCTTGAAGCCTGCGGTACTAAAAATATGCTTTTGTGCCTTTAAGGTTCTATTTGGTACGTGGAAATTGATTTTTGATAGCAAATCGGGACAGTCGATAGTCCCTTTTGTTAGTTTTAACAGGAATATAATATCAAAGATATGGCGTCTCTCGACTAGAGGGAGAAGATGCATTGAGCGACAGGATTACACTTTCCGAAATCTACGTGTCCTCTGCGCCACCATCATTATGTTTTTTTTTTATATAGATACCATGCTAAGGCAATCAACGGCTTTGGAGATATGACGTGATTGAGGTTCAAAGTTACATTAGACTCTTCATTCTGAATTCTATGCTGACGAATTATTAACCTGTTAGATTATGTCCTTGAAAAGAAAAACCATTGTTATGGTGGCCCGATCGGGTCCTTTAGAATTCTACAGATTAAATGATAATCATCAAGTACGTCGTACCACTCGCTAACGGTGAGGGAAAAGATCGTGGGGAAACGTAAGTGTCCGAGGTGTCCACACATCTCAGCGTGTGGCCACGCGTGGTGATTAAGCCCGTACTCTCTCTCTCTCTCTCTCGGAGAGAAAGCCTGTGCCCTGCAGTGGGATGTGTATAGGTTGCGTAAAAAATAAGTCACCCGCGTTATTACGAGAAAGCGCTAATATTGCGATTATTAACTCGATGTCGCCCCCGACATGATGACAAATCACTATAGGTCAATAAAGATACGGTATTAAGGCTCTCCCTCCACACAGGAAAAGAGGTGTTCTACTCCGAGAATAATTCATCCACAAAACCAATATTTTTGTGTTGTCTGTGGGTTAGTTTTTTTTTTAAGTACATAAAAGTCATGATAGGTAAACTGTATTATGTTAAATACTGTTTAATTTAAAGCCACAAGTGAGTAATTTTACACCAACTCGCTGGACTGACGATCCGAGGCCGATTGCTGACAGCTGTTGGATGAAGATGGCCGGGGACAGAATGAAGTGGCGAACCTTAGGGAGGCCTATGTCCAACAGCGGACTAGCATGGGCTTTTTTTTAGCCGAGTTTGAATTCCACTGCTGGGAAAAACCCCCTGATCTTCCGCTCCTTCCGGTCTTGAGCCTTCCTCTCCCATCCGCGGAAAAGGTTTAGAGATTGTCCCGGCATCTGCGATCCATCGCATCGCCCATTCAGTGGTAATTTTCGTCCATCTGTCTAGATCATCATTAATATTTCACCCTCCCTATCACACTGACACACACACACACACACACACACAAACACCCACACACAAATACACACGTACGCATGCACGCACGCACGCACGCACACACGCACGCACGCACGCACGCACACACACACACACACACACACACACACACACATGTGTATAGATTGTACTGCCACGTACTGCTAAGTTCCAGCCTAATTTAGTAAAGTCTCATTTTAATTTAGTTCTAAGTTTAACTGCACAGTTCTTACAATATAATGGGCCGACCTCAAATGAAATTTAGTCGAGCGCTTCCTGTGCCTCTAGGAATATGGAAAACTGTAGGAATATAGGAATCTGGTGCAAGTAGCAAGTGCAAGCCTTGCCTCAGTTTAGCCTTATCTCACAAATGCCTCGTATCACAAAACACATAATCTGATAACCAGTTAAACGATTCTTCTCTACTACGAGACAGGATTTGCCTAGTGTGGGATTCAGCAAGTTTTTAAATTATTTAACCGACTTACGGCAAATAAATACTTCTTTTTTATTTTGCACTGCTTATAAGTGTCAATGGTCGAAGAGTCAACAGCATGTCCCGGCCAAAGCTGTTACAAGTTTACGGCCGGAAAATTGATTTCCCTAAAGACAAGGCATCCGAAGGAAACTCCCAAATGATGGCTGTCATATTGCGGACGTAATAATGTTTCAGCGCTGGTTTTTGGGGTCCCGTGCAACCAATGAGAAAACGGCGCCCCGCCGCCTCCTGATCTCCGTCTACTAAGCCAATAGTTAGATTGCAGAATCAGCAAAAATAATTACAAATTATTTCTTATATGTAAGTAATAGTATACGAATGTTGGTCTTATCGGTCAGCTTATCGAAATTTTATTTTATCACAAATTCATAACTATCACATAACACGGGGTATTTCTGAAATGAGTTATTCCTGAAATACTCCAAATAGACTTCTAATTTTATATATAATTTTATTATACTTGCTCTGGAAGCGCTCCAACGTTGCAGCATATTTTTTTTTTACTTTTTTTATTTCTTTCTTGATTTGTATAGAATTTTATTTGATTATTATTATTAGTATTGGACTTCTTCTGGAAATAAATAATTTATTATTATTATTATTAACTACGTTTCGACAACTGCCCTTAAACTAAAACGCATGCACCATAAATCAATATAGATACATAATAATAATATGCTATATTCTACAAACATAGTTATGAAACTAAAAAAACAAGTCATCATCAGCTGAACAAAGATGATATGTAACAATTTCAATGAAAAAATACTTAACAGTTAAACTTACTGAAAAACTAAATAACTAACACTGCTTTATTTTTCTTATGGATAAATGAGACGTTTATCCTTTGACAATGGTTTTGTAAATAAATCAGCTGACATATTCTCAGCACAAAGTCACTTCTTACCGAATAAACGTCAATATTTAAAATTATAAATTTTACGAATAAATGTCAAGTCACAATAACTCAGTCATAATAGTTTCTCATATGAAGATTCTTGGTTCGATTCCCACTCCGAGATTTTTTTTTTTGCATCTTTTAGGACAAAGGACGGAACTTTCTGTGCGCGAGTTCGACTCGCACTTGACTGGTTTTTATTTATTGCCCCGATCGATGGGCTCTGAAAGGGCGCTTTTATTGGCCAGAAACGATCATTGCGTGGCCGTTTTACCCTTCGTTGCAATAAAATAAAGCTTTTAAATTGCATTTTCGATTGAGTAAAGTTAACATTCATTTTAGTGGTTTTAAAGCCTGGGATTTTTCGATAGAGCATTTTTAGGGATTTTAGATCGCTTTTACTATACCAACCAACAGACTGGTAACAGAGAAACTCTTGAATGGGCAACAACAATGTATCCGACAATAAGTATAATTCCCGACAAATAACTCAGACAAAAATACTTTGACTTTGTACGGCCGTATTTTGTGTCTCATTGACGGGAGAAGCGAGATGTGTGTGACTTGAAATTGTCAAATTAACATTTTTTTTTAAATTGCTTTTACGTGTCGCAAACTCATCCCGACTGCGCGGATTCTTGTCGAAGTTATTTGTCGGGAATTGCACTTATTGTCGGATACATTGTTGTTGCCCATTACAGCTGTTTTATTTTATATTTATTATATTCTAACGTCTTCGAGGGAAAAATATCAGGCTGTCCAACTCTGTTTTATTTTTAAATTCTCTTACGCTATCTATATCAATAAAATGTGTAGATAAATAAAAAACAATTTATTGCACAGCCAGAAAAAGAGAATTACCACTATGATTTCCTAAATCATATTTCGTTAATAAATCTAATTTCTATAATCTCCAAATAAAAAAGTACTGCAACATTTTAGATGATGAAGATACATATACAGGTGCATAGGCACACATGCAAAAAGCGTAATGAGATGCAGCGTCCAGTGACACCACTCGAACGCTGTTCATTGCCTGGGACATGTTTTTTTTAGATGGAGTACGCTTGCCCAGCACCTATACCATCCTGACAGCTTAGTCGGGCTAGCCCACAGGAACAACAGGTCAATACGTGAGGAGCCAACCAATCCGCGGGTTTCCTCACTATGTTTTCCTTCACAGTTTGTATGTGGTGTTGCTACTACAAATTCGCTGATGTGCGTAACTTTGAAAATAAACAAAGTCATAGGTACATGCCCGCACTGGGAATCGAACCTGGGTCTCTCGCTTCCCAGTCCATTGTTCGACCCACTGGACTCCGCTTATACATATACGTAATTATGCAAACATCGTGAGCAATGCGCGGTAGTCGATTTGCGTTACTCTTGAGCTGACTGAAGTTGGTGTAAGCGCAAGCGCAGAGGATCGTTTCTTCCACGCAATTGGCTTAGAAGTGGATCCCTGCACCCTGAGCTGCACTTACTTTCTCCCGCGCAACTTTTTGCTCACGGTGTTAGCCGGCGTCTAATAGTTATTGCTCCGTACTCGTATTTTTTTTTTTAGTTTATTTATTTACACTTAATAAAACAACTTTCACTATTTAATCCTTCTTTGAAAAGTGTGTTCTGATCCTTATTTCTTTCTAATTAATATGACTAACATAGTTAGTATGGAGATAATGAGTTACACATTTTCATAAATTTAAATTGAATACATAGTCTGTTTCGTAGGCAAAAACAATACGAATATGAAAAATTGTGGGTTAGGCCACTTTTGCGCTGATGACGGCCTCATATAGGGTAACTAAACGGCGCCATTTAATTTAATTATTATTTTAAAGAAAGAAAGATATTTATTTTTTTAATTTTAAACGACTTCAAAAAAGGAGGAGGTTATCAATTCGACACGTATATATTTTTTTTGCTATCCTCCTCCATAACTCCGTCAAACCTTAAGTGATTTCGACAATTCTTTTTTTGTTCGAATAGATATAACGTCCCATTGGTCCATTGATGGAGAACGGAACTCTTCAATGGACAGCAGTAAATAAGGCCCATCCGTTAGTAATATCCGTATGTTTCAGAAAATACCATAAAAGTAGTGCCAAGGTAATTTGGTGATGTTTTGGTGACGACTTTTGGAGATGGAAATTGAGAACGACAAATTTTAAAGCAACGAATTAAGTAGGGTAAATTATGGTTATAAGTATCTTTTTCTCACGCTCCCCCACTAAAAATTTGTAGTCGGTGCCCAGTTTCATGACCAGCACATATATTTTGGCGACCGACTCCAAATTATACTTCTACAATACCTACATGTATACATACTTCTAATCATTTAAATTATTTCTAACTTTTTAGTGCTGTAGTGTTTCGAAGTCGATTTTTATTTTTTATTTTTACATGAACAGTATATAATGCTACAATAATAAATTAATATTATTCACTGTTTTTTTTAAACTGTAATGAAATGTAACTAGATATAGAAAACTGTACCCAGATCGCTGCTTCTGGGAAGGCTCCCCAGTATCCTGGGGACTAGCGTCATCTATTATAAGTTTTGAAAATATTTTACTGAGAATTTTATTCCGTATTTGGGTTACAGTTTCTACCATTCGCTTTTTAAGAATCATATTAACAATTTTTTTTCTTTTCCCCGACAGATGGCAAATGCATGGCCTGCACATACAAAGCGAAGTTCATCGAAGTTTCGGTGGGAATCAACCACAACGTTGACGAATTACTGGTTGGGATCCTCACACAGATCCGGTTGAAAAAGCAGCAGTTCTCGGCGGAGGGGGGTCGGGAGTCTTCCCCCGCCCACTGGTACAAATCCAGGGGCGTAGTCAGGGCTAGCATGAAGGCCCGACAGATGCTGACCTGGATCTTCGGCAAGGAGGATACTAAGTTCAAAAACTGTGAGAACATGAACGTACTGTGAGTGGAAAAGGAGGGGCCGGTGTTTGTATAATTTACAAAACTTCGGCTGCAAAACTGTGCGTAACATCAGCGTAAACAGTGTAAATTTACGGAATTTACCCAACGGGGCAAACAGTGTAATTTCTGTAATTTGGCCAATGTCGGCGTAAAGAGTTTAATTTGCGGAATTTGCCCCAAGTCGGGCTAAATGTGTGATTTATGAATTTTTACCAATGGCATGAGGAAAATTGTGTAATTTACGGAATTTACCAAAGGCGGGACAGTGGCCGAACTGTGCAGTGTGATTGAGTAAATATCTAGTGTTTTTGTGATGATCGTGTTCATGAGTAAATAAATATATATACCTAATAGGGACATGGACCCAAGATATTTAAGTTGTATGTAATTGTTAGTTGAATTTGTTGTTTTCGTATGGATTAAGTGAGCCGTTGCTTTTCTCATTTTCATGGCCAAAAATTGGACCGTTTTACGCAGAACATTCCAACCCACAATACGTTACTTGCAGGAAAAACGCTTTTTTATCTATTGTATCAGTTTCGGCCATGTTTTCAGACATTCGAAGATCCGAAACAAAGCAATGTTGTACTTGCATTTTTTTTTAAATTGTTGAAAGTTATTGTGGGCTGTCATTTTTCTGCGTAACACGGTCCAATGAGAGATTTTCTTTTTATTTATTTTTTAATTATTCCCTAGTCGCTGCTTAGATGGCGCTGAACTTGCTAGGTTACTGCAAGGAACGGATCGTCCCATTATTTTTTGATTATTTCACTTGGATGTAATTTTTAAATCATAAAACGAAACTTACATGTCATTGTCACACTAATAAATACTGTTCCAAATTGATCCATTTACGTTATTGCAATATCCATTGACGTCCATTTCGCAACGGCTATTATAGATGCGAATACGTGTGTGTGAACAAACTGTAGTGCATTCCGATTTGCCCATGATTACGGTTGCAAACCGGAATTCACGGCTACTAACGTAGTCAGTTCAGCGCCATCTACAGAGTTCTTGGGAACTACGTTTTTTTCTTAATAGTCAAAAAGAAAACCTCCCATTGGCCTGATTGAGGTCTTTGTCGTTTGTCCTTAAAAAAAATATGTGCCAAACAAGGTCGAGAGAATTTTTAAATTGTTGAGATCGTTTTTTTAATGTTGCTTTAGTGATATATGAAGAACAGTATTTTTCTGTATTTGTGTACGTATTAACTAACATCAGCAATATTAAGATAAGGAGTACAGATATAACTGATAAATATGTTTAGGAGTAACTTTATGGACCATCAAGTAACCTATATTGACCTTCCTACCTACAAATTAATGCCTATAATACCTACTTACCTGAATACACTTAATAAGAGTTACTGTAGGGATTTACTGTAGACATTTATAGCCGATTTGTTGAAAAAATAGTATGTTTAATTTTGAATGTACACCGTATAAGTTTCAAAAACTATTTAATATTCAAATAAATCTTGCTTTCAAATTGATCAAGGGTCCACTAAATTCCTTCCAACACGCCAATCTACCTACACAATTATTATTATCCTTACAAATCATACTAATAGTATAGCTGCCATTTAAATGTATAAAAATGTAGATATTTACCTACTGAATCCAAACAACCCTGGTATTAAAAGAAAATACTTATGCTCCACCAAATTATGTATATGATTTTAATAAAATTATATTCATTTTAGCCTTTTTACAAACTTATTTAGTACTTAAATTAAGTTGAAAAATAATAGCAAATTATTTCATTAGATCAAATATGACAGTTACATTTTGTAAAAGATCTTACCTATTCATTACATTTTACTTTCTTTATGTAAAGTGCCTTTTATGTTGTAAATTACAACTAACTGTTATACTTACATTTTCTTATGTAACAAAATGTGTCCGAAAACGGGAAGGTTCTCGTCAATACCAACAACTTTCACTATGAATCAACTATGAAATCGTGAAATGATATCAGCTATTCCATACATTGTAATGCAGCAGGTGGTGACATCAGAAATGAGACAATCTGCCACAAAACTAAGGTGACTGATATAGACTATATGATTAGCAAGCTGAAAGGTCAGTGGGCTGGTCACATATGCCGAAGAACCGATGGTCGATGGGTTCAAAGAGCACGAACTGGCAAATGCACGTAGGACGCCCACCAGCTCGCTGGACCAACATCTTAATCAGATTGCTGGTGAGGATGACCGAGGAGAGAATGATGTAATGGGGAATTTGCGTCTAAATTAGACTAGAGAAATTAGATTAGAGTGACGTTTCTTTTATTTCATAAAAAACATATAAAAGCCTTGGAAAATTTTAAAAATTAAAATATGCGAAAGATAAAGTTACTCTAATAACATAAAACTTATTAGATTTCGTTTTGGGGCGTACATGCATATAAACATTATTTTACGAGTTAACTCAAATATTAATAAACACTTCATACATTATAGGCCCTACGTTAGGGAGTGACGTCATAGTCTAAGGTCGATTTGTATGGCGCGTTTTAGTACCACGTGACTATATTGACTTTTCGACTGGTTATATTATCAAAAGTATTAGTCGCAGAGAAATAAAATACCACGTTTATTTATGTTTTAACCCTTAAACGGCCATGGCTCCAATCAAGTTAATTTTTTTGTATTACAATATTGTCTTCTTAAAATTAAATAAAAACACTAAATTAGAATTATTGAATGTTGGGAAGTGGTTTTTTTTTGACGATGGGAAATAATTTTCCTATAACCGTTAGGGGTTTTTTTGTGGGAAATAATTTCCCTATATCCAGTAACATATATGTGGGAAATAATTTCCCACTTGACTAGCTATTGCCTTCGGTTTCACTCGTTGATTTATTTTTAGGGAAATAAAATTAAAAGTCCAAAGGTAAATCTTAAGTTTTATTTATTTATTTAAGTTTTTTTTATCTTATTATTAATATAACTATCCTAATAACATTAAATAATAGCAGCCTTGAGTCGGGCGAATGGCGAATGTCAACAATTGTTTTGTAACTCCTTATCCTCAACTTTTTTTTTCTTTTTAAGGGGCGTCATTGACTGTAATAAGAAAAAAATAGTAGGCAAAAACAGACAAACTTTATATATATATATATATATATATATAATTATTAGTTGTTCTTAACAGTTATAGGGAAATAATTTCCCACTTAAATACTTTCATAAACGGCCGTAGGGAAATAGTTTCCCACTTTTATAAATGAGAAAAAATAGTAAAGCAACAACTTACATACATTGTTTTCATTTATATACAATACAACACATATCTAGCTAAAAGAATCAAAAACCATTACATACTTACAGGAATTTCCCTTGATGTAGTACCAAAAACAGATTCAAATTCGGGGAGCAAATGTAGGTGAAAAATTAACGGTTCACTTTGAATACCGATTGACATGCAGCGATGACGTTTAGGAATAAGTGTTGCCATAAAATACATTAAAAAAGTATCGATCTAAAGATGCGTTCAATTTATTTTTGCGTACCTCCAACACAAAAAAGGATAAAAAATTATTTATCGCCCATTTTGTGGTGGGAAATAATTGTCCAATGGCCGATTAAGGGTTAACGTGTCCTCTCCTATTCTATTAAAATATTTTTAGTGCAAGTTCATGTTTTATTATACAAAAAAGATGGACCTGGCGTGTGTGAGGGACGCCTATGTACGTGTATGGGCTGATGGATTGATTGAGTATTGACTTCGGTATGGAACAGCTACATTCTGTTCATCCTTACTTGTCCAATTTAGTAAACAATATTCTAACCTCAAAATTGACATTTGATGGAGAAACTAGATATTTTCTTGCAAGTTCGTGCACTTTGTTTACAAACATAGCAGCGTGTTATCCAAAATGGTGTCCCAGGTTACTTAATTTATGGGAATATGGCAGTTTTCGACTAAAAAGTCATACTTTGCGGGTAGAATCTTGTTTACTAAATTGGACAAGTAAGGATGAATAGACTATAAGTATATTTGGCGATCTCCAAAATATCCTCATTGTAAAATTTGTAAGTATTAATGAATAAAATTCCGATTTCTGGCAGTATATGGAGATTTTGTCACCCTCTGTCTATTCTTTGGCACTACAGTCAGAGTTTTCGTTTCTGTGATATAACCATCTTTTTATATGCTGTCACAAAAAGTTGCTTAAAGTTATCGGTTGGACATTCCTTTGACTGTAAAGCTTTTAAAATATGACAGTCTTATTTTTAAAAAGTCGATTCCACTAAAATACTCTTAAGAAGGCGGATTTAAAGCCGGTTTATGAGATGAACTCATGCCATTTCCCGACTTGAACTCCGTCCTAAGATTTTTTTTAGTGGGATCGACTTTTTATGAATAAAAGTTACGGTCATATTTATAAAAAACGATTCCACTAAACAGTATGTCGGTCTTAAAACTTAATTATAATTTATAAAGTCAAATCTTCACATTAGTTAAGCTATAAGCCCTCCGCATCTAATGAGCCGTTTACAGCACAAATTCACAAAGCACGTCGTAGATGGAGCTTGTAAGCGTGCACATACAAGAACAGGAGCTCTATTTTTGAATCACTCGTATCGCGTCGAGCGCTCGATTTCTACTGATTTTCGTTCGACATCTGAAATTCCGTATTTTTTAATCACTCGAACTGCAACGAATGGTCCTTACCACTCGTCTCGCATGGCGATCGGTAGATTAATTGTCAAAAAACGATTTCGACATTTCGTTAGAACACAAACCAAAATGACAGTAGTAGTGTTTTGTTTGTATCAAAAGACAAAGATTTTTTATTTAAACAGCCAATAAAACAGTGTTTTACGTTCCGTTTCTGTTACGGTAGTTTCCGGTTTTTTTAATTTCTGCGTGGAATGGATAAAATACAATACTTCAAATTGTACTGGCAACACTTCAGGCGAACGATTCAAAAATACGGAAAAACGACATCATGCGACTTAGAAGACGAGTGTGACTTAAGTCGCATTCGACGATACAATTTCATACGAGTGATTCAAAAATAGAGCTCCAGGTCAAATTTTGCTTAGCACAGATTAATTTTGACAGCCGCATTCCGGTTCTTCTATGCCCACGCCTGCAAGCGCCATCTATGAATTGCTTAGTGAATTCGTGCTGAATACGGCTCATTAGACCTTCTTTAGCAGTGTCTTTAAGCTGTGGTGTGCACTGTGTAACACCTGAGTGAATGAATGTCAAACACAAAAAGCTGTTTCTGTCAGTGTTACCAGATGAGGCTATTATGGCGGCCTAAAGTTGAATAAAGAATGTTTTTTTTATTTAGTTTGTTCCCGGAGCCGTTAAACTAAATAAAGAATGAGAATAAGAATAAACTTTGTTTGACAACAAAGAATTACATACAGTAGGTACATAATCAAGTCAATAACCTTACAAATAGTTACAAACAGAAGGAACATAATTAAGTTAGTAAGTCATTGAACACATTTTAGCAAAATACCTGTAAGTACCTACATGAAACATAGACATACAAAGTTGTCAAAAATGGGCCAGTCTTAGCATGATGCCAAATCATTGCAATTGCCGCTAATTTTCTTCGGCTCCTCTTTTCTTCGATACATTTTCGATATTGTGTTAAGTTTTTCCAATTCAACTTCGACTTTTAAAAAAACCTCGTCAAACTTCGTCAATTCTGTTTTAGGAATTTCCAAAAAAGCGTTTTGGACACAATCACAGAATGCATAAGAATGAATGAAATGCGTAATGATATGACGTTAAAAAAACAACAGCGTTTTAGCAAGAACTCTTTATAAATCATAAAAAGTTAAAACGCCCACTAAAGTTAGACATTAGGTACATGTCTTACTTAAAGACATTAGGTACATGAGAGAGGCATTAGGTACTTCATTTTTTTATAAACAGGAGCATGAGTGTTCTATGCCTTTGGATAACCTTAACATAACAAATACAGTACGAGTCTATCTCATTTTATCGTACATATTTTAAACAGTTTACGTCTATGATTAAACCGTATTATAACACATAGTAAAATGTTTTAATTGATCTTAACATGAGTCTCGTGAGGCACTTTAGTGTACGTATTAAAGAATATGTTATTTTCACAATAATTTATAATTCCTTCTGATCTTAGCCGAATGCCATTTACTTGAAAAAAGAGTATTGAAAGAAAACACTTGTACATGTAAATTAAGACTAGTTTTATCAAAGAGATGTAATGTACATAAAACGATTGACAATAATTTTTTTTAAATCCTCATAACTGTTGCCCAAACAAAATTTCTAAATTCTATTATCCAAATTAATATTTAGTGGTCTATTGAGAATTAGGTAGAAACAAAGTTTCATTATAATCCTACCTATAATGCCCGACATATAACTTGAACAAAAATCCGCGCAGTAGAAACGCTATAGTTTATGTTTAGTTTAGTAGTCTGAAAAATTCTAAGTCACAACCTAAAACCCTCACACGAAATACGTCTATGCGAAGTCAAAGTAACTTATTCAAGTTATTTGTTGAGCACTTTACTTACGTAATATATAGGTTCCATAGTACGCATACAGGTCCCTTGAAAATGTTTTAGAGTGACAACCAAAATGGAATGGTAAACAACAAAATATATTGTAAGAAAATATTATACTTACATGATATCCCCTTATATATGATAACAATCACACAAAAATCTAAATATTTGTACCCACAAGTGTGCCTTTATGGTGTTACACCTAAAGTTGTTGTACCTAAAGTGTTACACCCAAATACAGTTATTAAAACTGTATTTATAATAATTAACCGACATTAAAACTAAAACTTAAGATATCAAAGCTAGAAAGCTACGTTTACTTACCCATAAAAATATATAGTATATTAGACCAAATATGTAAAATTAACACCAAATTGTGGAATTTACAAAATTGAGTGTCACTCAGTATCACTAAAAATAAGTTCTACCTTAAATGTTTAATAAATAATTTATACTTATAAAATATGTGTATAGATAGCGGAGATAAAAACTAATAATTCAAAGTTATCTTTACCCACCAAGAATTCTTTAAGATTGCGCCTCACAAGACAATTCCCATACAAACGTAGTTTGGCTTTAATTTGTAGAAACGATATTACCTTATAATTAAACTTTACTAGCATAAATCGCAGTGAAATTTTACCAATACGTTTAGTAAACACAAATCGTGGTTTGATCGCGAATAGACTTGAGAATAAATACATTAAATAACATAAACACACGCCTGTATCCCGGAGGGGTAGACAGAGACCAAGGTTTCCCACTTGGCACGATCCTGACAGACCTATTTCGCTTCATCAACGTTCATTAGTCGTTGCATGAACGCACGCCGGTTTCGAATACTTTTTATCTTGCCCTTTGCTAATACATCCTCTATTTGGTCGAAGTATGTCCGCCTGGGACGTCCCTTACCGGAAAAAATATGAAATAATAAAAAGAAAAGTAAATATAAGATTATAAATATTATGTAAAAAGAAATTAGAGTAATAATAATAATTACTTCCACAAAACACAATCACTTGACCTGGTCCCAAACTAGGATACTCTGTGCTATGGTAACCAGGCAAGTACATCACAAACCGGGAAATACACCGAGACTAAAGGACATTTATACACATGTTCGGCATATGAGCGTTTAAAGCTTTCATCATCATCAACCCATTATGTCCCCACCGAGAGGCACGGGTCTCTTCCCTGAGGAAGGTATAGGCCATACTCCACCACGGGGGCCAAGTCCGGATTGGTGGAGGCTTGTAGACTAGTGGCTCGTCTACTGTCAGAAGTTGTCAAGCCGCCCTAAGGCCTCTGACTTGGCTTAACGACTGCCAACTATCGACGGCAGCCGGCACCAACAGCTTAACGTGCCTTGCGAAGCACGGAACCGCTCGGAAAAATGCCACTAGCGTTAGGCATAGACGGCGACCCATCCATGCACTGAACGCGCCCTGTGTTGCTTAACCTTCGTGATCGTTTAAGATCACTCAGGCAGCCGGGGCTACGAGCGATTCATGAAGCTTTACCAAAGTGATAATAACAGAGAGCATTTTTGGGGAACTGTAAGTTCTTATGGTAAATCAATCAATTAACTTTTGGTAAAAACACTTTTTGTGGTAAAAACTTTGCAAAGTTCTTTTTAATTAATTCACTTGCAATTCTGAAAACGATCTAACCTAAGCTTAACCCCCAAGTTTCGTCGCAAACTGGTATGTCATATATGTAAATTATAACGCCAAACTAGGTACGTTGTAAGGGAATTACCGCTTGAGGAGCCCTCTTAAAAATAAAATAAGCATGTATCGTAGAATTTCATTAATAATATATCAAAACAACTTTCTATCTTGGAAGGATGTATAATAAATAACAATTATTATGCCCAAATTCAACTATCTTACGTATTCATATCGTAATAATAATCATTTATGCATAAACTATACCTATCTAGGATAATGCTACTTATTATTATGAATAACTATTTGTACCAACATTGTGTTAGTTTTACTGTAGATATTGATTAAAATCGTCGGCGAATCAGAGAATACAGTCGTATTTTTTATTTTGCAAGGGATTTGAGACAAGACGATGTGAAATGGGTCGTGCACTCTAGGATATAACCCTAATTTTACTCTATCTGAATTATAAATACAACTTGCTATGTATAAAAACCACAGTGAGGTTATATTGACATCAGGGTAAAAGTGACAACTGCTTTGCAGTGACATCTCTGTAAAATATATGTAAATAATCATTGAAACTTACTGTTGTGACTCTTTATCAAATAGAGTCGAGTTTACCCCACCTTACCCTAATTTATGTAAAATATAATATTGTAAACAAAGTACTTATATTAATAATATCCCGATGTATTGCTTTAGTTTTTTTTCATAAGTCCAATTTGCTGGTATAAGAAAATTTAATAAAGAATATTTCGGAAAAAAAAATGTTTTTTTAGCTGCATAATATTTATAGGACTAACAGAAAAGAAATCTTTAAAATAGAAGTTTCCAACTATAAATTATAAATACAGCGTTTGCCTTATAATTTTACGACTATAACTATAAGCTAGGCTAGGCCTTCAAAATCTTTAGAATTGCTTCTGTATACTTTCATATGGCTTTCAAATCACCCAGATATCAACGTCCCACTGCAGGGCACAGGTCTTCTCTTAGAGAGAAAGTATGAGCTTAATTACCAATTTCAAACGCTGAGGTGTGTGAACACCACAGACACTCAGGTTTCCTCACGATTTTTTCCTTCAGAATCAGCGGTGGTAGTGAAGAGGTTCACGTAGGTCGTGAGTTTGAATCTCGGCTTATACCAATGATTTTGTTTTCTAAGTTACGTACATTTGTGAAGTTCTTATCCATATGCGCTATACACGCTGATTTCTGGGTGGGTTGAAAGCCGCGGTTATGTAAATTAGTTATTAAAAATAGCATCTATTTAGACTATTACTTTAACAATAGACGTAAATAAATAAAAAAATTGAGAAATCTCGATTCGAGTTGAGAAATCCCTCTCCGTCTAACAGAGCGGACCTGGGGCACATACGTCCCGCTCTGGATGGCTACTAATGGCTCTAATAGAATCGAGTTTTAACGTGATATTTTTGAAGCGTTTTTTAAAAAAAACAAGCTATCGTATTCGATAGCTATTGTCAGACACGTTCATTTTGATGTCTTTCAAAGCACCCAATTTACGCACCCAAGCCTACGTTTTATGTTTTAGTGGTAGTTTGCGCTATCATCGTAACTGACACATCAAGAGACTCTAAACAACTCATAACTATACGACAAACAAGCGCTAAAGTCATTATCTGACGTCATATCAAGTAATATACCCCAACCAGTATAACAAGAGTCACAAACCGCTTAGGCCGATATTCAGAAACGATTTTGAGCGTGAGCTCAATGTGAGTCCGGGTCTTCCAACTGTCAAAATGAAAGTCTCAGGGATATTTTGTATTCACAGTTGAGTTTGAGATAACAAAAATTGAGCGCAAGCTAAGCTGAGACTGAGTAGTGGATTTCGGCGACTTAGCTCAGACTCAAGGTGGCAATGACGAAGAAAGTAGCGACACCTGTAGGCAATTCGAGAACTCTAAATAACCTGTGGCTGTGGTGAAGTAACCTTTTTTTTATTCACAATTTGACATTTTGCATGCTCATTTTCCTTCGAAAAGTTAAATTGTGTTTTTAGAGTAATGAGAAGTCAAAATAAAGTATAACCGCGCGTAAAAAGTTTGGACATTTGTTGCCATCTCATTCACTCCTGTGGATTATTGTATGCCTTTCATGTAGCTTTAACAGATAATATAAACCGGTAACGTCAAAAACTGTACCACAGATTACACGCTCACGTAAGTTTAGCTTGAGCTGTGGCTTAGCTGAGTTCGAGTCGAGATATTGACTGTGAATACAAAATTCTTGAGTCTTTGTTGAGATTGCTCAGCCGATGCTCAGCTTAGTGCTCGTTAAGTGTAGCTCAACGCTGTGTTTCTGAATATCGGCCTTAATAGAATCGAGTTTTAACGTGATATTTTTGAAGCGTTTTTAAAAAAAACAAGCTATCGTATTCGATAGCTATTGTCAGACACGTTCATTTTGATGTCTTTCAAAGCACCCAATTTACGCACCCAAGCCTACGTTTTATGTTTTAGTGGTAGTTTGCGCTATCATCGTAACTGACACATCAAGAGACTCTAAACAACTCATAACTATACGACAAACAAGCGCTAAAGTCATTATCTGACGTCATATCAAGTAATATACCCCAACCAGTATAACAAGAGTCACAAACCGCTTAAGGCCTATTGGCAAAATACACCAAGCATAGCTTTCGCGATGCTGGTCGATTCAGTGGGGTAAGAACAAACAGCCTAAATGAAAACTCGGCTTACAACCAGTAAATATGGATGATATTATCATTATTATATCCCGGTTCAGAAAAGAAGGCATGGGATCTGTATGATAACAGGGTTATTTTGAAAACGTGCATATTCTGAAACTTTTTTTTCTCTTTTTTATTATTAGATATTTTTCTTTACGGTGTTTTCCTTCACGGTTAGCGTGTGGTATTGCTACTACGAATTCTCATATGTACGTAACATTGAGAATAAACAAAGTCATAGGTACATGCCCGCACTGGGAATCGAACCTGGGTCTCTCGCTTCCGAGCCCATTGTTCTACCCACTGGGTGGCTTGGTTGGCTCCGCACGTATTGACTTGTCTGTCCTGTGGGCTAGGCCGACTAAGCTGTCAGGGTGATATAGGTGCTGGGCAAGCCTACTCCATCTAAAAAACAACGTCCCAGGCACTGCAGCGTCCGAGTGGTCTTTATTTACCTTCGTATTCTAATGATTACAATATTGTAGCAGTTTTTCATTGACTGAAAACACGGATGAAACAACGTTTTCGAAAAATGAAACCTAGCTGGATCGATTTATCGCCCCGGAAACCCCCCGCATACTAAATTTCATTGAAAATCATTGGAGCCGTTTCCGAGATTCACATTATATATACATATATACAAGAATTGCTCGTTTAAAGGTATTATAGATATATATGTATGATAACAGGGAGTGTAGGTTGTATTTTTATCATGGGATAATTAGAATAAGTATTCTATTTATTCAATACAATACTTGTGAAATTGGAATTACTCTTATTACACATAATAATATGTATCCTACTATAGGATTGACATAGCTCAGGTATTAACAATATAAATGTGAAAGTTTGTGAAATATTTGGATGTTTGTTACTCAATCACGCAATAACGGCTGAACGGATTCGGATGAAATTTGGTATGGAGATAGTTTGAATCCCGGGGAAGGATATCGGGTACTTTTCATCCCGGAAATTACTCATTACATGCGGACGGAGTCGCGGGCACAGGCTAGTCTACTATATTAGATATTAGAAATAAATAATTTTGTATTTTTTGTAATTCATCATCAGCCATTTGACGCTCACTACAGGACATAGGCCTCCTTCATGAATTTTATAACCATGAGGGGTTTTGCCATAATCGCCACGCTCGGCAGGCGGGTTGGCGATCGCAGCATGCGGTTGGAATCTCAGGAAGACGCTGCTGCCCGTCTCCCGGTAATTGATTTCCTCAGTCGCCTTCTACGACATCCACGGGAGGAAATGGAGTGACTATGTTCTTATTCCGGCGCTACACGGATTTGTAATTCAATAAAGATCAAAATTAGCTGGTAGAAAATCTAAAATTAAGCAAATGAGACGTAGGATTATATCATGGCATGCTGGCGACGCCAGCTTCTGGCACAGCCAGATTCCTTTACTCCAGAAATATGTCGGTTTGTGTTTGCCATTTGCAACAACTGTTGTTCTAGGATTGAAGAAATGATATTTTAAAAACCTATTTAGACGCTAAAAATTCCACCCATGCTAGGATTGTTTATTTTTTTGTAAAATTTTCATTTCTCTTAAATAAAATTATGAAAAGAAATTATATTTTAAAAACCTATTTAGAGGCTAAAAATTCCACCCATTCAAGTCCCGGCATGGGTGGAATTTTTAGCCTCTAAATAGGTTTTTAAAATTGTCCTCAGCACGGGTTAGTGCAACAAAAAGAATACAGTGAAATGATATCCATTTGTTTCCTTTACATTTCACTTTACATATATCTATTATATCTTTTTACGGTTTTTTTCTTGAAGAGAAACTCGTATGACTTCGCTAAAAACCTGTTAATGCATGACTCTCTTATTCTTTTCTCATATGAAATTTTTACAAAGTGTCTTTAATATTAACATTAACGGTTATTTAATTTTTTTTCGTGTCTAATAAAAATTAATTAAAATTAACATTGGACGAGACTAGCACAACACAGGACAGGATGGATTGGCGTGAGAAAGAAGAGGCCTATGCCCAACATTATGTACTGCTTAAATAGCGATAGATTGTAAGATTTCTAAATTCGGAGCTATCATTTAGAAATCAGTTTGACAGGTGGATAGTTTGCTTGACAAGTGGATAGTTTGCTTGACAAGTTTGTATGCTCTTTTACCAGCTGACAGCTGTTAACAGCAGATTAACAGATTGCTGGTGTTCGAGAAACTGGGGTTACGTATGATGAAATTGCGAAAGAATACTAGACGTGAAACCGCGGATTACTGTTAGAAGTTTTCCGTCAAGTAGATAAGCCAGGAGAAAGGAGCTTACGTATCGACTGAAGATGGTAGAGAGCTCGAGTTCACTATCAGCGGACAACGCCTTAGGGACGTCGCGTTAGAGGTGTTACTTACGGTTATTATATTGCACTTAGCACATCGTATAATAGATGTATAAGAAACGTTACATTACATAAACTCACGCCTGTATCCCGGAGGAATCGGCAGAGACCAGGGTATGTCGCTTGCCATGATCCTGACAGAACTCTTTCACTAAATTCATTAGTTTCAGGTACTAAGGAAGAAAGAAAGAAAGAAAGACAGACAGAAAGAAAAAAAGAAAGAAGAAAGGAAGTGCCAAGTAAAAACGCTCAATACCGTATCCTTTTGTAAGTATTTCTGTCTACGAAGCCCATGATAGAGCCCACTGCAGGTCATATATACCATATAAATGAAATAAATTAATTATGTTGTAACGAAAATAGTGAAATAGATCTGTACGGATCCGGAAAATCTTTGTCTCCATCTACGCTTCCAGTATACAGGCGTGAGTTTATGAAGATATAAATAATTAGCTCGGCAACAAGCCAGGACGAGGCAAGTATTCCACCTTTCCCAACCGTGCGTACGCCCGTACCACGATTTTTTTACGTTTATTTATTCAATATAAAACCTTAATATTATTACATAATTTTCGCCAAACTGTAAAGCAGTTTTTTGGTGAAGCACTCTGACTTACTACTTATATTATACCTGTAATATTATTATACAGAAACAGCGTATATTTAAGTTCGCATTGCCACTGATCATCATCTACATCATGAGCCAATCGTTGCCCACTATAGGGTATAGGCTTTTTCCCTCTAATTCATCTCTCACGGCACCTTGCCATCCGCATCCACGGACCTTCTGCCGAATGAACGAAATTGCCCGATCATCGGGCTGTTGGTCTGCCCACTGACTGCCAACTATAATAAAAATAATAATTTCCACACAACATAACCAATTGTCTTGGTCTTAAACTAGGATGCCTTATGCTGTGGTAACCAGGCAAGGACGTCACAAAAAAGGAAATGCATAACAGTTGTCTATTCTGTAGTGTGTTAGTGCATACATATGTAAGTTTATGCAATATTAATGTGTTTTAAATGATTTTTTATCATACTGGTGCCAGTGATTGCTGTGCAGCAATCGATATCGAATTTGATCACTTCAGCCCGGGCTTACCTCAGGCACTTACTGTATTCTAAAACTTTGTGAAGAAAGAAATAAATAAATTTTCACACCTCCTGCTCGACAATGCCTTATTACGTACCGTCAAATATCATCGTAAAGCATGGCCTTGTCTCTCGAGGGCAATAATAATGAAGAATTTCCCTAGGGAATAAAGTGATTTGAATTTAGAATGTCAAAATTCGCATGAAAACTATGGAGAAGCCCCGCATTGCAATTCGAAATTCGAATTGTTGTTCGAAACTCACCTCTTTTTTTTCTTTTTTTTTTGAAATACTGTGTCCTGTGACCGCGCGAAACACACACAAAAAAAAGAAAAAAAGGCGCGAATTGCAAATACGAATTTAAAAGTTATATTCAATTTAAGTTGCTAAGCCGTAAAAGAGTGTGGACTTTATATTTAATTTCAGGTTTTAATACATATTTTCAACTTATGCAGCCCTGTCTTTTTATTGTCTCCCAGATGGTGTGAAAAGTAGAGTATTCACCTCTGGAATAAAACATGTCTTAGTCTCGGGCGGTATGAACCCCTCGCTCCACTCAGGACTCTACATAACTCCCTCGCTTCGCTCAGGAGTTAAAATTTAACTCCCTCGCTGCGCTCGCGAGTTAACTCGGAGTCCTTCGCTCCGCTCAGGGTTCAATATGCCGCCCATGACATAATACATGGTTTTATTCCCTTAGTGCATAATCTACTAAAAACCAATTCTAACCACGATTTAGAAACTTCAAAATTACAAAAAGTGCTAAACCAACTGAAGATTAAATGCAAGCCCCATAACCAGAGTGCTGAAGCTGAAGAGGTGACTGCAATCGGTACGAGATACCAAGGAACAAGTCCTCGCTTCTAGAGCTACAGAAGGGGTGGACAAATTACGGCCCGCGTGCCCACACCAGTCCAGTAGACACAGGTATAGCGCGGTCCTTTTAAGAAAGGGACTGAGTAACTATTTGTCTCTCTCTCACGCAATATATTAACCTATTGCAATCAACCCACTGTTTCTCTAAGAGGCTATGAAAATATTTTTAATAGTTTCGGTGACAAAGTGTATGAAAAAGTCGAAATTGGTCTGGTGGGTCGCATATTAGATATAAATTGGCTGTTTCTAAAGATGGAGGAGAATAAAAAGTGCTTGCCGTCATCAAAATTGAATTGGTAGCAAAACTCATTGTTTTGCTACCAATTCAATTATCTCTGGCTGCAATGTTGTTTGGGTGAGAGGCAAAGAGTTATCCAGTTCTTTTCTTTAATTAACAGTTTTATGGATTATGGAAGTGCAAAACTAGCTAACTAGTTTAGCTACTGACCTCACTTCAATTGCCGCTTCAACTTCGTACGCACAAACACATCAATACAGGTTGTTATTTTTAGCTTATAATTACACTAAGTATCTGTCCATTTTTTATGTAAGCTGAAAGGCACCCAAAAAAAAGCCTTCTTGAAAAATGTTTGAATTACTACCTAAAATACCAAATATTTACACGCATGCACACAACGTTACTGGAACTTTGATGTAGAAAAATCTGAAGGTGGAAAACCTTTACATTGTTCTACAGAATTAAATGTTCTCGTTCCTGACCAGTATGCCCATGCCCATTGTTACCAAGTTAAAATTCTGGAACTAAAAAAAATTAGGGCCTCAAAAATCACAAATACCAGCAAAGCTTTTACTTATAACTACAGAAACAAAGACATGAAGTAAGTCATGTTTGTGAATATCACGAATGAAATATCACGGTGGATGAAATATCACGGTGGTTCATGATGATTCGCTTGGCGTTGTTTTTCATCTGGTGATTAGTAGCCCAAGTCTAAGCCTCAGTCTAAACATCCAAGTTTGTCATTTGGTGTAACCCGGAGGTCTAACTTCAATAATAAAAGATATATTTCGAAAAGTACTTAAAACTGGCGAGCGTGTATGCAACGACTAATGAATGTTGAGGAAGCGAAAGTGATCTGTCAGGATCGTGGCAAGTGGCAGTCCCTGGTCTTTGCCTACAACTCTGGGATACAGGCGTGAGTTTATGTATATATGTATTAAAACAAAAAAAATCTAAAGACAAGTAATAGGTTGACACTTCCTTTTTTTTATTGGGAGAGCGCTGGCACGGTTAGCCAGAGGTCGCGGGTTCAAGTCCCGGCATGGGTGAATTTTTAACCTCGAAATAAGTTTCAAAACTTCCTTTTAAGTGTAGAAGACCTGTTCCAGCAGATCCTGTACTTCAGCAGCTATGTAAATTTTTAAAGTGCCTCTTGCCCTTCTGGGACGCGAGTAGCTTCAAGCCCCTCTAGTTAAATTTGATTGACTATAGGGAGACTACCTTTTTTCTATATATTTTTTCTATGCAGATTTCAGTTGCTAGAAGCTTATTTGGCACCTCCTGTGGTCCCTGACTGAGAAAAGGTTACGCATCCCAGATCTAGCGACGTGTTTCTTTTATATCTCTAGACTTTTTTTGTAAGATTTTTATCATAAAAGCTAGATCTCGTTTTCGACTTGCTTCGCTTCACTTTAAAGCTTTGGCAGCCTTTTCGAAGCTCGAGAAATGATTCCAATTTTATTCGAGCTATATATTAAGAATAAGTAATGTGGCGGGAAAAGGGAAAAATATATTTTTCCTTTATGAGATAAGTATTCAGTACATTTCTGTAAGACTATAATAATTATGTACAGAGACCTAGTAAAAATGTGTAAGCACACTTAAAAGCGCAACAATAAATCGGGCGCCTCAATCAGCATTGTTCTAAAAAAAATAAGTTCTATTTAGAAAAAATGTGTTAGAAAATAAACTTATGCCCAGCAGTGGGCTTTATTCTTGGGCTGGTTAGGTTAGAGATAGTTTTTTTTTTTTTTGTAGTCTTAGTGCCTCAATCGTTTCATCTACCACCAGGCCACAAAAGGTTTCTCTGCGGCTATTATTACTCGATTAGGTAACATACATTTTTATTCCTGAATTAAACATATAAATTTTTACTAAAAAGTATTTTTTTACATTCCTGAGTCTTCTTCTGTAGGTTTCTGTGGTAAATCAACTACCAAGTGCCCTTTCCAAAGTAATTAATATGATTTGGTAGGATATATTTTGGCAACTAGGCTAAATTGCGGAGTTGATTAGGTCTTTCAGTTTGCTTAAGCCTGGTATAGAGATGCTCAGATCCTGTTGACGTCATCGACACAAATCTTCGTGCTAAGCAGGCAGAAGACGCAAAGGTCGTGTAAACGAGAAATCAAATGAGTGAGTGAAATACGACAATCAATTTGCCGCGCGGGTCTTCCTACAATGCTAATGAAGTTGCGATGGGGGCTATTCTGTGATGCAAACTGACAAAAGTTCTAGGGAACTTCAATAAAGTGCGTCACACGTTAAGGGGGGGAGGGGTGCTACGTTTCGCGACGTCAAATTTCAAATATAATGTGTATTGTGCTGCTTTTTTTTTGAAATGATGATTTTGATAACATTAAAAAATAATGTATATAAATGGAAATAAAAGTAATCCCGGAACTGCTGTTTTAATTTAGTAATTTCTATATGTAAAATTGCAAAATATGTGACGTCACACTAGGGAGGGGGGGACCAACAGTGACAAGGACAAAAAATCACGAAATAAGTGTGACGTAATTTTTGGATTTCCCTCTAGGGCGCTAGTATGTAACTTCTTCACTGTATGTGCTCGCCGGATTAAAAAAAACTCATCGCTGTCGCGGTGGCGGTGGTGGTCATATCATCATCATCAGCCACTTGACGCCCACTGCAGGGCACAGGCCTCCCTCCTGGTTTTCATAACCATGAGGGGTTTTGCCATAATCGCCACGCTTGGCAGGCGGGTTGGCGATCGCAGTATGCAGCTGGAATCTCAGGAAGACGCTGCTGCCCATCTCCTGGTAATTTATTTCTTTAGTCGCCTTCTACGACATCCACGGAAGGAAATGGAGTGACGCTATTCTTAATCCGGCGCCACACGGAAAATAATGAGGCGGTCATATACTGCAGTAGTATTTTGTTTCGTTTATCCTTCATCATCATAATCGTCATCATTCAGCCACAAGAAGTCCACTGCTGAACATAGGCCTCCTCCATGGATTTCCAAAAAAATCGGTTGGAAGTGGCCTGCATCCAGCGTCTTCCTGCCACTTGGATGAGGTCATTTGTCCATCTTGTGGCTGGTCGTCCTACGCTGCGTTTGCCGTTTGTCCTTGGTTGGTTGTCCTTTCACTCTATCGGGTTAGCCTTTTGACGACTCGAAAGTGTCAAAATTTGTATGTACTCGTATCAGTTCGGAATAGGTTAAATCAGTTGGCACATACACGGGCCGCCCGTGTATAAGCGCCCTTACGCAGTAGTGCCCCAGGACAAGTGATTGTGTTGTGTGGCGTTTATTATCGTATTATTTACTGCAGTAGTATTTGTATGCACGTACTCAAACTAACGCGTTCTCACCGCGAACGCAGCAATCACTTGTTCAGCGGTCAATCAGTTAATCGCGCTCATAAAAATACTCCTAATATAATAACTTCGTATATGATTAAGTAATAACTATAATCAACGGTCTGTTCATTATTATTTCTGATATTAGGTAATGTATGTAATCGAATTTTAAATGCCAGAATAGCCACCTTCTATTGAAATTATTCTACCCAAAGTCCGTGGGTATGATTTCGTATTCAACTTTTCTATTCTTCAGATTTCGAACAAAATCGTAATTTCTCTTTGTAAAGGCGTTTTTTCAGCGAGTGGTCACCGAATTTGTAGAGTCCTGGTACTTAATAATAATAACATCCACACAACACAATCACTTGTCCTGTTTCCAAACTAGGATACTGTGCTATGACAACCGGGCAAAGACATCCCAAACATAAAAATACACCGAGAGTGAGACCATTTTTTACAAATTAGGTACGATGAACTCCAGTAGGAATCGAAGCCACGATCTCTGTTTCGGGAGGTAAGCGTGTTAACCGCTAGACAAATGAGCCAGTCAATATCTGTCTAAGGAATTACAAATACTACTTAAACTTATCCTCTAACTTTAATTATGTGTTCAGCAACTCATTAGTACGCCTCTACATCCCTTAAATTGACGCTGAGCTATCGGCAACTCTATGTTCATACTGAACTCATCAAAACAAAATTCAACTTTAACTGCCTAGTTACATAGTCCAAACTCTTTAAAGTACCTTTTGTAACTAGTTATTGATTGGTTTGGAATAATGGCGCATATTTTCAGTGTGCTGAAAGGGTATTTTCCCTTGCAGGATGGTAAGTGAAGTTAAGTAAAGCAGTCCTAATTGACGTCTAAAATTGGATGTAGGGTGAGGTGTTTGTTTACCAAAAGAGTTCTTTTCTGTAAATAATTAATGGAATTGTAAGGAGTAAGGGCCTAATAACAGTCATTTGAGCCTTTTTTAGAAACATCTGGTTAGATTTTGGTAGTAAAAAAAATAAGTTTTATTGGGAATATTTCTGTAAGATTTTTTTTCTCTGTAAAACAATACATTATATTCGAAATCCCACAATTAGGTTTTATTTTCTGCTGTCGAAGAAAAGAATAATGAAAATCGGGTAAGAATTGACCGAAAAAAGAACTAATGAATGTCGAGGAAGCGAAAGTGATCTGTCAGGGTCGTAGCAATTGGCAGTCCCTGGTCTCTGTCTGCACCTCTGGGATACAGGTGTGAGTTTATGTAATGTATTATGAATTGATCGAGTCATAAGAAAATATAGCAAAAAAATACAAACGCGTTGAATCGAAAACCTCCTTGTTTTATCTTCTTCTTCAGTCCTACAACTTAAAGGGTAGCATAGGGCTTCATCAGATTTTAGAAGATAGTGGTTCGCGGCAGCTTCCGAGTCAAGGCATTCCTCGTTTTATAAATATGAGCGGTGTTACTCATAAAAAGTTGATTTCACTAAAATACTCTTAAGACGGAGTTATCAGCTGATCCAGTAGATTCCACTAAAACACTCTTAAAGCCGGTTTATAAAGGGTGTCCCAATAAGAGTGCACGGTTTAAATGTGATGGATTTTTTTTTCTTTGCACATTACAGCTCTGTAACTTAACAGCTAACATCAACGATTGTTCTGATTAACAATTGAACAACGCGTTATTATTGTAAAAATGAGGCCGGAAATGCATTGGCCTGGGTGACAGTGAAGTGGGAATTCGTCACAGGAACATGGCCTCAACTAGATGGTATGGATCTAAACGATATATGGTTTCAGCAGGACGGCGCCGCCTGCCACACCGCGCACGAAACAATCGATTTATTGGAGCAACGATTTCCAGCCGAATCAGTTGGCCGTCAAGATCGTGCGATTTGACGCCGTGCGATTTCTGTCATTGACATTTTTTGAAATTTTAGGTCTATGTGGCTAAAGCGCAAACAATTCCAGAACTCAAGGCCGAAATCCAACGCGTCATCAGTGAGATAAAGCCACATCTTTGTGTAATGGTCGTGATCTGTTTTGTACACCAAATAAAATAAAAATAAAAAAAAAGTCATTGGAAATTTCGTGAAAAAATGCCGGATATTTTATTACATACATAATCGGAACATGTCTAGCTTACAATGCAATAAAAATATCAACACTCGCTGAAAAAAAAATGTGTTTTAGTGTTCCGTAGTGACAGAACCCTTATAGTTTCGCCATTTCCGTCCGTCTGTCTGTCTGTCAGTCCGTGGGTGGCTTAGCGCAGAGACGGTAAATATTTATAACGCATGTATATATTTATAACGCCAACAAAACGGTACAATAAATCTACGAAAAAAAAACATTTTTAGTGTACCTTTCCTACACCTAAATTAGAGACGCATTTTTTTCTCGCCTACACCATAGTGTCGGATATTTTAGGATCGGTCATTGAAAAATATTGTGGGTGTAGGAAAACCATTTTTTGATTTAAGGTTTCGTTTACGAAATATTAAGCTTTAAAGCGCAAATTTTTGTCCGAGTAGGGCCGTCCCCAAACCGGCATTAACTCCGTGTTAAGAGTGTTTTAGTGGAATCAACGATTTATAAATAAGACCGCTAATCTTTTATTACCTACAGCCACTCCAAAAGGAGATCTTTGTGTCAGGTACATTTTTGGTTCACATTTGCTCGTAACGTAATTGCGTAGAGTGCTCTCGTTTGTCTGTGCCTAACTTAAATGTCTAAACAACGTCAAAAGCTTTTTATCGTACTCAAAATATTTAAATAATTTAAGAAAATTTATGTTTAATTATAACTTTTTTCAAAACCCTCTGTTAAGGTATCCTCTTGATCTCTCTTTCTTTCTTCGGGAAATTTTGGGAGGGGTGCGCCGCCATCTTAAATTTTTTTTTTAATAATTCTTCAAACATTAACTCTATGACAAGAGTGTCTATGAAAAGTATCAACGAGACTAATACCTAACTGTACTTCGAGAATTTACTGTGACAATTTACCAAAAAAAAGGTAGAAATTAGCGAGTAAAGTTTTACTCACTTTTTGTCTGTGTCTTTGTTCATTTCTTGCACTTACAAGCATTAAAAAAATTACAAACTTCAGCCAATTCATAAAAAACTGTATTGTTATTAAATAAAGGTAGTAAATGGCCGGATATATTGGTAAATTGGTTTAATATTGGTTTCTTGTAATTTTGGACAAACGATTATGTTAATTTTTATTTCATAATTCATTTCATAGTTCATGGGCAAAAATAAGTACAGCTACCTCATACTGCTCGCTGTGGCAGAGGCGGGAGCTTAGTTAGATAACGGGCTATTAGTAAGATTGCTAACTAGCAATTAAAATATGTTTCAGTAAGCTCTACAATAGGTAGCATCCATACGTTTTAACTTCCTAAACATTGGTTATTGAGAATACATTCTAAACAAAATTCCAATATACATACGAAAACTTTAATTGTTATTATGATTATTGAACTACGTAGGTAATTATTATGCACGTATACGTTGCTAACTGCAGTTTGGACCCGACTGAAAATCAGCATTGCAACAGATCACTCTGTAAAATGAATGAATGAATGAATGAATGAATGAATTTATTGTGCTAATAACATAGGTCACATTTAGCGGTTGTAGTTGCTTACATATAGATCTCCATGTTCTACCTTTTCAGGTGTAACATTATGCTGGTGCAACATTATGCTCAGTTGGGCCCATTTTGGGGGCTCAATACTTAACCTCCCAACACACCGGCACCCTTTTTACTGATTTGTCTTTCTCTTTTTTTTTCCTATTTAACTATTGTTTGTTTTCGGATTACATCTATGTTTACTGTTACCCACATTTTTTGCGTTTTCTGTAAAATGTTCTTGTTTTGTATGTTATGATTATTTTATGTTTTGGTTATTGTGTCGCCAAATAATAGTGCATTTGATTGAACACCGAAAAATGAAAAAAGTTTTATTTATAAAAGGGTTAAAAGAGTGGTTACTGGCTCCCAAACTAGGATCTATTTCTGTTCGAGAGTATGTTTAAGCCCGACGCGCAGCGGATTATTTAGATTAATTGAAAGCGTGCTGTTATTTTTATTCATAACACAACAAAAAGAAAACAAATTGAAATAAAAAAGTGAACTTAACTAAAATATAAATGATAAAAATATAAAATGACACAAATTCTATATTTACAAATAAAACACCTGCCCCAGGTTACTGTCCCGCGGAAATGAGCCCAGAACGCTGGCGACGTTACCTCTTTGGATGGCCAGGCTTATCCTCTGGCCGAGGTACGCGCCAGCTGTCTGGTCTCCCGATGCGTCGATTAGGCGCGCCGCTACGTCTTTGAACAGCAGGCGCGCCTCTGGGCCCCAAGTGCCTATAGTTTCGTCCCCAAACGGCGCAAATATGTAATTGTTTCCTATTGAACCGTATTGCGCCATTTGAGGCTTTCGGCCGCGCCAGCCGCTGAACCAGCGGCTCTTCCACTCTGGGAAACAACTGTTAAATTTGATTTAGTAAAAAACAAAATTTAACGAAACAAAACAAATTGCCGAGCTCGTTTTCCTTTTCGTAGTGCAGAAAAGCGCCAGCCTCCTTTCATTGAAAATCGAGTACAAAAAAATTCCCGCTAATCAACTTTAATGAACGGGACAGTTGCTAGGAAGGTGGTTCCTCTATAGTGTTCTCATATAAAATTTGGTTGAGATCTCTTGATGAGATCCGAGAAAAAATCTTCGCACTCTTCTCTTTAGTGCGTGTTGTACATAGTCAAGAAAATCGATATTTTAATTTTTATTGTGAAGTCACCCTAATATAACCGAGTACAATGCACATGAGTAAAAGTCGATAATTGCGTCTGTGCCTATTATCACTAAAACAATTTCATAGTAACATTCGCCGATCTCAGGTTCTTATTTATTATCCAAATGAAAGCAAATAGGCTTATTCTGGGTCGAGAAACAATTACATTAGGACGCCCCGGCGTTTTAGTGAATATTTGATTTTATAACGTCTAAGGGTGCGTTCAGGTAGATGTTTGGTGTAATTTTAACGCACTTCAAAGTAATGTTTGCTAGTCTGGTTACCTCTAGAACGCGCAATTTCCGAAACAAGTCAATTAGAGTTTTTCATTTACAACATCTTTTGATCTATGACTTTTGAAATTTTTGAGATGCATTTTTTTTAGTGGTTATACAGTATTTTCTGCTTCCTCTCGCTCGCATTGCTGCTCAAGCGCTGGCGGCGTTTGATAGTTTATCCTTAAACAGCCTCAGCTTCAGAATAACCATTATGTGTTGTATGGATATTCTTCTACGTAAGACAGTTCTTTACTGGAGGCTCTATGTAGGAATTATTTATCTGTTGAGCACATAAATAAAATTTAATTATGCAATCTCTGACGTTTCAAAAATATTAATCTGAGAAAAAAATAATACAACACAAGTTTTTTGTAAAACACATAGCTAGTACTTACTCTAAATGGAATGACATAATGAAATGCGTAAGTCATTATGTTACAGTTATGACGTCATTAATAATTAAATAAAAAAATAATGCGTTTAGTATGTCTGAAAGCACCTTAAAGCAATTTGCTTCGAGTCGAAGAGTTTGACAGAACAATCCGAGGGTGAACTTTGTTCTTGGGAAAGCAAATAAGGAGGTATTATAATAGGCATGAATATAGGTCTGCGTCATAATTGCTAAACACATACAAAGTCACAAGTCTTCTTTACCTTGTTATAAGCCAGTCATTTGAGCATCGTTCGACTGTATACCTTAATCTTAATCATCTAGAAAAAATATCTACCTATCTATCTATCTAACTAGAGCAATTTTTCAGATTATGATTGTTGGAGACAAAGATCATTTTTTTAAATCGCTCTAACTTGGGATTATCTGTAAAGGTCGCAGCTGTAATTTTAAAAAAGGCCTTTGTCTTCTCTCAATTCCCTCAATACCATGAAGCCCCCGAAAAATTATGTAGCTAAGAGGTAAAGAATCATAGGTCCACTTTTTTTATTAATTATTTTTTTGGCTGACTCAAAACAGAAAATGTACAAATTAGCATATGTGACCCAAGTTCTAGGATGAGTTTGTATACTTAGTGTAAAATGGTCGGAAGATTAATTATACTTAGGCGGTATAATTATTCTAACTATATATTAATCTGATAATTAAATATTTAATTAATCATTAGTCAAATCTCTAATCAAATCTGACCACGTTATGCAACTCAGTAACGCCTTCTGACGAGCAGCGGAATATTGTTTCATAATATTTAGAAAATTATTTCAACATAAGTAAGCAACATGTATATTGAATGACAAAATAAAATGCAAGATACCTTCGGGTCGACTCTGTAGGTACTAGAGAAGAAGGTAGAGAAGATACTTCGCTCCGACCATGTTTCTAAAATAACAGCTCAAAATATAAAAGCACATAAGCCGACCTCCGTCGCAATGTCATCGCCGGATACGAACCCGGCAGAAACCGCCGAGAAAAGGTCGCGGAAAAATATTTAAAACAAAGAGGTTTAAGAGGAATAAAAACTTTTTAACAGGACACGTAGCGAAGTAAGTAAATGAGACTTCTCACGCGGGTATCTCATTAAGTGAGAATCTGTTATCGGAAATCCAAAACAAGAGACTCTAGGTCCAATTACGATTCTTGTTGTCACAATTCCTCCTTCATAAAACAGTGCCATCAAGTAATTCCAATAATTGGTAAATAGCATCAAAGTCACACTTTACAAAGAGTAAGTCCGATATCGTAGCAGGATTACTAAGGTAAATGATTGGTTCAGGAATGCCCTACCTAATACCCTACTTAGAAACGCCTAACGACTAGCCAATCATTAAATAGCCTAAACCTGAATTTCCGTTGCTTAACTTCCCCTACATGAAAAGGACATCCGACCGAAGCATTCTTGTAGTCTAATACCTCCTCAAAAGCGACTGGGAGGAGCCTTACCTATCCCAACGGAATCTGGTTGTCGACTCGCCAGACTCAATCGATCTAGTCTAGATAGATAGAGAACACTTTATTGCACAACCAGGTGAAAGATATTACAAATAGTTTCTTATATCTAATTAGTGGTATACAATTGGCGGTCTTATCGCTTAGTTCAATTCAATTCAATTCAATTCAATTCATTTCAATTCAATTCAAATATTTTTATTCATTGTAAAAACAGAATGTTTACTTAATGAACGTCAAAGTTGTTAGTTTCACAATTAATGGATTATGTGGAGAAGAAACTAACAAAGAAACTCCACATTTATTCTTTTCAAAACACGTTTTAACTTAATTAACAGAGTTTTCAACTTAAAATATTAGTCATGAATGTGTTGAACACTAGTCACAATCGTCCTTTAAATAATATTAATCTACTGTTTAATGCCAAACATCTTTGTCTTCTAAATAATCCTTGATGTTATAGTAAGCCTTTTTGCACAGAATGTGCTTAACACATTTTTTAAATCGCGTTGGAGGTAACTCTAATATATCTTGAGGAATTTTGTTGTAGAACCTTATACAGTGCCCCATAAAAGATGTGTTAACTTTTGCAAGTCTAAATAGTGGAAATGACAATTTATGTTTATTTCTAGTATTAACATTATGGTGGCCACCAACATTTTCGAAGTCTTTGATATTTTTTCTAACGTACATAATATTTTCATAAATGTATTGACATGCAACTGTTAAGATGTTGGTTTCTTTGAAGAAATCTCTTAGCGAATCCCTACTACCTAACTTGTAAATAAATCGGATGGCTCTCTTCTGCAAGATGAAGATAGTCTCAATGTCTGCTGCCCGGCCCCATAGTAGCATACCGTAGGACATAATACTATGGAAGTAACTAAAATAAACAAGTCTAGCAGTTGCAACGTCAGTGAGTTCCCTAATTCTTTTCACTGCATATGCTGCAGAGCTAAGTCTGTGTGCTAATTTTACAATATGTGGACCCCATTGTAGTTTTGCATCGATTGTGATGCCCAGAAATACAGTATCATCTACAAATTCTAATTTTTCATGTCCAATTACTATGTTGTTCTCAACTACTCGTACGTTAGGTAAGGAAAACTTTATACATTTTGTCTTTTTAGAATTTAGCAGCAGATTATTTGCTGTGAACCAATCTAGTACTTGCGAGAGAGCATTATTTGCATCGTCAAGATTATTTTCTTGTCTCCTTATTTTAAAAATAAGTGACGTGTCATCAGCAAATAACACTATCTCAGACATTTTTGTACCATAAACGGTAAATCATTTATATAGACAAGGAAAAGGAGCGACCCTAAGATAGATCGCTGCGGGACTCCTATTTTTACAAGTGAACCCGAGGATTTAATACGATTTACGTCTGCTTTTTGGACCCTTCCTTCTAAATATGATCTTAAAAGATCTAAACCTGCACCCTTTATTCCGTAGTGTTTTAACTTTAGGAGTAGCGTTTCGTGGTCTACACAATCAAATGCTTTTGATAAATCACAAAATATGCCTACTGCATCCTTGCGATCCTCCCACGCGCTGAAAATATGTTTAAGTAACATAACTCCGGCGTCTGTTGTATTCCGCCCTTTAGTAAAACCAAATTGCTGGCTATGAAAGAGTTGGTAATTATTGAAATGCGTAAGTAATTGATCTAAGATGATCTTCTCAAATATTTTACTTAATACTGGTAGTACTGAGACGGGCCTAAAATTGGTTGGATCGTGTTTATCACCGCTTTTAAATAAGGGTACTAGTCTACTATATTTCATGAGGTCCGGAAATACTCCCTCATCTACACATTTATTGAAAATTTTTGCTAACGGTAAAGCTAGGACATGGATCACTGAACTAACAATTTTTACCGACATACCCCACAAGTCCTCGGTTTTTTTAAGATTCAATAATTTAAATTTTTTAAGAACGTTATGGGGCTCAATGTAATTAAATGAGAAATCGTGTTCGCACGAGGAGACATGGTCTTTTAGTAATGTTGTTGCACGATCAGGTGACGAGTCTAACGGAGCTGTAGTCACGATTGGAACATTAGTGAAGAACTGTTCAAATGCTGCAGCGATATCTTCATTTGTCGTTATTATTTTGTCATCAATCTTAAGCGAAATATCTCGGTCTCCAAATTTTGTTTTACCCGTTTCTCTATTTATTATTGTCCAAATTGTTTTAATTTTATTCGGTGACTGTAAGATTTTATTCTTTATATGATCGCATTTAGCCTTATGGCAGACGGCCTTAAATAACTTGGAATATTTTTTGACGTGCTGTATGAATTTGGTGTCATATGTATAAGTCTTTTTGTCATACAGTTCATAAAGTGTGTCTCTACTTTTCCGGATACCCGAGGTTGCCCATTCACTAAATCCTACTTTATTCTCATTATTTGTTAGCTGCCGCAATTTAAAAACTTTTTCAAAACTACCCGACACGACTTTGAAAAAGTCTACATAATGAGCATTAGCATTTTGGTAATTTTCTTGAGTTTTTATGCTACTTTCAAGGTCTACTTTAAATGACTCTAATTTTTTACTTGTTACGGGCCGGCAGAGGATAACCTGTTCTGCGTTTTTTCTATCTATTTCAAAATGAACAATTTGACCACTGTGGTCTGACTTCAAACAATTTACTGTAGAATTATCTGAAAAGTCGCAATCGCAGTAAACAGCTTAGAGCAATCTCTTCCAGACAACTTTTAGATGGAGTGGATTGCAGCAAGAATGTAGTCGGTAGATGGATGTACATAAATAAGAGAATCTGAAGTGTTATGTGAAGTAACAAATATGTATAGCGAGTACTTTAAAACATGTCCCCAAGGGTGCGAGGTACTTGGCTGCCGGTAAACTAGCTCAAATAATTGAGAAGTGCGTTCAGTCGAATGGTGCAGATGATTGGTATGATCTTCTGACTTTCTCATACTCCTGTCTGAGGGTTCCATCGGCTGAGGACGCAAGCAGATCTCTAACCTCCAAAGTCAAAGACAATATCACTGTCGGTAGTTTAGACAGACTGCTTTCGACGGGTATTACGCCAAGAAGTTCGTCTAATGGCCAGCGTCAAATTTATAAGACTGTTGAAGCCAAGGTTCACGACGGTGACTTAAGTGGTGCAGTACGTATTCTTTTGTCGGATAGTACCTTGGCTGATGACAATGACGAGACTTTGGAAGCCTTGCGGCTTAAGCACCCGGCGCCGAGTCGCAGCTTGGATTTCCCTCCGGAGCCGAACTTGTCTAGTGAGTTCTTGACAGTAGACGTACAAGATATTATACAGGCTATTGGCTCATTTAATAGCGGATCTGCGGCGGGCTTAGATGGGATCCGTCCGCAGCTACTAAAGGAATTGACGTCTTCTGGGGCTGGAGATAACGGTGCTGCCCTGTTGCGTGCTCTCTGTAATCTGGCAAACTTCATGCTGAAGGGCATGGTGAATAGAGAAGTCTGTCCGATTTTATATGGTGCCTCCCTCTGCGCCCTGAAGAAGAAGGATGGTGGTATCCGCCCTATTGCAGTAGGCAGTGTGCTTCGGCGTTTGGTCGCTAAGCTAGGTTGCGGTGCGGTTAGGAACGTCATGGCTTCACATTTGCAACCTCAGCAATTGGGCTTTGGCATTCCGTTAGGTTGTGAGGCCGCAATTCATGCTACTAGGGCTTTTGCTTACTCCAGAAGCGCTTCCGACGATATAATTGTCAAAGTTGACCTTAGGAACGCCTTTAATGCTGTTGAGCGGGATGTAATTTTAAGTAAGGTTCGGGCTCATATCCCATCTCTCTACCCTTTCCTCCACCAGTGCTATGCGAGACCTAGTGACTTATTTTACGGTGACAAACTGGTGGAGTCACAAGTTGGTGCACAACAGGGTGATCCTTTGGGGCCCTTACTGTTTAGCCTGGCAATTCAGGATGTGGTTACCTCATTGAGATCTCCTTTAAACACGTGGTACTTGGATGATGGTACTCTGGGGGGTAGCCCGGAGGTGGTCATGGATGACATTGAGACACTGGTTCGGAGCTTCGGGACATTGGGGCTTCACTTGAACACGCAAAAGTGTGAATTGTTTCCTTGCTCAGGGCAACTTCCTCAAGCTGTGCAAACGCGAGTAGATGCTTTAATGCCGGCCGTAAGGATTTTAGATAAGGCGGGGTTTACACTTTTGGGTGCTCCAGTTTTTCCGGAGGGGGTGCCGGGGGTACTGAGGACAAAGTTAAAAATTCTGGCAGGGACCAAGCCACATCTTAAACAACTTTCTGCGCATGTGGCTTTAGTCATTTTGCGAAGCTGCCTGTCCATCCCGAGGCTAACGTACACTCTGCGAACTGCTCCCATCTGGTTATACAAAGAGGAGTCACTGATGTACGATAACATGCTCAAGGAGTTGTTGGAGTGTGTTATGAACATCGAAATGACTGCTTTCCAGTGGTCCCAGGCTGCGCTGCCGATTAGACATGGCGGGTTGGGCATTCGTCGTCTGCAGGACACTGAACTGCCGGCTTTTTTGGCTTCCTCGCGGGGCGTGTTGGACCTGGTCACTCGCATTTTACGAGTTAATGGTGACGGGTTCCGCATTCCTTTTGCGGAGGAGGCTTTGGGGCTGTGGCGGGCTTTTTGTCCAAGTAGTGATTTGCCGGAGCAGCCTGATCGGCAGCGAGCTTGGGACGAAGAGATGTGTCGAGTAGCACTGAATAAACTTGTGGAGCAGTGCTCTGGTGTTGAACTTGCGCGTTTGCGGGCAGTTTCCCAGCCTGACTCCGGGCTATGGCTCCATGCTTTGCCTTCACCCTTTCTGGGAACTCTTTTAGACGACAATTCCTTGCGTGTGGCGGTGGCGCTACGTTTGGGTTGTGACATCTGTCAACCGCATCGTTGTGTTTGTGGTGCGGAGGTGGATTCGCGGGGCCGACATGGGCTTTATTGCGTTCGGAGCGCGGGCAGATTCTCACGGCATCATTCCATTAATGATATCGTTCGGAGGGCTCTCATTTCGGCGGATATCCCTGCGGTTCTTGAACCGCCGGGGTTGATGCGTAGTGATGGAAAGCGTCCGGACGGTCTTACTTTGATACCGTGGGAGAGGGGTCGGTGTCTGCTTTGGGATGCCACCTGCGTATGCACTTTCGCACCTTCACACGTGGGTTCTACGGCTGCCGTACCTGGGTCAGCTGCTGAAGCTGCAGCTAGACTCAAGTGTGCAAAATATAGCCAGCTGATGAGCAGCTATCTGTTTGTGCCACTCGCCATAGAAACCACTGGAGTTTGGGGTGCCCAGGGGAAAGTTTTTGTCAAGGAGATAGGGCATCGTCTCAGGAACCGTGGCTTTGACTACCGCTCAGGGGCATTTTTGATGCAAAGGATATCCCTCGCTGTGCAGCGCGGTAACGCTGCCAGTGTTATGGGTACCTTTGGGTCGGAAATGTCTCGGGGCGGTTTATTTGATTGACTGTACTTGTGTGTGTGTGTGTGTGTGTGTGTGTGTGGTTTTTTTTTTTTTTTTTTTTTTTCCTTTATTCTTATGTTTTTTATATTTTTTATTTAATGAAGTAATTATGTAATTTATTTATATGGTGATAATTTAATTTAGTTGTATTGTAATTTATTTTGTGCTGTGACATTTCTAATTAATTTGACATAAATTTTGAATTAATGTAATTATTTTAAGCATTATATGACTTTGTTACAAATAAATTAAACAACTAAATTTATTACATATTGTACCAATAATATACTTACATGAATACCTAAAAAATTAATACAACATTAAATATATATAAGCAGCAGTTTACATGTACATAATATACATGAATACCTACAAAATAAATACATATTTAAATATATATAAGCCACAGTTTACAGTTCAAACAGTGAGGTAGTGAGATTTCACCAATGCCTTAAAACAAGACAAGGACTTTGCTTTTCTAACCTCCACGGGCAGGTAATTCCATAAATGGACTGCCTGAACCGTGAAGGAGGTGCCATAGAATTTGGTGCTGTTTTGTACGTTTATATTGTAATGAAATCTGGTTTTGCTGACTAGGCGACGGCTAGTCAATTACGTGACTTATTACTCTGGCGCTAAGTTCTCTGCTCCAATATCGCTCTAGGTGATCTCTCTCTCTCATTAAATAGGTATACTAGTCTAAATTCAATGGCATGCTCCTAATGCATATTTTCCTACACTACGATAGAACTCATTTCCATTTCCTTCCGTGGATGTCGTAGAAGGCGACTAAGGAAATCAATTACCAGGAGACGTCTTCCTGAGTTTCCAACAGCATACTGCGATCGCCAACCCGCCTGCCAAGCGTAGCGATTATGGCAAAACCCCTCATGGTTGTGAAAACCATGAGGGAGGCCTATGTCCTGCAGTGGACGTCGAATGGCTGATGATGATGATTAAAATTATAACTTTTTTCTGGTCCGGGATTACAAGATAAGATTTAATAAGAGTATTCTTTTAAACAAAACACATTTAATAAATAAAAGTTACAATGAAAAAAAGCACAATGGGTGGCCGTATTGCTAGCAGCAATTTCTTCCAGACAACGTTGTGACGGAAAGGTTGCCGAAGGAGAAAAACAGACGAACAGATGTGTGGTCGACTGTACTTTTTAATGACTGTAGCGTGCAAGGTCTCGGGTAAAGGACTAATTTGACACTCTGTTGGCTGTTTTGATGTTTAATTCGAGACCCAGGGTGGATCGTCTCCTTTGAAATACCTACTTCTATGTGCTGCACATGAATGTCTAATTATTCATTTCAATTCATTCTATTAAATCGTAATTAATTACTTGAGTTAAATCATTCACAGTTAAAATTGAGAAGGTTTTTCGGTCAGTTTTAACTTATAGAGAGTTTCGAACAAAACAATCTTTCACTAGTTGTACAAGTTGTGGCTAAAAACATCAGGGAATGGTCGGATCTCGCTTGGCAAGAAATGAAGAACTAACTATGGAGACGTGGAGAGCCAAGAATAATAATAACATTCACATAACACAATCACTTTTCATGGTCCCAAACTAGGATACCCTGTGCCATGGTCACCAGGCAAGGACAAAGCAGACATGGTGCCAGTACCTTTGTACGACTGACCCCAGTGGGATTCGAACCCACGACCTCCGGTCAGATGTAGAGATGTGGAGAACTAAAATAAAAGGGACAGTGACCTGGGGCAGGTGTTTTATTTGTAAATATAGAATTAGTTACTTGTATATTTTTATCATTTATATATTAATTAAGTCTCTTATTTTATGTTTGAAATAAATAAAAATATTTGTCAAATAAAATAAAAATAAAATAATTTTCTTTGCTTAGAACGTGGTACATTAGGATGGCATGATATTATATATGATGAGCTCACATTCTGTTAGATATGTTCTAACATGCAAATATTTAATTGTAGTTTATTGTAACTGAAATGTCAAAATACCATAATGAAATTAATGAATTACAAATGTCCAATCTACTGTCAAGTGCTAAATCTACAATGTTAATATAATACAATGTCCAAGTCAAATACAGTAATTGAAATGTCAGAAGAATAAATAATTAAAACTTCCACACAACAGAATCACTTTTCCAGGCGAAAACTAGAGACCTTGTGCTATGGTTACCAGGCAAATACGACGGTCTCCAGCGGCAAACAAACCCACCTGAGCCAGCTGACGGCTAACCTTTATTAGCGGAGGCAAAAGAAAAAGTAGAAGTTGCATGAGCAGTTGGCGATTGTATAAGCTACTAGGCAACGTGACAGGTGGTGAGTTAACATTTCGTTGTATTGCATTTTTTACTTTTAATTTAATGCGGCCAAATGTCATTCAATGCAATTTCTGTAATTTTATTATTATTGTTGACATTCCATTTAATTTAATTTTAATTTCGTTCCTGATTGAATGTTACATGTATTCGCATTCAATATCATTGATTGCTATTTAAAACGAAATCGATTAGTAATAACAATACAACTAATAATATAAACTAACACTAATAAATATAATTTCTAATTAAGTAATGTAAAACTATCAACACAGAATTGAATATAATTTACTTAATATTATTTTATTTCCTTTTGTATTGGACTTGTTCTGGTTATGAATAATTTATTTATTATAAGCTGTATCAACGCAATGACATCAGTGACAGGCTATTCGCTCCGAGTAGATTCACTCGCCGCGTGTTGAAGTCGCCGCGACTAGAATTGAGCATGTTCAATTTTACTCGCTGCGAAGCCGACAGCCGAAATTCTCGTGTAGAACTCGCTGTGTGGGACAGACATTCGCGGTGAATGCACTCGCAGCGACTAGTCGCTGTGTGTGACCGAAGCATTAAAGAAGGGCTTCACCATTCAGTGGGACGTTATATAAGCTGCTATATAACGCTTCCATAATTTAATCTATAATTACTTCGACTAACAAGTATATAAACACCCGTGACTATTTGATCATTTGTGTCCATTAGTCAATCTGTGGTCCGACCATATTCCATCCAATAAAATGATTTTCCTGAAAGCATTCTCAGGAAAAAGGAGCGAAGAGTAATAAAGAGAGGCGAATTGTAAAATTAAATTGGACCAGAGTCCTTTTTTATGCAGCTATAGGGATGGGGCCACGAAATGAGAAGTGTTAATTATTTATTAAGTAGTTTTTATTTCGAAATCCAACAGCACAAAATAACAAAAATATCTGCAATCAGTTATCGTGACAATAAGGCCAAAAATAGATTTCACTTACAATAACTATTGTACAACATATCAAGAAGTAAAATAATATTTTTAATTAAATTGAAAATTGGGAAGGAGACGGCACGGGAAAGGGTGTGAAGAATATCCTAGTGAGGAAACCCGTGGCCTCCTGTAGATGAACTCTGACTTTGCTGAGGATGCCTGAATGCAGTATTTAGTAGCAGAAAAAAAGATGATAAGTTGCCGACAACATTTTAATAATATTTGGCTACATTGTGACGCCAATTTCTCTAATAAAAAATAGGAATGTTACAGGCAATATAAATATGAATCATTGACGTAATGTATTTTTCGAATCAACGTAATCAACGTTGTATCGTTATCATTATAGGCTTGCACTTAAAATTGCCACATCCTTCAGGGCATTATATAGGTATGTGATGTATGATCCAACTAATGTATTAGTAATGTATTAGCAGATAAACCAATACGTTTCCGAGAGCGGCTATATAGCTATAAGAAAAAAATGACTTATTTCATTAAAAAAAAGCACCAACTTATATACTGTACCTACTACATACAAGATTGCCATAAACACCCAAATACAAGTAACTAAACATTATTATTAGGTTGGTACATTGGTTAATATTTTTTAGTTACATACGATAACAAATACAAAATTAAAATCCAAATACAATTAACGTTTTATTAAATGAATAACATAATTAAAATTATTCAATTGAACTCTTTTTCTTATAATTGAATTAGACCTTTTAACTCTAGCGCGTGTCTCAATGCTCAGGTTTCGATCGCCTATGCGCCTATTTATCTATTTAATGGAGGTCTATTTGACCATCACGCATATTTATCAATTTAATGGAGGTCCATTTGACCCTTACGCCTATTTATCAATTTAATAGAAGTCCATTTGACCCGCAAAATTTTTAGAACAAAATTAAATGCGCTGTGGCTACATTACCAATATTTCTGTTTCTGATGTTTAGTTCCATAAGCATTGCTTCTGAACACTGAAAAGTTAAAATTGCCCCTTGCAGAAATCGTGTTCACGACCGAAAGTGATCTGTCAGGATCGTGGCAAGTGGTAGTCCCTGGTCTCTACCCTACCCTGCAACCTACCCTTCTTTGATACAGGCGTGAGTTGATGTATGTATGTATGTATGTATTCAACGAATATTACTCATGAGAATAAAAAACTTTGGTTTTTGCATCTACGTAATAAGATGATTTATACAGCGTCTAGTGGCACCATCACTCTCACTAGATGGGTGAAGGGACCACTCGTACGCTGCAGTGCCTGGGGCATTGTTTTTTAGATGGAGTAGGCTTGCCCAGCACCTATACCATCCTGACAGCTTAGTCGGCCTGGCCCACAAAAAAGACAAGTCCATACGTGCGGAGCCAACCAAGTCGCGGCTTTCCTCACGATATTTTTCTTTAACGTTAGCGTGTGGTATTGCTGCAACAAATTCGCAGATATACGTAACTTTGAAAATAAACAAAGTCATAGGTACATGCCCGCACTGGAATCGAACCTGGGTCTCCCGCTTCCGAGTCCATTGTTCTACCAACTGGGCTACCACTGCGTTATTGCTTTACGCACTGGGCTACCACCGCTTTGCTATAATGATGATGATTGTTCCGACCGGTTTCGGCCATGGCGACCACTTTGACCCCTAATCAGTGATGTGGCGCTGGTGCGCTCGAAGATGGCTTATGTAGCCTATCTTCACGGCGAAACTCCGTGCGCACTGAGGGCACGTGAGAATGCCGTTCTCATAATTATATGTTATGGAAGCAGGTGGGCGAGCCTTTAACTGGTCGCGTTTGGTATCCAGGTCAGCTTTACGCTGAACCTCGAATTCGCGTACTTGACTGTTCACCATCCTGCGCCATTCTGGCTGCTGTGCTGCCAAACGTTCCCAGCGGGAGGGCTCTATGTTGCATCTCTTCATGTGTCGCTTTTGGACATCCTTGTACCGGAGGAGGGGACCGCCATGATTCCGCTTGCCCTCCTCTAGTTCAGAATAGAAGATGCGCTTCGCCACTCTTTCCTCCGCCATACGAGATACGTGACCGCACCACCGAAACTGTCGAAGCATGAAATAGGCCTCAATGCCACCAACATTGGCTCGTCGCAGAACTTCGGTATTTCGCACTCTATCAGACCATCTGATCTTCAAGATGGTACGGAGGCATTTAGGGTGGAAGCGATCCAGAGTGCGAATGTGGCGGCGGTATACACACCACGTCTCAGAGGAGTATAAGAGGTTTGGCAGCACGATTGCCATATATGTCGATATCTTAGTGGCCAACTTAAGGTCATGAGAGCAGAAGACCTTGGAACATAGCTTGCCGAATGCTGCAGCTGCGGCACCGACCCTGCTATTGATCTCAGCATCAAGGTCACACTTGGATGTTACAGTGTTCCCCAGATAGCGAAATTTATCCACCTGCTTCAGCACATCCTCACCAAGTTTTATCGCCAGTGTCTCGTGACCGTGTATATCCAGGGACATCACCTCTGTCTTATTGACATTGATCTTCAGGCCGAACTTACTGCAGGCTTGGTGGAATGCGGACATTAGCTGTTGCAAGCCGTCTGGGGATTCGTAGGAAGCACAGGTCATCAGCATACATGATCTCGGTGATCAGTACGTGTGAGACTTTAGTGCGAGCCTTAAGTCTAGCAAAGTTGAAAAGCCTGCCGTCTGTGCGGAAGCGGATGCGAACTCCTTGAGAAACAGTTTGTAAGACTTCTCTAACTATCACCGCAAAGTATAAGGCGAACAGAATAGGTGCTAAAACGCAACCTTGCTTCACCCCACAGGTAACGGGGAAGAAGTCTGTCTGATCACCGTCTACGGCAACGCAGCATTGCATGTCGTCATGCAGGAGTCTAAGCAGTCTCACAAACTTTCCCGTGCACCCAAGCTTACCTAGCACCAACCATAGAGCTTCCCGAGGCACGCGGTCGAAAGCCTTCTCTAGGTCAACAAAGCAAAGGTACAACTGACGACCCTGTTCTCTGCTCTTTTCTTGCAGTTGACGCACAGAGAATATAGCTTCGCATGTGCCTCGATCCGGTCGGAAGCCAAACTGGGTTTCTGGCAGAATCTTTTCGGACAAGTTCTTTAGGCGGTTTAAAAGAACTCTAGCAAAGACCTTTCGGGGGCTGAAAGAAGCGAAATACCGCGATAAGATGCTATAATACAGAACAATCATAATAAAAGATAAACTGCTTCCTTACAACATTTGCAAGAGGGAACTATCTCATTGCAATGTAACAACCATTCAAAATGTGGAGTGAGCAGCATTAGTTATTTCAAAGCCATTACTTTTATAATGATTTGCGTTATGTTTAAACAGCCTTTAAATGGGTGCCAAAGTTTAAAATAAAAAAAAACACATTCCTATGTTTTTTTTTTTCAATTAACTAATAGATATACTTCTTTAGAATTACACTACCGCGTGGTATTGATATTATAAATTCTTTGCCCTGTACCCGTGATCTATATCAAACAGAACCAGTAACAAGGTGAAAGACGTGGAGAGTGATTATTTAGTAACTTGGTTTCAATCCTTGCTAACATTATAAACGCGAAAGTTTGTATGTATGGATGGATGTTTGTTACTCTTTCACGCAAAAATGGCTAAGCGTATCCGGATGAAATTTTGCACAGAGATAGATTATAGTCTGGATTAGGACATAGGCTATTTTTTATCCCGGAAAAATACACATCAAAATTACCACGCGAACGAAGTCGCGGGCAACAGCTAGTATTCTATAATTTTGTGACCGATTCATCTGATACGATATGTAATAAAATTAAATTAAACGAAACGAAACCAATCGAAACAAAATGAAATAAAATCATCATCATCATCATCATTCAGCCACAAGAAGTCCACTGCTGGACATAGGCCTCCTCCATGGATTTCCAAAAAGACCGGTTGGAAGCGGCCTGCATCCAGCGTAGGCAAGCGCAGCGTAAGATGGCCAGCCACAAGATGGATAGATGATCTCATCCAAGTGGCAGGAAGGCGCTGAAATAAAATGAAATTATATAAAATTAAATGAAATTAAATAAAATTAAATAAAATTTATTGATAAATAGTTTAACTAGGTATAACCAAGACATTAGCAGTAGCCACCACACAGGGTCGAGCCTGAATCGTGGTGGCCTACGTTTGGAAACACTGTGACGTTTTTTTTTTTTGGTTAATACAGGAGTCAATCGACACGATTATTTCCATTTTAATATAGTTTATTGCATCACGTGGTACAAACTGTTCTTAAGATACTCGGAGCATTTATTTTATTATTGATTGCTTATACTGAGTATAGATAACTATAGCTAAAACCGGCCAAGTGCGATTCGGACTCGCGCACGAAGGGTTCCGTACTATTATCTATACAATACATAAGGTACGGAACCCTTCGTGCGCGAGTCCGAATCGCACTTGGCCGGTTTTTTTTCCCTCGGTAGCGCTGGAGCCCCTTAAGGCCGGCTTTCGCTAACTCTATCTGAGAGCACCCAGGGGTAAGCTCTGTCCAGTGAATAAGTCCAAAAACGTCTTAAATTTTTACTATCCTTTTTATCCTAATGTCAAGATATTACTATTTCCCAAATGCAATACCAATGCCGTGATACATGGCATTTGCAGAGCTATCCATAGATAAATTGTGTGACTGACAACCCTGCCAATCAGATATTTATTTGTTTACTCTTGGATAAAAAAATACATGGATTGGATCCTTGGACGTATTCCGTATTTAGTAAATGCAAATTCCGCGTCGTCCCCTCAGGGGAGCATTGTAGGGGGACCACGAGTCTGGAGGGATTTTTTTTTATTTCTATAGGCGAATCACGCCAAGTCACTGGATAATTAAGTAGATATATAAATACGTCCAAGGATCCAATTCCTTATTGTCCACCTAGGGGAACATCCGTGTGGCCAAAAAAATTATATCCCGCCGTATACTGATGTTTGTGGCCACACGGTTAAATATTTTATAGAGGCCAGGTGACAACACCCAATTAGGCCTCATTTCACGAGAGGAGAGGACAGACCCGAAGAGCGCTGGAGTGATGAAAATGATATCAATTATCGGCGTTGTTTATGTTTAGGTATAATTGACTCGTGTGATTTTAAAACGACACATGTCCTTTCATTACAACTTTGCAGGAAATAGAAAAAACTGTTTTATTCAAATACTAATATCTACAACAGCGATATTTCAGCATATTATATTGATTTCTGTATGAATAAACTACAATTTTTTTTTCTAATGTAAATCAATAGGTAGGTGTAAATAATTTAATAAAAAAAAATGTACAAGTGTTATTTTAAAAACACATGTGACTTGTGTTGTTTTAAAATCACACGATTCAATTATAATTGTGTAGTCGACAGCACGTCAACCTTTATACGCATGCACTCTACTCAGTTATATTATGAACAAGAATGTTTTATAGGCTTCCGCACTTAGGTTCATAGTTGGACCACTGTACGTAGCGAGTACGTAGTAAATACCTCAGACAATAGGGTTTCCTCGCGATGTTTTCAGAGCTAGCGAGTGGTATTGCTACTATTACTTCACAGATGTACATAACTTAGAAAACAAAGTCATTGGTACATGCCGGTATTCGAACGTTTTCCCACTGCTGTAAGAAAGTAACTAAAGTATTAGCAGTAAAAGTTGTTAAGGCTGTCATGAAATAACAGTAGGTACGTAGGTAGTATGGTGAAAGCTGATGAGGGTAGAGTTTTTCGCTGCCTGTTTTCATTAGAAACTTAAACCGAAAGCAGCTGACATTGTACGTTGACATTCAACAAACTGAATGTAACTTTTTTAGGTTGAAATAAACTTATGATTTCGCGGGAACAGGTACAAACTTATAATGTCCGCTTTGAAAAGTTGCTGGTTATTCCACAGCGCTCTTGAGACCGTAGGCCTCTTAAGATGTGATTACTTAATGCTAATTGATATGCTCACCTTTATTGTAAAGGTGAGTGCACAATGACTCAGATTTCAAACCCACTCCCCTATTCCAAATAATAACGTAATAAAAATCGCATCTTTTAAAAACATTTAAAAGTAAGTTTTCTTTTTTAAATTTACAAAAATGTCGTCAAATTCTTACACTGGCTCAGTATAAAACTTAAAGGACAGTAGATAAAGGCGGTACTCACATGAACAATCAAGATAAATTAACTAGAGAGGAGAACACAATAAACACGCCATGGATTCCTCTACAGAGAGAAAAAGAGACTGAACCACATGCAGCCAACAATACATCGGTTGCCTTGAGGAGACCCAGTGGGATAACTAGCGCCACCAATGAATAAAAAATCGTATCTTCTTTTACAGACCGTATATGCAAAAAGTGTCTGTACAATCTCTCAATCATTTTTTAGCACCCACGACAGAGAACCTGGGATCACGAACATGGGACTAGATAGCATTTATGCCAAAAACTGCCGTTTTGTTATCTAGTTTTTTGCCTTAGGTTCACGGCCATGGGTCCTAAAAATCACTATGAACATGATTGCGAGATCGTACTGGCACTTTTTGAAAATTCGATGTGTAAAAAAAGATATGATGTTTTTCCTCGGTGGTGCTACTGTTACTCCCTGGAGCCCCTTAAAGAGTCAATGTCGAAAAATAAATAGGTACATCTTTCAGCCTTCCGCTCCTCCCTATTACATCATTCATTACTAGGCAGTGAAGGTCCACCTTTAGCGCGAGCGCCCAATCATATTAAGTCTAATAGACTCTTGGCTCTCTTGAGAACGCACCCTAGCAAGTTACTAAGCAGTTTCATTTTCCCGCCGCCATCCGGTTACCGCCTCGGAGTACCGAAGTTTCCAGAACTCAACATTCACTTTAATTCATTTTCACTTCAAAGAAAGAGTTTTTTCTAGTAGGGCGTCTTTTAGTTTGGTAGTAGGGGGTCACTTGCTAAAATCATCATCATCATTCAGCCAAAAGAAGTCCACCGCTCCTCCATGGATTTCCAAAAAGACCGGTTGGAAGCGGCTTGCATCCAGCGCCTTCCTGCCACTTGGATGAGGTCATCTGTCCATCTTGTGGCTGGTCGTCCTACGCTGCGCTTGCCGATATGTGGTCTCCATTCGAGAACGGCCATCGGCCATCAGTTCTGCGTGCTATGTGCCCCGCCTACTGCCACTTCAACTTACTAATCCGCTGGGCTATGTCGACGACTTTCGTTCGTCTACGGATCTCATCATTTCTGATTCGATCTCGTAGAGAAATTCCGAGCATAGCCCTTTCCATAGCTCGTTGCGTGACCTTGAGCCTTCTTATGAGGCCCATAGTGAGAGACCACGTTTCAGTGCCATAAGTCATCAGTGGTAACACACACTGGTTGTATAATTTTGTCTTGAGCGATTGAGGTATATTAGACGAAAAGACTTTTCTAAGTTTCCCGAATGCGTTGGATTCGACGATTGACCTCTTTCATGAAGTTGGACCGGCCTAGTTGGACTGTTTGTCTTAAGTAGACGTATTTGTCTACAACTTCGAGAGTCGAGTTCCCCAATGTTATTGGGGTGGGCACAACACGGGCGTTCGACATGACCTTCGTTTTGTCTATGTTCATTTTAAGGCCCACACCTTGGGAAACTCGACTGAGGTCTTCGAGCATTATGCCGTTCTTCCATCGTTTCTGCCATGACTACTATATCGTCGGCAAATCGAAAGTGCGTGATGTACTCGCCATTCATATTGATGCCGCGTCCCTGCCATTCCAGAAGCTTGAAGACATCTTCCAGTGCGTTCTTGAACAGTCTCGGAGAGATAACGTCTCCCTGTCTCACGCCTCTTCTCAATGGAATTGCCTCCGAATTCTGCTCCTGTACTCGGACCGACATAGTGGCGCTGTTGTACAAGCACTTCAGCACCTCGATATACCGATAGTCAATACGGCAACTCGCCTTCTCGACGGACCCTAGGATAACCCTAGGATATCCCAGTGTAACCTACCCATTTCCTCTTCCAGCTCAATTAGCTTTTCGTCTGTCCTCAATATGCGAATGTTGTGTGTTACCAGGGCCAGTCGTTTTCGTTGTTGGGGTTGGTAGCCGGATCTCTGCCGGAGATTCTTAGCACCCCTTGCTCCGCCGTTACCGTGGCCGCTACCGTAGCCAGGAATAGCGGAGCTGCCGGGGACTGGGGGCCTGGTTTTCTGGTTTACTGCCGTGAGGGTATTTGCCATACTCGCCACGCTTGGCATGCGGTTTGGCGAGAGCAGTATATCGCATTTGCGCAAAAGGCGCTGCTGCCCACCTCTTGGTAATGTGTCCCTTGGCCGGTTTTTACGGCACCCACGGAAAGACATGGGGGGTAGGTACTATTCTAAAATCACATGCAACGAAACCATGACGCCTGGCGAGGGCTGTAACTCTGTAACTACAATTCATTTATATATCGTTGATTTGAGCAAAGAAGCCTTTAGTCAGGTCCTTTTAATGGTCCTTTGCGCATTGCGCAGTTTGAGCTAAAAATTAACGCTTACTTGTATAGACGTTTCACGTCAAGCCAACGATCGTGTAACTCGGCGCAGACTCGACCCCACCCGCTTTTATATTCACGGGGTATACAGAAAGTTTCGGTAGAGATTCGGTGGGTAATTTTGCACATCAATAAAAACAATTAGTATTACGAGACCAATAACTAATACGTCAATACGTCAAAAAAACTCGATATTAATAACGGCAACAGGTAGACGCTGGAAATATTCAAAGGTTATATAGATTAGATCGGATCGCTTCGTGCGTGAGTCCGCAGTGAATCTGAAATTATCGATTTGAAAAAAATAAAAATTTTTAATAAAAAATAAAAACCGACTTCGAAACACTACAGCACTAAAAAGTTAGAAATAATTAAAATAATTAGAAGTATGTATACATGTAGATATTGTAGAAGTATAATTTGGAGTCGGTGCCCAAAATATATGTGCTGGTCATGAAACTGGGCATTGAAGAGTTCCGTTCTCCATCTCTGAAAGTCTTCATCAGATCTTCACCAAATTAAAATTGGATCAATGGGACGTAATATCAATTCGAACAAAAAAAGAATGGGCATTGTTCACCCCAATTTTTTATTCTAGAAATAAAAAATATAGATTAATATAAGAAACTAATTTGAATATTTTCATAATATTCGATGTGATTATTTTTTTATTAATTATTTAAAAGCTTAGTAAGTATGACGTCACCACTGGCATAATTATGTACGTTCCTTTGCCTTTTTTCATGCTTTTTAAAAATAAAAATATGTTGACGTTTGACAATGACAAACAAATGTCAGTCAGTGTCAACTACTTACCAATATTTTCTTTTCTAATCATATTGCCCATAACCAAGAATTGAATTGAATTGATTTTTTCATGTAAATAACAAACTAGCGTCACGTTTGTAATAATTATTCAAATTAATCAGATATTTGTTGAGAATTGAGGTTATCTTCACTGTATTGACGCTTCTGACAGTTGTTGAACGAACGAATGTATTTATTTTTTATATTCGAAGGCAATGGAAATACCGCATTAGAGCCAACGATGACGTAATTGAAGGACAGATGAAGGTTATAACTTTTTTGCGGTAAATATTAATAATCCGTTTTAATTTTACTTATTTAAACCCCTAATAGTAATCAGTATCCCTATTCCTCGAAATGGTTTTCACTTTACGACAGTCGATGTCTCCCTGAACAATGCCCATTGTCGAAATCTGTTAAGATTTGACGGAGTCATGGACGGAGTCATGAATTGATAACCTCCTCCTTTTTTTTGAAGTCGGTTAAAAACCGGTTCCATCGGCCGGTTTTTCAAATTGAGAATTACCCAAATTGTGGGCCTTACGCCCTAAATATTAACAGCGCCCTGGGCTGGGCAACATTGGACGAGATTAGCAAAGGACCGGAAGGGTTGGCGTACAAGAGAAGACGCTTACGCCCAACAGTGGCCTCTATGTATGGCATGATTAGACAGATAAAGAGAGGGTGGTGAGGTAAGATAAGATAAGATAAGAACATTCTTTATTGTACCCGGAAAAACACAAACATGAAATGTTTACAAAAATGCAGTACAATTGGTGGCCTTATTGCTTATAGCAATAAGCAATAAGAATAATTAATTAATTAGTAAGATAATTATAATAATATAATTTAGACCTATAACAGATTAGGGGACTCGAGGGACGAAATTTAAAACCATAATCTTCATTACGGGTAAGGGCACTTCATATTCTAATCCAACGCGGACGTAGTCGCGGGCACAGCTAGTTTTAAATAAATATGTATAAAATTAAACATCGTCCACACAACAAAATTCTGTTATTGTCCTGGTCTCAGACTAGGATACCCTGTGCTCCGGTAACCGGGCAAGGTCCTCACAAACATGGAAATACCATATGGAAACCCAGACTGAGGCCATTTGTATAAATAAAGTACGGCGACCTGCAGTGGGAATCGAAACCACGAACGTGACCTCTGTTTTGGTAGCCAAGCGTGTTAACCGCTAGACTAACGAGGCAGTAATGGATTTTATGTAAGTAAATAGGTACTAACATTTATTTTTATTTTTTTTTTGTTTTTAATTTGTACGCTCGCGCCACTAGGAACGTGCCGAGTTTGCCCTAAGGCCGGGTGTAGAGCTAACAGCGCGCAACTTCAAACATTTAACTCTCATCAATGTCCTTGACCGATCATTTTTAAATAAATCTATATAAGAAAACTGTATTGCAATAAAAGTATAAATAAATAAATGCGCCCTTGCCAAGGCCTCCCCACCTCCCCATCGTTACCACCGGCCAAAGAAATCCCACTCTACATTTTGAAGCTAACGATGCAATTTCCGATCCATCGGCGCCCGACCTCCTGCGAGAATAAAAGCTCATTTGCCCTTTTGTAAACGTTTTTGCGCATTGAGTGATTCGGGAGGCCAAGTGGCAAGATAAAATAATCGTGTAAAGATTTTCCTCTACTACTAGTCCTTTATTCTGTAATAACCTGTAGAAAAGTAGATATAATCACGTGGTACAAAAACGCTCCAAACAAATCGGGCTTAAACTGTGACGCCACGTTGCTAGTGACGCCTTGTTATGTATAAGGCTTAATTTGAGTTGTCTCGATGAATAATTATTTTATGTGTGTACTTTACTCTTATTACAAACCTTTATAATTCAACGGAAAAACTAAATCTACTAAGTTTTTAGTTATTAGAATATGTAATTAGATTTTCGCATTTTGTTATACCTATGAAAACCCGAATATAATCTTTTAATGGTTTTATTCCATATTTATTTCTTTCTCTTATTTCTGTTATTTCACTCCAATCTTATTTTGAAGCATTTCCCCAAATTAATACTTTTAATTTTTTTTTTATTGTTGTTGAAGTCAAGAAATTGGTAATAAGGGTCAATATTTATTCAATTGATACAACGAATGAATGACCTAGGATGAGCAAACAACCTTAACTTACTGCTTCTGGTATTTTAACTATTGTTAGCAACGGTTTGCTTTCATCAAGGAAAAAGTTGAATGGAATGAAACATCCGTACACTCAGAGCAGAGTGTTAGCCGTCCAACATACCTACGACCCCACGTAAATATAAACAAAATACAAATATATGCAAAAAAAATATAAAAGTCGGTGAAGCCGTTTCCTGTGAAACATTGTGACACGAGATTTTTATTACTTTAGGTTATTTTAACCTCCTCAGTCCTGGCCTTGAAAATAACAATTGAAAAGAGGAGGATAATTTTTTTTTGACGCGCTGTACCGCGCTCTATGATTTTCACAGAACAAACAGGCACTGTCTGAAAATCAGCGCTGTAGGCTAATGCCCTCAGCAAAGGCTTTGCCAGCAGCGTTTTGCAGCAATAGAAATACAGCGCGTCTAAAAATTTGGCCTTTGCATCTACGTAATGAGATGAAATCATTCACTCCCACTAGATGGGGGAAGGGACCACTCGGACGCTGCAGTGCCTGGGACATTGTTTTAGATGGAGTAGGCTTACCCAGCACCTATACTATCTTGACGGTGTAGTCGGCCGATCCCACAGGAATGACAAGTCAATACGTGCGGAGCCAAACAAGCCGCGGGTTTCCTCACACCGCGTCTAATGTTTGTAAAACCTGTCTTATTGTAGAAGTGTTGTGTGTTTTCTCATGTATTATGGCTATTGTTGTGTATGTTACTGTTGTGTAATAAATATATTTCTTCTTCTACAACCAGGGAGGCGGACCCGGGTAAGAAAAATATTAGCTCTTATCGCTAGCAGTATAAGAATATCTCCGAATGCCGTAAACTATACGATAGGTATTAATATGTAGTGGTCTAAATGTTCTACTAAGAGTACCAACATTTTGTGAGGACCTGGTACACCCTTAACTTCCCACATATTCGCTCTATTTACAAAGTGGACTCGGCAATTTTACCTTCTTAGCAACTTCGAAATTTAAAATTGGAACGGGAACGTATACGGCCGTTGGCAGCCGTCAAGATGGCGACTGCAGTGCTGCCAACGCACAGGCATTATTTAATGAGGCTCATTGTAAACCGAACAGCTTTTCGGTGCCAAAATGTGGTCGTTATATCGCTGGTATTATTTGGGGAGTGTGGTGCATCCTACCGTGGAGATTGTAGTTACCTTTTTTAAATACTTACAAAAGCTGAGTAAGTACCTAGCTAATTATTTAGGAACTGTCGCAATTTTTAATAAGATTTTATTAACACAAATAAGTGACAAACAAAGTCATTGTGAGACAAAAAACATCGAGTCCCGATTATATATCGCCAATTTGTAACAAATCTAGGTTACCATTACCACACCCTAACTGATGATAGAGCCAGGAGTCGATAGTCGAATTCTTCGCTAACTCTCTCTATACCGTCAATAGTCTGTAAACTTATAGTGCTTACGAAAGTGTTTAAAAAATGTTTGACTCATAAATTTCCTGTCTGTCCTTTTTGAAAAATCACATTAGTGTATGTATAAGTATTTTTATGTGCTTGTCAAGTTATGTGTAGCTTATAAGATCCATTTCGTCTTGTAACCTGAAATAAATATATTTCATTTTATTTATTCATATTCTTTTTGTTGCACCTGTGGTTGAACCAACCCTTGCTGAGGACAATTACTGGTTTACGTGGGTTACTCGGGGCTGCAAGTGATGTAAATTACTTCTGCCAGGTGTCGCTGCCTGTACGTCTTAATACAGAGAAGTTTGTAAAGAGGTTCGAAATTTCGCCGATGCCTGCACTTGCCCATTAGCTCAGTTGGGAGAACGCTGGCACGGTTAGCCAGATTCCCGGCATGGGTGGAATTTTTAGCCTCTAAATAGGTTTTTCAAATTTTATTTATTTATTATCATCATCTTTTCCCTGGTCTAGAGGATGCTCTGTGCTAACATTATCTTCTAAACATGCTCCAGATAAAGGGCGATGGCACAATACACCCTTGAGTGAAGAGAAAAGGGTGGACCGCCCTTTCAGCCAATCTGGCCAGTCACCTACAGTAGGTATATGCCATATTGTATATGCCATATTGTCACAGTTCCCTATCCGCCACACTTTGTAGTTTCAATCATTCGTTCCAATGACGTTATACTCGGTCTGGGTGTATTTTCAAGTTACATGGTTACCATAGCACAGGGTAGCCAAGAGTCCAATGTTCTACCCACTACGCTACCACGGCATTTTTTATTATACATTTTAATAGACTCAAATCACCATAAAATTTTAAGAAAGAAAGACATTTATTGGGACAAATGTAAAAGTCCTAATTGCGATAGAATGATAGAATCTATTAAATAATCTGAATTTCCTCGATTTCCGACGTTTCGGCAATGTTGATAGAAAAACAGGGCGTAAAAATTTCATCATTTTAATTTGCGACTTTCTTTTTTTCTCTTCACTCAAGGGTGTATTGTGTCAGAAATAAAGGTTAATGTGCTGTCGACTGCACTTTAAGAAGCAAGGATTGATTGCCGCCTAATTTGAAAGCACTCTTATTGAGACGTAGAGCAGTTCTTTGTTTTGTTTCTTCATTTAGAAATAACACAAAATTATGACAAATTACAAGCGTAGCAAAGTAGGTTTAAGCGTCAATTTTACATGGTAGTGGCAGGAAAATTAGTCAAGGCTACGTTTCAGTAAGGCTTCCTTTCCCTTCCCAATACATTCACAGCCTGCGGTCTTTATAACAATGGAAAGGGGTTTGTAAATTTTACTATAGAGCCTTCATCGCCCGTCATTTGCTTTGAGATTTTCTTCGTGAAATGTAACTTTTTTTGCTAGGTATATATTTTTAACTTTTTATATTCATGGCCAAAACAATAATTTTGCAGTATGTAACACTTTAATGCGATACTTTATTCATTATTTATATAAACGCCTCCTGGATAATTAGGCAGAGGCAGAGATTGACGCGATCCTGACGAAGTACCTAAATATTCATTATTTTACTGCTACAACTTTTTAATACTATTTAAGAAATTAAAGAAAGATATAATACAGTGAATGTGTTGGGATGTTTGTTATTAAATCAAACATCAACGTACACACCATCACCTACACACACACTCACATAACGCATAGACCATGGTATGGTTTTGCGAAAACGCTAATATGGCGGCGTGTTGTAGCCATCGTAGCCTAAGGCGTAGCACGCGTAGCTTCGTAGCAAGCAGACGTATAAGTGCATTTAATTTAAATTCCATTCGGCTTTCCCAATATGTAAAACGTTGATAGAAATCGGTAAAGTACAGAAAGCAATAGTATCTATTTTTAGCAGACTTAATTCGTCGATATATTTTAACAAAGTAGGTACTAACGACTGCTGGGTTCTTACTTCGTAGTACCTACAGCAAGTTTGTCTACATATTTTATTATATAATAATGATGACTCAACATCCATAAATTCAATTACTGGGAGATTTGTAGACATAATACAAAGATGTGTAATCTTTTCTCTGGGTTTTCTTTTAAAAATATTTATAAAATCCAGATTTTTTCATTTTATTTATTACTAGCTTTTTCCCGCAACTTTTTCCGCATGGAATGAGTAATTTCCGGGGTGAAGGGTATCCTATGTCCTTCCCCGGGTCTCAAACTATCTTCATACCAAATTCCTTATTTATTGCGTGATTGAGTAACAAACATCCAAACATCTTCACAAATTTTCACATTTATGATATTATAACTAGGATTGGACGGTTTGATACACATCGTCAGTATGCCATCGTAGTTGGTGGGTAGCATAATTTTTTTGTAAAGCAATTTTGAGCCACCAATTTGTCTCTTTTTCATTGCGAGTCACAAGAAGATTAAATTGGAGAGTCAAGGGTAAAAGAATGCAAAACTTGGCTCTTCGCACCACTGTTTACAGCCAAGCAATTTGCAAGACCTTGGCATATTTTTTTATAAATGTTCTATGGATTGTGGTCCTAAGATAACATTACATTACAGTCAGGCAGTCAACAGAACGTCAACCTTTACATTTTTATTGCAAAGTCACCGATAAAGTAACTGAGTAGAGTCCACACATGTAAAGGTAAATGTGCTGTTGACTATTTATTCGGTACATACATAGCTGGGTACCGTTAATCAAATAGTTATCGCTCGTCCGTTACTAAAAAGTTAACTTCGCTAAACGTTGACGTTAATAATATTTTAAGTTGAAAACTCTGTTAATTAAGTTAAAACGTGTTTTGAAAAGAATAAATGTGGAGTTTCTTTGTTAGCTTCTTCTCCACATAATCCATTAATTGTGAAACTAACAACTTTGACGTTCATTAAGTATACATTCTGTTTTTACAATGAATAAAAATACTTACTTGAATTGAATTGAATTGAATTGAATTGAATTGAATTGAATCGCCAATCCGTTAACACACGATAATTTTTTTATAGTGATGCTTTAGTGATCTACTCATAAATTAACAGGTTAGGAACACAAAAAAATATGTTGAATTGGAGTGTGTAATTTATTCATCTGGCATAATAATTATGGATACATAACATAACAAAAGCAGCCTATATACGTCCCACTGTAGGGCACAGGTCTTCTCTCAGGGAGAGGGTATGGACTTAATCACCATGCGTGCCCACCGGATTGGCGATTTCAAGCGCTGAGGTATGTGAACAGACACTCAGAATACGGTCACTCACTCTAATTATGGATATTCCCCTTCAATTTATAATATGTTAATTTTATCTCCTGAAAGCGAGGTCCATTTATTGAATTTATGAATTTTAAATTCAATGCCTTTAGCTTGTTTTGTTTGTTAAGAAAAAAAAACGAACAAAACACTCGTCACTCTAAGCGCCGACGCTAATTAATAAAACGATTAAACGAATCATATTGTGGCGAGCACATGTCAAGTCTGCGCGCGCACTATAAACTCCAACATTCCTGCATCGCGCAAGCAAAATGTTTCACATGACATACCCTAAATATAACGTCCGACGAACATCAGTCGGACCGGCCGTCCCCAGGCATACGAGCTGCCTGGTGGGAAATTTCCCTTTATAGTGGAAGAGCACGATCACCCGCTCTTCCCTATAAAATGAATCAAATTTCTTCGCAGTTTTCTTACTCACACGTGCCGGCAAGACATAATTACTAGGTAGATACGGGATTAACGATTAACGGACCTGAGGAAGTTTAACGGAAGTTAACAAGTCCGTTAAAATTTTTAAAGTTAACTTAAAAGTTAATCGTTAAACATCGTTAATTAATGATATACGGATTAACGAGGTAATGCCCAGCTATGGGTACATAATTTTATATTAAACAAGTCAAATCACGAGGTAATTAAGGTTACGTGATAAATAATCGCGATTACAATGCATGAGCGGTGGTAGCCTAGTGGGTAGAACACTGGACTCGGAAGCGGGAGACCCAGGTTCGATTCCCAGTGCGGGCATGTACCTATGACTTTTTTTTCTATGTTATGTACATTTGTCAAGTTATAGTAGCAATACCACTCGCTAACGGTGAAGGAAAACATCGTGAGGAAACCTGGGTGTCTAAGCTATTCACATACCTCAGCGCTTGAAATCGCCAATCCGGTGGGCACGCATGGTGATTAAGCCCATACTCTCTCTCTGAGAGAAGGCCTGTGCCCTACAGAGGGACGTACCTCTATATAGGCTGCTTATATACAATGCATGAGCATCGCGAGTCATTAAAGGTACTATTTATTTGGTATTCGCTGCGGTCCTCTTCCCTTTGAAAACTTTATTATTGGAACTTCCACTCGCTTGCGCCTACGCTGGAGGGATCATTGTGAAATTATAACTAGTGATGTGGCAAGAAATTAAAAAAAAGAAGAAATTAAAAATAAGTCTTTAGAGGTTCGTCAAGATCATGGCAAGTGGCATACCCTGATTTCTACTTTCTGTGTTTTTTTACGACAGTTTAACAACATTATTTCCATTATTCTGAACAATTGTACAAGAATAATTCAGCTGATTTGCTGCTTTGCTCAGAATATTGGTTTTTGAATCATACCCACTACTAGATTGAACTGCAATTTAACCCCAGGGCTGGCTATTACCTCGGGCAGAGGACAAGTCTCGCTATCCAACGAGGTAACGTAGCCAGCATACTGGGTACCCTTCCCAGAGGCGGCGATCTGGGCGCAGTTTACTATATTTAGTTATTTTTAATGATAAATAGTGAATACCATTAATTTATGACTGTAAATAAAACATTGTCTTTATAAAACTGCAATGTTGTAAACCAATGAAAGTTGATGAAGCGAAAGAGAGTGTAATGATCCTGGTAAACGATCGTGGCAAGTGGCAAAGTCAGGTCTCTGTCTACCCTTACGGGATACAGGCGTGAGTTTATACATCGTTGGTCGGAATCATTACCGGAATATCTCCAAAATCCCGTGTTTTGAGTTAAGTATGCAGAATTATTAAGAATGTAAGATATTTCCCTAATTACTAATGTTTCAAGTCAAACGTTAATTGTAACTATTATAATACAACTTCAACCAGTAAAGAAGCAATGATTTTAAAATTTTACAGATTTTTAAACGTTAATTACTAAAAACAGTCTATTTTGAAATGTTCCAATAATTATTTTGACCGACGACATATTTGTACCACTGGCTTCTGGACCACAGTATGAAATCAGTCTTGTTAAATTATTTAAAATAATACTGGGTAAGTGTGTATAGTTTCAGGATAAGTAAAGATAGTTTAATTACCATCCCGCTCCTACTTCGCTACCGACAACTGTCTCGCTTAATTACCCATAAACCACTATTGTCTATGTCTATAGCGACTAAAGTCCTTAAAAAAATCTGTGAAAAACCAAAAAAAAAAACAAGATAAGCCCAGTTTAACCCGAATCGTCTGATTCAGCTACATTTCGCTCGGATTTAATCCAATACGCGATTCAGCTGAATCAAGAGTCACTCCATTTGAATGACGCCCACCGGCTCTGAAAGCAAATACCTACTCCGGCGTGAAATAAATAAAGGGCCAATAAAAAGCAAAAAATATGGGTGGTTTGAAAGCCGAGGTTACATAATCAGTAATTAAAAATGCAACCTATTTAGATCCCCCCCCCTCTCCTGGCTAAACCGTTGATTGTGTAAACGTGAAGGAAATCAGGGCAGTAGCACATAACTATAAAGAACTTAAAAGGAAAACTATCACGGCCAAGTAGGCTTCACAAGTTGACAAGTAATAGGCGACCAATTTCAATTGAAAATTGAGAACTTGCACAAAAAAATGTTTTAACATAACCTGAGGGGCCATGCTAAAAGATTAATAAAAGTGCTTAATTTTTCTCTCTACGACTAATTACATTTTCATAATGTTACTTGTCAAAAAGTCATTGTAGTTCTAAATTGGACTCAAATTATGATGTCACAACCTGCACGTAACACCTCATACATTATAGGCATGAAGCGCTTATTAATGTTCGAGTTATGTCGTAAAATAATGTTTTTATGCATCTACACCTTTTTTGGAAAACGTTTTATTATTCTTGAGTTCTATATTCTGCCACTTCAATCTTAGTTTTACGCAAGTTCACAATTACTTTGATGAAGTTGTTAGTTCAGTAAAGCGAATAACTCCTCCTCCTCCATCCTCCTTCTACGGAACCTTACACTGCGCGTGGCCCGCTACGCACTTGGCCGGTTTTTAAGAAACAAACAAGCCTATTTAATAGCTATGTCTAAGGCACATTCATTTTGCTATGGCTTTCAAACCGCTCAAAATTCATGACGTACCTATTATAACGTTCTTTCCAACACTGTTGCTCGTAAATCTTATTACACCGTTTTTAGTTTGTTAATTCAGCATATTACCATACTTGTGCTGTATTACAGTACAAGTGCTGTAATATAAACTTTGTTTTAAACAGAAAAAGCTTTTGTCTAAGAACATTGAATATTTGTACGAATATTTAATTATTTTAGGGTTAAGATGGTAAATAAACATCGAGAAACAAGCGAGCAACGTGACAGAAACCACAGAGAAGGTACAGTGATGTCATGTCAATTTTGACATATTATGTGACGTCAGCACCATCTATCGGTAACTTGCGGTACTGTTTTTTTTTTAATGACGCTTTGAAAAGCCCTCATTGTGTTGAAAAACGGCGTATGCAACTCGTGTCACTGATCTTTACACACTCAGCTTCCTTACCGCGCTTGCCTACAGGTCGCGTTTACAATAATGCCTCGTGTGTAATGACTAACTTAGCACACTTGTTTCATAATGTGCATTGAATTTATGTGTCACAGAAAGAAATTAAAGTAAAAGGGAGTAAAATTTACCCACAGTTTCTCGTACCCTAATCGCAGGGGCTAGAACCCCTGGATGTTACTCGAAACACGCTAATGGGTAGGTCAGTACCCATTAGCGTGTTTCGGGTAATATCCAGGGGTTCTAGCCCCTGCGATTAGGGTATGAAATGATAGCCTGTGTCCTAATAGCTAGTACGTATCTCCGCACCCACACTTTGCGAGGCCTTGATTACATCACCAAGGAAAGTTATGGTAGGTTGAAATGGGTAAGTAGGTAGATGCTAAAATAATAAAACAAATTAGAAAATAATGATAATAAAGCAAAATGATACAAAAACTAATAATCATCAAATAGGTAACTAATTTATTAATTAACCAGTTAAATTTCTTTTTATGACATATATTATTATTAAAAATATCTGATAATTTTTTATATTTTAATTTTTTTTTTATTATTTAAAATTGTCCATCTTTATTATATTGGAAGAAGAAGGAAGTCATGGCTCAGAAGGATGTAGCCAGCGTCGAAGACCTTCGCTTGGCAAGAACGAATAGGAATATGCTTCTTAGTGTTTTCGCAAACAGACACCGTACGAATAATGTATGTGAATCATGGCACAGCAAAATTAATATAAATTTAAATAAGAAAAAAGCAAACATACTAAGGCTAATGAGTTAAAGAATTTAACAATTTAAAAAAATAATACACGTGTTAAATCGAGATCCAGGCTCGCAATTGAGAACGACGATTTGATAAGAGAAATTCAGATGGAACTTGTTGCGGCCGACATTACTGTTGGTTATGCATAAGAAAAATTAAGATAAGCATTAAATACCTAAAAGTTATTAATAATTTTCAATTACAAAATAAATATAAAATAAATGCTAATATTTTAAGGTGTTACGTATTTGTATTTTAAGGTTTGGTAAATATTAATAATTTTCATTTACAAAATAAATATAAAATAAATGCTAATATTTTAAGGTGTTACGTATTTGTATTTTTAGGTTTGGTAAATATTAATAATTTTCATTTACAAAATAAATATAAAATAAATGCTAATATTTTAAGGTGTTACGTATTTGTATTTTTAGGTTTGGTAAATATTAATAATTTTCATTTACAAAATAAATATAAAATAAATGCTAATATTTTAAGGTGTTACATATTTGTATTTTTAGGTTTAGTAAATATTAATAATTTTCATTTACAAAATAAATATAAAATAAATGCTAATATTTTAAGGTGTTACGTATTTGTATTTTAAGGTTTGGTAAATATTAATAATTTTCATTTACAAAATAAATATAAAATAAATGCTAATATTTTAAGGTGTTACGTATTTGTATTTTTAGGTTTGGTAAATATTAATAATTTTCATTTACAAAATAAATATAAAAAAGTGCTTATATTTTTGATTTTTTTCAAAATGGGAAATAACGTTGGGACCACGGTAAAAAGGCACATTTTTTTGCATATCTCTAAGTATAGCGAGTCAATGGGGAAAATGTTAGAGGAATTACCCGAGGACTCGCGGAAACTGCCGGATTGAATAGGATAAATCTAAACTCTAATGCAGTGGTTACCGCTGTGGGGCATAGCGGTAGGACCACGGTTAACACGCGTTGCACTGTGAGCTTCTTATTATTGAATAAAATTAAATACTAGAATATGTTACAGCCATAATATAGGTAGTTAACACACTAAAAAAAAACTAAGTTCCACACAACACAATCACTTTTCCTGGTCCCAAACTAGGATACTCTGTGCTATGGTAACCAGGCAAGGACACAAACCGGCAAATACGTCCAGACTGAGGCCACGTGTACAAATCAAGTAACGGGGCTTCCAATGGGAATCGAACCCACGATGAATAATAAACAATTCCTGATTCTTGGAAGAAATATATTTTAGAAGGCTAAACCTTGTGTCAAGTGACTATATTCAACCCAGGTACTTACCTTACAATGAAGTTATGTTCGCGTTAGCTCAACCGAGGATAGATAAAACTTAATTTCGCCTGGTTTAACGTTAATGGAGCGGTCGCCAAAATGAGCACCAGTTTGTCAAAGTACAGTTGACAGCACTAGCTGTGACCTACACAAGCATTTACTTACTCCATTACGTTACGGGCGATTTTGTGACACAAAATTAAATGTGTCAATGTCACTGACGGCCACTCTATACCAGATGAAGTTCTATAGACGTAGCAATCGCTTGGATACATGTTTGTAGGGTTCCGTGCCCAAAGGGTAAGGGGCCCTATTACTAAGACTCCACTGTCCGTCCGTCTGTCACCAGGCTGTATCTCATGAACCGTGATAGTTAGACAGTTGAAATTATCACAGAGGATGTATTTCTGTTGCCGCTATAACAACAAATAAAGTAAAAACAGAATAAAATAAATATTAAAGGGGTACTCCCATACAACAAACGGGATTTTTTAACTCGATATTAATAAGGGCAACAGGTAGACGCTTGAAATATTCAAATGTTGTATAGATAATGGTACACGGAACTTTGCCGGTGTTTTTATGTAGCCTATATACCTACGCAGGGCACCGGTCACTTTGAGTTATTCACTCAGACATTCAGGTCTCATCACGATGTTTTCCTTCACCGTAAGCGAATGCAATTAAGCATAAATAAATACAAAAAATGAGAAAAACATTCACCTACTTACGGAAAAAAATTTAAGAGTACTTACGATGATTTTTTTCATGGATCCCATCAACAGATGAAGAGTAAACTTGTTTCTAACAACTAAAGAATTAATGTAACGATGTTACGACTTATCGCTGAACATACTAAAAAATTGGTATACAGACGAATTATTTTTTAATGTGTGTTGTGAAAGTAATCATTGTTAGGTGTGTTTTGTTTTTTCTTTCTTTTTGTATCTTATATGTCATGTTTATGTTATGTTTTTTGTATTATGTCGTTAAATAAATGTCTTATCTTCCTCTTTTATCTATCTATCTAATTGAGCACCTCGTCTGTAAAAAATAGAAGATTGAATTGCCTACACGAAAAACGCAACCAGACAAACACTAAAAGAATGTAAAAGTATCTCAAAGATTTTCGTTTACGATGTGTTTACATATAAAGATGTTTTATCTGGTACAAAATATAAGCTAAAACAGTGACGCAGACCCGTTTCCTCGATAAGTGGCGGTTGCTTTCACTTAGCTGCGCCACTCTCAACGGTATTACATTAGTGAGCGTGCTATTAAGAGCTATTATTGCGTGTGGATTAAAAAAAATAGTGAGTCATTTAAATTACTCCAAATTTGACAACCGTTTCTTCAGCGTCCCCCGGTTCCTAATACACCCAATCTGTTAATATAATATTAACAGTTGTCAATCTTTTCAGGGTTCCGTAGTCAACAAGGAAGCCTTATAGTTTCGCCATATCCGTCCGTCTGTCTGTCTATCCGTCTGTCGGTCCGCGGCTTAGCACAGAGACTATAAGTACCTACTAGAGCGCTGAAATTTGGCATAGATATATTTATTACGGCAAAACTTTAGAATAAAATCTCGAAAAAAAATTCCGACGACGGAATGGTTTTCAGTGATTTCAATAACACTTAAGTTTACTTTGTAACACTTTAAGATGAAATTTTGTACAGAAAAGAATCACGGTGTTGACGGCAAGGATACCGAAAGGGTATAGAAAGGAACGTTTGCATTATTGGGGCCATTTTTGGGATAGCCTTTGTGTTATTACTGGATAATAATGCAAATTGTGAAGGCTTATTTCAGTGGAAGAGTACGATAATAATAATTTACGCTCCAATGGACGACAGTGTTAATGAGAATTTGTATAGGCCGGGCAACTCACCTGTCTCCGCACCTTAACTCGGGCTCGCTGCTCTGCGTCAGTCCTTGTTAGGCGATTTATGGCGTTTTCCGGGCACCACAAATTATACTTTAACTTCCATAGTGCGAAATGAAACTCGTTAGCACATTTGACGTCTTCAACTTTGAATGATTGGATATAAATCACGAAAAAACATAATAGAGCGCAACTCCTCTCACGTTTGAATGTTCATCAATGTGAAAGTGTACCACGTCACCGATAGGGGCGCGACGATCGCCCGGAAGGCTCCAGAGCGAGTATTCAGTTTAGATCACGGATCGCTACCAGGCTGAATAAACTTTTATCGTCTAAAATACGCGAATCATTAAAAGATGTGCCGTGTGTAAGAAAATAAATTAAAAGAGAATTTAAAACTGAAGAAAACCTGCAGCTTTAAATTACATATCAAAGTTTTCCGAAGTCAAAATTTCCGACAACTGGAATATAGTGATTAGATTAGATTAACACTCTTTATTGCACACCATACATTATAAAAGTACATTTAAAACGAGAGACTGAATGTAGAGAGTACATTAGAGTGAAAAAATACGTACTGTTGTAGATGAAGACAGATATCTAGTACAAATGCTACGAAGTTACAACATTAAATACTGTCATGCCTGGGTTCTGGGCTGGAGTAAAACGAAAACTTAGCAAAAGGAAATATGATTATATTAATGCGAATGAGGGTATACACAGAATATTTGATCCAAAATCGTAAGATCACTCTAAGTAAGCAAAGCTACTCCGCAGCTTCCTTACCTGAGAGCAATAGTGACAAGTGGTAAAGTCAACGTACAATAACTAGAGTGAACAAACCGGAAACGGAAATAATACCACCGGAACTTTTCCGAAGTCCGGAGTTATGCGAGAAAAAATCTTACAACACTAATAAAATGACTGAATTGGCTCGAAAACATGCTGAATCCTAAATGAACCGAACCGGAAACGGAAATGGTGCGGATTAAGTTACTTAGGTAACTTAGAGACACCAGAGGAGACGATGCAGCAACGCCAACGGTCGAGCCAATTCAACCAAGTTTACAAATGCCCAAACGAGCAGTCTGGAGACGGAAATGGTATAAACAAAATTCATCCAGTATTTAGGTAACACATGAAAAGAACCCTTATGTACTATGCGGGTGTCTAATTGAAGCGTAAAATTATAAAAAAAATCATAAAGCACAAACAAATCATACAGCGAAAGCGGAAATTGCACCGATCTTCACCCGATGCACTTTATTAATTTAATTTAGTAAATCGCCTCGCCGAGTGAATAGCCGCTCAGCTGCGAGTAGGAGAAAATGGATCCTCTGATTGACGCGTCTCGGCGAAATGGGAAATTGACGGCCAGCAGGCAGTCCAAGGGGAACACACGAAATCTATTTGTCTCTTACGGGGATGTGCTTCCCAATAATAAAGGGCGTTTCCAAAGGCTGTAACAACAGAGGAAACCAGAACTTTATCGGGTGGGTGTTTGAACGGCGGACAAGAATTACTATTCATTGAGCAGCGCAACCAATTCTAGGTATAGTGAAGGACTTACCCCGTGTCCCGTAGATATACCGACACTAATATGCACAGCTCACTCTTAAAACTGTAAATTACTCCATATTTCGTCCGAGAATTCTGCAGGATCGACTAGCGTTTGAAATGATCTCACTGACTTCCGCTTTTTGACCAAGTACCCCCAACTCAAGAAATACGATTTGTCTTGAGCAATTTCAAAACGCCTAACGCCATCTATGAATTTGTAACAAAGGCATGACAATACAGTCAATTCAATTCAATTCAATTCAATTCAAATATTTTTATTCATTGTAAAAACAGAATGTTTACTTAATGAACGTCAAAGTTGTTAGTTTCACAATTAATGGATTATGTGGAGAAGAAACTAACAAAGAAACTCCACATTTATTCTTTTCAAAACACGTTTTAACTTAATTAACAGAGTTTTCAACTTAAAATATTAGTCATGAATGTGTTGAACACTAGTCACAATCGTCCTTTAAATAATACTAATCTACTGTTTAATGCCAAACATCTTTGTCTTCTAAGTAATCCTTGATGTTATAGTAAGCCTTTTTGCACAGAATGTGCTTAACACATTTTTTAAATCGCGTTGGAGGTAACTCTAATATATTTTGAGGAATTTTGTTGTAGAACCTTATACAGTGCCCCATAAAGGATGTGTTAACTTTTGCAAGTCTAAATAGTGGAAATGACAATTTATGTTTATTTCTAGTATTAAAATTATGGTGGCCACCAACATTTTCGAAGTCTGATATTTTTTCTAACGTACATAATATTTTCATAAATGTATTGACATGCAACTGTTAAGATGTTGGTTTCTTTGAAGAAATCTCTTAGCGAATCCCTACTACCTAACTTGTAAATAAATCGGATGGCTCTCTTCTGTAAGATGAAGATCGTCTCAATGTCTGCTGCCCGACCCCACAGTAGTATGCCGTAGGACATAATACTGTGGAAGTAACTAAAATAAACAAGCCTAGCAGTTGCAACGTCAGTGAGCTCTCTAATTCTTTTGACTGCATATGCTGCAGAACTAAGCCTGTGTGCTAGTTTTACAATATGAGGACCCCATTGCAATTTTGAATCGATTGTGATGCCTAGAAAAACGGTATCTTCTACAAATTCTAGTTTTTCTTTTCCGAGTACAATGTTGTTTTCAACTAATCTTACGTTTGGTAAGGTAAACTTTATACATTTTGTCTTTTTGGAATTTAGAAGCAGATTATTTGCCGTGAACCAATCCAACACACGCGAGAGAGCATCATTTGCATCGTCAAGATTATTTTCTTGTCTCTTAATTTTAAAAATAAGTGACGTGTCATCTGCAAATAATACTATCTCGGACATGTTTTGTACCATAAACGGCAAATCATTTACGTATACAAGGAAAAGGAACGGCCCCAAAATTGATCCCTGTGGTACTCCCATTTTTATTTGTGAACCTGTGGATTTTATACGATTTATGTCCGCTTTTTGAACCCTTCCTTTTAGATAAGATCTCATCAGTTCTAAACCTTTCCCCTTTACTCCGTAATGCTCTAGTTTTACCAAAAGTGTCTCGTGGTCCACGCAATCAAATGCCTTTGACAAGTCACAAAAAACACCTATAGCATCCCTACGATCCTCCCATGCACTATAAATATGTTTAACTAGCAAGACACCAGCGTCCGTCGTCGACCGTCCCTGCGTGAAGCCGAACTGCTGGTTATGGAGAAGTTGATAATTATTAAAGTGCGTAAGTAGTTGAACTAAAACAATCTTTTCGAATATTTTGCTCAATACGGGTAGGATCGAGACTGGTCTGAAATTTGTGGGATCATGCCTATCGCCACTTTTAAACAACGGAACGAGCCTACTGTATTTCATTAGGTCAGGGAATGAACCCTCACCTACACATTTGTTAAAAATTTTTGCTAAATGAGAAGCGAGGACATCTATTACTGAACTAACTATGATTACTGACATTCCCCACAAATCTTCCGTTTTTTTAAGATTTAGTAGTTTAAACGCTTTAATTACGCTATGGGGATTAATGAAGTCGAACGAAAACTCGTAACCGCACGAGGGGACATTGTCTTTTAATAAACTTGCAGCAAGATCAGGAGACGAATCTAAAGGAGCCGTAGTTTCAATTGGAACATTTGTAAAGAATTGTTCAAAGGCCGCAGCAATGTCCTCATTTGATGTTATTACTTTATCATCTATCTTTAGAGAAAATTCGCGATCTCCTGATTTGGCTTTACCAGTTTCCCTATTTATAATAGTCCAGATTGTTTTAGATTTATTTGAAGACTGGAGGATTTGTTTCTTTATATGTTCGCATTTAGCTTTGTGGCAGACGGCCCTGAATAATTTAGAATATAGTTTAACATACTCTATAAAACTGTGATCATATGTGTATGTTTTTTTCTCATACAATGCATACAGTGTGTTTCTACTTTTTCGGATGCCCGCAGTGGCCCATTCATTAAACCCTACTTTATTTTCATTGCTAGGTAATTCTCTTAATTTAAAAACATTTTCAAAATGAACTGAAACGACTCTAAAGAAGTCTTCGTAATGGGCGTTAGCATTTAGGGTTTTACCTTTATGAGCAGTTAAGCTACTTTGAAGATGTAATTTAAATGATTCTAGTTTTTTACTTGTAATTGGCCTGCATAGAATAACTTGCTTAGATTTTTCTGAATCTATTTCAAAGAGCCACGAAGATTAGTGGCATAGTCTCAGTGGCGCCCTCTATATTTTTTTCAATGTCGTGGAGCACGATGAAACCTAGCTAGATCGATAGAGGACAAAAAAGTAAACAAGAAATTATTAAAGTCACCATGTCCTAAAGTGGCACGTTTAGGAGTTATTGAGCTTTGAAGTTTGTATGGAATTTCCACTAACTGAGTTTCATCACTGAATTTGTCACTTGATATGAGTTTTCTCGGGGATTCAAACCTACTTTGATATTTTTTAAAGTCTGGGTAGCTATGTCTAGTAGGTACCTACCTACTTATATACATATATACATGAAATTATAGTATTATTCATGCATCCAATTCGTTCAATTCGATTAAAATTCAAAACATGTCAATATAAAACCTACAGTTTAATTAATATAGATAGGTTTAGGTGGTAGGTAGGTACCTATAAATAATGTAGATAGGTACATATCGCTAGAAACTTAAACCGCTGCTGTGTGTAAAACCATGTTCAACCATGTTTTTAACATAAATACCATTTCCTAACGTAGCGTAGTAGGTAGGCAATATCCAATAATTAGGTAGGTACCTTCATCTTCAGTTGGGCAAAGAAAGAACCTACGGACCTACCCACTGAGGTACCTACCTATTACAAACTTCTTTGAGATTAATCTTTTTGGTGAGTGGGTAAACTACTGAAGTGACGTTGTCAACATTGATTTATATTTGGAAAGTAAGTACCTCATTTGTTTCGTTTTCTTTTCATTTTCCAAAATTCAATCAAAGCATTTTGTTGACTTAGTAATTGGTTTATTGTTTGAAAAATGGCAGATTTATCTCGACAATGTTTTTTTTGTAATCGAAGTCTCGTAAGTGGACCTCGCCGAAATGGACATGCATGTGCGAATTTGTTCAAATCTGCTTACAGAAGAGTATTTAACTGCCCATCAAAGAGTAGTTATTTTCTATCAAGAAAATAACTGCAATCGCCAGGTTAGTTTAGTATTAGCAATGTTTAATTTTTAGTCAATTATAAGGTACAGACAACGGTATAAACTTGAAGAACGATGTGATGGACTATGGATGAACCAAAAAGATCAAAACCATTCCCTTACCTGATGTAATAGACTGTACTTGGACTTGGGGAATGAGGATATATGTATAAAAATGACTTCTGTCAGCCAATAATTACCTACATTGAAGTGACATATGTTTACTATGAAACCATATTAAACATAGAAACAGGGATTAATCATATTTTCAGGTCTAACTACCTAATTATTGTTTAACTGCTAATATTTAATCAGATAATGCTTATAACTAAACACAGCCACCATAAAACTTAATTTAAGTACAAATGTTTCTTCCGGTACCTACTTCTCCGATCAATAACTCGCTCACTGTTCGGTAGAATGATTTAATGATAAGTAATGCCTAATTGTATATTGTAATTAGTCTAGCAGCTAAGTGTAATTTGTAATTAAAATAAAGAAATATCTTGTGAATTTTCCTTTAAATACACTATTTTATTTATTTACCTGATAGGATTGATGAAAAGCAGATTTATAACTCTGGTAAAAGCTCCCGTAATACCCTCGCATTGTAAGCGGTATCTATAATAAACTGGGTGTTTTTTCTACGACTTATTTAGCAATTTAGTCAAGAATCGGCAACGAGTCACAGGTGCCAAGCATATAGTCCAGTATTTAGTGAAAATTGATTCAAAAGTTAGGTTTTATAAAAATCTCATACAAACTTCAAAACTCAATAACTCCTAAACGTGCCACTTTAGGACATGGTGACCTTAATAATTTCTTGTTTACTTTTTTGTCCTCTATCGATCTAGCTAGGTTTCATCATGCTCCACGATATTGAAAAAAATATAGAGGGCGCCACTATGAACTATGCCAGGCCCCATACAAAAATCTTCGTAGCTCATACAATTTGACCACTGTGATCTGACTTTAAGCAATTCACTGTGGAGTAATCAAAAAAATTGCAATCGCAATAGACGTTATCGAGACAAGTAGCAGTAGTTTCAGTAATCCTGGTGGGCTCTAAAAAAATATGGACTAAATTGAATGATTTAAAAATAATTTGTAATTTAGTTGTCAAAGGGGAATCTATTAGCAGGTCGATATTAAAATCACCACACACTATAACTTTCTTATTACTACTGGAAGCTACTTTTAATACATCCTCTAATACCGATTCGAATATACTGTAATCGCTGGTAGGGGGCCTGTATAAGCTTACTACAATGTGTTTAGACAATTCAACACAACACAAGTCAAATAAAGTTTCAACAAGGCTAAAAAATTCTTATATCTGCAAGGCTACGACACTGCTACGAAATCATTACTGTTACGAAACTACATTGTATCACTGCTATTCCGCTACGAAATCTAATGTTATATTTACAGAGACAGAGATAATGCTCCTACGACACTGCTACCAAATCATTATTGCTACGAAACTAGAAGAACAAGAAAGAAGAAATACATTTATTTACGACACTGCTACGAAATCATTATTGCTACGAAACTACATTCCATCACTGCTAATGTTATATTTACAGAGACAGAGATAATGCTACTACGACACTGCTACGAAATCATTATTGCTACAAAACTACATTCCATCACTGCTATTCTGCTACGAAAGCTAATGTTATATTTACAGAGATAGAGATAATGCTACTACGACACTGCTATGAAATCATTATTGCTACGAAACTACATTCCATCACTGCTATTCTGCTACGAAAGCTAATGTTATATTTACAGAGACAGAGATAATGCTACTACAACACTGCTACGAAATAATTATTGCTACGAAACTACATTCCATCACTGCTATTCTGCTACGAAAGCTAATGTTATATTTACAGAGACAGAGATAATGCTACTACAACACTGCTATGAAATCATTATTGCTACGAAACTACATTCCATCACTGCTATTCTGCTACGAAAGCTAATGTTATATTTACAGAGACAGAGATAATGCTACTATGACACTGCTACGAAACCATTATTGCTACGAAACTACATTCCATCATTTCTATTCTGCTACGAAAGCTAATGCTATATTTACAGTATAACATATGTTATATTTAATGTTTATCACCGCTCCATAATGTTAAAATATTTTCTTAAATTGGTTGAGTAGTTTCGTCGATTACGTCCTACTCCTACATCCAAACTTACAATAATAAACACATTAATCTTTTTTATAAAAACACGATTTCTTAGAACACTTCTCAGAGTCGGTTTAAATAGTCTGTAGTAAACTAGTAACCAGGTTTTGAGAAATATTTTAAGGATGTGTTTATGAAGCGGTGATAGCCCAGTGGGGTAGAACAATGGACTGGGAAGCGAGACCCTGGTTCGATTCCCAGTGCGGGCATGTACCTATGACTTTGTTTATTTTGAAAGTTGCGTACATCTGCGAATTCGTTGTAACAATACCACACGCTAATGTTAAGAAACACGTCGTGAGGAAACCCGCGCCTTGGTTGGCTCCGCACGTATTGACTTGTCTTTCCTTTGGGTTAGGCGGACTAAGCTGTCAAGATGGTATAGATGCTGGGCAACCCTACTCGACCTAAAAAGCAATGTCCCAGGCACTGCAGCGTCCGAGTCGTCCCTTCACCCATCTAGTGTGAGTGAAGGTGCCACTGGACGCTGTATAGATCATCTCATTACGCCCAAAGTTGGCCATTATTTAGAATGGACCTTCAGAATTCACTGACCATCCGCGTGGAATTCAGCGATAATAATCTTACTATCGCTGAACGCGGGTGAAGCCGCGGGCGTAGCTAGTTAAAAATAAATGTTGAAGCAACGACGGCCAGGCGCAGATACAGGGAGAGGCTGCGAATAAAACAAACATCGCTAAACAAAGGCAATGTTTGCTATTACATCGCATTGTCATGCTAATCCATGAATTGTAGTTCTATGAAATGGGGCCAAGGTGGTGGCCGCCACCAATTCACCGTAGTCTTAACAAAACCACGCGCGCATTATGAAAAAAATTTCGTGCGGAAACCCGCAGTCATTGGGCTCCGCAACCTGTCTTCTCATTATCCTACTTCCTACTAATATTATAAATGTGAAAGTTTGTGAAGATGTTTTTTAGTCAATCACGCAATAACGGCTGAACGGGTTGACATGAAACTTGGCGTAAAGATGGACAAAGACCTGAATTGAGACATAGCATACTTAATATCCCGGTAATGCGTTCCCGTGGGATAATATTTATTTTAAGTTTGAAATAGATGGCGTTGCGCGAGCGAACCTAGTGTTTTAAAAATAGATGGAAGAAGAAGAAGAAGAAGAAAGACATTTATTATACCAACAAGATACATCACAGAAACAAAATAAGCACATAAGTAACATAATATGCACAACACAGAAGGAAAACTAAATACACAACAGACAAAACGAATAAATAAAACAGGACTATAGATGTAGCCTGTGGCGTATCTACATTGCCACAAAAGGCAGCTGACTCAGCGTTGTGCTGAGGAAATGATCCCTCAGCGCTGATTTTCAGTCAGTGCCTACGTTGGCGTGCCTAGATGGCGTTATGCAGGAATCGTATAAACGGATTTTGTGTCTGTACGAAGGTCGCCGGGGCAGCTAGTATGTAATAATATTGATGTGAAGATTTTTTATTCAAATAAATACAGAAAAACACATAAGTTGTGTTTCTGCTAAGCTGCATAGCACTTTATATTTTACATTACTAACTTAATTCCGGATTCACTTACACTTGCTTTATTGTCGGAAGAAGGGTTTCGCTCTGTATCGCAGAGCTTAGTCATGGAGAGTAGAGACGGAGCTCGCGTCGTCGGTTGCAACAAAGAAGTTTCGACAAAAAAAACAAGTACCTATTGTAAATAAAACTGTAGGTACCCTACAAAATATTTTAACTTTTTAGTTTATATTTTTGTGCATAGTTTTTTACTCAACCTGCTTTCCATCTCTCCCTGTTCCCAGCAATATGTATAATGAGCAGACTAAATTGAAAGCATGGTAAACTACTCCAGCTACAATGATGTCCCAGGCACTGCAGCGTCTGAATGGTCGCTGGTGATAGGTGAATCTAATACGGAGTAATAAAAACTTTAGAAACACTCCATAAACGCCGTATAAATAGTTTGTGGCATTTACTTTGCAAAGGAGACTTACCGCAGACAATTTATGCTGCGTTTGTGGAGTGTTTTAAGGGAATCGTGTTTTATAAATATATGACAAATATAGATCTCTCTTGGTCTCTACATCTCATAGGTCAAGGGTTGCGAACCCTTATGTATGGCCCCTAGCAAAGTTAAAGGGCCATGTCTTATTTTTGTGACAAATAGGAAAGTGAAGTTATCTTTACTTCTGTATTATTGTCGTAATACAACATATGACAAACTGGCACCCACGATATGGGGTCTCCTAGCGTGGGTGCCGCTGGAAAATGTACCTAATTTTACTTTACTTTTTTTACTTTACTTTAAGAAGTGAATCTTTACTTATTTTTTTTAGAAGCTTTATAAAATAGGGAAAAAGAATAAATCCGTGAGAAGATTTTTTCTTGAAATCGACAGTAATGCAATCTACGGCAAGGTTTCATATTTTAAAGATGTTAAATAGTAACTGGAATGACAGAAAAACCTTTAACTGTAATATTCAACAAGTACAATATTAACCTAACAACTGCCCTTGCTAATGGGATGTAAAGCTGGTCTATACCAACTTGGACACAGATCTGTGACACGGCAGATAAGCAGTTAAGTCTTACATCTCATACCTAAGATGTAGTAATAGAGTACAAAATCTTCTTAGACACAACAATGTATTTACAACTACAATGACCTACATTTAAAGCTAAAAACTTAACACTAACAAATAACTTTATTTCCTAAATAATGTCACTCCTTTCGGCTTCAGTCGATCGCCCAATATCTTCTGCCTCTCGTCCTCTTTGGCCTGGAGAAGTCTCTTCTCTCTCTTTTTAGCGAATTCGAGTTCCTCTGTCAGTTCTACAATTTGAGATGCGAATTTCTGCTGTTTCAGTAGTCTTTGTTTCTGTTTTTGCTGTGAAATAGGAATAAGAATCATATAAAATTTTGATATTCATATTTTGTGACTTTTGGGTGTTCTTTATTTCAATTACATAATAAAATTATTTGCCTATTTGAAACTTCTAAAATTTATCTGCCTTATTAAATATAATAGTTTCACTTCTAACAATGTTGCGGAGAAACATTCCAACCCACAAAAAGTACCTTTGGCGAAAATTGCTTTTTATGTTTAACATTGTTATGTTCCATGTTTAATATTTTGTAATCCCTATAATATTACGATGTCTGAACAAAAGTATGAAACAAAACAATGTCAAACACAAAAAGTTTTTTTCTCCAAAGTAATTTTTTGTGGGTTCGAATGTTTCTGCCTAACAAGGTCCAATTAGAAGTACCTAGAACTATTGTATCAAATTAAATTTACAAAAAAAATGGTATTATTATTTTTTGTCAATGGTTTGCTTACATACAGGATCAGCCCTATTTTTAAAAACAAGATTCCTCTAAAACACTCCTCAGAGACAGTTTAATTAGGTAATCTGTGGTTACGTCTTTCTCGCTCTGAGGATTGATTTAAGAAATCGTGTTTTAAATAAGACCATAAGTATTGACACCGAGGTATTGTTTATTTACCAAGAGTGGTGTAGGCCTGCCATCTAAGAAAGTGTAGTCTGGGCCATCAGTGAGGAAGCCTTCGGCGTTGCGATTGTTCGGAAGGCCCTTCGCTACGCGCCATTGTTTTGTGTTTAGCGCCGGTGAAGAGCCAAAGACACGAACTGAAACTGGGTAGCCCCAAATAAACTATTATCTATAAGTTTCTATTTACAGATACAGCCGTTGCAGTTACTACTTACGTTTAGACAATGGAGAAAAGAACGTGTTCTTTGCGAGGAAATTCATTGTTATTAAGTTTTTAATAGATCGAAGGCAAAGAACCGAAAATATTTTTAGGTTAGGGATTACCACAGAGCACTCTTTTATTCTGCTCTGCAGTCTGCACTCTTAACTTGACCTGTATAATCTGTGAAGTGTGAAAGGCTCAAAAGGACTAGTATCCAGAGCCGTTAAACCTATTATAAAAAAAAAAAAATATTTGTTGTTTTTTTTATTAGATGACAGTGCTCCATTGCAATGACGCATTCACATACTGACCATCATATGAATCACAAAAATAGTCTGCTTTAATCACGCTGTAATAGTAACTTCTACTCAACACAATCACAGTCAATTAGTCTAAATTAATCAGTATAGTTACATTAAAAACACAAGTGATTACGAGACGCGCCACCCGTCCATCTACTCCATCAGCATAACGTCGTTCGGCATCCAAAACCGCGAAATTGACTTTGACTAGAAAATCTCCATCTCCATATTCTCCATAATCTATATTATTATGTGTCTGAACGTTAGGTCCGGAAAACAAGCTGCATCTTCTTATGATAGGGTAATCCCCAGATTACATGTATAGTTTCCTAGTCAGTGTTCTTATTCCACAGAGATAGTATGTATATACCGACTAAAGGGCCACATACAGTGGAATTCCGTTTCAAAATTTCGATTCGGAATATCCATTCGAGATTCCGAACGCAGTAAATTCAAACAAACCTGTGAACCTACCACATACTACATCCAGTAGTACTCTTAGCTTGATTCGGAATTCCGCATGATAGCCTGTGCGTTTGGATTTCCGTACGGAAAAAAGCCGTTCCGTACACAACTCACAACGTATTTTCTTCTTCTTAGCAAGATACAGCATAAATGTAATGGCAATCAGAAAATTGTAATCCATTCGCTGAAAAAAGGGTTGGAACTCAACAGCTAACGTCTTTAACTGAGCATTGCTATTCCGAACGGAAGTAAATGCAATTGTGTGATGTATTACGGAATTCCGAATGGATTTATTTCGAATCGAAAGTCCGAAACAGAATTCCGACTGTATGTGGCCGACCTTATCACACGTTCATTTAACATTTGTTTCATTCATTACAGTGATGCCATTTCAATAAATTTTTAGCAAGAGTATAAACTTTTTAGACCGTGGGAGCCATTTGTGAAAAAATATTTGCCTGGCATACTTTAATTTGTAACTGTTTTAATAATATCCTTAGATACTCAGTAATTATGATAGGACCCCGCTGCAAAAATGCTGTTTTTATAATTACATTTTTATTAAAAATTACACATAAACTGTGAGTAATTGAACGTTACAAGTAAAACTAGGTGTCAATTTCAAAATCTAGATAATTTTTGGAGAAAAAATGGACAAATAAACCCCAAACTTGGTCTTTTCAAATAAGTTTCTTAATTAACAGAGTTTACAATTAATTATTCTAAAACCTAGTACTAATGCGTTTAACTGGCTTTAATTCCAAATCTTTGCCATCTAGGTAATCTTGTTATAGTCGTAGCACACACTTTTTGAACCGCGTTTCTGGCAAGCTTATTATATCTTCAGGGATCTTATTGTAGAAACTTGTACAAGGCCCATAAAGGATGTATTAACCTTTGCAAGCCTATCTTGGGAACAAAAGTTTATGTTCATTTCCAGTATACATATATGTGTTGCCTACCTACAGTTTTAAAGTTGCTGCTGCCCGACCCCACAGTAGTATGCCATAGGACATAATACTATGGAAATTACTAAAAAAACAAGCCTAGCTGTTGCGACGGCCGGTAATTCCCGGATTCTTTTGACTGCATATGCTGCAGAACTAAGCCTACTTGCCAATTTGTCTATATGAGGACCCAATTGAAGCTTTGCATCAATTGTGATACTTACCTAGAAATACATTTTCTTCTACAAGGTCTAGTTTGTCAGTCCCCAAAATAACGTTGTTGTCAACTATTTTGACATTTGATAGAGTAAACTTTATACATTTTATCTTTTTTGAATTTAACAATAAGTTATTAGAAGTGAACCAGTCTAGTACGTGAGAGAGAGAGAGTATTATTTGTATCGTCAAGGTCATTTTATTGTTTCTTAATTTTAAAAATAAGTGTCATCTTCAAATAATACTATCTCTGACATGTTTTGAACCATGAACGGCACATCATTTACATAAACGAGGAAAAGGAACGGCCCCAAAATAGATGTTTGGCACTCTTATCTTAACTTCTGACCCTTAGGTTTAGTTCTATTTATATCAGCTTTCTGAACCCTCCCTTCTAAATATGATCCCATAAGTTTTAAGCTGTTCCCATTTATTCCGTATTTTAATTTTAAGAGAAGTGTTTCATATTCTACGCAATCAAATACTTTCGACAAGTCACAGAATACGTCTATAGCATCCTTGCGACCTTCCCATGCACTAAATATAGGTTTAACTAACACGACACTAGCGTCTGTCGTATAGCGCCCTTGCGTGAAGCCGAATTGCTGATCATGAAGAATTTGATAGTTATTGAAGTGTGTGTAAGCAGTTGACCTAGAACTATCATCTCGAATATATTTTTTCTCAAAACTGGTAGAACCGAGACTAGTCTGAAATTTATGGGATATTGCTTATCCTTCTTGCCCTTAAATAAAGGAACGAACCTACTATATTTCATTAGGTCAGGGAATGTACCCTCATATAAACATTTGTTACAGATTCTGGCTAAATGGGGTGCTAGGACATTGATTACTGAGCTAACTACTGTTACCGACATACCTCACAAGTCCTCTCAGATTTAGTAATATTTAAGTCTTTTAACTTACGATATGGGCGTTAAACGAAAAATCTTGAACGCTTGAGGGGACATTGTGTTTCAAAATCCTTGCAGCAATAGCAGGAGAATAGTCTAAAAGAGCCGTCGTTTAGACTATTCAGTTGTGTACAAATTTTATTGGAAAATTTGTACACAACTGTTCAAAAGCCGCAGCAATTTTATTTCTTATTTGAAGTTATTAATTTATCATCTATTTTGAGTGAAAATTCGCTGTCTCCTGATTTGGATTTACCAGTTTCCTTATTTACAATAGTCCTAATTGTTTTAGATTCATCAGAAGATTTAAGGATTTTATATGCTCGCATTTTGCTTTTTCAGTTATACATAATGTGTATATTTTTTTCTAATTAGGTAGTGAATAAAGTATATCCCTACTTTTTGAAATGCCGGCGTGGCCCATTCACTAAATCCTATTTTATTTTCTTGGCGTGAAATTTTTTCCAATATAATTTTTACTTCAAAACTATCTGAAACAACCTTGAAGAAATCTTCATATAGAGCATTACCATTATGATTTTTATTTTTTTGAGTAGGTGAGGTACTTTTTAAGTAAATTTTAAATATTTCTAGTTTTTTGGTTGTTATGGGCCTGCAAAGTATATCTTGCTCTGATTTTTTTTAAATCTTCTTCAAAATGTACAATTTGACCACTGTGATCTAACGTTAGGCAATTTAGTGTAGAATAATGCGAAAATTTACAGTCACAGTATCCATTATCAACGCAGGTGTTTTTTAATTCTAAGTACAAAAAATACTGCCACTTTGACATGTGCCGTGGTCGTAAACCATCACAATAACCCTTTACATTTGTTGACGTACTCTATGGGTTTGGAATTTCTAATATCATCCGTTTAGTTAAGGGTTGGGGGTATGAGGGTGGAGGTGGAAATCCCTCTTCTCAGAGCTCAATTTAGTATTTAAAAGGGAATCTACCAGTAAGTCGACATTAAAATCTCCGCAAACTATAACTTTCTTACAGCTACACTATAAATCAACTATAGTCACTCCCCGCCAGTGCCTATAGTTTATTTCAATAGGTACTAGAGGTTTATACGCTTACGACAATGTGTGCAGCCAACATGACGGTTCATCTATACTTTTTCAACAGAAACTCTGCAAATATCTTTCCGTTCTTTATATTTTAAACTACTTTTTACTATAATCACGGATGCCCCGTGCAATGTAGACTTTCTATTGAAGCAACTCGCTGTTTCATAATAATGTACTGAAATAAATATTTAAGACTCTAGTAGCCAATACTCAGTGACACATAGTACGTCCACTCTATATTGTTCTAAGAACAATTCTAATTCTGTCAATTTACCAGAAAAGCCATCCTGTAAGTTTTGGTTCGCTAAGATAAGTTTTTTTAATAGGGCTTTTCTGTTGTCTGGCCTGATTGTTCAAATCAGTCAAGCTTAACCTACTTAATGTGCTAGGTTTTTAACAGCTTCAGAATACAGAGGTTTGCTAGTAGAACTTATTCTACAGTTTTTATTGTTAATTGCTCCCTGTTTTATTGTCTTAACAATATTGGGGTCATAAATATTGAATGCCAATAATTTGTGAATCTGTCGCTTTGAAGACAAGGGCACATGCAGTGTGTCCAAGGTGTCCCTAGTCAGTACCTACAAATAAATATGTTTCAAACACATACAGATATAGCACTGGCAGGATCTGACACTTTCAGTTAGAGACTACAATACAAGTGCAGAAAAAAGGTCCCTCACAAAGGCCTAGTCTCTTACTTTAAAAGTTTTTAATAATTATTTACACAACTAGGGCCGTAAAATAAACAAAGGCCGATATCGCAGATGTTTAATGCCCGAACCGCAGGCGAGGGTCATAAAATATGCGATAGAGGGTTTTCTATTTTACAGTCCGTGTTGAGTACACAATTTTATGTCGTCACTTGGCCTCAAAGTGGGTGCGTAGCGTGCGGTAGCGATGGGCCGAGTCACATATTTTTCAACTCGAGGAGCTCGAGTTTAAATAAGGGCTGACTCGAGCAGCAGCTCGAGTCAACTCGAGTCAGCGTTGTCTCAGCGCGTACACCGCCGTCATGTTGCGCGAGTCGGTCGGACCTGACACCAACGCGGTGGCGGTGGCCGTCCATACAAACGTCCATATAAATAGTTCTGCAGTAAATGGATATGTAAGGACCGCCACCGCGTTGGTTTGTTTCATCCTTACGTTGATACTGTAGCCCGAGTTGCATGTTTTATTTTATTTTATTATTTTATGTTGTACCGTTCTCACTCTGACACACAGCTCGGTCGCATAGTACTGACTTACTCAGCCACACTCGCGAGTCAGCTGGCTCGCGCACACCCGGCGAGTAAACTCGGTTGACGGAATTTCCAACTCGAGTTTCCTCGCTGGCAGCCCAACTCTAGTAAATTGACTCGAGTTGCCCATCGCTAGCGTGCGGGAAACCCCGCTTTTTGGCCAGGTGTGGCATAAAGATTATTTTTGTTTGCATAATTTGGCCCGCACGTCGCCAGCCCGTTGTAATGCGGCCAAGGAATAAATAACTTTCAGTGAGACCTTGATTTTTCTGACTTTTTTTCGTTGATAAAGTGGCAACACTGACTGTCTGATTCATCATGGAATGGATTCATCCGACTCATCATTCCATTCACTCACCACACACACACATTCATTCAATCAAGTTCAGAACAGAAAAGTAAACTCAACTCAAGATCGAGGTGTAAGTCGTCATCGAATTTGTGCAATAATAGGTACATGAAAAATCAATAAATCATTCGAAATTAGTGAGTGTTTCTCTGTGTTTTGAGTTCGGACATTTGTTACGCTTCACCTATTGGCGCTTCAAAGAGGTGAGAGGATATCGCAGGGAAACAGATCGATCATTTGTTGCGCCATTATCTAGCACTTTCTGCAGCATTATTAGTAAAGTTATTCCTGATGAAACACCTGTAAACATTCAGGCACCTTGATAAAATGTAAAGTAGGCCAACAGCAACCCGGTACGGAAAGCCGTACCTACCTAAATAGGTATTTGTAATGTCCTTGCTGTCAAATTTCACTACATACTGAAAGTGAATGTTTGTTTGGCTCATTATAGCTTCGGTCACTCACAGCGACTAATCGCTGCGAATGCCTACTCGCCGCGAGTATTCGCTGTGCGTGACAGGCTATTCGTTGCGAATAGATTCACTCGCCGGGAGTTGAAGTTGCCGCGACTAGAATTGAGCATGTTAAATTTTACTCACTGCGACTGACAGAACAGACTGAAATTCTCGTGTAGAACTCACTGTGTGTGATAGGCAGGCAGCGAATTGTCGCTGCGACTATTATTCGCGGCGAGTGCACTCGCTGTGTGACTGAAGCAAAAGTGACGCATTCTAGAAAGTCCCATAAGATAAGGAACCTTTGATAAATATGAGGTTCAATGTACACACAGTGCACTATCTTGATTCTAAAATACACCATCTGAGAATCCTACCGAAAACACAGATTGTAACGCCCCTTATCTTAGTTCCAACAAAATTGTTTTCATTGTTTCAGAGACGTCAAGTGATTCATCACTGTAAGTCACCGGTGTACCTGCAAAAACGGCTACCGATAAAATAAACACCAAAGAGCAACCAAATTACAACACAATGTGTATGTATTACTGTTCACTTTTCTTGTAAGTTAGTCTAAAACAAGTGCTTCTCTACTCCACAGCCGGAAACCGTGAGAATGTGGCAGAATCCAGGAGTTTACCCGGGCGGAGGTGTTTATTGAACATTTCTTTTTTTGCTATTGTGTCTTGGCTCCTTAAGTCCAATTTTAGTGGAAGAAGACTTGGTGCATGCCATACAATACACAACTCGCGCTTTGAAAGTAAAAGTAAATTGTGAATTTTTAATAAACGTGATAAAATTATGAACATACTTCAAATACAAAGAAAATTTTTAGGTGAAGTGGGACTTGAACCCACTCCTCTAGCACACCAAACCAGCGCTCTTACCAATTAAGCTTGTCCCAACAATGTGACATTTATTAGGTACATATTTCAAATCCGCATGGTAAATATGTTATTATGTAACCTAGGATTTTAAGACCTACAACTTTTATTTGAGTGACTCTGTTAATTTGCATTCAAGTGGGCAATGTTTTTGACAATTAATAAGCTCTTAGTCTTCTTTCACTTGAAATGGAATAAGCTACACTGTTTAATGTCACACCCAGCACTTTACACCACTTTCTTCAGTTCTTCATCTGTGGTATTGCATTATTGTATTCCTTTCAGTTTTGTGTTGCTAGGCTGTGCTACCACAGTCTTAGCTAAGGCATAACACCTCTTTCCGAAATCCATGTATTCTCCACATTGTTACAGTTATTTTTTCAATTGAATAGCAGAGAAATCAATAGGAGAAATGGAGGTACAAAACTGTATCTTGTATTGTGTACAGGAACATTTCTACCTAAGGCTTTCTAAGCCGATAGGGTGGCTTTCTTTTGGAAGACAAAATCTAAACTTAAATACGTAATATTCAAAACATCTGAAACTCAAACAAGCATAGCGCTGGTTTATATTTAAACTCCATGTCCTAAGATTGAAGAAAGTTCTGTTGCAAATATTTTTTATATTTTAGTAACACAAAAAAAATTATTGATTTCCCAGCAATATTTATGGATGAAGTCGGTAGTTTTGGTTTTCTGAATGACTAGTTTTCAGGTCGGGCTTCAGTTTCAGTTTCTTCACTAATGCAATAGTGAAAAAGCATATCTTTGATGTTATTCCTGAACCAATGTGATTACTTTCTGTTCTTAGGTTACAGGCCTGGTAGGTGGATGTTGTTCTAGTCTTTCACGGTGTTAGATGTACTATAGTTAATTTAAGAAAGGGACTGAATGTCTATTTGCATCTTGCTCACACAATATCTTTTTCTTCAAGTGTCTCTCCATCACTGGAGGTTGGCACTCATCTCTTTGCAACACTCTCTGTTCAGTGCCACTCTGGACAACTATTCCGCGGTTTTTCCACCGTTCCACTCTTTAAATATAGATGGCACTATTGTATGAGCGAAAGGCGAATAGTTGTCCAGTCCCTTTCTTCAATTATAAGTGTTGTTATAATTTAAACAAAACTGAGTCCTAAGCTTTGTTCAGTGTGTCATTTCTACTACCGTCCTATTCCAAGGTTTCACTGTTTTGTTGTTGCATGTGTGGTCTAGCCTCTTTTACATACAAAAATGTAAGTACGTATTACCACAGAAGTATTACTATGGCCGTTTTGCCACTGCCTGGCGCTGATAGAACTGAGAAAAAGAACAGAATTAGTCTCATAAAAATTCAAGTCACTTCACAAAAATAAAATCTTATTTTCGTAGTCTGTAGAATTCTAAAAGACCCGATCGGGCCAACATAACAATGGTTTTTAATTGTTATTTTCAAGGTAATAATCCAAAAATTTTATCTTAGGATTATTATTAACAATGAGCCCCGCACTAGGAAACTGTATCGCAGGGGCTCGGGTACACTGCACAGTATTAGGTTCAAGGCGCCTTAGCGGGCTAAACCAAACCCGTAATACGTTTTTGCAAAAAGTTAACCTAATAAATACATCTGAATAATGGTGATAGCTCTTTTTAGAACCTAGGTACAATGTTGAACCTAGAGTCAATAACATAGAACATCGAATTCCGCTAAAACGGCTAATTTTGGCAATAATGCTTTCAAGTCCTAGGTCTCCGGGCCGGCAAACGGAAATACGCCCTGTTTTAATTATCTTAACATCTTAACATCAGAACAAAAATCCTTCATAACTTTCACATGAAGCACAAACCGCTGCGACCGTGTTAATAAAATCACTACATTATTGCGCTTTTCGTTGTAATTATTATGTACCTACTGTGTATTGTAACATGTAACAGGCGACATAATTGTAACTAGGTGCAGTATGAGTAGTATGTCGAATTCAGGCGAACTGCTTATCTTGTTAACAGTATTGATTGTAGTTGTCACTGGGAAATAAATAGATATATTTCATTTCATTCAGCTTGGTTCTACATGTAAACAAACAGCAAACCGTTTATAGAAATCGTTAAAATGCGGGAAGCTATAATTTGCTCGTATTAGGTAATTTCTTGAACTGATTTATTTATTTATTTGTGTGTTGAATTAATGACCTACGACAAACAAACAACTTACATAAGCAGCCTATATACGTCCCACTGTAGGGCACAGGCCTTCTCTCAGGGAGAGAGTATTATGGGCTTAATCACCGCCCATCGCGGATTGGCGATTTCAAGCGCTGAGGTATGTGAATAGCTCAGACACTCAGGTTTTCTCACGATGTTTTCCTTCACAGTTAGCGAGTCGAGTGGTATTACAACTTGATATAAATTATTGTTTTACGTATTTAATGATTTCTATCAACAGTATGCTTACATTTAGGGAAAACTGAATGAAATTAAATCTAGAAATACATCTATCTGTAAGTTTGTAGAGACTGAATATTATATTACCACAGTATTTGATCATGAAATTATACTGAATACACAATTAAAACCATATTCACATATTTTATAGGACAATCAACTCAAGAACTAGCTAGCTAGAAAACCTCTTCCCTAGAAGGTTTTTATTACGTAAATATTTGGAATAGCATTCTAATGCTATTTACCGTTTGGTCTATTCTAATGCTATATTCCATAAATTTACATGATAAAAACCGGCCAAGTGCGAGTTGGATTCGCGCAACGAGGGGTCCCGTACCAACATATACAACATTTGAATATTTTAAGCGTCTACCTGTTGCCGTTATTAATATCGAGCAAAAACGGCAACAAAAACTCACGTTGTATCAGAGCCCCCTTAAATATTTATTTTATTCTGTTTGTAGTATTTTTTTTGTTATAGCGGCAACAGAAATACATCATCTGTGAAAATTTCAACTGTCTAACTATCACGGTTCACGAGAAACAGCCTGATGACAGACAGACGGACGGGCGGGCGGAGGGACAGCGGAGTCTTAGTAATAGGGTGCCTGACCGTTTGGGTACAGAACCTTAAAAACCGTAGATTCGTTAATAAGTGACCACGTTAATTAAAAAGAAACTGGTTTTTACTTACGCAACGCTGTTTGAATTGGTGACGTAACTTGGTGACAATGACAACTCATATTTGTTTTGGAACATTTTCTATGCAAAGGTCTTACGATTGTTTATTTTCGTTGCTAGAACTTAACATATTTTAAATAAATTAGGCTGGCATGAAACAAATACTGTTTAAAACAGATTGCAATATTTTGCGGTACGGGATTTAAAATAGGTACCTTGGTTGTCCTATCTGAAACATAGAAAGAGAACACTTCTTTATTACATAATCATGGATCTGTTTGGAGTTTCTTTGTATGATATTGGTAATCTGCAAAAAATAATATTTACTTTCTTATTTATAAAAAACACGATTCCGAAAAAACACGAAACGATTTCACTAGGAAAAGTCGTAACCACAGATTAAATAAACTGCCTCTTAAGAGTGCTTTAGAGGAATCGAGTGTATTAGAACCAAATCCGCGCAATTGGGGTGAGTTTGCGATGGGCACCTAAGAACATTTTTTTTAATTATTTGTTATTTTGACTGAAGTCATAGTAGCAAAACCACTGGCTAACGGTGAAGGAAAACATCGTGAGGAAACCAGGGTGTCTGAGGTGTTCACATGCCTCAGCGCCTATGCGCGGTGGGCACGCGTGCAGATGAAGCCCGTACTCTCTGAGAGAAGGCCTGTGCCTTCAAAAAAAGAATAACTGAACTAATAATTAATAATTATTGTCACATTCCACGTCCCCGTGAGACCTGAATTATGTACGTCCTTGTGAAGTCAGTCATTTGTTTTACCTAATTAGTTTTCCTAGCTTATCTGTGGCCTAATTACGCTCACCAAATCCTGAGCGATTCCAATCGTCTAACTGTCAAATTCCATACTAATTTGACAGTTAAACGATTGGAATCGCTCAGGATTTAGTGAGCGTAATATAGGGGCTGATGATGTTTGGAGATTTTTTTATCTGCAAAAGTATTGGTACACTTACTGCGTATTATTACTACTCCATCTACTTTCTTGGCACTGAGTCAAGGTTAATTGTAGGAAATAAATCAATAGGAACTGGTGACTTTCTCCATGCGTAGATACTTCCTGAGTAATATATTTTTATAGGCAAATAATTGGAAATAAATTCGATTACTTTACGGTCTATGAGTTGATAATGACACCATAAATTTACGTGCGTTTTTGTTTCGATACGTGCGGACTTGAGGAGGATAACATCGTGAAGGAACCTGCATCTCCTGACGGGCTTGCTTAATGAGATAGAATACCAAAAGCGTAACGATAGAGATAGAACAAGATCATTTGCAATTTGGTGAAATTGGCTTCTAATATTAAGGGTTTTTTATTTTGAATAAATAAACCTATAAAAAAACATTTACTGATCGTCGTTATGATTTTACAAAGGTTTATCGAACGCATTATTTTTGTGATAATTATGATTGTCTAAGAATAGTCACTACAAATACAAAATAACTTAGGACTTCAGACACAGTAAAAAAAATAACCTCCCCCGAAATACTTATCGCTTCCACGACATTAACACCTATTTGGGCAATGAACTTTGATCCTTATCAGTTTGCAATTGTGAGCTATTTTTAAATTCGACTAGCCTAGCTGCACAATGAACACCATACGTACTCTGGAGGCCTCTGTTTTTGTAAAATTTGTAAACAAAAGAGCATTTAGATGTTACATAGTACCGTAACTCATTGCAACCTCGGGAAAAGCAAATAAAGAAATCTCACTGTGGACATTCAACGTTATTAGCTTAAACATAGAAGCGTTTGCTTCAATACGCCTACACACAGTTTTGTGGCATTCGCGGATATTTATCATTAGCTTAGCGGGTAAACTTGTGAATTTATTGAACACAGCACAGACCATATTACTTTGTGTCCATTATACTGTGTAGGTAGCTACAGTCCTTTTTCTTCTGGTGGCTCTTGCACTAGTGAAGATTGGCAATCAACTTTGCATATCTCTCTGTCTTTCCAAGGCGGAATTGTTCGACAGCATTGGCGATTCTAAGCCACTCGTAGGTTTCTCAACCAGGATTTCTTTCTCCGGTCTACGCGTCCCTCGGCAGCGACTTCTCCCATAATTATGAATTGAAAAAGACCATATCTTGAGCTACAATGCTTTTACTTCAATCGAAGGTTCCTTATAAGGTATATCATAAATGTGCATTGCTACAAAGTGCGCATACCTCTTGTTGTGCTGTTCATCAAATAGTGACGTGAGCATAACAATATGTATAAAAATAAAGTGCATTAATATTTATAACGGCTTACCTACTTAGCGTCATAAACCTTCCTAATTAAGATTGTTTTTGCCTAGGATAAAATTACACTAGGTTTTCAACACTGTTAAGAGAAATTATGTTAAATAAAGATGTTATTTAAATTTTTAAAAAATCGACGGATCGCAATCAATTTCGCATATTTATATACACTGCCTCGTTGGTCTAGCCGTTTAGCTACCAAAATATAGGTCGTGGGTTCGATTCCCACTGGGGGCCGCCGTACATTTGTACAAGTGGCTTTATTGATTTTATTGATGATTGAATTCAATTATTTTAGTAAAAATAAAAAAATAAACTCGCAAGGCTCCTCCCATACTTCCATAGGTTTCTCCCAGGATTTCTTTCTCCGGCCTACGCGTCTCTTGCTAGAGATTTTTCCCATCTTTCCAGTTGTACGCACGCCGGTTTCGGGTACTTTTTATCTTGCCCTTTGCTAATACATCCCCTATTTGATCGAAGTACGTCCGCCTGGGACGTCCCTTACCGGCCGTTCCACCCATATTCGCTCGATATATTTGTTTCGTCAATCTTTCTTCCTTCATCCTCTCCACGCCGGCGTGCATGCATGCAACGACTAAAGAATGTTGATGAAGCGAAAGAGATCTGTCAGGATCGTGGCAAGTGGCAGACCCTGGTGTCTGCCTAGGTACCCCTCCGGGATACAGGCGTGAGTTTATCTTACAATCCTGCCTCTACTGGTGGCTCTTTTACTAGCGAAGGTTAGCAATCGGTCCGCATACCTATTTATCTTTCTCTTGCGAGGCGGAATAGTGGCAGTGCGGCAGCACTCACGACTGGCTTGATCAAGCGGTCCAGACAGTTAGCATATCACCTGTTTTGAACAGTTCTAATATCTCTCTCTCTCCCTCTCTCTCTCAGTTATACAGCACAAGTTATACACTGAACGGGCCAAACTATGTCACGCCGCTGCCGTAAAAGTACAAAATAATATGTACCTACATACTTATTTTAAAAACACGATTCCTTTAAAGCAATCTTTAAATGCCCTTTGCGGCAGACTATTTGAACTGCGTTTAAGAACTGTTTTAGAGGAATCGGTTTATATTAATAACACCTTTAAACTATTCCATTGGATTAGAACACTTCATTGTACACACCAGAAAACAAAATACATTAAAAGGCAAACACACAAGTCTGGAACATATGTTTTCAAACACTGTTTAAAACATGCCAATCCTGATTCCCGCAGCGGGAATTCCGCTGAGGCCCGACTTGCTTTGTTTGATACAAACTGGCCTCAGTCTAGATGTTTACATGTTTGTGTTATCTTTGCCTGTTTATCATAGGGTGGCCCAGTTTAGACAAGCGCACATTATTATTGATTTATGTGAAAACGTCAGTCTCGGACATGTAGAAAGAAAAAGAAATAATTTGATTCCACATGAAAACAGGAGCGGAAGTGACAACCGATAAGTTTTTATTGTTGCAAAATGGCCCGTATTACAAAAGTATGTAGAGTGCATACGTGTAAATGATTGTGTTTTTTCGTAAGTGTTGTGTTCTTGTCCTCATTTTGCTAACGAACGGTGGTCGTTGTCGTCAGTTACGTGCTGTGGGAACCATTTATGTGTTTGTACAACCCGCAAGAGTTAACTTGAGACTTCGCTCGGATGACGTAAGCGCGCGGTACTCATTCTTTTCATCATTTGTCGAATTTTTCTTTTATGGTTGATGGGATTGGTTTTAATTAAAATTAAAAAAAATGTACCTAATACAGAGAAGTTTGTAAAGAGGCTCGAAATTTCACTGATGCCTGCACTTGCCCATTAGCTCGGTTGGGAGAGCGCTGGCACGGTTAGCCAGAGGTCGCGGGTTCAAGTCCCGGCATGGGTGGAATTTTTAGCCTCTAAATAGGTTTTAAAAAAAATCTAATAATCTTTTCAGTGAGGGCGGTACCTAATAAGCGCGGGGTCCGTGAGGAGAGCGCGCATTCCGCTCGAGTCTTAAGTTAACTCTTGCGGGTTTTCAGTAGTTACCTGTTGTATAATGTCTACTTAGAAGTAAAATGTATGTATAATCCACAGTGCACGCATGTAAAGGTTGATATGTTAACTTTTACATGCGTGCACTCTATTGAGTTATGTTACGGGCCTCGTTGCAACGCCAATAATAAATAAATGAGTATTTTTCATTTCAAATAAAAAGGATGTATAACGGTGTACAAATAGCTTAAATCTAACATTGGTAAAAATAACATTTCTCTGTGCTTGAACTAGGTAAAAAAAACCTGTTTCTTAGTGGCTGAAATTGACAATAAAAAAATCAAAATGTATGTAATTGTAGTAAAAACTACTTAAATTCAAGAGGGTTAATATTACTAATGTTCAATGTTTAAAGGTCGAGCTGCTGTAGGCTTTACCAACAAATTACAGACTTTAAATGAGTTAAGAGTCAGTTGTATTCCGGAATACACGCGTGCCCAACGTTCGCAATTTCAAGCAGTTAGAAAAATTACATAAAATTACTTAAAACTTACAATTTCACGCACAGCTCACGCCATAACTCAAGAGCCTCAATTTTAGCCTCTTAGGGCAAGTTTTATTAAATCCTACTGAGTAATATTAGGGGTTAAAGTATGAAATTGCCGTTTTATTGCAATAGGTTCTTTGAATTGACATAGAATCTTCATGGTTTGAGGTTTTCGAATGAAACTTTTTTCAAATGGTTGCTATGATGTTCTTTTTTTAAAAAATGTGAAACATTTGAATATCGACTTTCAATTGTTTTTGTTATTCAATTTAGACAAGAAAGATGGATACTGAGAAAATTCGAGTGATTTTTGAATACGAGTTCCGACGCGGACCTAACGCGGCAGAAACAGCCCGCAATATCAATGCTGCGTTTGGAGAGGGGTCTACTAATGAACGCACCGTGCGATTTTGGTTTAAACGCTTTCGTGATGGAAATTTCGACTTAATTAAAGAACGAGCCACGAGGAAGACCGCCCACACAGGTGAATAACGATGAATTAAGAGAGATAGTGGAAGCCGACCCTAGTCAAACTACCCAGGAATTAGCGGCATGGTTTAACGTTACCTTAACCACAATATTGACTCACTTGCGTCAAATCAATAAAATAAAAAAATACGAAAAATGGGTGCCTCATGATTTGACTGATCTGCAGAAAGAAACGCGTGTTGAAACTTGTGTTGCCTTGTTGATATTCAATATTCGATATTCAAATATTTCACATTTTTAAAAAAAATAACATCATAGAAACCATTTGAAAATAGTTTCATTCGAAAACCTCAAACCATGAAGATTCTATGTCAATTCAAAGAACCTATTGCAATAAAACGGCAATTTCATACTTTAACCCCTATTATATACAGGGAGTTTAAATACTAATGCCCGGCACCGAAGCTACGCTTTAAATAAAACTGCTTCATCACGAAATTTTGCTAGGATTTTTTCTTAATTAACGAGTTCTGAGTTCCGCTTTGCGTTGACTTCGCTGGCGCTATTGAAAACCCGAGACTTAAGGACTTACTTATAGAAGTATCTACTATAGATTTTTCTTTCCGTAAAAGTACAACGACGGACTTACTAAATAAGTAAAAAGTTACCTCTTCCAGAAAAAAAATCTATTTGATTTAACCGATTTTATAGAATCATAATGAATGTTACATAGCTTTTTTAAATAATAATGTAGTTGAATTCTAAAACTATAATTAAAAACATCGATAAGTTTGTCATGCTTACGTTATCTACATATCTACATGTACCTACTTTTTATCGATTTGTCAAGTCAATGCACCACATGACCACACTCCACCCACCCGTGCAAGTCTCAAATGTCGCACCCCTAAACCGCTTCGAAGCACTGCACTTTGAGCCTTACTCTTTCCAGCACTAAAACCAACGTCCTTCTTACAGATCAAAATCAAGGCGGCTACCCGCAGGGTGGTTATCCCCAAGGTGGTTATCCCCCTCAGGGTGGTTACCCCCCTCAGGGTGGTTATCCCCCTCAGGGTGGTTATCCCCCTCAGGGTGGTTATCCCCCCCAAGGTGGCTACCCGCCGAATCCAGGGTTTCAGCCGGGATATGGAGCAGGGGATTACGCCGGACAGGTGAGTTGGCTTGTAAATTTAAAATTACAAAAACGTAACGACCGTCGGACGGACGGGCGGACGGACAGACAGACAGACAAACGGACGGACGGACGATGGACAAGCATAATAATAGTATAACCTAAACAAGTGTGTTTATCAACGTTAAATATTTGCACCAGGGTTCCTCATACCATCATAGGGTAAACCAAAATCCCGTATAGATCTGAAAATAAGTATGTATTTTTGCTGAAGAGATGTTATCATGTTATAGAGGTTGGACATACGATGCAGAGGCGTGTACTTTCCTAAATCAGTCCTACAGGGACTTTTATCTATCACAGTACTTTTCCCACTAAGACAATGTATTGTATAAAAGCTAATTTAATTCTATTTATGTTTTGCTGACCTCTGCCGATAGCATTTAGTATTTTTAAGGTTAAGAAGATTACCTATATAATATTATGCCGTTGACCTGTTTTTGCACTTTTATTTCTTCTATGTTCTTGTTTTATTACAAAACAGACATAATTATACTTTAAGTTTTTAAATTTTTAACAATGCGTTTTGATGACTTTTCACAAATCTTAACACTTTTTGGATAAAGTGAAAAAATACCTTAAAAAAAGACGGGTTTTTGTAAAATCGGAAAATACCGGTTCTAAAAATTGTAATCGGTTCACATCACTATGGGGTTATGGGGTACGTCGTCGTCGCTAGACAGTTCACTGATGTGCGCGCACGCATACATTTATTGAACGGAAGCCGACAGGCGTTAGTCTAGTCTAGTCGCAGTGCAATTCTTGTAAGCATTAGACATCTTTGTCTATGAGACGTTTCGTTTGATGTGTGCGCATCTTCATAATTTTTGTGAAGCAATAGTCTGTCTTAAAACTGACGTGACACTAGTCTGCGCTTTGCCTAAAGGCAACTCGTAAAAAGGATCACAATAATTTTATTGTGTCCCCAGTAATCTAGTCACCCTTGACTGTCACGATCAGCAAGATAATATTATGTTATGGAATTATCGGTACGAAATTGCTTTCTGATGATAGTCTCACTACAATTAATAAGTCTTATTGCGAGTGCGTAACTTTTATTTCACTTTCCGATATTTTGGCAGCGTGTCTGCTTCATACCGGGTGGTCACCGGCAGACTGAGGCCACACTATGGCTGAGTTGGCGAATATAGTCGGTTATTGTAGTAAGGATACCTATCGGTGGTCCACCTTCAAGTTACTCATATATTTATATATAACTTGTGTTTCCGGCAATAAATGTTTCGGCACTTTCGCTTTCATCGTTTTAAGGGTTCCGTACCCGAAGGGTTAAAGTGATAGTTTCTTACAAAATTATAAAAGTCAATAATAATTCTAGATTGTAATACTTAATAATAATAACATGATTCATATACAATTCGACCAAATTTTTGTATATATTATAATTATTAAATTTATTTTCCAAATAACTCGTCAATTTTATACATATTTTTTTCCAATAATAGTCGCCGCAATTCAGGCTTGAATTTTTTTTTTTTTTTTTTTTTTTTCATTTTTTCATTTATCGTAAGCCATCGATTTTAGCTCGATAGGTAAGGCATTAAAGAGAATAGTAGCTTTATATTTTGTGGAGTGCTTTACGATATTAAGTCTGGGAGTTATTTGGCTAACTAAATCAAGTCTTCGTGTACTCTCTCGAATTTTTCTTTGCTCCGTGGATTCTATGCTATGGAGATTTCTTATGAGAGACATAATTACTACAAGAATGTACAATCATCGTAGTGTTAATATGCCGAGATTTTTTAAATGTGGGCGACACGACTCTCTGTGAAATGCCTAACATTGTGCGTATAGCCCGTTTTTCTAAAACAAAAACCCTATTTATATTTTGTTGATAGCTGTTGCCCCAGATCTGGATGCTATATCTTAGTTTTGATTCTACGAGACTATAATAAACCATCTTCAGACTCTGTAGAGATAACTCATCTCTTAGGCATCTAATTGCGTAACATGCTGAGCCTATTGAACTTTCTAGAGCACTAAGCTCTTCCTTCCAGTTTAGCAGAGTATCAATATTCACGCCTAATAATCTAACGGTGTCAACCACTTCTATTTTGTCCCCATCTAGTTGTACACTAATTGTGTCTTTATTGTTAATAATGTTGTATAGATAATGGTACAGAACCCTTCGTGCACTTGTCCGACTCGCACTTGGCCGTTATTTTTCTCAATATACGCTCTCACTACCTCCGGTTTCAAATCGCGCTAACAGACCTTATGGATAAGTTCAATTTTCTGTACCCAGTCATAAGCAAATATCTTGTCCACTGCTGGATGACCAGCAGTAGCAGGAGGTCTTTGAAGGCACTTATTTCTGTCCTCGGCCATCCTCGTCCAGCCTCCTCCGCCAGCAATTGGTCTCAGATCACAGTCCAGTGAGCTGACAGGCGTCCTACGCTGCGTTTGCCAGTTCGTTCTCCACTCGAGAACCTGTACATTTAAAATTTTCGTCATCACTATCATCATCAGCCGTTTGACGCCCACCGCAGGACAAAGGCCTCCTTCGTGGTTGTCATAACCATGAGGGGTTTTGCCATAATCGCCACGCTAGGCAGGCGGCTTGGCGATCGCAGTATGCGGTTGGAATCTCAGGAAGATGCTGCTGGCCCTCTCCTGGTGATTGATTTCCTTAGTCGCCTTCTATGACATCCACGGAAGGAAATGGAGTGACGCTATTCTTAATCCGGCGCCACACAGAATAAAATTAAAATTTTCATTGACATGCAAATTATAATTTGATACTTGATATAGCCATATTGACTTGGCGTATGCAAATTGTCTCTTTCACTGATTTTAAAGTACACTTACACTTGATAAGGTTAAAATAACTTGAGTGCGGGATATGAACTGCGTTGCGGGTGGGTACCCAAGAATGTGTTCAAAACTACATCTAACCCAAAAACTCTGAAGAAGTAAAGTTATCTATTCTGCATTCCTCACAGTTACTGATTGCGCCCATATTGACATTTACTAACGATCATTCGATATGTCTATATGAGTACACTAAAGCTGCGTATTCATAGGGCCGCATTTGTTGCACTAATTTTAAATTAATGGTGTGATTTCGTTACTCTTTGAGATCACCACTTAGACTAAATTGGCCATCGAGATTTGTTGGAATGTTCGGAAGATTCCCAAAATTGCATGTTCTCAATACTTAATCCAGAGAAGAGCTTCGCCAACAAACTGCTTTGCAGTTTGGCGAAAAAAAAACGTGTATTAAGCTTTTTGAAACTTATTAATTAATCTTTGAAAAAAAAAATGTTACTATCGTCTTTGTAAGGGCGATAATACACGGGCGGCAGGATGCGAACGACACGAGTGCCAATTGCAGCCGTCGACGCGGATATTCGTCGCTGACATGTCGGCGACTGCCGTCAACGAATGTCGACGGCTGCTGTTAGCACTGTCGTTTGAAACCGCCTATGTGTAAGCGCCCTAATTCGTAGAATCACGTCCTCCCCATATGTTACCAAGAGGGGTAGATCAAAATTTTAAGTTACATCCCCTAAGATAAAAAAATATAATCTTTACATGAACTTTTCTATGACCCCTGCACAAAACCACCATTTCTCAGTTATATTTACCGTTCATTTCGCTAGGTAACATACGGTGTAATGCCTATGAATAAGCTGCCTTTATCAGTATGATAATATTCACGTATTATCAAGTACGTGTGATGCCTCAACGTTCCAGTCTCAGTGATATCTTCACCAAAACGACATGTCGCAGGTGTGGTGTTATTCTTGTATTAAATCTTTTAATGAGATCGTTTAAAAGTGACAGTTAATAACTAACCTGCTACGTAAAATTATTTTCAGCAATATAGTCCGTTAGGTATATATGCTTCTATATGACGAGTTATCATCCTGATAAATATTCAACATGGATAAAACATCCGTTTTTGTCGAACAACCACGCCACAAATTACGATCTCTCTGTCATATATTTCGCGCACTTTGCCCATACTGAATATGTTATAAAATCTAAAATCATAGTGTTTTCATTCAAAATAACACTGAAACTGTGACTTAATGAACGTTACAATAAAACTACTTTATAAGTACAATTAAGACTCAGTGATATCTTCACCAAAACGACCATGTCGCAGGTGTGGTGTTATTCTTGCATTAAATCTGTTAATGAGATCGTTTTAAAGTGACAGTTAATAACTAACCTGCTACGTAAAATTATTTTCACCAATATAGTCCGTAAAAAAATATCTAATCTTAGTCTTTTCCTAAGTAGTCGCCAAAACGGTAAATTTTTTTATTGACTTATTCACCGATTACGTGGAAAACCAACAATTTAATAAGTCAGTCAAAATGTTTTTAATCGAAATAGCGCATAAACTGCGACTTAATGAACGTCAAAAGTTAAACTTTACTGATTAATTTTCATTTCAATAAAGGTTTTTTTTATTTGACTTTACTTTAAACATAATAGGTGTCCTTTTTATGACCTAGATCGTTTTGGAGAAAAATCTCTAGTCTTTTCAGTTTTGGTCCTTAATTAACAGAGTTAGAATCATTATTCCAAAACCTAGAATTCATCCTTTGAAATGGTTTTAATTCCAGACATGTTTGTCATTTAAATTAATGTTATTAATAATGTGATAGTACCCCTTTTGGCACAGAATGCTTTATACGTTTTTAGGGTTCCGTACCCGAAGGGTGCCAAACGGGACCCTATTACTAAGACTTCACTATCCGTAGAATCGTATAAAATGCCTCATACCTTGAACCTTTGCCAGCCTTACCCCCCCCCGGCTTCTCGTATACTTACAATCTGTTCATCATCATCATCATCTACTTGTCTTGCCTATGCTTGTCCACTGCTGGACATAGGCCTCTCCTATTGTACACCACTGAGCACGCTCCTCGGCTACTCTCATCCAGCTCTTGCCAGCCGCCCTGCGAAGATCATCGCTCCACCGAGTCTGAGGACGTCCTACACTACGTTTACCGATCCGCGGTCTCCACTCAAGAACTCGTCTACCCCATCGGTTATCAGTTCTTCGGATGATATGGCCGGCCCACTGCCAGTTCAGCATGCTAATTCGGTGGGCTATGTCGGTGACTTTGGTTCTCTGTCGGATCACCTCGAAACAATCTGTTAGTCTTCTGATAACAGGTGCCAATTCTTTTTTTTACTGAAAATTGAGGGTAGACAGAATCGATGCAAGTTGCTATCAAGAACAAAATTGAGTAGGACTTGGGCACTTATATTTTTTAATGTATTCTATATACGTGCCACTGCAGGGCACAGGCCTCTCTGAGAGAGTATGAGCTTAATTACCAGGCGTGCCCAACGCGCATTGGCAATTTCAAGCGCTAAGGTGAACACCTCAGACACTCAGGCTTCTTTTCGATATTTCCCTTCACCGTCTATGTATATTACTGAGTTTTTTTAGTTTTTATATGTATATTATTGAGAATTATGTGTATCTAATTTCCAGCCGGGCGGTTATGTGCCACCCAACCCCGACGTGGGCGAAGATGGAGAGGTCAAAGGGTTCGACTTTAGTGACCAGTCCATTCGGAAGTCGTTCATACGAAAGGTATGGCCAATTTTGAAACTAAAACTTGCGTAAGTTCATTCTTAACTTAATTCCGGAATAACTTCCTTGAGTTTTCGTCGAAAGAGTCCGATCAGGCCTTAGAGTCTAATACACACGTAGTTTTTCAATACAGTTATATAATCACGTCAATAGTTGTTATTTGCCTTTATTTGGTAGTCTACAAAGCAATAGCGTATTAGATTGTCTTGGTATAACGATAAAATAGGAATATTCTTTTCATCCCCCCATCTCGGAAAGAGTATTTTTGCTAACAATTTTAAGCTAACGCTCAGAATCCTAAGTTCTAGATCCTTCGCTTGCTCCGTCGCCAAAATTGAGTACACGGTTAAAAACCAACTTTGCACTCTTGTATAACAAGTTACTATTACTGTATACCAGAAACAGCAATGACAAAAGAAAAGATACAATCGCGAAGATCGCGCCAGGCGCCGAGTTAAATCGCATGGGCTATACCATTGGAATGCGATTTGTTACTAGACTACCGATCGTGTCAGTGAAAAACCATTACCTTAATATGACTCTAGTCTGCAACTGTGCATTTTAGAGACTCGCCCCCAGGTTTCGCTCTTATTCGAAGTGCTTGTGGGGTTCTTCATTTAAATGATAAATAAATAATATATGCACTTCCCAATGCTGTGTTTTATTTCATTGTAAGTGATAGATATAGCGACAAAATGGAATAAAAAGGTAGTTTAGTAACTAACGGCAACAGTACCTACTTATTTGGTTAAAAGTTACAGTAGTAAAGACAAAATCATATAAAATCTAGGAATGGGTTTGTAATTTAGAATTTAAAAAATGATACAGAAGTAGAAAATAATGATGTAAAAAAAGGTTACACCGTTACAAGCTTAATCATGGTGAGCTGCTCTCGCCAGCTGCAGCTCGAGCTGAGCTGTAATATGCTCTTCGAATAAGAGCGAGACCTGGTCGAACTCTTTCGACAGACATTCTAGTGATTCCGGAATTAAGTTAAGAGGGCTTGGTCAGTCCCGTGTCTGTGTGGGCTTTCATATGGGTCCTATTCAGAGTGCCAAAAGACTTACCTCGTACGCGGAGGACACCAAAATAAACTAGGTAGGCACTATAATGCCAATATCAATTTATTACTTGTAATCTCAACCTCTTAAAACTGAGAAAAGTCGCCATTATTCTTTTAATCCCAATAATAAGAAGCATTATGACTAGTTTGAGACCAGGACAAGTGTGGAAGTTATTTACTGTAAATGAATTCTTTTTGTAATATTATTTATATTAGTTAGAAATTAAGTTTCAAAATGCGAGAAAATATCGATATTTTTTCAAATTAGTTTTTTAAATCAACTGCAGTGGGGTTAAAATCATAATAATTTTATTATATAATTGCGATATTTTATCAATATTTTTTATTAAATTTTTTTTAAACGCTTCACGTTGGATTTTAAAAGTTAAATTGGAACACTAGAGCAATTGATCTTACCGGGACCCCTTTCGTTTCCAGGTGTACTCAATCCTAATGGTGCAGCTTCTGATCACCAGCGGCTTCATCGCGCTCTTCATGTTCCACCAACCGACCAAGTTGTTCGTTGCCAGGAACCCGTCCATTTTGTAAGTAATTATCTACATCTACACTAATATTATAAAGAGGAAAAGTCGTGGCAAGTGGCACACCCTGGTCTCTGCCTACCCCTCCGGGACACAGGCGTGAGTTTATATTATGTTAAGTTTGTAAGTTTGTTTGTAGGGGGTAATCTCCGAAACGAGTTATCCGATTTCAGAAATTCTTTCACTGGTATTTAGAATGATTCTTCAGGATGGTCATAGGCATGTATTATCTTATTAAAATACCTTGAGCCCGATTTTGCAACGTGAGTCGTTCAATAGAACCGGAGCAAAGCCGCGGGCACAGCCAGTTTATTATAAAACAATATAATATGCCCCTAGCCTCTGTACTAAGATCTGCCTAACCCCCCTCCCAGCTGGGTGGCTCTGGTCGTGATGTTCGTGTGCCTCATCGCTATGGCGTGCTGCGGCAACGTGCGGCGCCAGGCGCCCACCAACTTCATCTTCCTGGGACTCTTCACCGTGGCGGAGAGCTTCCTGCTCGGGATATCCGCCTCCATGTACAGCCAAAGCGCGGTGAGTGATCCCACATGGCTTTTTTCTTCTTTTTTTTTTAATTACGACAGGTTGACACTTGACCTCCCAGTCGCGTCTGATGGCTCTATGCAATTAGTATAGCAAACGTCGGGTAAAGTTCCCGAAACCGGTGTGCGTGCATGCAACGACTAATGAATGTTGAGGAAGCGAAAGTGATCTGTCAGGGTCGTGGCAAGTGGCAGTCCCTGGTCACTGCCTACCCTTCTGGGATATAGGCGTGAGTTTATGGATGTATGTATGTACGTCAGGTAAAAAAAGCAATCACTTGACGAAATTTAAAAATTGAATCAATGACGTATGCATAAGCCTGAGCTCGATGTTCAGTTTCGACTAGAGGTATTTTAATTATTGTAACAATAAAGATTTGATCCATTTACACGCTTATTTATCTAACAAAGCAGATCTCTTCGTATAATTATTATCATATTTTGCGAAAAGTATAAAAATCCCCTCTGCCTCTATTTTTTTTTTTAAACGATTTAAATTACCTACATTAAAACGATTTAAAGTACCTACTTTAGGCAACACTTGTTATACGCTAGCCTAATTAATTTTTAACGAACTCTAAAAATATGTTAAGTTTTAATAATGAAAGTAAACTGTATTATTCTCCCAATTAATATCCTATATTTGACGGACGTATGACGGACGATGAAGGTATTGATCGTGAGCGGAGGGCTCTGGTGGCGGTCCGCTCAACATGATGGCTCGCAGGTTTACACGCTGCTCCCGCGATGTGAAAATAACATTATTTCCAGCTTTTCGACAATCACTGTAAACGTTATAGCCTGTGGATCAATTATACGCAGCGGGCGTTCAGCGCTCTTCGCGTACAATATAACAATGCCTTCAGGATGATGTTGGGGCTGCCTCGTCTCTCTGGTGCATCTCGTATGTTTGCTGAAGCTCATGTTGATGGCTTCCAAGTCGTTATGAGAAAGAGAGGCATCCATGATGCGCAGAGTGCGTGGCGGTACCAACAGCATCCTGACCGTGCTGGGAGATAGGCCTGATACTCTTGATTTCTAAATCCAAGAGTTTTGGAAGTCAATATGAATTTTAGAGTCTAGAATGTTGTCACAATTGTTTGTACATTAAATTAATTAATGCAAAAGATTTTAATTTTATTTATTTCTTTAGGTACATTTGCATAATATTTGACATTGTACTGTATCTTTGTAAATATTTTATTTTTGTGTTTTTTCCGCGTACAATAAAAAATAATCTTATCTTCTTATTAACGTCACATGGTAGGTATAGTACAATTAATAAGGTTCTGATGTATATTTATACTATAAACGTACACGGCCTTCGCTAAACTGGAATAACTACTTAACAACTAAAACAATGATTACAAATAAAATTTTAAGTCAAAATCTTTTAAAAATCTTGAAAATTACCATGAACAATTTTTTTACATACTATTGCAACTCTGACAGATTCTGTTGATGGGAGGTTTAATGTAACTCCAAATAATGCATTAATTTTCTTTCACAGGTACTGATGGCCGTCGGTATAACAGCCGCCATTTGCTTCGCGCTGACAATCTTCGCGTTCCAAACCAAGATCGACTTCACCATGATGGGAGGGTTCCTTCTGTGCGCTACTGTGGTGCTGATGCTCTTCGGTATGTGATCATCCCTATAACGTTTAGTATAAAAGTCAATTAAAATGTTTTTACTCCAAGTAATAATATGATTCTAATCGGTATCTCCCTGATTAGCCCCGTTAAATCTTTAACGGGTCTATACACCCGATTGTTTAAGTTAAACTTAGTCAGTAATATTAAGGTTATAATCGGCATCTCCCCAGGTCTGATCTGCATCTTCATCCCTCGAAACAACATCGTTACCCTTGTCTACGCGTCCATCGGAGCCCTGATCTTCTCTCTGTATCTCCTCTACGATACCCAGCTCATGATGGGAGGCAAACACAAGTACTCCATTTCCCCCGAAGAGTACATTTTTGCGGCTCTTAATTTGTACCTTGACATAATCAATATTTTCCTTTACATTCTCACCATTATTGGTGCGACGTCGAAAGATTAAGTTTTCTAGAGGTGTTTGTGTATGTTACTTGGTTTGGTTCGTTTTTGTTCGTTACTTCGAAAGTGATTAACTTCATTTGTACCTCGATATCTTTCTAGAGATTAACGGTGTTATTAATAAAAACACGATTCCCTAAAACACTCCTCAGAGGCAGTTAGGTAAAATAGTCTGTGATAAAGGGAAAAACGTAATCACAGATTATTTAAACTGCCTCTGAGGAGTGTTTTAGAGGAATCGTGTTTTTATAAATAACACCGTAAGTTTTCAAGAGGCTTGTGTAACAGGTACGGTATCATTTTTTTTTTCATTACTTCGAGTCATTGAATGATTTGTACCTCGATGTCATTAATATTTTTCTGATACGTTGTCGCCGTTATTCTAGAGATTAAATTAGAACTGGTTCGTTTAATTTTTGGTTGTTACTTCGAAACCTACTTGAATAATAATGTAATTGATAAATTATACCATGTTGTTTGCTTTGTCACTTGATATATATATATATATATATATATATATATGCTTGACAGATTTTCAGTTTGTCAGATCATAGGATACATGGTCAGGACACTTTTTACGGATTTAACACTCGTTATTTGCAATATTATTTAAATCTAGCTTATTTAACAATTAAATAGTAAATCGTCATTAACTATTTAAAAGGGTAATAAATAACTAGGTAATGTCAAATGCGTGTGATAAGTGGTCGTGAAAACTGCAGACGTTATTAGGAAAATATCCTGAGCAGACTTGCATTATTGAAAATTCATTCTCACTGTGTCCTGCTTGTAATCACTTTCGAAGAAGTGCAATACTTACTGAATAATCTCTATAGTCCGACACCCGAAATGGTTTCCGTTCCGTGCGCCTTAATGCCTCTGAATATAAGAGCCACCCATACTCGATACAGCACTAAGGCGACTAGTAACGTTATTCAAAGAATACTAGTACAAATGTGTTGTCATTTATTTACTAATTTGGGTAAAATAGTATTGTTATAAATTATAATAATATACTTCATAATAACCGTCCAGTCCAGGCGAGTGGGCGGTATTTGAACTGCTTAAACGTACCAAGAAACTTTCTATGTAGAATGCGATATAGTAGCCAAGGATAAGTTCGTTACCCACTGCGTTACTCTAATTTCAGTTCTCTATGAAGTCAGAAAATATTCCTAAATACTAAACAGACTAGAATAAAAAACTAAAATTATTGAAATACTGTGAGCAAAGATATTATAATATTGTTCGCTGTAGACTAAACTGAGATGGTATTTGGTGTAGTCACCCTTTTAACAGTCCAAGCGACTTTGTACTGAATTTAACTTACAAAGGGACGATTTCTAATAATGCTATTTAGAGTAAGTTTATTTATAATCGGTGTAATTTTGTTTAATAGAAAATTAATGCATGTTTCGTAGCAGTGCGTAAACGAAAATTTATACAAAAAATAGAGTAAGTGTTTTACAAAAAATATGTGCATTTTCACGCTGATACTTTGCGAAATAAAAGGGTTGACATAATTTTATCGAATTTTCATTTTTGCACTGTCATTGCTGTTGGTCTTCTAACAAATAAAATAGAAATAAAGCTTCCGGTAAATCATTATCCTTTAGTGAATAATTTCGATTTGATTTACCTAACTGTCATATTATGTACCATAGGCCTTATTAGGCGCAGCAAATCCGGTCGGAATCCTGACGGTTGCGGCAGTATGGAATTTGACAGACGATCGGAATCGTTCAGGATTTGTTGCGCGTAATTCGCGCTCGTTTGTGGGTGGTTTGAAAGCCCAGGTTATGTTATAAGTAATTAAAAATGGCATCTATTTGGACTATTACTTTTAAGTATAAACGTAAATAAAAAATAAAAATAGTTGAGAGATCTTCTTTTAAAAAATGCGCTAACAATTAGTACCGCCCTCTCCGTTTAAGTGAGAGAACAATGACCCGCGGCACGCACACACCGCTCTGGATGGCTACTAATGGTTCTAACAGATTCGAGTTTGTGTCGAGATATTTTAGAAAAGTGCGTTTTTTTAAAAAACAAACCAGTGTATTCGATAGCTTTTGTCAGGTATACGTTCATTCTGCGACGTCTGTCAACCCACCCAAAATTATTGCAGTATAGGAGCATTGTGTTTGCACTGCCTGCAATTATTGCAGGCGGTACGAACACAAGGGACCTTAAAACGACATTTTTTTTTTTGTAAAGTTCTTGTAAGACTCTAATTGATTTTTCTAGGAATACCTCATTTTAAAATAAACCTGTTGTGTTAGCCGGCGGTTAAGCCCGTCAGAATCATGGAACTAAAAAAACGAAAATATCTGGCAATAATTTTGATACAAATAACGTAGAAATATTTCGCTGCGAATATAATCCCGAGCTACTTTTTTCGTTACACGGTCACTTATAATTTGCACCCACTTCGATATGTGTAACTTATAGCTGTAATATTAAACTCATAAAACTGCTTGTCTTATCATTGAAGTATTTATGACAATATTTAAATAAAAAATCATACAAAAAATTGTGTGGGTGCTGTGATTTCTTAAAATAGTCTCTAAAGATATAATAGATATAGTCAAGAGTATAATAAATAAGAATAAAATATTTAGTTTGCATATGTAACTTTTTTTGTATAATTCATTACGGATTGTTTATTCTTACTGTACCTAAAACTTGTTAAAAACCTACAAATGCCTTTTTACCACAATAAACTAAATATTACCTATAAATATGTACATTCCATCCGTTTGTAACTTGAAAGGTTTCAATTGACACTGGGCAACTTTGTGAGTGAATGGAATTAATTACACGGTCACCAAAATAAGTATTTGGTCATCAGAATTTATTCTGCTGATCAATTAGACTTGAGCAGCCGCTAGTGGTCGACAGAATACTACAAAATCTATTACTACGAAATAATTGATTCTACAAAATTGCAAATTCATCAGCAGAAATTATGAAATTGAAAGGAAGCAATTATTAAAAATAAATCTGCTGACCATGTATGATTTTTTACTGACTGCTTATCAATTATGTATGACCGTTTGTAAATAAAACTCTCGTGTCACAGTGTTTGTTATCGAACTCCTCCGAAATGGCTTCACCGATTTTTATGAAATTTTTTGTGTATATTTGGTAGGTTTGAGAATATGTCGTAGGCTATGGTCAAACAGCGTTTGCCGAGTCAGCAAGTCAATAAATAAAAAGAAGGATAATAATTGACTCGTGGTCGTCCAGCAAATAAATCAAATTTGGTCAGCAAATTAGTTTATTTTAATGTAACAATTTGGAAGCTGATCAACTTTAATAATAATAATAATCCCAAACACTTGTCCTGGTACCAAACTAGGATACCCTGTGCTATGGTAAACATTAAATTTGAAATTTTATTTATTTTATTTTAGTGGCAGTCCCTGGTCTCTGCCTACCCCTCTGGGATACAGGCGTTATTTTAAGTTTATTTAGGAAATCAACAGCTTAATTTTAACTTCAGTATATTAATTTTATAAAGTAACTAAATTTTAAAGCCAATGACAGATTAACAGATTTCCACAAATTAATACAATTTCGAATTTGTTTGAAAGGTTTAAATACCAAACTAGTTCTCAGTTACATTTTGTTTTTATATAATATTTTAAACTGTTGCTCAATTTTCAATTTTCTGTCGACCACTAGTCACAATACTGTTATTCCGGACAGAAAGTACTTTACTGCTGAGAGCAACCTTTTTTTTTGCTGACCGTTACATGATACCTTATATTTATACAAACATAGTCCACTTCTCCCCCACAAGACGGGTAATGTAAGTTCATTTTCTTTGTACAATTTTGTTTGAACTCTCCAGAAGTTATTTCTTGCAGTAAATAGCATGTCCGCTTTTATTTACGTTTTTGTTGCATATTAGTCCGTAACGCAACTATACTCGCGTTGCGTTACAGACTAATTTGCGACGAGTCCACTATCTATACCATGTATTCTTACACCTTAACCATTATCTAGCGTCGTAAGCGAGTAGCGCCATCTTGCTTTACGTAGAGAGTTAAAGAAGAATGGCAAGACAATATAAATGCCAATGGGGAACATGTGTCAAAATGTAATTGATATTATGTTTTAAAAACCTATTTATGTTGTATGTAAGTATAATTTTGACAGAGAAACTAAGAAACTATTTTTATATCTATTAATTTTTTCGAAGATTTACTGCGTAAAAAAATGCGATATAAAGTAAAGATGATCACCATTATTTATTCTTTGTCATCATTTTTAACACGGCCTCTCCAATGAGATAAAAATGTTTTTTGAGCAAGTTCTCTATTATATTATGCCGACCTCAGATTAAATCTGCGATGCAGACAGATAACCTGTACACTACTCATGAAAAATATTACTAGAAATAACTTTTGGATACGTTCAGTTTTATTTTTCTTATCGTCGTTCTGTTCTCATACTAGAACTTAAGTTTAGTAAGTAGACACACTATAACAAGTTTTTAATAGAATTATTAAATGCCATTTAACTGATAATTGTTTTTTATTTTAACAACCAACCCACCATATTCTTTTTGCTAAGCTAATCCTAACTCGGGACTAAATAATCATATTCTAAAAGCGTGATCTAAATCTGAGAAATTAATCGAAGAGATTTTTTTAAATATTTTAACGTTGAAACAAAAACTGAAGTGGAACTGAGGAGGCTACGTTAATCGCATAAATAAACCAAGACTAGTCTCAAAAAAATAAATTTATACATACCCACTACTAGAGCATGGACTACCGGACACTTTTTCTAAAACCGGTTTGGTTTCGGTATCAATAATTTAAATACCGGTATTTCGGTATTCACAGTTTTTGTTAAATATAACTTAAAAAAATTGAAAAAACGTTTTTGATAATGGTCAAAAATTAAATTACAGCTTACAAAAACATAAGTTTGCATAATAAACATTCAGACCGCAAAATAACTACTTAATCAGCAAGATTTCATGATTGATCACCAGAGAAATCATGTCTATAAGCAGTGTATTTGATTGGTATGCATATTTAAAACATGGTGAGCAAAATAACTAATTGGATTGCTTTTTTGTTGAAAAATCGGCAATGTATGTTAAAAGTGGGCTTATCTCAATTATAATTTATAAGAATAAAAAAAAACTTATTAATTTACTCTTCTATAAATAATACGAAATAAAGCGGTGGTAGCCTAGTGGGTAGAACATTGGACTCGGAAGCGGGAGACTCAGGTTCGATTCCCAGTGTGGGCATGTACCTATGACTTTTCTTTCTAGGATGGTACATTTGTGAAGTTATAGTAGCAATGTCTCTCAGCGTCTCTCTCTCTGAGAGAAGGCCTGTGCCCTACAGTGGGACGTAAATAGGCTGAATTAATAATACATACCCAAACAAACACATCCACTCAGAGAGTAAATAAATTAAATAATATTTGTAAGGAATGCCCATTTTGCGCATGACAAGTAAGGTATTTTTGCTACTTTTATATGCAGCACAAAATGAACTTTTTTGCTTACCCTCTAAGTGTTTACCGAAATTTTATTAAACAGGAACAGCTCATTGCAGTTTATATAGTTAATATGCCGTACAAAAATAATTACAGCCATCCAGAATTACATAAAATGCTGATTGATTTTGAAATGTTTGCTGGCCATGAGTTGCTGATCAATTAGCTATTTCTGCTCACAGATTACATTTTTCTGCTCACAAAAATAGCAATACTATGCTAACCATTTAAATAACATCCATTCTTTTATGTCGTAGAAGTCACTTTGTAACATTTCTTTAATAATGTATTTCTCGCCATTTACTTTGGCATCGGTAATGATTGCGTACATTTGATCTGGAGTATAAATAACTTGGTTTATCAGTTTACGTTATATATTAGAATGCATCGAATCACCCGTCTCATTGAATTTTAAGCCCGTCTCTAAAATCTGTGAGCGATATTAATTTGAAGCTAATAAGTGCGTTTGTCATAGATGCGGTAGGTATTATTTACTAGAATATTAAGATAATAGCAGATGTTATGGTATAAAGTTAAGATCCAAAAAAATCGTTGACTAAAATAATATATTTTCTAACTTTTTAAATTTTAATTGTAGGTAAATATATAATTTATGTAATTTATATACCTATTTTTATCATTTATATATAAGTTAAGTCCTGTTTCTTATTTCAATTAGTTTTCTATTTGTTGTGTTATGAATAAAGACTATTTTAACTTTATAAATATTTAATAGTAAACTAACAGTCAATGCTTTCAAAAAGACGCCTGTCACCTAAGTCTACCGAGACCACGGCACTTGCAAAAGTACCGAAACGTCGGAAAATTGTAAAAAATAAACAAGTAGGTAAATAACACAAGAAAAGTCTGAAAAAAATTGGTACGATGTATTAGCACCTCAAGATCTAGAATTTGCACTAATATTAAAACTATGATAATAGCGGCTATCATTTTGTTCTCCGGAACCGGCGAATTATGTATACCCCTGAGGTATACCCCATACCCTTTCCTTATCCCTTGGCCTGTTGAAAGTACCAGATGTTGGCGCCAACCTCATGCCGGATAGGGACATGGTTAGCGCCGTTGGGTCCAACTATAAGGCCAAAGCCCAATGTTTATTCAAATCAAATAATCAGTCAGGCAGGCGGGGTATATTATGTATGTATGTGTTCTGTGGTGAGTCAGTCAGTCGCACAATAGCTCAGTCAGAGTATCTTTTTTATGTCAGTCAGTCAGTCCACAGAGAAATAATCACTACGTTTTAAGTCAGTCGTCCGTCACCAGCGCGTCGCGGCACACGTTCGCGTTGGTAGGTGTGTGTTCTGTGGTTGGTTGAGACGATTTGGTGTGCGTCGAGTTTGCAGTATTATAAGGAGGATATCGATAATTTCGTGTGTTTTAGGTAAGTTATATAACTAAGACCTGTTATAATTACAGGTAAGTAGGTATATTAAAGTAAATACCTAAGCAATCGGTTCAATCCGTCATCCGTGCTGTAGATAGGTATTTCCCCAGCAGAGATGTACAGCTCTTATTAACTAGCACAGACCGCATTCCAGCTTTTACATCCATGCACTCTATTCAGTCACCTGGCTATTTCTTTGAAAGGGCCAAAAACATGTAACTCTTAAATATTTCTCTGATAACACGCTTTTTTAGTGAGTTAGCAGTTAACTTTGACGCAGTGTATAAATAAAAATAGGTACTTTGCAAATCGAATTTATATAATGTAAACACAAGAAGCATACATTAAAGATACCGAAACATACTTTCAACACAATATTTATACATCATAACAACGCTAGTTTGGATGTAACTAGGTACGCGATAAAAAATCTGGCGGTACGGAAATTATCATACAACAACCAATTGTGATGAACGGAATTGCACGCACGAAACTAAATAATACTCTGGGGTTCGGCGAGCCGCCATTCGTCTAGTGAGTGCAAAGTGGGTTGTCTTTTAGGTTCCGGGAGTCAGACATATTCTTCAGGCAAAGTAACAAATCTGGCATTACCGTAGTCACTATCGCAATCATTTTGTCACTAGCCAGAGGTTCGCGGGTTCAAGTCCTGGCACGGGTGGAATATTTAGCCTTTAAATAGGTTTTTTAAAATTGCCCTGAGCACGGGTTATTGCAACAAAAAGAATAGAAGAAGAAGAAGAAAGACATTTATTGGGACAAATTAACACATCACAAAAAAAAGGCATAACAAGTAGCACAACCAAGTACAAAGGAAAAACAAGTCACATAAATACAACATAATACAAAACAAAGTCAGAGCTGTACATATTATTATTATTATTTGTAGACGGGCAGGCAGTTGGAACAACTGATAATTGCCCGCATCCAGTTTCACTTGGTTATGAACAATAAAATGCAGTGACATCATATCTTAATATTCAAATACAGGAAAAAGTGGGTGTATGTGTGTTTATGTTTTAAGTTGGTGAATGATGATGTGGAATCGCTCTCACTTACATTACATTACATAAACTCACGTCTGCATTCCGGAGGAGTAGGCAGAGATCAGTGCCTATTAAGGTCACAGTCCTTCTCTCAGAAAGAGAGTGTGGATTTAATGACGTGCCCACCGCGGATAAGCAATTTGAAGCGCTGAGGTATGTGAACATTTTAGATACTCAGGTTTCCTCACCAAGTTTTCCTTTACATACACCAAGTGGTATTTCTACTTCATACTACGATTATCTACTTTAGTAGAAATTGACAAATTTACGTAACTAACTTAGAAAACAAGGTCATTAGTGTACGTCCGGGTTTGCTATTTATTACTATTGCCTAAATAATCACCATCTGTATTTCATCATGCAGTATCCAGAAATCTAGACCAGATTTCTTTATCGAATAGTTAAAACGTGTTTTGAAAAGAATAAATGTGGAGTTTCTTTGTTAGCTTCTTCTCCACATAATCCATTAATTGTGAAACTAACAACTTTGACGTTCATTAAGTAAACATTCTGTTTTTACAATGAATAAAAATATTTGAATTGAATTGAATTGAATAATCTCCCTTCCTTTTCCGTGCCCGTAAACTCCACCCCTCAATAGATCCTAAGCGATAGCTAACGAATTATGTCCCTGGCTGTACTCTAACCTACCCATTTACTAGTAATTTAGTGCTTTAGGAAATAGAACTCTGTTCCCTGTAACGTAGATATAAATCACGACGTATATCGATCCTTCATGATATGAATTATATCGTATGCGTTGATAGAGTGCCTCATAAGAAAATGTAAGATAAAATGTAGTCATAAAATCATTGGTACTCATAAAGTCTACATAAAAATTGGAATAGTTTTTAGAAAGTAATCGAAATAGAGTTAAAAACGAAGCCTAAACTAGGTTTAAACCTTATTGCTTATTATCATCATCATCAATATCCATCCGCTGGTTCTTCTCCAGGTCTTCCCTACTGCCTTGTCAAAGTCATCACCCCACCTGGCTGGGGGTCGGCATAGACTTCTACATCCGATCCTCGGTTGCCACTCTAGTAGTTTTCGACTACATCTTTCAACCTCTGTGCGACAAACATGAACCTGCCTCCATCGCTCTCTGGGCTACCTGAAGTCGATGAATGGTATGCTTGGTACAAGTCCAGGTCTCGGCTCCGTAAGTCATAGAAGGTAGCACGCATTGGTTGTAGAGGCGTATTGGGAAGTCGCCTCTTAAAACCTCAGACAACTTTCTGAAAGCAGCCTCCAAGCTGGATACGTCTACTGATCTCCTTGTTTTGGTTGTCCTTATCAAGTGTCAGTATTTGGCCAAGGTATACGTACTGCGTAACCTGTTTGATCCTTCACCTTTGCTTTACAATTGGGTCCGTTTTAAAAACCTATTTATCTATAGGCTTAAATTGTCCTCAGCACGGGTCAGTGCAACAAAAAGAATATAATCATGTAGGTACAGCGATATCATTCCGATGTAAATCCTAACTGCGAAGTGGGTTACTCGGGGCTGCAAGTGATGTAAATTGCTTCGGCCAGATGTCGCTGCCTGTAGTAATACAGATAAGTTTGTAAAGAGGCTCGATATTTCGCTGATGCTTGTAATTGCCCATTAGCTCAGTTGGGAGAGCGCTGGCACGGTTAGCCAGAGGTCGCGGATTCAAGTCCCGGCATGGGTGGAATTTTCAGCCTCTAAATAGGTTTTTAAAATTGTCCCCAATGGCAACATAAACATATACAAAAAACTTTTTATTTTACTCGTTTTGTCGAGCAAAAATCTTTTAACGTGCAATTTTTATTTTTCTGCATTATTGCGCTGCGCCACGCACGAAAAATGCAAGTTAAATAACAAATGGAGCGTTTCCGCAGTGATTTTAAGCTGTGGTGTGTCAAAGTTGCTACAAAGGGCATCAGGGGAGGGAATATAAATATTTCCTAAACTATTAGCATCACATAAGGTTACACCTTACTAAAGTTGTTTGTTATGATAGGAATCCATTTTAGGCAAGAGTAAACAAATACCTGAGCTTTTTTTCGTTCTTCAAAATTAATTGATTTCTAGCCACCTTTGTCACGGACTTATGGACAACTGAAATGAAGTTTGTTGTGCCTGTCGATTGTAACCACCCACTAAACACTAACATCTAACTTTCTCTCATAAGAGTGTCAAACGTAAAAGTTAGTAATTTAGGAATTTATTTACTATATTTTAAATCCAAAATTTGGTTGGTACAAATTCCAAAGTTGGTAGAAGTAACTTTTATTAATTAATTTTTTTTCTTTTGCTCTTCTGTCCCACCAAAATTCCATGCGATGCAGACGAAGCAACGAGCAACGGGCGGGGGTATTATACTCCATAATTTTTTCTCTTTATGTAAACAAACCGTCGATATGGTGTTGGCGAATAATAAAAAATATATATTATAAAAATATAGTTTCATAATTTATTAATTATTCATTTAATTAATAACAAAAAGTAGAGTTCTGGTGAAGCATCATAGCAACAAGAAGCAAAGAAGGGTTTACTGTTTCAATGTAGGTATGTAACCTACCTTTGAACAAATACATTTCGACAGTAGTGTATAAAAGTAATTAATATGGTGCTCCGCTACGTGAGTTCACAGGTAATCTTTTCCACGGGCTGGGCTCAGGCCGATTGTTCTAAAAATTTCAGTGCCCATTTTCCTATAAACATACATATATTACTAGCTGACTCGGTAAACCATGCCATATAATTAGCCTACAACCTATTCTCAGACCTTCCGGGACATGGCTGTTCACGTGACGCAATGTCTAAAGGGTTCGAATGTGGACCTATCAAATATAAAAAAAAAACATAAAAATCGGTGAAGTCCCATAACAAACACTGACACGAACACAAAACACTACACTGTGACCTTGGGTGCGTTCCAACGTTTCCCACGAGATTTTTATGTAGGTATCGGATTTACGGCTTAAATGTTACAACAAATGCAAGTTTTGCGAAAGTTTAAGAAATGCTAATATCTAAGCACATTATTATATCATAGAATGCAGGAAACAAAACTCGAGAAAAGAAACGACCACCGCGAGCGTTTTAAGAAATCGTGTGTTTTATTAACAAGACTGCAAATCCGTTTTTAGAGAAAATATTGAAATCCTCGGTTATTGACCGCCTGTCACTTCGCCAAAATTGGCATGTTTTGACCTTGGGTGCGTTCCCACTTGGTTCCCACAAAGTCCACTGTTTATTTCATAATACCGGTTTTGTTTACGTATTTTTTTCCTTATAGACTGTCGCGCGCGTGGTTTCCCCGCGATCAGGGTTGCCGTTTTAGCGACTTTCTCGCCAGATCTAGCGGATTTTAACAGTGTTTAGCGGATAAAAAAAACGTTTTAGCGAGAAATTATTATTTAGGGATTTCTAGCGACTTTTGGGTTTTGGAGATGGTGACTTTTTTTATAAAGAACTTCGTTTCAAATAAGTTAATTAACTCAATTACTTTAATCGTAGGCCTAATTTTATTTTATAAACTTTTGCGGGAATTCCCGACCGTAGACTAACAATTCTTTGTCGTTCGTTCAGCACTTGTTTTGTTCGTTCAATTATTTCGTTCGTTCACTTTTTTCTCGTTTATTTCTACCACTATTGAGTGAGATAAAAATGCTGTTCAAGTAATCAATCATTTATTCAAACTAATTTTTTGTAGAGGTCTTATTTTGTGAATACTCCGCGTGAAACAATAAACAATTTTCAAGATCTGGCAGTATGGAAGCTCCGTTGAAAAAGAAGCACTACACCCAGCATTACAGAAGTGAGTGGGAGAAAAATGAAGAGTTCAAACATTGGCTGAAACCCGTACCAGGTGACTCGAGCAATGCATTTTGTAGTTATTGTCGCTCTGAAATGTACGCCAAATTGAACGACCTCAAAAAGCAATTGGGAAACGAAGAAGCACAAAAAACAGTGTCAAATTGCTATCCCAAAATAAACAACTGACATTTTCTTCCACCCCAAAGAAAACATGCAAAGATTGTTCAAGAGCAGAATGCACATTAGCTTTGTACATTGCTGAACATAGTGCAATTTGCCACATTGACCACTTGACTGATGTATGTAAAAAATGCTTCAAGGATTCAAAATCGACTATCGATATGAAATTGCTAAGCATGCTATTAATTGTATATACCCATACTATGTACCTAGGGACATCTAGCGGATTTTAAGAAACAGAAAACTCCTGTTTCTGGCGGATTTCATCTAGAGACTTTAAAATTTGTAGAACGGCAACCCTGCCCGCGATTGATGCAGATACTCGTACATACAGTGTACAGTAGTGTAGTAGGTACAATCTCGAGCTCTCGACCTTATTCCGTAGGTACGTTGTAACTACCTCTGGTATGTTTTATAATAATGCAGCCTATATTTTATGTCCCACTGTGTAGGGCGCAAGCCTTCTCTCAGATAGAGAGTATGGGTTTAATCACCACGCGTGCCCGCCGCGGATAGGCAATTTCAAGAGCTGAGGTATGTGAATACCTGTTTTCTTCATCGTTAGCGAGTGGTAATGTTAGTATAACTTCACAAATGTACGTAACTTAGAAAACAAAGTCATCGGTACATGTCGGGATGTGAACCCACGACCTCCCGAATGAGAAGCCGGCGGCGTTCTACCGCTCCTTAAAAACTAGTCGTCCGCCTCCCTTTACCCTATTTTAAGGGCAAATTCTAACCATGATTTAGAAACATATCGTGCTAGTTTTGCAAAAAATACGAGTCTTAAACAATTTTTTTCTTGTTACCCCAAATTGGATCGATCCTGGGGCCTTTGTTTTACATCCTGCACAGTGCTGATATAGTCTCATCAATCAAAAATTGCCAATACCATTTATACGCTGATGCCCTTCAGTTGTATATATCATGTTCTCATGATGAAGTGGCGACAGCAGTAAGCAATCTCAATGAGAGAGAGAAATAGAGAGAGTGGCAAACTGGTCCGAGAAACATTGCCTGTCCTTTAATCTCCGTCAGGGGCTCAAATCGGCAAGACCAGGGACCGGCTAACCCATACCAGGTCTATCTGTGTCCGTGGTGAACCAATTGAGCTGGTGTCTGAGGCCAGGGACTTGGGCTTATTGATGGATGGTCAGCTCCGAATCGAGGGTCACGTGGTTGAGGTTGTGGGAAATTGCTTTTATCCGCTCAAAGTACTGTACAGGCAGGATACGGGACTACCTCAATGTAGACATGCGAGTCAAATTGTGTGAGTCGCTTGTCCTGTCCGAACTGAACTACTGCGACGTTGTCTATGGGGGGTTGTTCGCTAAGCAGGGTTTGAAAGGTTGATACAGCGTGTGCAGAATGCGTGTGCTCGGTTCTGTTTCAAGATTCCCCTCCCCGATCCCATGTCACTCCTTATTTGAACGACGCGAATCTGTTGAAGATGGCAGCACTACGGAGGCTTCACCTTGCCGGCGGCGTGTCGTCTCATCCGAGACACCTGACGTCCGTCCGTCCGTAATCCGCTAATGTTCTCCGCGTTTTATTTTTTTTTTATTTTTTCTTTCTGTTTTACGTCTTGTATATGTGTATCTGGCTTTAAATAATTGTGTTTCTTCTTTTTCTTGTAGTTACTTTAATACTCTAGAAATTAATATGAGCGATTGATCGATAGTTAACTTATAATATTTATTAACAATTAAATTATGATTACAATACTTTTTGTATATCATATCATCATAAGCAGCCTATATACGTCCCACCGTAGGGCTTAATCACCACGCGTGCCCACCGCGGATTTGCGATTTCAAGCGCTGAGGTACCTATGTGAATAGCTCAAATACCCAGGTTTCCTCACGATGTTTTCCTTCACAGTTAGCGAGTGGTATTGCTACTATAACTTCACAAATGTACATAACTTAGAAAGAAAAGTCATAAGTACATGCCCGCACTGGGAATCGAACCTGGGTCTCCCGCTTCCGAGTCCAATGTTCTACCCACTAGGCTACCACCGCTTCTTTTCTATACTTTTTGTAATTAATAATAAAATAACAGGTGTAGCTTAACTGCAAATTGATTAATAAGTTACCATTCATGGCGCCATCGGACAAAAAAGGTCTGTCTGGCCGAGAGCGGGCTTATCGGTCGACTCGGTCGTGGTATTATTACTCGGATTTCTGTTTTTGTTTTGCAAAATACGATACATGCCAACTTCTTGTCGCATTGACCTTTAGTCGATTTATGAGAGTCTTTACTTGACCTGGTTGCGGTGGCGGGGAGTCGCTGGATACGGGCGGCACGAGACCGGGAGGCTTGGAAAACCATGAGGGAGGCTTATGTCCTGCAGTGATGATGATGATGATGATTACTTGTATATTTATAAATAATAAGACTCCATGCATCAGAACAATTTAAAACACTCTTTGGGTTTGAAGTAACTAACTCCTTTCTATTTTTTTGCGAACGAATATCGAAGGAAATTTGACTTTTGTTTTAATAGAAAAAAAAAACTCTGTTCTTCAGCCAGCAGCGTCTGCATCTGCATCCAATTCTACAATGGACGAGCCAAAAGCCAACACGGGACACCCGTCCACTAACCAGGACTTCGGCCGATCGCACCCTTACATGCACCAGAGCTCCACAGCAAGACCCAACACGAACCATCTCTATGGTCACGACGCCATGTTGAACATGGCATACGCGTCAGCACCAACTGTGAACCAGGCCCACCAAGATGCTATGATGAAGCAAGTTGGTCAAGCGTCAATAAACGAAGTGTATGGTCAAACCGCGCCAGGCTATGATCAATACGCGCCAGTGTTTGATCAAGCGCCACCAGCCTACGTAGAGAAGGTCGGGACTGGTCCTCCGCCACCGCCGCCGGCCCCTCCGGCACCCTCGACGCAGACTCCAGAGGTGAGTTTTGTCTATCCTTAGTTGGTTTAGAGACTGCAAGCATAGCTGGGGGCAAAGGGTTGACACCTAGAGAAACTTCTTTGCCCACCCTCGACAGTAGGTATTAAAACATTATTACCCATAAAATACATTATTATATATTACAAGGCGTCATTTATGATCTCTCATTAAATGACTGTGATCAGTTCAGCTGGACAGCTGCCCCGTAGACAAAATCTCAACCTACACCAATGACGGCAAGAAGCTTTATCTCTGATCGTCGGCGTCGCTAGTAAGACGGCCGTAGTTGGTTCAGTTCAGTGAGATGTGCGAGGACCTGACACTCTGGTTTTTTTTTCTTGAAGTTGACGAGTGGTGTTATTACCTACGAGTAAAAAAACCATAGAAGTATGTATTACTCCGTAAAAAAATCACACTCAAAAACGGCCTTAGTCTCTCGATAGTCTATGCCAATGAAATGAGCGCAAGATGTTCTGCAGAGTAAATCACTCTGTGATCGGTTCATGCTATGCGCCATGCGCGATGACGTGAACGTTCATTAGGCGATAGTAAGTGACAGCGTAACTGATGATTGATTTATAGGGAAGAGCGGGTGATCGTGCTCTTCCACTATAAAGGGAAATTTCCCGCCAGGCAGATCGTATGCCTGGGGACGGCCGGTCGAACTAATGTTCGTCGGACGTTATATTTATGGTATGTAGAGATGGGTAGTGGATTATAACCCAGTAGTTATAAACCAGTTTTAATCCGGGTTATAACGTTATCGACCAGTTTTATCCCATTAACTACTTTTTTTGTGGGTCAAAATGAAAGACAGGAGCGATACGATTTAACAAGAACAAATTACAACTAAACAAATATGCTTTGGGTAATCGGGAATTTTGCTTGACATTATAGTGCCATAGTGATTTATTTTTGCACCACTGAAGTATTTTTAAGTTTTAATGAACTGCATACACTTTCAAAATACTATGTTTTCTGTGAATAAAAGTACAAATAAAAGCGTGTCGGGCCACGCGTAGCTTAGGGTTCCACAGACATCTAGTTATTACAAAGATTTATTACCGATTACCTAACATAATCACAAAATTCAGCTGTCAAACAAAATAGGAGGCTTTTTACTAATCCCACTAGTGTAATCGACCATTACTCGTTAACCTGTAAAGCCTAGTCAGCTGTGATATTTTTTCTTTTAAATTTATTATATTTGCTACTATCGTAATTTTTTTCAGATTTTTAAATGCAAAGGTTTAGATTTTAGAGGGGGGGACACAGGTAAAAGCTAAATATTTCGTAAATGAATGCCTTAATTGTAATGCCTAATCTTAGTAAACTCTTTAATAAACGATGCCCCACACGATGGGGTAGAGAAGAAAAAAAAATCGGCCCCCCCTTTTCATGTTATGGGAGGTACGGAAAAAAAATTCTGACATTTTATTATTTAACTTTGTCGACGTGATAAATATGTATACACATACCAAATTACAGCTTTCTAGTACCACCGGTCTTTGCGCTAGGCCGCGGACGGACAGACAGACGGACATGGCGAAACTATAAGGGTTCCTTGTCGGACTGCGGAACCCTAAAAATGGAAGATTTAACCTAAGTGACACGTTGTAAGATTTGGACTAAGTGACACGCTGCAGTCCCCGTGAATGAAATATTTTCAGATAATGTAGTCCTAATAATGACTCTGCATCTATACTTTATAAATAATCCAGAAATATTTAAGTAAAACGCCAAATGCATTCAACACAGGCATGCATCATCACTTCATCAGGAACTGCAGTGAGTGATTGACTTCTTTACACAGTGAAAAAGTGCATTAAATATCGCGTTGGAAGTTCAGTCAGTATTCAGGCCATTCGGTAAGCAGCGATCACAGTAACAATAAACAATGCCGGTTCGATAAAAAAAACACGAAACAATAAATACTATACCAAAAAATGCTCGTGCGCACTCTAAACAACAAAGTACTGGAGTGAGTGCTGGCTGTGCCGTACGCATTGTACACGGCGCAAGGGCGAGCGAGATCGATGATGTCGTAGACCCACTCGCTCACGCCCGGGGATTTCCGGCGCAAAGGATCATAAAAGTGTGGCTTGCTTGATATACTTTATGAGATGCATTGCCTGCAATGCTTAGGTTTAAATGTACTTAGGTACTTAGGGCTACTTGCAGATCTCGCAAACTAGAGTTTAAGTCGAGCATTTGACAGATAATGCATGGACGAACTGTCAAAATCTCGACTTAAACTTCATTTAGGACACTGGCCCTTAGTATAGTGCGAGCGCAAGAGATAAAAACTAAACATCGAAGTGAAATCCCTAATATTCTATTGTGTGGAGAATTTCCTGTATATTTTTGCGTGCACAATTTCATAACGATACATGCAGATTACAACTACGACGCCTTGCACATTATTCGACGTATTCCGTATTACTATTGAACGAAATCATTATGAACCGCCATAATGGTTATAACGGGTGCATAACTGGGTCAAAACTGGATTACAACTCACCAGTGGATTATAACCTGGGCCATTACCCATCTCTAATGGTATGTCAAGTGAAACATTTTGCTTGCGCGATGCAGGAATGTTGGAGTTTATAGTGCGCGTGCAGAGTTGACATGTGCTCGCCACATCACTCCCCTTCAAGACCGTAGCTACGTATAGCTACGTCTGATAGGAATCGAAGTCTGTGCTCTAAAGCCTGCAAGTGCCAGGAGGCGCTGAGTCAGTGAGTCGACTAGCGGTTGAGGGTATTCAGCGGCTAACAGTCACTTCACCGGCGACAGTACCATGGGGACCGCGCATGTGGTAGGAACCGGTGAAGGCTGCTGTACCACTGGCAACGTGCGCTGTTGCTGTGTGGCTGCCGTGCCGAGGGGTCGGGGGAGATCACCATCAGTACCAGTAGTCGGTGCGTTGACTGTAGTGGAACTGATGAGGTGAGAGGGAAGAGGATGCTGGCCTTGCTTTGAGACTGATTGTATGTGGGGTGCTGCGAGAGCGAAGGAAGGTTGACTTTGTTCTGTCGAGGGTCACCACTATAGGGAAGAGCGGGTGATCGTGCTCTTCCACTATAAAGGGAAATTTCCCGCCAGGCAGATCGTATGCCTGGGGACGGCCGGTCCAACTAATGTTCGTCGGACGTTATATTTATGGTATGGTATGTCAAGTGAAACATTTTGCTTGCGCGATGCAGGAATGTTGGAGTTTATAGTGCGCGTGCAGAGTTGACATGTGCTCGCCACAGATTGTATACAAAAACGTCAAACCATTCATGTAAGCCGTCGAAATATCTATGTACGTCGCAAGATGGCGGTCTTACTACGGCAAGTGCGTAGATATTTTGCCGGGTAATAATGAACTCGCCCCGATTGGTAATACAATTGACAAGCCCCGCCCGCCTTCCCACAATTGAACTTGGGGTCATTTTTAGCGCTAGTTACACATCTACATTTTTAACTATTACTGGTTCTTAAACAAATTCAGAAATCGTAATTTAGAATATAAACTCTTTGGTACCTATCTGTCGCGAGTCAAACCCAGGAACTCGCGTGTGAGGCAAGTTTTGTACCCATAAATACGCTACTACCACTCCCGGACCATCGTTATACCATAGTCAACTGAAGTACACTAACGTCCCCAAGAAAGAGAAAAACGTTGTGGGCCCTAACAACACTGTTAATATAGGTAATTGAAAGAATAGGAAAACACTTTTTGCAAAAAAGATTGTAACAGAGGCAGCGACAGAGTTTGACTTGTGTGCGGGCATGGGTGATGGTCGAGTTCGGAGTCCCATTATAGTTATATCGTTGAATGGTTCTCTGAAATTAATTTGTCGGTAGGACTCATGTCTGTGTACTCGTGTGGTCAATTTAGAAAATATTATTTTCTGAACTGTTTAGATCTGTTATTTTTGTCAAATTTTGCTCAGCGCAGATTAATTTTGACAGCCGCATTCCGGTTCTTCTATGGCCACGCCTGTAAGCGCCATCTATGAATTGCTTTGTGAATTTGTGCTGAAAACGGCTCATTGAACCCTTTTTCAAGCTGGCGGAAAATTCACATAATTATCATCATCATCAACCCATTATGTCCCCACCGAGGGGCACGGGTCTCTTCCCTGAGGAAGGTATAGGCCATACTCCACCACGGGGGCCAAGTCCGGATTGGTGGAGGCTTACTAGACTAGTGGCTCGTCTACTGTCAGAAGTTGTCAAGCCGCCCTAAGGCCTCTGACTTTTTTTTACAATAACGCGGTTCTCCGTTGAGATACGAAGTTTTTTATGCAATACTTTTATGTTGCTTTTTTTACGCTCTACACATGCTCTACAATTAAGGTCCTCTACATTTTTTCTTTTAAGAATCCTTCCTTTTTTAACAGTGGTTCAATTTGTGTATTTTCCAGAGCACCTTTATATCTCTGCCGGAGGTCATCGTGAACCACGAAAATGATGACGTGTTCAAGACTTATGACTTTACCGATGGCACCATCAGGCGCGGCTTTATTCGTAAGGTAAGGACACTTCAGAGTGCGCCATCGTCCCGTCTCGAATTCCGCTAACGAAGCTGGGATGGCCTATCCCCTCAGAACACAAAACCTATCCCTATCCTATGAGATCATTTATTGGTCGTTCCTAAGCATTAGCGGAGTTTTTTTTTAATTAGAGTTTGTGTTTCACAGTAACTTTACTTATATGAGTTTTTCTACCAAAGTCGCAACTTTCAGTAAATCATTGAGGGCCCTAAAAATCACTATTAACATGATTAAGAAATGGATCTGACACTTTTCGCAAAATACATTTTTTGATCTGTAAAAGAAGACATTTTTTTCATGAGTGGCGCAGATGGCACAGATTTTTTCAAGATTTTATTCATTAGTGGCACAGATGGCACAGATTTTTTCAAGATTTATTTTTCATTAGTGGCGCAGATGGCACAGATTTTTTCAAGATTTTTTTCATTAGTGGCACAGATGGCACAGATTTTTTCAAGATTTATTTTTCATTAGTGGCGCAGATGGCACGGATATTTTCAACATTTTTTTCATCAGTGGCGCAGATGGCACAGTTTTTTTCAACAGTTTTTTTATTAGTAGCGCAGATGGCACAGATTTTTTCAACAGTTTTTTTATTAGTAGCGCAGATGGCACAGATTTTTTCAACAGTTTTTTTATTAGTAGCGCAGATGGCACAGATTTTTTCAACAGTTTTTTTATTAGTAGCGCAGATGGCACAGATTTTTTCAACAGTTTTTTTATTAGTAGCGCAGATGGCACAGATTTTTTCCAGGTTTTATTTTCATTAGTGGCGCTAGTTAACCCCATGGATCCTCTTATAACCACGCGAACGTAGTCGCAAAGCCAACAAGCCGTTTTAAACTTACAGGTGTACAGTTTGGTGTTGCTGCAATTGGCGGTAACAGCGGGCGTGGTCAGCCTCATCGATTACCATGATGGGACAAGGATGTTCATGGTTGAGAACTTCGGAATTATCTTGTAAGTCCGTCATTTAACTGTGACAGCCTCAGAACACAATCTTTCTTTTTGTGTTCTGAGGTGACAGCTTAGTTGGCTGGCTCACGAAAATAAGAAAGCTCACAAAATAAGCAATTCTAATAAGCTCACAAGTGAGCGTATTAGCGAGCATTATAGCAAAACGACAGTTAACTTCGAACTCTTTGCCGAGCCGAACAATTTTGTCGTCGTTCCGCCGTCTGACATCTTTATTAGAGCATTCGCTTGAATGATCGTGAAAATGTTCGTAGCTCCATGCTTGTCTCTGTCCGTTGATCAATTCGACAAATTTAGAAACGGAAACGGCGAATGCTCGATGTTCTGTTAAGGCTCGCGTCCACTACGCTCGCCGAGCCGAGTCTGTCGAGCAATTCGCGCGGTCGATTCAATTCGGCGCGCCGCGGCTCGTCGCTAATGCTTCGGTCACACACCGCGACTAATCGCTGCGAATGCCTACTCGCCGCGAGTATCCGCTGTGTGTGGCACGCTATTCTCTGCGAATAGGTTCACTCGCCGCGACTAGAACTAAGCGTTTTGAATTTTATTCGCTGCGAATGCGCACTGCATACTGCGATCGCCAACCCGCCTGCCAAGCGTGGCGATTATGGCAAAACCCTTCATTGTTATGAAAACCACGAAGGAGGCCTATGTCCTGCAGTGGGCGTCAAATGGCTGATAATAATGATGATGATGAATCCGCACTGACAGTCGAACTTCTCGTGTAGAACTTGCTGTGTGTGTGACAGGCTGGCAGCGAATTGCCTGACTAGTCGCTGTGTGTGACCGAAGCTTAAGGTGTTCACATACCTCAGCGATTGAAATTACCAATCCACGGTGGGCACGACCTGCCGAGGGACGTATCCCAGAGAGTGTATGGGCTTAATACATTTGACACACCCACGTTGTCACTGTTTCACCATACCGTAGTATCGATACTGTACCGTGTATTACAAATTTAATTGCTTTTGCTCTTCATGTGTGCTTCTGTTTTTTGCTATGTTTTATTGGTGCTGTTACTTATTACTAGATTTGAAGGGCTAAGGGGAATAATTGGTCTAGTCACATTTACACAATTTTACAGTAGGTACAGACTATTTAAATTGTGAATGTGTTCTATGGCTGACTGAAATAATATGTTTGTGGAGGAGCAATTGGTCAGGCACAGCGAGTTTTACCCATGTTTCAGATAGTTGATAGTAGTTAGAATGACAATTTTTGTGGCCATAGACCTCAAAAACTCAATTAAAAAAAATGGACTTATCCAATTTTTCTCCTTAGCCCTTCATTTGTTATTTATTTATTTTATTTACATAAATATTGCAACATAACAGTGATGACACCAAAGCGTTACAATATTATAACGGAGCACCCTCACCACACCTCAAATCCCAGCCGCAAACACATCACACTCATTACGCTTTGTATATGTGTGTGTCTTATGTAAATTAGTGATTTATATATCTATCTCTCTATTTAATTACCACGCGCCCACCGCGGATTGGCAATTTCAAGCGCTGAGTGTGAACACCTCAGACACTCAGGTTTCCGCACGACGTTTTTCTTCACTGTTAGCGACTGGCATTAGTATTAGTCGCAGTGGTATTGTAGTAAATAGGTATGAATTATTTTCTTTTATGTTTGTGAAAGGCCACGGAAAGTTAAAATGGTGAGATCAAAAAAAAGATTGATAAACGTACGTGTAGCCTGGTGTAGGTGATACGAAGTTCACCGAGTCAACTATTAGAAGGTAATAAATAAATAGGTATACAGCAATAAAAGGTAACGGCCGGGCCGGTTAGGGACGTCCCAGGCGGACATACTTCGACCAAATAGGTGATGTATTAGCAAAGGGCATGATAAAAAGTACCCGAAACCGGGTTCACGAGGCGAAAGTGATCTGCCAGGATCGTGGCAAGTGGCAGTCCCTGGTCTCTGCCTACCCCTCTGGGATACAGGCGTGAGTTTATGTATGTATGTATGTGTAATAAAACTTTGGCCCTTGCATTTACAGTGGCACCATCACTCAAACTAGATGGGTGAAGGGACCACACGGGCGCCGCAGTGCCTTGGACATTTTTTCTTAGATGGAGTGTGCTTGCCCAGCACCTCTACCATCCTGACAGCCTAGTCGGCCTAGCCCACAGGAAAGACAAGGTAATGCGTATGTAGATATGTGTGTGTACGGCAATAAATAGGTATTGTACTGTGCCTCCAGGCCAATGGCAGCCGTGACCTACGTGGTGACAGCTATCTGCATCCACTGTTGCGAGGGGCCGCGTCGGCGCGTTCCCTACAACTACATCTTCCTCATGATGTTCACTGTGGCGCTGTCTCTGCTCCTAGGACTGGCCACTGTCAACATGAACGGCTCTGAGGTGAGGGACTTCGCCATTCACGTCTCTGTCTTCAGCCCTGTATACACTCTGTCTATATAATGTCTACGCCATCATGCAGGTTCTCATCGATAGGAGGTTTCTTTGTACATATTGACATTCATTCTTGTTCTTTGTTCTTTTCTTTCTTGTCATTATATTTCTCTCGCTGGTAAAACCCGTAAATTGAGCCTTTTATTTCACGCACGGGTTAAACTAATAAACAGGATATGCTAAATAATACGGTCCACTATAACACCAACTCTAGACGTTCTAACCATATATAAATAAATAAAAACCGGACAAGTGCGACTCGGACTCGCCCACCGAGGGCTCCGTACAAATTTGTAGGTACTTACATGTTATAAAATTAGTTCAGGAATCGAGTCTCGTTTTTACCGAGCTTTTCCCGAACTTCAATAACAATTTTTTTTTATAATTTAATTACAAATGTATTGTTTTGTAAGTTATGTACATTTGTGAAGTTATAGTAGGAATACCAAAGATTAATGCATAATGAAAAAACATTTGTACAGCTTAATATCCTCATCCAAGTGGCAGGAAGACGCTGGATGCAACCCGCTTCCAAGCGGTCTTTTTGGAAATCCATGGAGGAGGCCTGTGTCCAGCAGTAGACTTGTTGTGGCTGAGTGATGAGCTTAATATAGATGTAGGTGTTAGAAGTACACCGGGGCATGTTTGTAGTGGGATTAAGTATTAGAGGCAAGTTCCGGTGTGAAAGTGAGGATTAATACTACGCCGGCGAAGCCTTGTCGCGCCAGGGATTTTCTGGGCTCAATTTTCAATCAAAAGTGTCTATCTTTCCCTAGGGAGTTCGGTTTCAGGCATTGCTAGGAAAGGTAAACTCGGTGAGACTGAAGGCCAAAGTCAGCGACTTCATCCTCGCCAAGTTTGTCGCCATCCGACTTTTAGTTTTGTATATCCTTAGACTCTTCGAATGTAGAGATGTGTGTGCGTAACGCGAATCATTAGAATGTACCATTGGAACCATTATTTGCAGGTGCTCATAGCTTTCGGCATCACGATGTTGATAGTGGTGTCTCTGACCATCTTCGCGTTCCAGACCAAGTATGACTTCACCATGTGCGGCGGGTTCCTGATAAGCATTCTTCTGTGCTTGATAATTCTCGGTAAGTGCAAACCTAACCTAACCTAACCTGACCTGGGTCAGCCGTCTTGGGAGTAAGCTAGTCGCTGGTGGTCTATGGGCTTAGCTGTCACCCCTGTTGGGTATATAGCAATATTTATTTCGGGCATTCTTATTGTTACATTTATTTCATCATTAGCCACCCTACGCCCACTGCAGGACACAGGCCTCCCTCATGGTTTTCATAACCATGAGGGGTTTTGCCATAATCGCCATTATGGTCACGCTGGCGGGCATTTATTTATTTTCAAGTAAATACTTAACACTCGTATTAGTTCGTAGAATTAAAACTATTATATGTTAGTACCTGCAGCTAAAGAGAAAATATAAATTATAAATTTAACAGTACCTACACATTAGAGGTTGCGTGCAGCTGGCACAGTGAGACACGTAGGGCGAATCTAGGCGGCTTGCTATCATGCTTAAAGCAATGTCATAAGCAGCCTATATACGTAGGGCACAGGCCTTCTCTCAGAGAGAGAGTTGGGCTAAATCACCACACGTGCCCACCGCGGATTGGCGATTTCAAGCGCTGAGGTATGTGAATAGCTCAGACACTGAGGTTTCCTCACGATGATTTCTTTCACCATTAGCGAGTGGTATTGCTACTATAACTTCACAAATGCACATAACTTAGAAAACAAAGTCATAGGTGCATGCCCGCACTGGGAATCGAACCTGGGTCTCCCGCCCCCGAGTCCAATGTTCTACTCACTAGGCTACCACCACTTAAAGCAATATTGCACCGAAATTGAACCGTGTAATATCGCCGCAGCGATGTGCGCCGCTAACCCATAGTAGCGTGACAGTACTGACAGTCTGCTCGGGCCTATGCGAACATGCTAGATGCGCCACAGCGGGCGTAGCACGAGCGCCAATTTGTCAATTCTCAACTGTCATCTTAAACTCTCCAGAGTATTAAAATTCGCGTCACTCGTGCGCAGGGTGCGGGCCAGTCGCAACCCCATCCTGGCTATGCTCGCCGATAAGGTAGATTGTGCCTACATAAACCGTTGCTGCCATCTTCAAGTGGCAAGCGATGACAGTCCGTTGTAGTTACTGGAATAAGAATGTGTACTAACACTAGAATAAGATTACTATAGTCAGTCCAACCGTTTATTTAACTTTTGACAGCTCAATTTAGTGATATTCTACGAAGTTACTGATTCGATTTTGTATGATAATCGATTTGAATTAGGTTGAAATTTTAATCGATTGATTGCATTGCTATTTAATTTTCATATTTTTATAGTTTGTCTATCTGAGCGTAATAAACTAATAACTATCCAACGAGTTTTCATATTTTTTTTATAATATTTAAACCTAATTTCTTATAGTATAGATCTTTGTAATAAGATAGGTTTATATTTTTATAGAAAATCAACTTGAATGGTCTTAGCTACATAATGTACTTGTTATAATATTGCAGCAAAACATTTCGCATCACTATTGTGAAAAAATAAAGGTGTCCATGAAGTGTTACATGATCATTCTCCTTTAAGTGCTTATTGTTAACTTATTATAAAATAGATATTTGTGTTTGAAACAAATATCTGGCGGAGAAAGGTCAAAGATGTTAAAGGACTGTACGGGAGACGTCTCATCCCGACGACATTCCCGAAGAGGAGTTCCTAGAGAATTTCAAAATAAGCCGGGAGATGATGTTCACGCTGCGGCCAATAGCAGCTAAGGAAACAAAAACCCGATTGCCGGCATTATATACCCAGTATAAAACATGCGTCGTCAATACGTTTTATTAGACATCTCATTTGTCAAAATCAGTTAGGTTAGTTAAGCTCAATCTGTACCGTACATACCCTCATTTACTTTCACAATAAAGTAGGCATGGCATGTGTGAGTTTAGGTAGATACCTACAACATTTTTTACACTGGCAATTTGGCATTTGGCACTTTGTACGGTCTATTAATTTCTCGCAACCGTCATCAAAAAATTAAACTGCTATTGTATTTTGTCTTCAGCCACTCCATGTCCGCACTTATGATAATACTATTGACCGTGGAGACAACGCGAAATTCCACAGACTGCCCAGGGCGAGCGCGTGTTGTTTTTTTTTTCTTTTTATTTAAGCTACCCCAGAACCTGGCTACGCGCTTGGCTTTCCCCAGTGTATTTGTATTTGTGTTATTTAGGCTTTTTGTAGTTTATTTTGTGCACATATATAGACCCGTTTTTCTACTGCTTCTCCTATACCCGAAGGTTTGCTGGAAGAAATCTCTTACAGAGATAAGCTCGCCTGTGTACATGTAATTTCTTATGTAATGTCCTGTTAAATGTCTTGTGTGCAATAAAGTATAATAATAATAATAGTATTAAAAAAAATTGTTGACCCTATATTAACGCGATCTACGTCTTTCTAGGATTCCTGGCCATCTTCACTTACTCAGAGCCGTTGTATCTCTTCTACTGCGGCTGCGGGATACTATTCTTCAGCTTCCTCCTGGTGTACGACACTCAGCTCATCCTCGGCGGTCGCCATCGTTACACCATCTCGCCAGAGGAGTACGTTTTTGCGGCGTTGTGCATCTACTTGGACGTCATGAATATTTTCATCAGGATCCTAAGGATTATGCGTTAAGTCGCTCGGATATTCTTACAAAAGTTAATGCCTGAATGCGACCAACATATTTACTAGAATCTCTTTTGTTCGCCGTATTCAGGAGTTCACTACACTTTATGAGGCCACGTTGTGTTTCCTGATAGGCGATCTCGAACCTTAGTATGAATATCCACTATGTGCGACACGTCTGATTGGTGGTCAACAAAACTAGGCATGCCATCCCGGGTGACCAACCCCACTTATTTTGTCACCCTCGTATCAGAGGCGGACTTCGGACAATAATGATTTTCGAGAAATATATGGAATCAGCCATATACCGAACAGGGGCACAATAAACTTACTATGAATATTATTTAATAAAGGTATTCAATAGCGGTGGTAGCGCGATCGCTAGAACGTTTGCCTCACATTCAACAGGTCGCGGGTTCGAGCCCCGGCGCACGTGCCAATGACTTTGTTTTCTAAGTTACTTACATCTGTAAAGCAATAGCAACCCCACTCGCTAACGGTGAAGGAAACATCTTGAGGAAACCTCAGTGCCTGAGGCGTTCACATGCCTCAGCGCTTGAATACGCCAATCCGCGGTGGGCACGCGTGGTGAGCCCGTGCTCTCTCTGTGAGAGAAGGCCTGTGCCCTACAGTGGGACGTATATAGGCAGCATTATAAGGTATTCAATAAACAATTAATCACTGCCAACCCGGGATGGCAAAACGCCACAAACTTATTATTGTTGGCCACTGTGGGTGATCTACTATGGAGTTGGAGATTTATGCCAAATAAGGCCAGAATTTGTATTCAGTGAAATACTTAAAAAAATTGACTTATCAGGAGATTTAAAAAAATTAGTTGAAGATAAAGATAAAGAATTTTATTTGTAAAACGTGAGTAATAAGCTGTTATAAAACTTAATTAAGGAAGTTCAGCATGTTTTGCCATTTGAGGCGTACAAATATTTAAAATTTAAAAACATTATTAAGGTCATGCAATAAGAGAGAAAATTTTTATTATACAATGTCACTTCAAAAACGTAAATTCAATATGTCTAAAGTCAAAGTAAAAATTTTTTATTCACTATAAAACCAAAATGTTTACTTAATGAACGTCAAAACTGTTAGTTTCACAATTAATAGATTATGCGGAGAAGAAGCTAACAAAGAAACTCCACATTTATTCTTTTCAAAACAGGTTTGCTTAATTAACAGAGTTTTCAACTTAAAGTTACACTACACTAGATACAATCGTTCCTGTTAACATTATTTAAATACCAGACATCCTTGTCTTCCAAATAATCCTTAATGTTATAATAGGCTTTTTTGCACAGAGTATGCATAATACCTTTTTTAAACCGCGTCGGTGGTAACTCTAATATATCTTGAGGAATCTTATTGTAGAACCGTACACAGTGCCCCATAAAGGATGTATTAACTTTTGCAAGTCTAAAACGTGGAAATGACAATTTATATTTATTCCTAGTATCAATATTGTGATGGCTACCAACATTTTCGAAATTGCTGATGTTTTTTGTAACATACATTATATTTTAAATTAACTTAATTAGACTTAACCAAAATAACTAAATTAAATGTTATAAAAAGGTACGTCCAAAATAAATGTCACTTTAAATTACAATAAAAACAATGTTACAATGGCTACGGCAAAATTTATAAATTATAATTAGGTCAAAAATCCTATTAGTGAAATATCATTTTTCATAGAGAAAAAGTTTGAGTTTGTGTTTAAATGAGGTCAAGTCCAACTCGTGCGTCTCTGGATAACTTGTTATAAATAACAGGCCCCATGCAGAATACACTATTTTGCATGAGCGCTGTATTGTCTTTACGTATACAGATTTTACTTTCATCCCTTTGCATTCGTTGACTGACTTGTGAGACACGTCTAAAGATGTCCGGATTTGATTTTACAAACAGTGAACCCTCCAGAATGTACATAGATGACAGTGTTAGGATTTTCTTATCTGGAAAGTGGGGTTTGCAAGTGTCGGTTGGTTTCAGCCGATCGAATGCTCCTTTTCTTAACTTTAAATTCTTTATCTCTATCTGTCGAATTACCCCAGAATATTAATCCGTATCGTAACATGGAAGCCACGAAGCCGTGGTGGGCATATATTACCTACTGCATCAGTGTTTGCAATGTGAGCCAATCTGTGTAGGAGATAGCTGGAGGAGCAATTTTTTTTGCATAGTGTATCAATGTGCTCTTTTTAATTTAGGTGCATATCCAATATTAAACCTAGTAATTTTGTGTTATCCAATTTTTTTTATTTTCGAAGCTTATATTTAAGTTAGATATACCTGGTAAGCGTTGGCTAAACGGCATCAAGCAGGTTTTGGTTAAATTAACCTTTAAGTTATTTTTGTTTAACCACTTTATAAAGGAATGTAGACCTTCATTTTTATCAAGTTATCATTTACTTTATTATTGCACTGTATTGTGACGTTACTATCATCTGCAAAGAGGGGCATTTAATATCGGCTTCGGCTATCATGACTAGCTACCAACATGTCAATTGCTAGTAAATGGGATGTGCTGAAAATCAGCGCTGCGCTATAATCACTCAATTTATGTTAAGTTATCTTTGTATTTGTGATAATTAAACCGTTTTTCAATTTCAACATATTATATTGGGTAGATCTGAGCAAGTCGTAATTGTACGGTATGAGAAGTAGAGGGCCAACGACAATTCTGTGGTACACCGTATAATATTTCTCTTTCATGTAATTGGTGGATCTCCTCTCGTTTCGTTTTCGTGTTTATTTTAACTATTGCTGTGTATTGGATCCTATTTCTGAGGTATGACTGAATTAGTTTTAGAACATTTCCTCTGAAGCCATATGGTTCGAGCTTTATAAATTATATTTATAAGTATCTAGTGGGTTTATTTTGGAAACGTAAGACGTTAAGTTAGGAACTTAAAGTACCCATATTGTGAAGTAGATTAGATATAAGATTTTTCAGAAATAAAACGTGCGAATGAATTTTCGGATTCGACTTATTTTTTCAGTACTTAGCTAACTTTCTCTTTGTTATTTGTTACTCAACAATGTAAGTAAGGAAGTGAAAGAAGGTGCTAGACAGAAATATCTATTTACGTTTTCACAAGTTATTGATTTTTCAAATACTTACGTATTGTTACGCTTCGGTAGTTCTCACCACCGACAACTCCCGTAAACCATGTCATGCTTTTACTAATAAGGTGTAGTTAATGTATACAATGTGTATATGTCTAACAAGTGCTGGAAGAGAGTAGCCGAGGAGCGTGCTCAGTGGCGTGCAATAGGAGAGGCCTATGTCCAGCAGTGGACAAGCATAGGCTGATGATGATGACGATGATGATGTATACAATGAGCTTTACCTGCCACCGACTATGACCTATGACAAAAAAGGAAACCTAGCCTAGAAAAAAGTTCCGCTCTTGTACCTATCACCGGAGCACTGATGGCCGCTGGGGCGAAAAAGTTGTGAGCTGGCGACCAAGATAGAAGTGGGTTCGATTCCCACTGGGCCCACCGTACCACAGAGAAAATATTTGTATAAATGGCGTCAGTCCGGGTGTATTTCCATGTTTGTGATGACATTGCCTGACATTGACATCGCCATACTATAGCACCTAGTATCCTAGTTTGGGACCAGGACAAGTGATTGTGTTACATTGTGTGAAAGTTTTTATTTTCGCACCATACACATCTATACAATGAGCTTTACCTGCCACCGACTATGACCTATGACAAAAAAGGGAATCTAGCCTAAAAAAAGTTCCGCTCTTGTACCTATCACCGTAGAACTGATGACCGTTGGGGCGAAAAAGTTGTGAGTTGGCGACCGCGGACCGGACAACGCAGCGTGGCAGGCTCCCCACCAGATGGTCTGACGATCTGGTTACGGTGGCGGGGAGTCGCTGGATGCGGGCGGCACAACACCGGGAAGCTTGGAAAACCATGAGGGAGGCCTATGTCCTGCAGTGGGCGTCAAATGGCTGATGATGACCTACCACCAGGACTGACGCTGCCGGAGTCGCGGAAGATTCCGAGGGCGTCCCCGCGGCTTCGTCGTACGGCGTGAGAAGGAACACCATGTGGCGGTAAGAGTCCGGCGTAACCCTGCCATCCCCAACGGCAGGGTATCCAGGAGAATTTCCCCATAAAAAAAGGTTAATGTACCCTATATCTTAGGCGTATAACAAAATTTTTAGGAGGCGAATTATTTTCAGCTGAAACTCATGCAAACGTCATTGATTAAATTTTGCATCCATTGATTGCTTTTCTTTGCCAGACGTAGGTATGCTAAATTATAGACTGTTTACGTTGTTTTCCGGAAACGAGTGCATAAAATTAAATGTAAAAAAGGGGCAATAAATTATGAATGTTCTAATGTAATCTCGCGAAGAAGATCCAATTGCGCGAGACGCCGAATTAACTTGCACGGGTTATACCATTGGAATGCGATTGGTTACTAGACTACCAATGGTGCCAATGAAACAACCATAACCATACTAATATGACTATTGCACAACTAACTATGCATTTTATAATAGAATAGAAATCGTTTATTACCAAAACGCAAACAATTTAAAGAAGCAGAGATTTACATTTTTTTAGACTGCTGCGTCTAACCATTTTGGCAATTGGAGAGAGCTCAGCTAACACGTCGGCTACGACCAGGTATGCCTGGTATGACCTGATGCATGCCTCCACACACGCCTAAGTAAAACGTAATATTTTCTTCTTAAAGAAGAAGAAATTCCAGACGTCCACGTAGAGGACTGATGCAGCGAAGATGCTCTCCCTTGTCGTGACATTGTAGCGATGCGCATCTCTGACAATGGTGTGAGTAGTGTGCACCAGAATACAGCCGAAGGGCAATGCGCCCACCAAACTGACGAACAGCAGCGACTTCTCCGCGTAGCAACCGAGAACGAACGCGATGCCTGAAAGCAAAATACGTTAATAATAATAACTACAATGTACATCAGAGCATATAACATTCTTATAAATTTTCGGCACTATAGGTCTATTTCTCTCCACTATTGTAATTTACAATGGGCCTCAAAAGAGGGCTCAAGGTCACGCAACGAGCTATGGAAAGGGCTACGCTCGGAATTTCTCTACGAGATCGAATCAGATATGATGAGATCCGTAGACGAACGAAAGTCGTCGACATAGCACAGCGGATTAGTAAGTTGAAGTGGCAGTGGGCGGGGCACATAGCACGCAGAACTGATGGCCGATGGGGCCGAAAAGTTCTCGAATGGAGACCACATATCACACTACCAGCCACAAGATGGACAGATGACCTCATCCAAGTGGCAGAAAGACGCTGGATGCAGGCCGCTTCCAACCGGTCTTTTTGGAAATCCATAGGCCTATGTCCAGACTTGTGGCTTAATGATAATGATAATGAAGTGGATACCGTCAATGTGCGTAGTGATGTGATAATCCTCATAGGCTTCAAGATATAACTTCAAAAACAGCACTACTAACTAAAAGCGTAATTGGACTAGCTCCAAAGATTTACAATAAAATTCCGAATAATATTAAAAACCTTGATACCTATTAATAATTTTAAATTAAAGCTTAATAAATGTATTTACCAACTTATATAAGTGGTCTTATCGCTTAGAGCAATCTCTTTCAGACAACCTTTGGATTAAGTGGATTGCAGCAAGAATATAGTCGCTAGATGGATGTACATACCTAAATAAGAGAATAATATTTTTTTTTAATTTAAAATAGATGGCGTTATAAACGGATTCTGTGGCGGTACGAAGTTCGCCGGGACAGCTAGTATGTTCATAATGTCAATCAAAAAAACCTTCTTATTTTGACGGCCAACTACGGAACGCCACACTTCGTGTGGCCCAACATGCACTTGACCGCTTTTTTTCACATGATTGTTTTGGTTGGATTCGTTCGTACGACTCACCGTAGGTTATCAGAGACATCACAGTGCACAACGCGAACCCGCTCCACATAGCGTACTTGTTGTTGAACGCGCATACCATCAGCGCCACCAGTGTAACTATAATAGAGGCCAATGCTACGAACATCTAGAGGAAAGAAATAAACTAGTCAGTAAGTAGGCATTCGTAGGGCTTTGATAGCACGGTGTCAAATATATTTGTTACTTTTATTCGATTCCCAGTGCGGGCATGTACCTACTAATGACTTTGTTTATTTTCAAAGTTACGAACATCTGCGAATTTGTAGTAGAAATATCACACGCTAACGGTAAAGGAAAACATCATGAGGAAACCAGCGGCTTGGTTGACTCCGCACGTATTGACTTGCCTTTTCTGTGGGCTAGGCCGACTAGCTGTCAGGATGGTATAGGTGCTGGGCAATCCTACTCCATCTAAAAAAGCATGTCCCAGGCATTGCAGCGTTCGAGTGGTCCCTTCGCCCATCTAGTGTGAGTGAAGGTGCCACTGGACGCGGTATAAATCTTCTCATTACGTAGATGCAAAGGCCAAAGTCTACAAATCTTCAAAAGTGAGATCCCTGTTCATTTTTAAACAACTGTAACTAACACTGGCTCTGAGTTGTTTAAATAAAAATAAATTAGGATTCTGAGGCAGATTGTTGGCAGGGTTGGATGAGAATGGCCGAGGGCAGACAGAAGTGGGGTGTCCTGGGTGAGGCCTATATCCAGCAGTGGACGCGTACGGACTGATTGATTGATTGAAAGCACGATGGCTGAAGATTTTACCAAACTTTATAATATACTAAACATAAACATTTACATACAGGCACATACATTGCTTATGGCCCTACACTAGGATACCCTGTGTCGTGGAAACCAGAAACAACGACATCACAAACATGTAAACATCCAAGACCTGGGTAGATAGATGGAATATTCTTTATTGTATGCATAAGCAGCCTATATACGTCGCACTGTCGGGCACCGGCCTCCTTCAGGGAGAGAGTTCTTCATTGTATGTACACCATGAATTACATAATTCGCACCGTTAATCCAATACCATCACTAAACAAAAATCTCTAAATTTCTGGTTTTAATGGCATCTATTGCAAATATTACAAAGTAACGCTGACTGCTAAGCGCTGACTAGTTCACTTAAATTCCTATTTAAAACTGTAGATGGAAAACGAAGCATAATACAGAACCATATACATTTCTACACATTGAAAATCTTTAATAGCTTCTCCTGCACAATTTACATTTTTCGCTTAGTGCCAGTATTGGATTAAGGGTGCGAATTATGAGAATTAAACAATATGGTACAGTACAATTGGCGGCCCTATTACTAAAAGTAATTTCTTCCAGACAACCACTGCCGGAAAAAAATTGAGAAGCTAAATGACGGTTACGCGGTGCAACTAAACAATACATAGCAAGGTATATACATAAATAAACGGTACATCAATATGAAATAAATATAGAATAAACACATAAATAAAAATTGTCAGCACATGCTGATAGTCGGAGGCATTTTACATATTATGCCACACCTACTTTTGTCACTCGTACATTACTGTACCGTGGATGACAAATTTTCAATGTTTTTGATTTTCATGTTTGCTACTATTTTAATCTGTGCTTTCTTCGTGCTGTGACTTGTATTAGATTTGTAGTGCTTTGTGAATAAAGATTTATCTAACTATCTATACTCACTTCTGGGCCTTTGCTGCTGGCAGTGCCGAGTCCGAGCATCAGCAGAAGGGACACGGTGAACATCGCGAGGCAGACAAGGTTGCCAGGAGCCCGCCGCTGTGGACCATCGCAGACGTGGACGCAGATGGCCGTGAGGATGTAGATGATGATCCCTAATGGCCTAGTAGAAGATAACAAGAATGCACCTTATCATCAATGGCCTTTAATTCTATTGTAGAGGATTTATGCAGCGTTTTTGAATCCTTTCTTTCCATCATATTAAATTAGCGAATTATAAAACCGGCCAAGTACGTATCATGGGCCTTGCACAGGGTAATAGATAATGGGTAGGGTTCCGTAGAAAGAGGGGGTTTTATCGGCTCTAAACAACTAACAAACTTCAGGAACGTAATTTTCCAATGGATTTTGTACGAAGTTTTCAGTCACTAAAGCTTGTGTAGCCGTTATAGTGTTCCTTTTAACTTCATTATTTGTTACATTTGCAGGTTTCGCTCTGAGTGAGTAGAGACGGAGCTTGCACGTCTCTTTAATAACGTTTTGCTCGTTTTAATAACGGCAAAAGGTAGACGCCAGAAACATCCAAATGTTGTATCGATAATGGTATGAAACCCTTTGTGCACGAGTCCGACTCGCACTTTGGCGGTTTTTATATTATCTGAAAACTGCGTTACCGAACCAGACGGTCGGAGGATTTTGTCAGGCGCATATGTTTTCCCTGATGGGCGTTTTTTCCTGTTTTATCGCTTCCTCAGCACGGCTGTAGGTCATCGCGTACAGGGTTTGCCATAGATTAGTTCGCAGCTGGTTGGCAATTTCCAAATGTAACCGAAATAAATCGGCACTGTGAAACATAATTTGGCGACGGCAGTCCGCAAAGAGTTTCGTAATCTCGAATGCATCTCACTTTTTCTTGCCATTCCTCTCCGAAGAGGCTGACAATTTTCGAAATAAACTTTCGTACACCATTAACTTAATTCTGGTACTTGCTTTTTTGCCGGAAGAGTCCCTGCCTACCACACTGGGATACAGAGGTGAGTTTACGAAATGTACCTAGTATTCTCTACCAATAAAAAACCACTATCACTGAATATACTCACAAAATATATTTCAGGCCCTTCATCATGACCAACGACGTTGCCGCGTCGTTAAATATGGCGACGTTTACGGCTGTGATTACGACCATTTGCAGGAAAATTATGCCGTAGACCTGTAGAAAGTGAGAAGTGTTATATACGCCTGGAATTTTGGGTGGTTTGAGAGCCATAGCAAAATGTACGTGCCTTAACAATAGCTGTCGATTACGCTAGGTTCTTTTTATAGAAAAAGCATATAAAGACACTTTCCAAAAATGTCTTGACTCAAACTCGAAACTGTGAGAACCATTAGTAGCCAGGCAGAGCGGTGCGTGCCTGCCGCGGGTCCGCGGGTCATTGTTCTGATAGACGGAGAGGCGGTAGCCGGTAGGTACAAATTTTTCTTTACAAAACAGGACTTTTAGACAAGATTTCTTAACTCAAAATAAGATTTCTCTATTTTTTTCTAGTCTAGATAGATGGCATTTAATTTTTTAATTACTAATTACAGAACAGCGGCTTTCAAACCACCTAGATTCCAGCGTGTATAAGGTGGGATTTCGATGGAGCAGTAGGGAACTTATGAAACCATTGCAGCAACTGGAATAATTAATATCTGACTTTTAGAGCAATTAACATAGGCAAACAGCAAACGTACGTCCCACTGCGGGGCACAAGCCTAAATTACGAGTTTAATCACAACGCGTGCCCACCGCGGGAAGTTATTATATCAAGTATTAAAAGTAATAATAACTTCCACAAAACGCCATCATTTGTCTCAAGCTAGGATGCTATGGTAATCATTTACTCCTGGGGCCAGTTTCATAGAAATACAATCATAGTTTACTATGACAATTTAATGTACATTGCAAAGTCGATCAACCCACAGAATAACAAGTATGAAGATACGCAATGTATATGGAATTGTCATAATTAACTATGAATTGCAGTTTTATGAAACGTGGCCCAGCACTATCTATCTATTTATCAAATTGGTAAGCTCTAACCTGTGAATAAGTCCGACAATCTGTCAATAAGCCATTTACTCGTTTATTACGCGCAAGTCGCTTAAATCGCCATTTTAAGGGTTCCTTAGTCGACAAGGATATTAATCACGCCGACAAAACGGTCGAAGTCTTGCAAAAAATTTTTTTACTACACAAGATTCAATTTTTGTCTCGCCTACACCATAGTGTCCCTCCGGCCGTTTTCGCAACTGCGTTTCGTAACTGGCTGCGAAACAAGAATGTTCATTCCTTGTTCGCAATTGGATTGGTCGTTTAAAAATATTGTGGGTGTAGGAAGATTTTTTTTTATTTAGGGTTCCGTTTTCGAAATATGAAGCTTTGAAGCGCAGATTTTTGTCCGAGTAGGGCGTGTCCCCCCCTCTCCCCCCCCCCCCCCCCCCCCCCCCCCCCCGCCCGCCCCCCCCTCTCCTGGCACAGTCTCATAGTAAACCATAAATTGGGGCCCCTCGCTGTCAGATAGCGTTGGTCCAAGCCGGCCTTAGTAGATATTCTTTCTAAGTACCATAATACTTTAATAAATCATACTTTCCGCAAAAAGCAGCTCCTGACATCGCTAGGCTGGTCGCCAAAGTTTTCACTCTTGAAATCATCATCGCTTTCCTGCCTCGAAACGAACTCCGGTAGCGACAATTTCCTCTGAAAATGTTTTAACACAACATTGATAGGAAATTAGTTTATTTCATAAATAAATCAAACTTAGGTAAATCGCACTTTACTCATCCAGTTCAAATACAGAAGTTTTCAAATACATAAATAGGTACCTACATACACACTTAACATAGATGTGTGATAAACAGGACAGAGGCTCAGCATAATTGCTGTTTTACAGACTCTGTCAGGGTCATGGGCATGATAGTAGACTACAGAAGGCGCCCACAACCGAGGAATCGAATGATAGTTTGAACAGTTAAGTGGCTATTGTGCCGTAATTGGAAACTGTAGGTAATAATTTTTCAGTATCATCATCAACCCATTACGTCCCCACCGAGGTGCACGGGTCTCTTCCCCGAGGAAGGTATAGGCCATATTCTACCACGGGGGCCAAGTCCGGATTGGTGGAGGCTTGTAGACTAGTGGCTCGTCTACTGTCAGAAGTTGTCAAGCCGCCCTAAGGCCTCTGACTTGGCTTAACGACTGCCATCTATCGACGGCAGCCGGCACCAACAGCTTAACGTGCCTTGCGAAGCACGGAACCGCTCGGAAAAATGCCACTAGCGTTAGGCATAGACGGCGACCCATCCATGCACTGAACGCGCCCTGTGTTGCTTAACCTTCGTGATCGTTTAAGATCACTCAGGCAGCCGGGACTACGAGCGATTCTCGATTTTTCAGTATGTGGTCACCTAAATGATGTCGTCTTATTTATTAGATATCATGTACCTATTACAGGAGGTAAACATGATGCACTTCAATACAAATTGAATTTTAAAACTTATCGTACAGTTAAAAGTTACTTTACGTTATGCAGGGGTTACAGCAGGAATAATTTGGAGATTTCACTTTATAAATCATGATATAGTTAAGTCTTGTTATGTCGTGTTATTAACCGGCTTTAACTCCGTTTCAAGAGTGTTTTAGTAGAATGAATTTTCAAAAGACCCAAGTATTTTAAGTTACTATTATCTACAAGTAAGTATGTGGGTGTAATATGTAAGGGTGTCAAGAAGACACAGTGTTACCGGGACTCTAACTTAAAATCCAGATTTTACAAAGCGTTTTTAGAGATAGCTTACGTTGCAGGTAAGATATAATTAGGGTCACACGTGTAAGCCAAAAGATGTGCATTAAAAAAAATTATGTGCACTCATTGTACATAGAGATATCTGATTCACCATCTGAACCACTCACATCTCTTCTTAGAGATGGCAGTATGTACCTACAATGAGTGCATATCGTTTTGTTTAAATTAAGTGCAATTGACAGTAATGTGAAAAGCGATGTGATCTTAAATATTTCATTGTTCGATATCCTAATTACGTAACTAATGTTCACTTCACTAATCGTTTATTTTGGTGTTAAATTTGACGTCCATGAAGATGTCGATTTGGACTTATTCATGTTCAACACTGACTCTACACTTGTAATAGGTATCTCAGTTACTATAGGTGGCATGATCTGCCTGACTGTACTAGGGTGATGTCCCCCCCCAGTAATCAACAAGCACCCAATGATCGGCACTTTTTTCTTCAAATAAAAATAATAAGGTCTGTGAATTGATTTTTAATTATGGAAACACATGTCCATAGACTTTATACTTCCTGCTGTCAATTTGATTAACATGCCGAAAATCGTCCATTTCATTTCAAAATGGCGACATGGAAGTTGTGCATCCTGCGTGCTCCTTCTGGAAATATAGTTTTCTTAGCTAAATCGTCAAGGAGGTGAGTTTGTAATTTTCATAATAACTTCCTTATTAACACTTTTTATTTAATCTGGTTTGATTTTTTAGTTATGTATGTAGGTTGATAAGATATTTTAGTGTGAATGAATTACGTGCAATAGGTAATATTTCTTTTGGACCCGATGTTCAGCACTGGGTATGACAAATTAAAAATCTCCAGTAATGGACAGGTGTCGAAACTAATTATTTTCTTTACTTTTGTCCTTTTTGCACAATTATGGCTCATTTTCGAATGGTGATTTCACTCATATTTGAACGGGGCCGTTTAATGAACTGGTACCAGTAATGAACAGTGTCCAAGATTGGGTATTATAGGTGTTCATAATTGGTGCATTGGTGTCCATGACTGGAAAATTACTATTGTCGATTATTGGTTCCTTGATTGTTTTAGATGGCACCGAAAAAAGATTCTACCCCAGAACAGATGAGGAGAGCGATCGAAGCAGTAAAAAAGGCGAAAAGGTGGCAACTGCAGCCAAAATAATATGGAGTACCGCGTGTTACACTCTTTTATAAGGTTAATTACCTTAGATTAATTAATTAATTAATTAGATAATTACCTATTGTGCCTAATAAAGTTGAATGAACTTTTATGAAAATAATAACAATGAGACTGATTTTATTTAGTTCAAAGAAAAAAACGGTGTAAGACTTGTAATTGTTGGTAGTTATCATGTGATTATAGTTACTTTGACACTTATTTTGTTAGTAAGAATTTAATTTTTGTGTTATATTTTCATGTGGCCTATAGTCCAGAAATATAATTAAAGCACATTCCTCGAAATTTAATTGGTTTTAATTTTTATATTTCCTTGAAATCAGAAAATATTTCTAGGTTGTATGTACATCACGGGGCTTCTGGGGAATGTTGATTACTGGATGTTGATAGCTGGTGCATGTCGATTACTGGTTGTCGATGTCTGGAAACTAGGTTCTATTACTGGGGATTTCGGTAATTTTTAGTTTTTATATTATTTTCGCAATTTTATGAATTATTTTTAAACTATATGTAGCTCCAATAACTCTTGACTATACTTAGAACAATATTCGATTCTAAATTTCGTTCTAAGTAAACACAAAAAAATATAATTTTAGTTCAAAATTACCAACTCCCTTAAAGTGTCGATAATTGGGGTCATCACCCTACCACTCATTACACGTTTAGCGCACACGAGGTAACTGATAACCACGGCTGTATGATGATGATGTATGATGTAGTGATGGATGTCATGAAAAGTAATTTTCTCTAGTTGCGATTGCTCTTTCAGATGTATAACCTCATTACTGCAGAAACTGTAATGTAGTTTTCATCAAAAATCTAAATTGAACCTAAGAAATTAATGCATTGGTATGATTACTAGCAGGTAAAGTTTGGCAAGAAAGTGTAGAAATCGGGAGTAGAAACCTAACCCATTATTTTACCGAAACTTTAGTCAATTAAATAAATTGACTCGGAGGCGACAGACCCAGGTTCGAGTCCCAGTGCGGGTACGTACCTATGACTTTGTTTTCTAAGTTATGTACATTTGTGAAGTTAAAGTAGCAATAGCACTCGCTAACGGTGAAGGAAAAAATCGTCAGGAAACCTGAGTATCTGAGCTATTCACATACCTCAGCGCTTGAAATCGCCAATCCGCGGTGGGCACGCATGGTGATTAACCACTCGTCTGCCGCGACACAGATCTGTGTACAACTTAGTATGGGCCACCTATACGTTGCGTTTCGCGAGGGTAGTTCAGGAGTTAAGCCCATACACACTTTCTGAAAGAAGGCCTGTGCCCTACAGAGGGACGTATACATGTAGGCTGCTATAGGTATATACCGATAATAACCTTTTAAGTAAGGACTTACAGGCTGTTCCGGAGGTGGCACGGTCGGAGCATCCACTACCATCTTATCGTCATACGCCGGCGGAGGTTGACCGTACAGAGCAGTCTCATTATTACAGCCATACTTCATTGGTAAATTATGTTCAGATGCTTTATCCGTACATTCTAGATCAATCTGGTCTATGGTTGCATTATTATTAAAAGACCCTTGAGCTTGGTTGAAGGTACCGTGAACATTTTGATTCATTACTGGTTTTGTTGTAGATGCGGATATCCATTGCGGATTCATCACGGTGTCGTGGCCGACTGTATTATAACTAACAGTTGTGGGTACGGGACCGTTGTCGGAATTGGGACAATTTGGAGCTGACGGTGCAAAGTCATGATTTGAGGGCTTTTGACCCTCGGCCATTTTATCTTGATTAGTTGTCTGTTAGAGCTGGTCCTGAGCTCTGGCATCTGAAGATTAAAGAAGATTTTTTTCGTTAGTGTACGGTTTGTTTTGTATTTTCGATCGAAAATCGACTGTTTCTACCAGGAAAATAACTTTTAACTTAAGTTTTTTACGTAAGCCTTTTTTCTCAACGTCATACCATTTAGACTGTTGCATATACTTAATGCAAAACTGCATTTTGATTATTTGGTGAATCATCAATATGCAGTTTTGGAGAATCGTATCATGTTTCTCACTCACTTATGTTACGATGTTTAAGGAAGGAGGAGAGCGGTATGCAGCGGCGCGGGCGCACGGAAATACCAGGTTAATATGAGGAAAACAAAATATAACAAACCGGATTTTCTGCTTCTTAGTGTGGTATATTTATAATGACAGAGTGAACATTGATTATTATGTGTATGTCACCGAATTAGAATAGAGATAGGTATACACCTTTAATAGTAAAACCTGACATCGCAAAAAAACTTATAATCAATAGCGAATAGCCTCAATCGAAGGTTTCGTACGATACTCGTACTTATTTTAAGTGTAGTAAGAGCTACAAACCTGTTGATACAGTTAAAGGTAGAAGATCATAAGACTCATAACTTATGAATCCATAATAAGGCATACGGCAGGAGCTGGATCCAAACCGCAGTATTGAATCATTGACTCTACAATTTTTTTTGTAGTTGATTCCGAATCTCTCCAACGGTCCGTAAAGATTTTTAGTTGAATAAATACTAATAAATAATAAAATACTTAATAAATAATAGGTGAAACTAAGTCTAATTTATTTTATGGTTTTATAAAGCTGAGGAAGTTTCTGTTTCGCAGCTTCTGCGCTACTTTGAATAAAAACGTCTTAACTTTGACTTACAATATTGATTGATCTTAATTTGTAAGCATTGTTTTAACATAAGTACCACACTTATCCAGTAAGTTTGATATTTTAAATACTTACACGTTTTTTTACAGGTAAATGAGCGCAAACTTACCTGCTTTTTATTTATTTCACTAGAATCACTTCTCACGATCGTTTTAATACGCGCGTGCGCATTGGCGCCAACTTGCTGGCGATTGAGCAAACGGTTGAACTTGATCTTGGTTGGTTGGAGTGGAGTCTTAGCGCAAAAAACTTAGAAAAAAAAACAAGAAACCGGACTGCGAAAAGGTCTCAAACATGGCCTAAATGTCTGTTGAATTTTCAAACTTTTCAAGTGGGACGTTCCATTAGATTTCCTATTGATAAGTTAATTTAGTCGGCCTGTTGATGTGTCTTGTTTAAGGGGCTCCACGATGAATAGCCCGATGAAAAAATCTTCTTTTACAGATCGTTTTTTTGCAATAAGCGGCTTTAAGGGGCCATTCAAGTACTACGTAAGCACTATAGGAGGGCGGGTGGGGGTCTCAAATTTGTTTATTTTTGATGACATGGGGGTGGGGGGTGGGGGTCTAATATAAGGCCAAATACGACTAGATAGCATTTAGTATCAGGTCCATAATCATAGGTAGCGAATGCTGGCGTGGTGGCCGGGTATCTATCTCCCTCTAAAATGGTTGAGTACATTGTTGACATTGACATTCAGCAAACAGAATGATTTACATTCTTTACGCTGAAATAAATTATTGATTTCCGATTTCTGAGGTTTTCTGTCGTAGGTCCTAAAATCCCTAAAACATAAATTTGAAAGAAATATAAGAATTTTTCGAAAACGGTCTGAGAAAGATACATTTTTGGCATTGGTGACATTTATTAGTGAACCTCATTTTGCCATTCACGTTTTTTTGCGTCAAAGATAGATAGAATATTATTTATTGTACAGAATATTATGTATTGTATTGTAAAGAAGGCTCAAGGTCACGCAACGAGCTATGGCTTTCCATAGCCCTTTGGCTATGCTCGGAATTTCGCTACAAGATCGAATTAGAAATGATGAGATCCGTAGACGAACGAAAGTCGTCAACATAGCCCAGCGGATTAGTAAGTTGAAGTGGCAGTGGGCGGGGCAAATACCACGCAGAACTGATGGCCGATGGGGCCGAAAAGTTCTCGAATGGAGACCACATATCGGCAAGCGCAGCGTAGGACGACCAGCCACAAGATGGACAGATGACCTCATCCAAGTGGCAGGAAGGCGCTGGATGCAGGCCGCTTCCAACCGGTCTTTTTGGAAATCTATGGAGGAGGCCTATGTCCAGCAGTGGACTTCTTGTGGCTGAATGATGATGATGATGATGATATTGTAGATACACTGAAATTACATTAACAGAAATTAAATAAATCGAAATACCTATAGTACAATTGGCGGCCTTATTTCTAAAAGCTAAATCAATAACACGACATAAGTAATCACTTCTCCTGGTTTCAAACTAGGATGCCTTATGCTATGGTAACCCAAGGACATCATAAACATTGAATACAGCCAGACTGAGAATAGCCAACGTCAACGTACCACTCGCAACGTCAAGACTTTTCATCTGACACGTCCACAGATATGTGGACAGGTCATTTGGCATAGTCGTCAATCGGTTTGGCCTCAAAGTGGTCATAAATAAACATACATACTAGTTTGTTGCGTGGAAGTTATTAATTTTTTATATTTGCATATAAGTATACCTATTTAAAACAACATAGCCCTCCTTTTCTTTCGCAGTCGGGTAAAAATACCGTTGCGGCTGCATGCATGTAGGCTGGCCGGTTTACGTGTTTAAAGTATATCCACAACGTGTATGAAGTTATACGATCTTTCTCTTCTACAGATTAACATTTTTATTTATTTATTTTGCACACCGTACCAGTGGCGATGTCGCTACATCGAGCCAAGTGCGCATATATTTTGAATCTAATCATAAGCTTTTAAAGCAAAAAAATTCAAAATTCGGTCCAGTAGATTTTGCATGATGTTTGCTCGAATAAAAGGACATACGGTTTTAAAATAATTTATATGCGGTCAGGGACACCCACAGAACAGAGTGGGGACACCTCATCACTATATCGTAAAGAAACCTTTCTTGTAAATATTTTTAATAGTCTAGACACATTCCATTACAGTTTTAGAAAAGTGAGAGAATGTAGGTGTAAGAGACTGCTATGTAACGAATGGCAGGCGTTCATAAATATAACTTTTGGTTTCGTTCGCAAAAAAAAATGTTTCAAAGAGATTAAAACATTTATTGTGTAAGTTATTCATTAAGATTACTAATATTAATCTTAAATAGGTAATAAAAATTGATAAGCAGGTGCACCAATGCAAAGTCGTGTAGTAGTCAGAGTCATTCATGACGTCACAAGTCCTATCTAATGTAACCAAGTGGTATTTTTTTACTAATTACTTTTTGATAGCATAAGATAAATACCCCCTAAGTAGGTAACCAAGTAATATATTCAGTTCCTGCTTCTCAGAGTGGTACGTTAAAAACAGCTAAGCACGAAATTAACAGATTAAAGTCTTCAATTATACAGGATCCGTTCGTAACTTAAGAAGGAACAGTAAGGGGGCAAGTGTCTTAAATGCATATCGAGGGGTGAAAGGCTAATTGCTTTAAGCGACATTTTGTGAACTTTAGAGGAGAGCGTTTTAAAGTTTTGAAAAAAGAAAAAAAAATCGTAGTAAATCAGGTTTTTGTTTAATTTAGATTCTAAGTATACAGTTCTTTTGGAAATTAAATTTTTCATCAGATATTGTAGTTTTCAATCAAATAGATCAACGGGTTACAGAAATAAATGTCGCTTGAGTCCAAAATGCTCGTATGCTCTTTTTTTTTGGGGTAAGGCAAAAAGACTTAAGCGTCGGTTGCCCTTGTTTTTTGAGTAAGACCAAATGCTTTAAGATACAACAACTATCATGATTAGTGGAGGACTAAATAAGTCAAGGAGCTCGTAGTCGTGGTTTTCGAGTAGAGCTAATTGATTGAACTACCTAGCTATAGGTGAAATAGATTACATCTAATTAGTTGAAATACCAGTTCCATTCTTATTTAGAAACAGGAAAAATGACTTAAGCAATGATCACTATTCTAATCTCGTTGACTTAAATCATCATAATTTTGAACTTTGGTTGAATTTGGCGGTTGAATCCATAACCAAAATGTAACCGCATCAAAATTGGAGCAGCATTCATTATGAGATTTATGAGTTTTCGTTGATGTTTGGCGAGAATAAAACAAAAAGTTAAAGGAACAAAGTGTTTATTTATTAAATCATCAAAATTAGATAAACATTGAAGTTAAAGAAATTTCTTAACCATTTCTAATTGGAGTTATCACTCACTACTATTATTTTTAATAATTATAACCTACTAATACTGTAACAATCAGTCAGTTATGTTCTTAATAAGAAATCACAGAAAACTATCAGGTCGATAAATGCTTTGCACAAATATCGTTTAACAATAAATTATGCTTAATGTTCATAAAGTCAGCCTCAAAAATTTAACATCTTAATTGAGGATACTTAATTAAACCGAAATACATGAGTTACACAGGTTTAAAAGCTTACTTACCAATAATCTTCTTGCGCGTGACTCAAAAACAACGCGCGCGTCCAGCCTCCGTCACGGTTCGGCGATGACTGAAGCGCCCCCCGCGCGTGCGCCCCTTTATTCCCGAGAAGTTCTAAGCGCAACGCAAAGATTATACCTGCGTCTTAAAGGACATCGTTCAACTAGTGTCATAGAAAAATGAATTTGCTGAACAGACGTTCGTTACTAATTGTAAAACAGGATAATTGATTCAAGTACAAACACTATTAATAATTTTTGAATTAAGCGACTGTTTATTGTAAAAAATTTAGGCCATAATTATCTCAAACGACCTGCTCTCTTGAATTTTCGAAGAGGGTAAATACTTTAAATGACTGCTCTTAACATAAAATAGAGCAAATCTAATTGATTCAAAGGCCATACTTTATTTATTTTTGGGGAGGGCTATTTGATTCAAACGACATTTCCCATATGTTTTTGTGGAGAGCTAATTGCCTCAAGCGACAAGCTTATATTTTTTTTGTGGCGGGCTAATTGCTTTAAATAACAAGGGTTTGTGTATTCTGGGGCAAGCTAAATGATTCAACCTACTATCTCCTTTTAGTATAGAAACAGCAAAAAAGCGTTAACAACCATTTGAGTTTAAATACGAGAAAGGCAAAATGAGTTAACCAACTACCTACAGTATCTTAACATAGCTCAAGTCAACCATGTTTTAAAAAAAGGCACTTTTTGTGTCAGTTGAGTCAGTAGCGGTGTAAAATTCAGCGTCAAATCTAATTGCCTCAAGCGCCAAAAAAGTGCTCAGATCGGCATGAAACCCGGCTCAAAAGACGTAGAAAAATTTGCTGATTCCGAATATATATATAACTCAATATCGCCCATGGTGTCGCTTAAAGCAATTAGCCTTTCACCCCTCGATATAATAGTTGTTCATCATCAGCCATTTGACGCCCACTGCAGGACACAGGCCTCCATCATGGTTTTCATAACCATGAGGGGTTTCGCCATAATCGCCACGCTTGACAGGCGGGTTGGCGATCGCAGTATGCGGTTGGAATCTCAAGAAGACGCGGCTGCCTTCTCCTGGAAATTTATTTCCTTAGTCGCCTTCTACGACATCCACGGGAGGAAATGGAGTGACGCTATTTTTAATCCGGCACCACACGGAACAGCGTTCAATAATATTACTCTATTCAACATAGTTGTTCAATAGAGTGATATTATTACTACGGTATTGGTTTCAATGACGCTATTGGTAGTCCAGTATAATAAATCGCATTCCAATAGCCCGTACAACTTAACACGGCGGCGCGCCTAGCTCGATTCCATCTTCTACGCAAGAGATACCTATTTAATATTGTAAAACTAGCACACAGGCTTAGTTCTGCAGCATATGCAGTCAAAAGAATTAGAGAGCTCACTGACGTTGCAACTGCTAGGCTTTTTTAATTTAGTTACTTCCATAGTATCCTACGGCATACTACTGTGGGGTCGGGCAGCAGAAGAGAGCGATCCGATTTATTTACAAGCTAGGTAGTAGAGACTCGTTAAGAGATTTCTTTAAAGTAACTAACATCTTAACAGTAACTAACATCTTAACATTTACGAAAATGTAATGTATGTTAGAAAAAACATCAGCTATTTCGAAAATGTTGGTAGCCATCAAAATATTGATACTACATAAATTGTCATTTCCACGTTTTAGAATTGCAAAAGTTAATGCATCCTTTATAGGGCACTGTATACGGTTCTACAATAAAATTCCTCAAGATATATATTAGAGTTACCACCGACGCGGTTTAAAAATTGTGTTAAGCATACTCGTGCAAAAAAGCCTATTATAAAATTAAGGATTATTTGGAAGACAAGGATGTCTGGTATTAAAATAATGTTAACAGGAACGATTGTATCTAGTGTAGTGTAACTTTAAGTTGAAAACTCTGTTAATTAAGCAAACCTGTTTTGAAAACAATAAATGTGGAGTTTCTTTGTTAGCTTCTTCTCCGCATAATCTATTAATTGTGAAACTAACAGCTTTGACGTTCATTAAGTAAACACTTCGTTTTTATAGTGAATAAAAATTGTTGACTTTGACTTTTGACTTAATTTGCGCAGGTTATACTATTGAAATAGACAACGAAATAGACGCAAATAACAGCAACTTTCGTGCTGATATCATTCTATTGAATAACTAGTGTAATAGACTTGACTTGGAAACTTGACTGAAACACTGTGTGGCACTAACTATTTTGTACAAAACTTGTTAAGTATCTATGTTTTAAAAATGTCTAATAATAAAAATAATAGAGTTAAGCTGTATTTAACCTTATACCCGTCTGCTTTATACTGAACCAAACTATAACAATACATCACCTTCCAGGTAGGTAGGTACCTAACTTTTTATCAATCAGTGACTCAAAACAGCTTAAGAGCACCGGCGTATTCACGATAGTAGCAGACTGTTAACGTCCAGAGTCGAACATGTCGGTAGTGCTCAGTGTTTTTGGCGGTTTTTTCATATTACTTCTTGCTTACGGTCTAAAAAAGGACCCCAAGCCAATTTTTGGTGTTTACTCGGTGCCTGGAAAGTGGTATTATTTGAAATATGCGCTGTTCGCTTGCCTATATTATTTCAGAAAGGTAAGTGCTGAAGCGAAAGAGGTCTGTCAGGATCGTGGCAAGAGGCAACCCCTGGTCTCTGCCTACCCCTGCGGGATACAGGCGTGAGTTTATTTCACGTATTCGCCACAATCAACCAAACTTTGAAAATCGCAATTATCTACAAAAACGTTATTAAGTAAATTATTGACATCATTTAGTTCGAAATAAAAGATAAGCTTACTGAGTTCAGGGGCGGCGACGGCGCGCGGCGTGGGCTACAATAGGAGGTTGACTCACCGTGTGCATTAAATTGTTTAAATACTTGTTTTTAATTGTCCCTAAGAACAGCCGTTCTTTACGCCAACGCATGGCATTATTACATCCATGCCCCAACGCCGCGCGCCGTCGTCGCCGCCCCTGAGGTTATTGGGAAATGGGAAGAGAATGACAATTGACATGAGTGTTGCCGGATGCATTTTGTTTTATTTAAAAGACAATACACAATGCAATCTCTGGCGTGAACATCATTGTTTATCGAGGCAAAAAGAAAAGTCCCTTAAAATATTGCTAACGATTTCAAATTTACTGTGTAGGTACCTAATTTATTAATATAGTTTTCATTGAAGTTGCTCAACTGATTGCACAGTGTGTGAGAAATTTGAGTCTTTGAGTCGAATTGAGTCCTCTCCCTGCAACGTTCGTTACTGGTAAAACAATACTCCTATAATATCAATACCTCTTCAATGTCCTTCGGAGAAGTTATTGTAATATCATAACATAACATAACATAAACTCACGCCTGTATCCCAGAGGGGTAGGCAGAGACCAGGGACTGCCACTTGCTACGATCCTGACAGATCACTTTCGCTTCCTCAACACTCATTAGTCGTTGCATGCACGCACGCCGGTTTCGGGTACTTTTTATCTTGCCCTTTGTTAATACATCCTCTATTTGGTCAAAGTATGTCCGTCTGGGTCGTCCCTTACCGGCCCTTCCATCCACATTCGCTCGATATATTTGTTTTGTCAATCTTTCTTCCTTCATCCTCTCCACATGTCCAAACCAACGCAACATTCCTTTCTCAATTCTTGTCACTACATCCTCTTTCAGTCCACAACGTTCTCTAATCACACTATTGCGTATCCTGTCATTCAAAGTAACGCCAGACATACTTCTCAAGGACCTCATTTCTACTGCATTAATCCTACTTTCTTGCTTCTTTTGCCATACCCAAGTCTCGCTAGCATACATAAGTGTTGGGACTAGCACTCCATTATGGATAGCCAATCTAGCTCTTTTGGAGATGTTTTGGCCGCTCACAAAGGAGATTTGATATCACAAATTGTAATATCAATTGTCGCGTATCTAGTTAGGAATAGTTAACGTCTTAGATTAAGCCCACCGGAATTGGTGATAAGTACTTACCTAACGGTAGCAAGTTCAGGGTTGGAGTTGATAAAGTTTGGCAACACCGTTATTTATCACCTCAAATGCTGGAATATGTGTAGGTAAGTAGATAGCTATTTTATAAACAGAATAAGTTACTTCAGTGTGCGAACAGACTTATTTTTACCAGACTGCGGCGGAGTCCAAAAAGGGGGGTTTGGTTTGTGTGTTTATATGTGTGTGTTTGTATAAATACGGTTTTCTTTTTTACAAAACGCAGCCATTTACAAAAATCACACACAATATCAACTAATAGCCTTGTAAGACTGGGCGTGCAAAATTTTGGACGAAAACAATGGAGAGACTTGCACTAAAAATGTTTTAATAGAATAGGAGAGGACACGTTAAAAGATAAATAAACGTGGTATTTTTTTTCTCTGCGACTAATACTTTTGATAATATCACCAGTCCAAAACTCAATATAGTCACGTGGTACTAAAACGCGCCATACAAATTGACCTTAGACTATGACGTCACTCCCTAACGCGTTTATCAATATTTGAGTTATCACGTAAAATAATATTTTTATGCGTGCACACCCTCATAAGAAAACTTTCAGAATTCAATGTCAAAACGATGAGTTTTATGTTATTAGAGTAACTTTATTTTTCGCATATTTTGTGACCCCGAAAATAATATTTTTATATGATTTCTATGGTCTAAAAGCAATGTCGCTCCAATCTAAGTTAGACGCAAGTTCCCCATTGTTAATTTCAAGTTCAGGACTTAGGGAAATAATATTATTTTAAGTTCTCTGCATATATGGCACTATTTTTAATCTTGCTGATCTTTACATACATATTTTATAAGCCCCTAATTCCGTAACGTAATTCACAGTTCAGTAGCAAGAACAAGGCGGCAGACAAGCATGGGCGGGCGGGGCAGGGCGTGAAGGCTATAGCGCGCCCAGAAGACATGGACCGCCTGCAGCCTCTCTCAGCACATCCTAAGGTCAATAAACAAAGGTTGACGGGTATACACTGTCAATCAATCAATTAGTCAGCATTTACTTGTTCACTGCCGGACATAGGCCTCCCCTAAAGTACGCCACTGATTTCTGTCCTCGGCCATTGTCAATGGGGTGGAAAGGTTCTCGAGTGGAGATCACGAACCACGGAATGGCAAACGCAGCGTAGGACGCCCACCAACTCGCTGGTCCGACGATTCGAAGCAGATTGCTGGATGAGGACACTGTCAAATTGAGAGGTAGATACCTAATAAATATTTAGCCATAAAGACGTTTAGCAAATTAGCAGGCTCTCTGTTTCTTTGTGAGAAGACATAATTTATGCCTTGAAGTAGGCCGTAACTATGAACGGTGATTTTACAAAGCGCTCAAAGATATGATGGACAGTGTACCTAATTAGGTAGATATTATCAGTTTGTAATAAGATTACTTGGACTTTTCGCACCTGGTAGATAGGTACTGTAATACGCTACTTATTTAAAAACGCGGATTACGAGTAATATTATAATTTTATTCTCTATTTTATCGATTCCCTAGCCTAGCTGGGGATCGACTGACCTCTAAAACAAAACGTAACGATTCCCTTCAAAATATTTAAAATAAGACGAGAAGGCTCTGCCAGCCAGCTTCTATAAAAGAGAATCGTTACATTTCCCCCCCGGTTATCATAAAATTTTAATTACAATTACAATTAAAATTTACCCTAGCTAACACACTTCGGTAACCTAACGTCAGTCATCTGTCCTACAGTGTCGGGGAAATTGTACAATCCCGACGAACGCATGATGCTCCGTTACTAATTCGGTCAGTGTGCCAGAACAATTCAAAGACCATCAAGACAATCTAGTCAATATTCATAAAACCTCCAAGTTATTTACAATTAAAACGCAAGAGAAAATTGGTCTATGACTGTACGGACAGACCCCCTCTCGGCAAAACCCAACAAAAAACCGAGAAGACACCATCGAACGCCGCTTCGAGTTTCACAATTATAAGTCCTACCTACCCCATGAACTTAAATAAACTAGCTAGACATTCTACAATCTTAAAAACTTAAATAAACTATCGCACTTCACTTTAACCGAACAACACTCTACCTGCCTACTCCTGTTAAAGTTGTGAGGATTCCACCTTTGAAATAGTGAAATGGCAAAGCTTCTGTGGTCCGGACTTCCTTTTCAAGAACCCGCATCAAATAAGCAAGACCAATATCTCTAATCAAATGCACAATGCAACACTCTCTTCTCAATTCTGGACTACCAGCAGTCGACAAATAATCGCATATCAAAACCTGTCTACTTCCTGTTGAACAATGATCCAAGCCCATGTTGAACTCGCCAAAAGCCAACAAAGCTTCCTCACCAAGCTATGCTTGTTGTGTGAAGGGAGAGTCAACTTATAGACTTGTACCCTGGAATCAACAACCCTAACAGCTACCTATTCTTTAGCTTCTCGTTATTTTTTTACGGTCTTGCAACCATTGGGTTCTGGAACGTTTATACAAATGGTCCGGGTTCGCTGCCTCTCTCTGCAGCTACTTTGCCATCTCCATAGCTCCTCACAGCTTTAAGCTCGTTCTCTCGTACAACATGTAAGACAAACACAACATTAGATCATAATATTTACAATTTTTACAGTCACAACTACACTAATATCCTATTAAAGAATTTTTTCATACGGGTTACATGTACTACACTCTCTCTCTGGATATTAATCCCTACAACCACAAAATTTACTGGAGAAGTGCGTCTAACAACCCTATATGTACCTTTGTACATCCTACATTACTTCTTCTCCTTCTTCTTGTCCGTCTCCTAGGACAAAACATTATCAGTAGCCTTTTTTTTCTCTTTCGTGGCCCGACAATTTTTCCCGTGACTCTGCGCGTTATCACTTTAAATGGCTTTCCTTTATTTTGAGCCTCATCACGTAAGAACCGAATACCAGCCTTCGATTCAGCATCACGTTGAAACAGTGGCTCTCCACTACATATGGACAAATGAGGCGAACACTTACATGTTGCTTGCGCTGTTGTTTGGAGTGTCTCACCTATGACCTGGACCTGGTTTTCCACGATTTTCCTATGAGTTCCCGAATCTGGATAAGGAGACTCGTGGATCGGAATGTCATCAAAAATCTTTATCTTCCCTTCTTCTAAACTAAATACGCCTAAGTCCTTCTTTTGAAAAGAAACTTGTTCCCGATCCTTCTCCAACAGTCCTGTCAAACTTCGTTTTTGAAAATCAAAGGACTCTTTTTCTAAATTAACTTGACCTCTTTCCTGCCCAACCTCTATTGGGTAACACTTGTCCTCCTTTTGTTCCACAAAGGCCGTAGAAGTTGAACATTCCTCCTTCTTTACTTGACTATGACATGACTTTTCATTTGTCAATGTCACAGATTCGGATTCATCCGTTGTCGCCTGCGCTGTCTGATACGATGTGGGCGCTGTATGACTCAAAGCCGATACTGCGTGGCTCTGAATGGTGGTTTCCTTCTCGGGCTGGACATCGACTTCCTTCGGACTTGGCTGCTGACCCTGAAACTGGTTGCCAAGTTTGTAGCCGTGCTCGACCGGAGGTTCATAGAAAGCAACATCCTTCTGCGTAGGCGGAGGACGAAATATATAACCGAACTCGGCCTTTAGTTTATCGATTATCTCATCATAGGTCAACCCATCTTCAGAAATTTCCCTGTAAAAATATAGCGCTGCTCCCGACAGGTATACGGAAACAATAATCTGTTTCTCCTTATCCGTCCATTCATGGAGGACTGCGATGGCCTCAAACTGCCGGACAAACTCGAAAACATCAGTTGTCAAGCCATCGAACGTGGTGGCCATTACACATACACAGCATCTAATACACACAGTATCGTCACAATACAAAACAAACAGTAGACCACTTAGCTTTTTTCCTGGTGGCTTGGTAGCCCAGGGTGGCGTGATCAACGCAAACTTGCTCCTTATGCACGTACAAAACTGCGCCTTAGTGCTCTACACAGTGGGTGAGCACGCACTTCAATAGTCCTTTATAGGTGACTCATCTTTGGGCAACTCGCCTGGCTGCAAGAAAACTCGGGTATCTTCTTCCCTATTCGCACGCGAGGCACCAACTTGTGCACACTTCGGGCGCGAACTAAATTTTTTTGCTGGGGACTTTAGGCGCCTCCACCAATATGTAATACGCTACTTATTTAAAAACGCGGATTACGAGTAATATTATAATTTTATTCTCTATTTTATCGATTCCCTAGCCTAGCTGGGGATCGACTGACCTCTAAAACAAAACGTAACGATTCCCTTCAAAATATTTAAAATAAGACGAGAAGGCTCTGCCAGCCAGCTTCTATAAAAGAGAATCGTTACAGTACCTACTAGATAGGTATGTCCGATATGCGATTAAAAAACAATTGAGTCGGCCGGCGCCGACCATAACACGCACAAGACCGTATGTTTTAGCACCATATTAATTTTTCTAAATCATTGTTAGAATGTCCACTTGAAATACGGTGAACGAATTCAAAGTCAACTGTAGATACGCGGATGCAAAATATGCCGTTAAGCCTAGATAAGGCAAAACAATAGTACCTATAGTCATCATTCGATAATAATACGAATACGCTACCTACAAAATTATACAAATGTAATTTTTTAGTCAATTTCATGGTCTGTTCCTGCTGTCCGCCTATTGCTTTACATTAATCATTAGTTCGAAATAAAATTAAAATATTGAATGAGGTCCATCGTTAGTTTTTAAATAGGTACCCTGTACTATACAAGGTGTTGATTTGTAAAGTAACGCCCGACTCGTGGTACTTTCTGCTCATCAATACGAAGAACTTTTACTTTGGGACGACTCTAAAATCTTTAAAAAAATCAGCTGTCCCAATTTTGGCACAGCGTTTAGAGTTCCCTAGTCCGACAAGGAACCCTTATAGTTTCGCCATGTCCGTCTGTCTGTCTGTCCGTCCGAGGCCTAGCGCAAACAAAGACGAGTGGTACTAGAAAGCTGTAATCTGGTGTGTGTACACATATTTATAACGCTGAGAAAGTTAAACAATAAAATGTACCTCTCCTGACATGAAAAGTGGGGATGATTTTTTTTTTCTCGTCAACACCATCATGTGGTATCGTTGGATTGGTCGTTGAAAAATATTGTGGGTGTAGGAAGACCATTCTTCGACGTTGGGTTCCATTTGCGAAATATTAAGCTTTAAAGCGCAAATTTTTGTCATAGTAGGGTGCCCCCCCCCCCCTCCTGGCTAAACGGTTGCTTGTAGAAACGTGACAAAATTCGAGGTAGTAGCACAATAATGAAAGGAAAAGTATCACGGCAGTTGTTCGTGTTAATGAGTAGAAAATACCCTGAGTCGGGCGTTACTTCACAAATCAATCCGTTGTATGTATTTACATTTTCATGACAACTGGAAAACCCCGGATCCTACAATTTCACTACAATTTTATGGTTTACTATGACAATCCAAATTAACGAGTACTTAGAAAGAGTCGGCTATGCAATGTATGTACGTCGAATGAATTGTAGATTGTAGTTCTATGAAAAGCGGCCCAGGTGAGACGGGCCCTGTGCTAGCCTGTCTTTAAGGCTACACACGTAACGATATATAGTTGCGATTTCAGACTGTGCACATAAATCGAACGTTTCTAGTATGTCCACACGCCTCCGATATCGGCGACGATAAAACTGTGCAAACGCAATCGACGACGATCTATCTGATAGAAATTGCGACTGCCACTGATGAACGATAATCTGCAACGATTTGTCATGCACACGATCGATAAATCTGTTTAATCGCTACGATATATCGTTACGTGTGTAGAAGGCTTTAGTACGTAAAACAAACATTTTTTTCAGGCTTTCGACGCCATCTTCTTTATCTCGGCGAAGACGGCCGACGATGATAAGGGCGTCTACGTCATCGCTGGCTGCGAGAGGCGATCACTGGGGATGTGCAACGGACTCTTCTATATCGGAGTAAGTTGGTAGTTGAATAACTAAATAAACTTCATATTATCATAGCATTTTCTAAGGTTAACACGAGCACTAGACGTAATAAAAACTGATTTTGCACGGATATTTACTCGTTTATTTTTTCATTTTACAATTTTCCAACGTTCGGTACTTTTGCAAGTGCCGTGGTCTCGGTAGACGGAGGTGAATGCATTAACTGTTGGTTACTACCCTCGGCAAAAAATATAAAAATATATTGATATTAAGTATTATGCAAAAAAACCTGGCTGAAGCGGTACTCCAACAGGAGCCTGTTTCATAGAATTACAATTCATGGTTTACTATGACAATTCGATGTACCTACATTGCAAAGTCGATTAACCTTCAGATTAACAATTAGACTCTCCTAAGCAATGTACCACGAATTGTCATAATAAACTACGAATTTTAGTTTTATGAAACTCGGCATAGTCATCACTCGCAAGCGCTCTAACCAACAAGAGCCTCAAAACGATGTTTCGAAGCGACGGAGGATTCCTCACCTAACGAATCTGTCTAACCTGTCTCGGGTTCGAGTCCCGCTTCTCCGAGAGAGTGTGGGCTTAATCACGGTGGTGGTAATAAGCCTTAGAGAAGGACTAGTCACCACGTTCCCGCCACCCACCGCCAATTGGCGATTTCAAGCGCTGGCCTGTTCATGGATCGACGATCTGAAGCAGATTGCTGGTGGCGGCTGGTTGAGGCTGGCTGAAGGCAGAAAGGAAGCTTATCTTATCCGTCCAACAGTTAACGGACGTGATTGAATTGGATGGCGCCCTCCCATGAAACGTCTCCACCTTTTCAGCTGCCCGGAAAAGGTCTCCTATGCAGCAAGAAGATACCAGACACGGTACTGTTCGGAGCGGATATAGGAGAGTTCGGTGCCGAGGGCATCAAGATGGCAGTTCTGGAGCCCATGAAGCGTTGGGCGGTGGAGTACAAGGGGCCTATGTGGTGGGTGCCTTTGAATTTTCTATTTCGTTGAGTTTGAGATTGAGCCGACTTTAACTTAGTTTCTTAGGAATTAATAAAGTTAGTGAATCGGGAATTAAGCTAATAATAAGAATCATCATCGTCATCATCAGCCATTTGACGCCCACTGCAGGACATACGCCTCCTTCGTGGCTTTCATAACCACGAGGGGTTTTGCCATAATCGTCACGCTTGGCAGGCGGGTTGGCGGTCGCAGTGTGCTGTTGGAATCTCAGGGAGAGGCTCTGCTGCCCGTCTCCTGGTAATGTATTTCCTTAGTCGCCTTCTACGACATCCACGGAAGGAAATGGAGTGACGCTATTCTGAATCCGGCGCCACACGGAAGTTGAGTGTGAGTTTGAGCCGACTTTAACTTAGTTTCTTAGGAATTAATAAAGTTAGTGAATCCGGAATTAAGCTAATAATAAGTATAGTGCTTACGAAAGTTCTAGTTCAAAATTTAAATAAAAGTCTACATTCGGGGTTGAAGATTAAGATTTCTTTGAAAAAAGACGATCAGGTGGATCTTTTCGCCACTTTAGTTCCGCTAAGTGATAGTGGCTTGGCTTTTTACTATGTCAACGATGTTGGTGTTATTTTATTAAAAACATCATTCCTCTGAAATACTCCGCAAATAGTCAAATAGCAAATGTGGTAAAGTTTACCACAGACTATTTAAATTGCATTTTGAGGAATAAGTAAGACTGTTTGAACGCCTGCATGGTTTGAGAACATAGACAAGGTATTTATTCTCTCTCATGAGTCGCTACTAAGTATTTTTATGGGCATTCGCGTCCCACAGAAGTGCGAAATTAACTCAAATCAAATATGACCAGTGATGACTTATGGCATTAACGTAGTCTCTCACTATGGGTCTCATAAGAAAGCTCAAGGTCACGCAACGAGCTATGGAGATCGAATCAGAAATGATGAGATCCGTAGACAAACGAAAGTCATTGACATAGCACAGCGGATTAGTAAGCTGAAGTGGCTGTGGGTGGGGCACATAGCACGCAGAACTGATGGCCAATGGGGCCGAAATGTTCTCGAATGGAGACCACATATCGGCAAGCGCAGCGTAGGACGACCAGCCACAAGATGGACAGATGACCTCATCCAAGTGGCAGGAAGACGCTGGATGCAAGCTGCTTCCAACCGGTCTTTTTGGAAATCCATGAGGGAGGCCTATGTCCAGCAGTGGACTTCTTGTGGCTGAATGATGATGACTGAAATATGTAACGTATGAACTCTATTGACTGTTGCATGGCTACTTTAAAAACCGGCCAAGTGCGAGTCGGCCTCGCGCACGATGGGTTCCGTACCATTATCTATACAACATTTGAATATTTCAATCATCTACCGTTATTAATATCGAGCAAAAACGGCAAAAAAATCACGGTTGTTGGGAGCCCCCTTCAATATTTATTTTATTCTGTTTTTACTATATTTGTTGTTATAGCTGCAACAAAAACACTACTGTGAAAATGTCAGCTGTCTAGCTAGGTTCATGAGATACAATCTGGCGACAGACAGACAGTGGAGTCTTAGTAATAGGGTTCCTTACCCAAAGGGTAAAGGTTTTTCATGTTCTAACATTGAAATAATATCAGAAGTTCGATTAGAAGACCTTTATTAAGTAGTCACCGCTACCTTTATAGGAGTGGCTTATCTTAGAAATCATAGTGTCATCTCGCTCCATCTACGGCCAAGTTCAGGAAGCATTGTCGATCCTGTATTGTTCACGCATTGGCTCCAAGCTTCAATAACTTGGAGCCAATGCGCGGTCCAAAATTCACGGAAGTAGAATAACATATCTATCTACGGAGTAACATTAAATTTCGGAGTGTAGATAGAATCTCTACTCGATCTGAGGAGGATGAAACAGCCATCCCGTCATTAACTTTGGACAGCTAAAACACGACATAAATTAGAAGACGGAATTCTTTCAGAGGGCCAGCAGCGAAAGACAAATGAAAGGCTATCTGGAGTACTATCTATCACAGCATATCTAACAGCTTTACTGTAACAGGATTACGTCCCACAGCAGAAAATAAGCCTTCCCTCGGAGAAGAGATGTTTCAAGTGTCTCAGGCCTCAAACACTCACCGTTTCCTCAACTACCTAGCTACTAAGCCCCCGAAATCTCAGCATATCTAACTAACCACTTTATTTTGACCTCACAGGTACCAGAACGACCCGTCCAAGGTGGTGGGAGTGGAGTTCAAGGGAGAATGGTCAGCTACGACGCGGCATTTTGACTTCGACGACGAGCTACACCCGCCCGCCATTATTCGGTCTATAGCCAGGGAACGGTGGTCTAGGGACTACTTCGAGACTTTGAAGACGCAAGTACCATCTCCTTCTTAACCTCCTCAGTCCTAACCTTGAATATAACAATCGATTTTGATTGTTGTTATCAAGGTCCGGACTGAGGAGGTTTAAGTGCCTCTCCATCACTAGAGGTTGGCAGTCAGCTCTGTATTACGCTCTCTGTTCAGTGCAAATCTGAACAGCTCTTCCACGGTTTTAATGCCGGTCCACTCCTTGATGTTGCACAGCCATCACATTCTTCTCCTTCTCGGCCTTCTTGCCAATCATAATTTTCTGCAGCAACTGAAATCTTTTACTTCATAGCACATGATTTAAGTAGATACATAGATACACAGGTGGAATTACTCACGTCCGTAGGTTTATCGCTTCCTTCATTCCCCTTGGTGCCAAACGAGCTTCACTAGCAGTAGGCCTAGCCCGCTGGTTACGTTCCCAAGCGATTCGTTGTATTCCGGCGTGTCAATATGGTGACGCGACAGACAACAGATAAGCACGTATCATCGGGACATTTTAGATGGAGTAGATTTACATTTTAGATACTCGGGGCATGTGTTTTGACGTCCAAGATGTGGTCTCCAACAACTCATGTAATGAACTCGTAGTGGGAAAAGTCGCTAGTAAGGAACGCGTGGCCGAAGAAAGAAATCCTGATTGAGATACCTACCTACATGCATGAACCGGATTCGTAAGTGCTGCCGAACTATGGAATAGATAGAGACAGAGAGAAATATGCTGATCTTCGATAGCAGTAGAGGCACCATAAAAAAGGAGTAGGGTTGTGTTAGCAGAGCTGGCACGCAGGGCTGTCTGTCGCGTCTCCACCATCAGTATTAGGTTATACGGTATGAGGTGATAATTGATAAAACTTCACTTGCAACTTATATTCCCATATATTGTCTCAATCAATATATAGAATGAATATAGCGAGTCGATAAATTATAAAGATTACTGAGATTAAAATAGATTTCACATAATCGATAATAAAACACGAACACAAAACAGTCAGAGAGCCATAGCGAAAAAGTGAATGACCACAGAGTCAATATGTCACTCTTAATGTTGTAAGTACAGACAACCCAATGTGAGGCGTATTCACCTTCGGATAAATTTCAACACTCCTCCTTACGCTTCACATTGGTTTACAATAATCCAAAAATAGAACTCTACTTTTTACCCATCTCTACATACCCAGTACATACTACAAACCTAAGTATAGAACTTATCAATGCAGCTATACATATACGCAAAGACAGTGGAATATAAACCAAGAAATTACAATTCAAATAAACTATTCATAAATTTAACTGCTTTACATTTAAACCCCTTACAAAATTAACATGTTTCTGAGCACAAAGAGGTTTTGTTAACACATCTGCTATCATATGATCAGTTTGCAAATATCTTACACTTATGTTACCATTCTGAACAAGATCTTTAATGAAATGGTATCTTAGGTCTATGTGTTTCGTCCTCTTATGGGAGTGTTCTTTTACAAGTAGCAATTTTTGAGCACTTTGGCTATCGTTATAAACAATTACATTAAAAGTTTTGTCGATAATTTCAGACATGAAATTTCTTACAAAACAAATGTCTTTGCAAACATCACCAATCGCAATATATTCTGCTTCTGTACTACTTAAAGCAGTACAGCGTTGCTTTCTGGCCTCCCAATTTATGACATTAGAGCCTAATTTAACAACAAAACCAGTGTAAGATTTACGGTCAGACAAAGAGTTAGCCCAGTCTGCGTCAGCATATGCAGTAATATCAAAACTATTGCTTTTTAAAAAAAATAAGCTATAATTCATAGTACCCGCCAAATAACGCAGAACACGCTTTGCAATGCGCCAATGAGTTTCATCGAAACATGTGCTAAACATACTTAATTGACTACATGCATAAGATATGTCGGGTCTCGTACAAACAGATAAGTACATTAAACTACCTAACAACTGCCTGTATTTATAGACATCATCATTTAAGCATGTCTTTTCTGACCTCTCTAATTTACAATTTACAGGTAAAGGTGTGGAAACAGATTTACAATTAGACATGTTGTATTTTTCTAATAGACGTTTTATGTACTCAGACTGATCCAAAGTAGTGACACCCTTTTCTCTATGAACACTTATACCTAAACAATCCTTTAACTTGCCCAAATGTCGAACTTCAAAATTATCTTGTAACATTTTCAGAACATTATTAATACAATTATTATGAAATATATAAAAATCGTCGACATACAAAGCAATAATAACATACTCTGTGGCAGTCTTTCTAATATAAATGCATGGCTCACATTTACTCTGAACATAATTATTCTGTGACAAAACATTATGAATCTTAACATTCCACATTCGGCTGGCTTGTTTGAGACCATAGATGCTCTTATTGAGTAAACATACTTTATCATCATTTTTAAAACCTGATGGCTGTTCCATATATATCTGTTCATTGAGTTCGCCATTAAGGAATGCGGTGGTTACATCAATGTGATCAATATCAAGTTCTAATTCAGTGGCAATAGAGAATAATATTCTTAACGTGCTGTGCCTTACTACAGGCGAATGAGTGTCCGTGTAGTCTACCCCCATTTTCTGACTGAAACCACGGGCAACCAGTCTAGCCTTAAACTTAGTAAGCTCACCTGATGTATCATACTTCTTCTTATACACCCATTTAGACTTAACAACATTCTTATTCTTAGGACGATCAACTAATGTCCAAACACTATTTTTAAGTAATGAGTTATACTCACATTCCATCGCCTTCCACCATTCATCCTTCTCAGGAGATTGTATGGCTTCCTCATACGATGTTGGCTCATCTAATGAACTACCTTCCGCCATCAAAGCCAACAAAGATAAATTATAATCTTTAAGCCGCTCTGGTAAAGTACCGCGTGTATTACGTACCGGGCGTGAGCGAGATGCCACGGACCCTTCCGTCGGCATCGGCTCCTTCGTAGGTGCAGACTCTGGCAGAGAAGACGCAGCGCCCAATGGGACACAAGTTTCGTTACCTTTATCATGACCTTCAAGTGATGACGTAGGTAGAGAATACAAAGCGCCTGGAGGGTCACCATCTTCATTACCGCAAACGTCATTATCACCTTCATCGCCAGTACAATAATGTTCAGACACCGGGGACCACGCAGGTGGCGTTGGCAACTCCGCATCTGAAACGTCACGAGTACCAGATGAGCAGTCTGATTTATCATGTTCATTATTAATTTCATTAGGATTTAAATTAACATCATTATTGATTTCATTATTTGCACATTGAATTTTATTATTATTTTCATAAATGTCAAATAAATAAAAATCTTTCCCACAAATGGCTCTACAACTAGCATGTTTTCCAATAAACTCATTCTCAATGAAAATGACTGTTCTAGAGTAAATCACAGAACGAGGATTAGAAGGATCTATTAAACGGAAACCTTTACAGGTTTCACCGTAACCCACAAATATTAAAGCTCTGGCCTTAGGATCTAATTTGCTCCGCTTCTGACTAGGAATATGGGCATAAGCAAGACAGCCAAAAACGCGTAAGTGGCTAACATCTACAGGAGACTCAGACCACAAGCTTTCAGGTATGCCGCCTGACAACGCTCTGGTAGGAGACCTGTTTTTAAGGTATATCGCAGTCATAACTGCTTCTCCCCAGTAGCGGTTACATAGGCCGGATTCCTGTAGCATAGCCCTTGCTTTTTCAAAAATAGTCCTATTAAGGCGCTCCGAGACACCATTCTGTTCAGGGCAGTAAGGTACTGTGGTCTCGTGTACAATACCATGTTTCAAAAGATAACTACGGAATGCCTTATTTACATATTCAGTACCATTATCTGTGCGAATAGTTTTTATTGACAAACCAGTCTGTTTTTCAGTCATATTTTTAAAGGAAATAAAATGAGAACCCACCTCTGATTTGTGCTTCATAAGGTATCCCCATGTTTTCCGGGTACAATCATCCGTAAAGGTTAGCAAGAAGCGAGCTCCGCCCCAGCTGCTGACTTGCATCGGGCCAACCACATCAGAGTGTATGAGCTGCAACGGTTGAGTAGCGCGGCTAGCACTGACGGGAAAGGATGCTCGAGGCATCTTCCCAGTCAGGCATGAGACGCAGCTACCACGCATGGTATTTTCATTCTGAAAAACAAAATTCATGCAGTGTTTCCCATCACCTAAAACCCTCATACCTCCTTCGGACAAATGCCCAAGACGCTTGTGCCATGTGTCCATAGAAACACTCGAAGCAGCATGAGCATTCTCTGTCTCTTGCCTGTGCAAGGGCTTGGAATGCTCCTCCTCGAAGACAGGCTGCGCTTGCACCTTTATTTTGTATAGCCCGTTGACCTTCCTAGCATGTAAGACTTGGTTGCCAGTAATTTCGCAATTTTGGTATATTACACACTGATCCTTCTGGAAAACAACACTATATCCCCTAGCAGTTATCTGACTTACAGATAATAAATTATTGGATAATTCAGGCACATGAAGAACATTATTTAGGCTTACTTCTGAAGAAATAGAAATTTTACCAGTACAATTACTATTTAATTTCTGACCATTAGCTACATAAACATCTGTATGTTTACCTTTAGTTTCTACAAACAGGTCCTTCTTGGCACACATGTGTGAGGTAGCTCCGCTGTCGACGATGAACTCCGTTGAGCCCACATCCGAGACGACAGTCGCATGGGCAGAAGCGAACAAGCTGTGATCTTCTTTCTTCTGCTCCTTCCTCTTCTTGAAGCACCTCTTCACTGTATGGCCACTCTTGTTACAAAAGTTGCAGACTAAAGTCTTCTTTTTAGTAAAGTAAGCCGATGTTCCTCCCTCCTGTTCACCATTGCGTCGATGCTCCTCCTGCAGTAGACGAGTCTTCACGACTTCACTCGTTAGAGTACTTGTAAGGCACACTGTTTCGAGACCGGAAACCAAAGTATCGAACTCCTGCGGCAGTCCACTGAGCAAGATTTCAGCCACTTCATCATCATCTATCTTCTTACCGATATCTTCGAGTTGCTGAACCAATCTTGTAACAGCCTCTATATATTCGGACATGCCTTTATACTGGCAATACTCAACCTTGTGTAGCTGCCTCAGCAACAGCACCTTCCTGTACAGACCTTTGGGCTCAAAGGTATCCGCCAGCTTTTGCCAGGCACTTTTGGATGTTTCACATTCCCTGACATACTGGAACAGGCCAGGCTTCATAGCCAAACATATGCGCGCCAAAGCTCGGCTATCCCGCGTTGCATCAGTGTCCGTTCCAACTACACAAGCCCATAGTCCATCTAATGTGAGCAGCATCCGCATAGCAAACTTCCAATTTACAAAATTATTTATCCCCTCTAGTTTTTCAACTGGGAAATTGTGCGAGATATTTCCATTTGTGTTCGTGTTCGAATCGTTCGACATTGTTGAAGTTGAAGCGAGAAGTTGAAGTATACGGGGGGAACTTGAAGTATACTTATTTTACCTCGTGCTACCAAACAATCGTAAACTGTTGTGGAGCGTTCTTCACTGGGATCCTATAACCTGTTAGCAGAGCTGGCACGCAGGGCTGTCTGTCGCGTCTCCACCATCAGTATTAGGTTATACGGTATGAGGTGATAATTGATAAAACTTCACTTGCAACTTATATTCCCATATATTGTCTCAATCAATATATAGAATGAATATAGCGAGTCGATAAATTATAAAGATTACTGAGATTAAAATAGATTTCACATAATCGATAATAAAACACGAACACAAAACAGTCAGAGAGCCATAGCGAAAAAGTGAATGACCACAGAGTCAATATGTCACTCTTAATGTTGTAAGTACAGACAACCCAATGTGAGGCGTATTCACCTTCGGATAAATTTCAACAGGTTGCTTATCATCTACACCATTCCAGAGACCAGGTATTGACAATAGGTAATGCCATCTCTTGGTAGTGAACCAAACATATTGCACGATCACTCTTCATCTATAAGAGCTCGTGTAGGTAGGTCTTTCTCCACTACTTCCATTCGACTTTCAACAATTTCAGTTTCAAAGATGGCATTCATGGCCATGATCATCACTTCCATAATTAGTTGCGACTATAAATGTGAATGTCGCTTTTCAGGGCCCACCAGTCTCACTATGAGCAATTTGGGATCATGAACTGTCAATTCAAGATAGAGAACGAATCGTTCGAGTTCAAACTGCCTTCGTTCAGAGACCACAGTTTCGGTAAGTTAAAAATACTTTGGTTTATTTTATGAAACACTAACAGTAACGTGAAGAAATTCTAACGAATTACAGAGAATTTTTATCGATTACTGGAAGCTAATCCTGAAATCGACATGAATTAGAGAGCAGGCAGGATGATACAAGAGACGCGGCATCGAATTCCGCTTCTGCCCTTGTTACCATGAGAAAGATTTTTTTATCAAAGTTTACGCTGAATCGAATTCGGCTTCTACCTTTATTGACATGTGAAAGATGTTTATCAAAGCTTTCTATTTCTAGGTGATAAACGCGACTGGTCTCTAATGCACCGCTACGCTTTCCATCACATTTTCCTAGAAAACGGCTCCAGCATCAGCGTCGGAGTCATCTGCCAGCCCTGCACCGCTAGTGTGTAAGTAACTTCTTTGATACTCCTATAAGTGTAAATATGTGCATAACAGTGATGTAGATACAGCTACATTTTTCTCTAGCCGGACCTACATAGTTAGCTCGCACTTCCTTACACCACAAGTTCTCCACCACAAATCCTCAGTTGCAGCCTTAGAAATTTTCAGAGGGAAAACCAAACCTAAGGAATTATGTGTTTAAAAATGCTTGTTTTCTATCAGATTCGAGGCGGGGGAGATGGCGCTACCCAATGGAGAAGTGATACCGATCAAATGGGTGGATCTGCAGTTGTACCAGCATGGAGAGTGTGGACAGGCGCCTAAAGACTACGCCTTCCAATTTCAAGCTGCCGATGAGGTTTATACTGTTCAGGTGGGTTTTTAAGCTCAAATTGAACATTTTTAATAATTATAAAAACAAACGGTCTTATTTATAAAAACATAATTCCTCTGCAGCTCTCAGAGGTAGTTTAAATAATCTGTGGATGACTGTGGTTACGTCTGTCCCTTTACCAGAGACTATTTAAACTGACCCTGAGAAGTGTTTTGGGAATCGTGTTTTTATAAATACCAAAATATTTACTTAATGAACGTCAAAGCTGTTAGATATATACAATATTCTTTACTGCAAGTACACCAGGAAGTTAGTTTCAGAATTAAAGATTATGTGGAGAAGAAGCTAACAACGGTAAAAAACGTTTTAACTTAATTGACAAAGTTATAAAGTAAAGTAAAGTAAAGTAAAATTTATTGAAATAACACAGTTACAGCATATTTTTGTTACATAATAATATTTTGTTTAACAAAAGAGGTGGGTAGGTGCACAATACACAGTTTAACGGCAATCCCCAAACTAGGCGAGGCCTGTATCTTGGGGACTTTATTAGTGTTCACAGAATACATTTTTCACGGCAAGCTAATTACGCAACACGGTTACCTTACAAAATAAACGTTTTTGTGAATATCTAATCTAGAAAAACACACTACTATATGGCATTAATTTGAATGTTAAATATATATAAATATATACGAATATATATGAATACTCAAAATTATATTGTATAAATATATACAATATAAATCCATTATAGTATAAGAATATATATTTGTATAACTACATAAATATTAAATATAGATAATTCAAAAGTAAAATAATAATAAATATATTTAGTTATGTACCTGGTTTTGCTTGTAAATACAATAACTATTATTATTATTTAACAATCTTAAATAAGTTTTCGGTATCAGTATAATTCTGCCTGTTCAAGTATTTTGTAATAGAGATTTTTGCTTCAAAATATGTCAAGTTTATTAAATTACACGACAGCATCAATTTATTATACAAGAAAGGAAAAATAAAAGGGTGGAAGCGCTGTGCAAATGATGTTCTACATAACGGTAAAGGTATTCTATGGGGCCTTCTTGAAGAGTTTGGTTCTGGTTTGTGCTTATGTTGAGTAAGTACAGCTAATCGAACAAATAACTGGCGTACTCGCAATTGACCACTTTCCCTATACAAAGCGTCAGTAGAGAAGGAATAAGGTTTTCTAAACATAGCTTTGAGAACACAGCGCTGGGCCCTCTCTAACTTAATTAGAAAAGTCTTGGCAGCACTCCCCCAGATCGAAATGCAGTAAGTCAGGAGAGATTCACATAAAGCTTTGTAAGTGTTAATGAGAAGTTTTTTCGACACTGAATTACGGAGGAGTCTCATTACGTACGCAGTTTTACGAACACGACCGCAGAGCTTAGAAATATGTGACAGAAAGGACAACTTCTCGTCAAGCATAATTCCCAAATATTTCAGCTCGCATACTCTTTGTAGACTGATGCAATCGCATTTCAAAGGAAAGGTCATATGTGGACAAGTATTTCTATGGACTTTAATGGTTGAAAGCTGTGATGGCTCTGTCGCACGTGTTATATGGAACGCCAGATATTTTGTTTTTTCCGTGTTTAGGGTGAGCAAGTTACTATCCAACCATTTAGCAACGGCTGACATACCTGTGTTAGCGGCAGAATATACCTCTTCCCAAGAACGGGCATTAAATAACAGGGCCGTATCATCTGCGTAACAAATTATTTCGGCGTTTGCCAACGGCAATGATAATAGGTCATTAATATATATAATAAATAATGTGGGGCCCAATATACTACCCTGTGGTACGCCAAACCCAACTACTGACAGGTCACTACAGTGAGAATCAACCTTGACGAACTGCCTCCGTTCCGATAAATAGCTTTTAAACCACTCAAGGGCAATACCTCTGACTCCAATAGCATCTAGTTTTCTCAATAATATCGGAACGGAGACGGTATCGAATGCTTTCGCCAGGTCGAGAAAAACTCCGATGCATTTCTCACCTTGGTCCATTTTTGCAGATGCCATTTGTACTAAGAGTTTTGCGGCATCATCGGTCGATTTTTTTTTACGAAACCCGAACTGTTGGTCTGATATTGTTTCATTTTGTGCCATAAAGCTAGTCAAGCGATTATTTACTAGCCGTTCTAGTAATTTCGAGAAAACGCTTAGCAACGAAATAGGCCTATAATTTCCCGGTAATTCTTTTCGTCCTGCTTTATGCACTGGAGATACGGAAGAAGTCTTCCATGAAGTAGGGAAGACACCACTAGTCAAACTCAAATTAAAAATATGTGTGAGAGGCACAACTATAATATTGGAGATGTACTTTATAAATGCGTTTGTAAATCCATCAGGGCCAGGTGCGCATTCGTTTTTTAATTGTTTGATAGCCAAAGCTACTTCATTCTGATCAGTTGGAAAGAGAAAAATTGATTTCGGAGAATACGGAATTTCTACTTGATTTGCAAGTTCCTGTTCTGATACGTTAAGTCTCTCCATGATTTTAGAAGCTAGGTCTCTCCCCACGGTCGTAAAAAATGTATTCGTATTATTAAGAGCCTCTAGAGGAGTAGGAGCAGAGTGAAGGAGCTCATCAGCCCTGCCACGCACTGTAGTGGTGTGCGTTATATTTTTGATACATTGCCAAAGCTTCTTGGGGTTTTTAAGATTGCTTTCCACTTGATTGCTCTCATATGCAGACTTCAGACAGTGTAACAAATTGTTGCAGTAATTTTTATACCTAGTATATATCACCTTTGCCAACTCGTCATTAGGCCTCTTGCGAGTGGCAGCATGAAGTTTATCCCTGTTCCTCATACAGCGGATAAGGCCGGGGGTAATCCACGGCTTCAACGTGAATTTGGACCTGCTGACGCGTGCATATGTGGTATGATTCGAAATAGCGGAACCAAGTAGCGACTCGAGGACAGCTACAGCCTTCAGAATATCTGATTCATCTGTGACCTGAGACCAGTCACTGTTATGCAATTGGTCAGCAGCTGCCGAAAAATTTATTTTGATTTGAACCCTATCATGTTTTTTGGAGGATAGTAACATGCAGATACTAGCTATGGCAATGTCGTGATCTGTTAGGGAGGTTTTGCAAACCAAAGATCTAATTTTCGATTTAGCCTTTATAAATATGTGGTCCAGGCATGTACGCATCCGTGTGGGTTTCTCTATAGCTGGCACAAGCCCGTGCTGCGCCATTAGATTCAAATAATCATTACAATGTTTGTCATTAGTATTTTCAGCAATGTTTATGTTAATATCTCCAGCAACAATAATAAAAGAATTAGATGACATAGGCTCGAGGAGCGAGTTGAGAGAAATAATAAAATCAGCTGTTTTACTAAAAGTTGGTGACGGGGATCTGTAAAGACCGATTATAGTAGGGCCATTATTAACATCTAAGACAAGGCAATCCGCTTCATCAAGCCGCGGTTCACGCGATGAGGCTGACCAGGAATTCTTAATATAAATTACTACACCACTATTTTGGTTTGTGTGGTTCGTAGTGTTATATGAGGTGTATCCGTCTATTTGGTGAATAATTGGATTTTGAGGCAGTCTACATTCGGTCAGAATTATGAAATCTAAGGAAAGATCAAGTCTCGCAAGCATAACCAAAAATCCATCAAAGTTTTTATTTATACTCCTGATATTGAACGTGGCTACTTTGAGATTAAATTCGGGTGTAATAAATTGTTTGCAATGCTCAAGCACATCCAATTCGCGACAGTCTACAAAATCGAATTCTTCAATATCCGTTTCAAGGTTAAGGCCTTTTATTGTAATGTAGGCTAATAATATCAGAATTCACCAATTTATTACAGATTATCGGAGCTTGCCAGTTTATACTGCATGAATACGTGCGATATTTTATGATAGTGATATGATATGATAATGATGAAAAAATACATGTGAATATAATAAATAAATAATAAAATATATAAAGATATGATACTGAAATAGATATTATGAATGAGTACAATGATTGCCTTATAGTATTACAATAATTATTAAATGAGTTCAAAGAGCATTTTAATATTGTTGTTAAAAATGGAACGTGTTGAAAGAAACTATTTACGTTAGACCGGAGCCGACACTTGCGGCGCAGCATCATCGGTAGAAGGGCCAAGGGCAGGACCAACCAGTAGTTCGAGATCTTCAATGGTGCGAATGAGCAATGCCGGCTTCTTGTCGGCTTTCCTGATGTTGATTTGGCCATTTCGCACCCAGCAGTAACGAAATCCATATCGTTTTGATCGGAGTCTTGCTTCGCGAAACAACTGTCGGTTCCGCTTTGTCAATCTTTCGTTCAAATATATTTTATTTCCCGAACCCTTGACTATATCATCCGCAGTTAGGCCGCGCCGAAGTCGAGCCGCTATAAGCATTTCGTCCCTCTTGGAGCAGCGCAACAGTCTCACTACGATTGGCCTTGGAAGCTTTTCAGTGGGCCCAGATCGAGTGACAAGGCGCTGACGTGGACCCACTCGAGAGATCCAATCCGTATCCACGTCAGTAAGGTCCACTCCGATTTTCGCGGCGGTTAGTAAAACTATATGATGTAGATTTTCATTTTCGACTTCAGGTATACCAGAAATTTCAATTTCGTTTCGAAGTACTGATTGCTCCTGGCTGTTAATAGTATGTCTTAGCTCACAAACCATCGCTGAAAGATTAGAGATTTTCAGCTCCTGAGCTGCGTGTTTTTTCTCGTGCTCATCAATCGTTACACTAAATTGGGAGACAGTAGAATTTGCGGCTAGGAGTTGTGCCTTGAGGTCAATCATTTCTTTCCGCAAAAGTCGAATTTCATTGGCCAGATCAGCAATATCAGATGGTGATGAGGACTCTTCAGAAGATGACAGTGCCTTACTGCCAGCAGCAACTCTGGCCCTTGAACGGGAAGCGACGTTTTGCTCCGGAGCGGATCTTCCAGTGGAAAGAGTCTCCAATTGGGAGCGGTCAGAGATGCGGATAGGCGTATCGCAATCCTTAATTACCCGCTGTTTACAGTGGCATGCAGGACATAGCCAGCTGTCTTTGGCCTTGGTGTCCATAGTATCAAAACCTGCGTCGCTGACATTGGCACACAGGAGATCGTACCACTGCTTGCAGACACAACAGACGAGAGTAAGTTTTTTATCTTTGAGGAGTTGGCGGCAACCAGAGCACTTCGCAGGATTAGGTGGCGGCGAAGATGGAGGGTGGTTATCCCTACCTTTTGCTGACTGCTGCTTTGACTGTGCCGGGATCTTTGGAGGAACGCTACTTTTTGAAGCCATTAGATGCGACGTTACGTTAGAGGCTTCTATAATTATTCCTCACTGACAGGTTATTCTCGTAAAGTTGCACTAAGATAAGCAAATACGTTTTCTTGGGTGGAATCTTTTCAGGCAACCAAGTCTCCACCAGCCGCGTCTTCTCAAAATGGAACAAAACTCAAGCGTACTCACTAATAAATGCCCCGAGCTGAGACGTTGATAAGCAGCGACCGTAGTTGGATGTACTGGTGGTCCGGTCCAGTAGGCAAACCCACAGCTCGCTCGGCTCACCATTCGCAGTGTTTCACTCTAGACAGCTACGCGACGACCGGGCGGCGAAAAGCGGACGCACTGGTGGTCTGATCCAGTAAGCGAGCCTCCAGCTTCCTCGGGTCACCAATCGTGATGCTGGTTCTTCGATGCAGTCTTAATACGATTTTTGAATATTGTCGTAATCACGTTGATTTCACGAGAAACTTGCAGATTTTTATTAAATCAGTGTATTGGTGGATCAGGATAGTGTTGATCAAGTGGTGTTAAGTTTATCGCGCGATTTTACTGCACTTATTGATTTAAATAGGCGGGAGTAACAGAAATACGTGTTGCGCGCTAGCCGCAGTTACAACGAATTCCTCATAAATGTGTTGAACTATTTTAATACAAGACATCTTTGTCTTCGTTATAGTAGGATTTTTTGCACAGTGTGCTTAACACAATTTTCTAAGCCGCATCGGTGGTAACTCTAAACCAAAAAATAATCGCTGGTTAAACCCCATACCAGGATATTTTTGGCACTCCATAAATGTGACATTAACTTTTGCAAGTCGTGGAAATGACAATTTATGTTTATTCCTAGTTATTATGATGGCCACTAATATATTCGAAATTTCAGATATTTTTTTAAACTGTTAAGATGTTAGTTTCTTTGAGAAGTCAGAAGATGAAACAAGACACCGCTACATTATCAATCTCTCTCCGCAGGTCCTGGTAGAATACGAATCGATACACTATGTCTCCGAAGACTGGGAAGCGCGTATGGTGGAGCGGTTCTGCAAGTTCCTGGTAAACGGAGTACCAGGCCGTGGTGTCTCCGAATTCCATTACCGACACCGGAACGGAAGGCCAGACTCGGTGGCCGCTATCGACCCCGAGTGGTACAGAAAGATGTGCCATCGCCTCTGATTGGTTCTTACGAGCATTTGGCTGTGTTAATAGAAATTGATGATTTTTACCCACATTTTCTTGTTTCATTGTCTTCTGCCGTTATGTGCCCCGAATACCCTCCCTCCGACCAGAAAGCCTAAGAAGCAAAACGTTCAACAGTTGAATGAAGCGATACGTTCAATCGCAAAAGCAGAAAATTCTATTCAGCAAATCGTCAGATTATCAAAATTACTGAAGCAGTCCTACAAACCTATTAAACAAATGCGACTAGAATGAAAATATAAACTGAATGGGAGCGGCCTGCCTAAAGATTTATTCAATAAAATTGCCCATTAGACTCTAAAACCGACCCTGACACAAACCTTGCCACGAGCTCTATCTGACTAACATTCCACAACTACACTGCCGTTTTACGACCCATTACTTCAATCCAGTTGTATTATACGCTACCAATGGTCAAGGAACTTCGTTTAGACATCACCAAAACCCGACCTTGTTCACGAATCAATCAGGGGCTGTCCTTTCGCCACTCCAATTATGCCGCTAATCGAATTGAATGACTGGCCAGGAATTACATAATTGCACCTCCGCATCCCATACAAATAAAGGGTGCGCGTTTGTCAACGCAACAATGGATGTAGTTCATAATCTTCAGATAGAAATAGTCTATTGTGACTGCTTCTTACACTGATGACAGTAGGTAGACGTTTATCTACCTACTTCATAGGACAGATTTTTAGAGCAAGACATTTTCTACAACCTTTTCTATTTTACAGTGAAGGATCCAGTCACAATGAAGTTTAGTCTTTAGAAAGGAAATGATGCGCAAAATGTATGGTAGCATGCATACCTACATCAACAATGTAAGCATATTGCATATGGCACAACTGGCACAGAATCATTCAATGTAGTGAATATGTCGAGACACCCATTCATGGACGTTAAAGATGAGGATTATGAACAAGAAAATACACAATTTGCTATCTACTATTTCCAGAAAGCACTGGATCGTTCAAAACTATATAAATATGCATATACCTGGATGATGACGTTGACTGTGTCCTATGCGTTGTTACCGCTGACAGTGACGATGGCAGTAGAAACTAATTAGGTAAAAAGCTTCCCGAATTGAGAACACGAACTATCAGACGCATCGTGAGACGCCGCCGGCTAGCTCGCTGGACCTACCATCTGAGGCAGATTGCCGGTGGCAGCTGGATGAGGATGGTCGAAAATAGATAAAAGTGGCGTGCCTTGGGGTAGGACTATTTTCAGTGGCGGATGACTGTGGACAGATAGCTAGATTGGGTTGGATTGTTAACACTGAAAACTCGAGTCAGCGTATCGATGCGAAAAGACACAGATACTCGTAGAAACCTACAAATTATTTTGACCAAAGATTTTGCAACGTTGACTGCGTAATCACTTGCAATCGTGAGCTCTACTTGAATGCAGATGTTAGGGCATGGACACGATTAGAGGTGGATCATTGTTTGACGTGACCGTAAGTATCGATTCTGCAGTTAGTCGGGTCACTTGACGTGTTTTTTCATTCCATTGACTTTGCCATCTGAACACTAGTGTGTTTTTTAGTAAATGTTCTTCTATTTCTCCTACTCGGCTACATCAATCAAATCTTATTGTGACACAGCCTGTACACGGGCGACCAGCGGGCATGTCGGCCGACAGATAACCGCAAACACTTGTTAGTATCCGCAATGGATGGAGGCGCGTGCGGCCTATAGGTAGTCTACTTGCAGGACACCGTTTGTGTTTTGAATTCAGAAGAGAATTGGTAAGCCCATAAATAAATTATATTATTTGTATGTGATTATTAAAACAATAATCAACACACGCATAACGACTTATGTCGAATGTGGTTGAAAGAAGAGTGTGACCAGGGGATTTAAATCTGTACCCTCTTTATATTATACCTAAATAATTATTATCAATATCTAAGTGATATTTTAAATCATCATCATCATCATCATCAGCCATTTGACGTCCACTGCAAGACATAGGCCTCCCGCATGGTTTTCCAAACATGAAGGGTTTTGCCATGATCGCCACGCTTGGCAGGCGGGTTGGCGATCGCAGTATGCGGTTGAAATCTCAGGAAGATGCTGCTGCCCGTTTCCTGGTAATTTATTTCCTTAGTCGCTTTCACGACATCCACGGAAGGAAATGGAGTGACGCTATTCTTAATCTGACGCCACACGGATATCATAAATACATAGTACAAAGATTTTCTTCGAAAAGCTCTGCTACTTCAAGTACTCTTACCATTATGGCCACTTAATGCATAAGAAAATGCGCTAATGAAAATCCAAACACTATTTATTCACTAACATAAAAGTCAACAAGTGATCTCAAAATATCTAACAAACCACACCAACTACTGAGACCCAATTTCAACACACCAGACGACCATGGACTTCGACGCCATCTTAGAAGACGTGGGCACCTTCGGTCGGTACCAGAAGCTGGTCATCTACTTCGTTCTCCTCCCCGCCATGCTGCCTTGCGGTTTCCATGCGTACGCGCAGCTGTTCATGGCAGGCGAGACGCGCCACTGGTGCCGCGTGCCCGAGTTAGAGGGGGCACATGACCAGGCGTTGATGAAGAACTTGAGGTATGTATGAAGTACTTAGAAGTCTTAGGTACTAGATGAGCTATCCATCTTCTGGTGTTAATTACGTGAAGAGACGCCGTAGCGACAGGGATATATATTTTTAAACGGAGTAGGTACGCTTGCCCATTGCCCATACCATCCTCCAGCTTAGTCGGCTTAATCCGCAGGAAAGACAATAAAATACGTCTCTACTGAAAATCAAATATAATAGGCAAAATGCATGATGCATAATGCGCTTTCAAACGCAAACACACGTTGAATCAAGGCGGATTGGGGAAGGGCTCAAGGGAATCTTCAAAGTTAGTCAAGAAATGCATTAAGGAATGAAGAAAGACAGTAATCAGGATTGTTGGTAATTAAGGCTTTTGAGCAGTAGTGGGACACTACCGGCATAATAAACCTAATTTTTAACGGATATTAACTCGTTTACTTTTCCATTTTACAATTTTCCGACATTTCGGCACTTTTGCAAGTGCCGTGGTCTCGGTCTTTTTGAAAGTATTAAGTGTTAGTTTACTACCCTCGGCAGAAATTATTAAGTTACGTATTAAAAAACATGAAGAACTAGACGTGTTTTCGCAATAGTTCTTAGATATTCAAGCACATCAGTTCATGACAAAACTTTCAAAACAGTAAAAAATTGTGTATCTTCGTTATTTTATAAATGTTGTTGAGGACCTAAGGACGAATTAAAATTTATTCCAGCATCCCTCTGGAATTGAAGAACGAGAAGCTCCAATACTCCCAATGCAGCATGTACAAGTTAAACTACAGTGAACTGCTGAAAAGCCAGCAGAATATGGAGGAGGCCTTAGGCAAAGAATCGCCGGCGGAGATCATACCTTGCCAAAACGGCTGGGTGCACGACCGGAGCGTTTATGTGGAGACCATAGTCACTGAGGTATGTGTGACAAGTTCTTACAGCACCGAATGCCAGGCTATGAAATTGTAAAAGTCTGAGGGAAAGTAAGTTATAACCTGACCAATGTTTTCAAGAAAACAGTTGAACTAAGTTAGTGGTTGGTTTATTAGCCTTATGGTTACCACCTCATAATGCGACGAACGTTTTCAACTAAAATTTTGATCAGGCCTATCCCCTGATTAAAATTTCTGGGGGCATTATTTTAATCCTGTCGATTGTGTAATGCCATGTTGCTTTATTTTAATAGTATAGGCCTGAAGCAAGATGTCGTTCTGTCGTGCCCCGAGGGCTTATTTTTAGAAGCCTTTTCTTTGATTGAAAGACGACCAAAATCACCGTGCAGGTACCTATTCCCAAAGTTTCGTATTACGTGGAATTTTCCCCACTTTATTCAAACAGTATAACCCAAAGAAATGAATCGTCTTTTATTTTCAGTGGAACCTAGTATGCGACCGTGACTTCCTACCTACCCTCGGCTTGGTCCTACTGGCAGTGGGCGGCATCGTAGGAAACTACATCTTCGGCTACATCCAGGATACCTTGGGACGGAAACCCGCGTTCTTCATCTATTTGCTCATCGAATGCGTGTTCGGTGTAGCCACTGCCTTCGCCCAGAATTACGTGATCTGGCTCATTTATAGAGTCGGCGTGGGATTCACAGTTCCAGCTATAATGGCTACGCCTTACGTTTTGGGTAAGAGATTGCTGCTTTTGCTTGTTGGTTCTCGGATGGACTGGTTAAGTTTGACGCAAAATAAAGCGTCAGTCGGGTTCAAGTGTCGCTATGTGCTATCGACTGCCTCGATGGTCTAACGGTAATACGCTTGGCTACCAAAACTTTTGGGTTCGATTCCCGCTGGTTTTGTTTTGTGCTGACTTTGATCCTGTGATGTCCTGTGCCAGTATGCTCTAGCCCTTAGGAAATAATCTTCCAATAAATAGTCTGCGTTGAAAATAATTTGGTTGGCATTCGATATCATTAACAATGGGCAGGACGATTTTATAACGAAGATGGAATCCAATTTCAGCCATCGAACTAGTGGGCCCACGACACCGCACCCTCTGCACCATCCTGTCCAACATCGCCTATTCCCTGGGACTCATCCTGCTAGCCGGCACAGTCTACATAGTCCGGGACTGGCGCGCGCTCGCGCTGACGACGACGCTTCCGTTCGTGTGCTTCTTCCTTTACCTTTGGCCAATGCCTGAGAGCCCGCGGTGGCTGCTGGCGCGGGGACACTTCGCCAGGGCCGAGGGCATCCTCAACAACATGGCCAGGTGAGGGTACGCTCCTCTGCGTCAGTTCGTTGGACTTCCGCTGAGATTCCCGCACTTGGGCTCATTTGTACCGCACGCAGCAAGACTGTCACTACTACGTGTAACGCTCTTGTGTCGACAGGGTGAGCAATTCATACGGTTCTGTTTTAAAAAATTTAAAAACCTTGCTTGCACGTTTGGTATTTTATTAGTCATAAGAAAATCTCTAACTAGCTTCTTTTTGTTGCACTAACCCGTGCTGAGGACAATTTTAAAAACCTATTTAGAGCCTAAAAATTCCACCCATGCCGGGACTTTCACTGATGCCTTCACTTACCCATTAGCTCAGTTGGCAGAGCGCTGGCACGGTCAGCCAGAGGTCGCGGGTTCAAATCCCGGCTAGAATGGGTAGAATTTTTAGCCTCTAAATAGGTTTTTAAAACCTCTAATGTTAAATAAAATGGCGCCCACGATACGGGGTCTCCTAGAGCGGGCGCCGCCAGAAATTGTAAACTTGATTAAGTTACTGCAAATAAATAATTTTTATCTTTTTTATCTTATCTTATCTCTAGGTCGCTTTATTTCCACATTACTTTTGCACGTATGTTTTTTTATTCTAACATCGTTTGTGAGTGTTTGCATCAATTTTCTCTCCTTAGCCAATTCTGTCTAGTTGTTCTATTTGTTTAACTCGTTAATTTCTATTTTATGCAACACGTTGTTTTGTTAAGTACATCTGCGAATTTGTAGCCGCAATACCACACGCTGACTGTGAAGGAAAACATTGTGAGGAAACCCATGGCTTGGTTGCCTCCGCACGTATTGACTTGTCTTTCCTGTGGGCTAGGCCGACTAAGCCGTCAGGATGGTATACCTAGGTGCTGGGCAAGCCTACTCCATCTAAAAACCACAATGTCCCAGGCACTGCAGCGCAGCGTCCGAGCGGTCCCTTCACCTATCTAGTGTGAGTGAAGGTGCTACTGGACGCTGTATAAATCACCCCATTACATAGATGCAAAGGCCAGTTTTTGTCTAGTTCTGCTTATTTTTTATGTAGCCTATATACGTCTCACTGCACAGGCCTATAGTATTTCGATGGGGTTGACAGTAAGTGACAAAGGTCCCGTAAAAATAATTTATATTTCTCTTTCGGATTCGCTCTCTTTCTTGACTCTTTCCATGTTAGAGAAATATGTCTCTAAGTAGATCTCTACGTGTCTATTTACCCTCTCTCACTCTTTATCTGTCTATACTTCCCTTTTTCTCCACCCCAAGTATCTTGCTATATCCTCTAACACTGTGTACTGAAACTAAAATCTCACCACATCTCAAACTCGCACAGGATCAACGGCAAATCCCTGCCAGCCAACTACATGGTACACCTACGGCGCAAATACGAATCGGACAAGGCGAAACACGAATTGGAAAAGGAGAAGACTCGCAAATACGGCATCTACGACCTACTCCGTACCCCCAACCTTCGTAAGAAGACCATAATCATCACCTTCATCTGGTTCACGAACACCAGCGTTTACGTTGGATTGTCGTACTACGCTCCGGTTTTGGGCGGTGATGAGTTCCTGAACTTCTTCCTGGCTGGGGTGGTGGAGTTGCCGACTTACTTATTCCTGTGGCCGTCGATGGAGCGGCTGGGACGGCGGTGGACGCTGTGCATGAGCATGGTGGTCGGCGGCGTCGCGTGCTTGACCACGTTTTTGGTGCAGCACGGTGAGTCAAGTCGTTTAGAGTTAGGAGTAGTTTAGTTTACAATCGACATTCCGGTTGAGACCTATCACCTGTAGAGAGCTGGAGGGTGAGAGACAGAAAGAAGGCTAAACATAAGAGGGAACGCCAGTAAGTTAATTTGGCAGTTAATCCAAAGGATTCTCTAGGAAGTTAATAAATTGAAAATAAGAGACTGGGAGCGATAGTCTTCGCTCTGGCAACATTTTTCTGTGATTTTCACCGTGCTCCGAATTGTCGATTACGATTCCCGACAGTAAAACAGTATTTTCTTCGCTATTCACCCGATAAGAATAATTCAACCGGTTTGGTGGGTGGGTCAAAAACTAAATATTAGGTAGGTACTATGGCTCAGGAAACTGCTTTCCGGCCACAGAAGCTGAATTATTCTTATTAATTTGTGAAGAATAATGAAGATGATGCGAAAGCGGAAGTGGAGATGGACAGGTCACACTCTCAGAGGGGAGCCCGGCCACAAACCTAGCCAAGCTCTAGAGTAGACCCCTCAAGGAAAGAGGAAACGTGGCCGTCCCAAACTAACCTGGCGCAGTGGCAGCGGATATAGCGTGGCGCGAGTTGAAAAGCGCAGCCCAAGGCAGAACGCGATGGCGGAGCATTGTGGACGCCCTCTGCCCCACTCAGGGGACATAGAACATTAAGAAAATACGGTTTTACTGTCGGGAATCGTTTAAAGATACAACCTAGTTAATGATAATAATTACCTATACCCTATATAATGATACCCTAGTTTAGCTACAACATTGAAAAAGGCGCCAAAAGCTTAGCGCAAACTTTTTCCCAGAAACCTACGTGACCTTGGCCCTGTACTGTATCGGCAAAATGGGCATATCATCGTCGTTCGTGGTCCTACCACTGATGGCCTCCGAGCTGTACCCGACGGTGGTGCGCGGGCTGGGCATGAGTCTGAGCTCAGTGCTGGGCATGCTGGGCCCCATATTCATACCGCTCGTCAACTATCTGGTGAGTTTATTCAGCTAATCTTTGATCAGTGAAATCTGGGCCACTTTTCATAAAACCACATTTTGACAGTTCGATATACATTGTGTAGGTATTGGGCACTAATTTTGTCAATGGCGTATTTTAGTCATGTGGATGGTAAATGCTATTTCAGTCGAAAAGCCACGGAGGAAGACTAATTTTTAAGGTTCCGTGGACAACAAGGAACCCTTATATTTTCGCCATGTCCGTCCCCGTCCCCGTCCGTCCGTCCGTCTGTCTATGTGAAAGGCTTAGCACAGAGACGATAAGTCCTAGAGCTGAAATTTGTCATAGATATAAATAGAATCTAGAAAATATTTTTTTAGGGTATCCCCGCTACAACCTAATTTAAGGTTGCAATTTTTTTTATACTACACCTGCTTGGAAAGTACCTTGATACTTTATCAAATTTACGGTAGAAAGTACGTCATTGCATATCTCAGAACACAAAAAGAAGGAGAAGTGCCATATGGGCGTGGCACTGTCGACCAACGTTAGCCCGGTTGGGCTAACCTCGGCGAAACTTTTAAATATAGCCGTCAATCGCCTCGCGCCCGCTATCGCCGTAACATATGTGAAAAATGCCTGATTACCTACAGAAATCGCAGTGATACATGCTATTCAAATAACAGTGCAGTGTTTTTTCACCGGTAAGCCTATTTTACTCACTATATCCATCTTTAAACTACGAAAAATCATAATTATAATAATTTTTCTGTGCAATATGCATTCCAGTACTAAGAACATAAATGAGACGTATTTATATCGTCGGGTTTACTCCACTGCTGTTTTTATGTAGAATTTTCGTGGAGGTTTTCTAACATGGAAAAGCAAGCCCGCAATGGACCGTCTCGCGAAACTGACTATTGTTCTATGCGATGAATTGCGATGTTTCGTGGTATGGCCGCATGTATTTGCCGTGAACTGTCAAAGTCACAGTAGGTGTCAGCGGGAGTCATAGTGATGGGGTAGTTGCTTTCTTTCCAGACTGATTAAGTATCGATACTTCGTCGCATTTACACTCGTTCGTCCAGACTTCCAAAATTACTAGAACCAATTGTATTGTACGACTAGGTAGCTATTGTCCGCGACTCCGTCCACGTGGACCTCAGTTGCTAAGGAAGCTTCTACTTTAGTGGCAGATTTTGTCGTAATATAAACAGGCTTACTTTTCACCACGTATTTCAAAAAGTTTTTAATAAAGATTTAATTTCAGGTTTCCCAAAGACCCTAATAGGAAAGATAAATGAATTGAAACTACAGGGAGATTGCTTAACTGGCTTCCTCTCAAATCAAATACCGGTTGCTCCATCCATTTTACGGAGAAATGTTTCCAGATGCTGCAGAGTGGAAAAAATATTAACGTGGGCAGGTCCTGCTTTGAAAATACCAGTAATAAGGAGTTCCATAAATGTTGAGGTACCAATATATCTAAAATTACGGCATAATTATATTTTACATGGTGTGGAATATTCGATTGTTACTTTATTCTGATTCTCTATTTCAGGTGACAATGGACGCAACGACGCATAACTCTGCATAAGAAAGTATTTCTAATGAAACAAGTCAGGTGATGTGGTTATGGTGCTAAATAATATTCTTATAATTTTTTATGAGCCTAATCTTATAAATGAAATTCGATTAATTTAAAATAAAGTAAATGAAGTGTTTTCAATAATTTAATAATTTATTTACTATTTTAGATCCGTATTAGAAGGTTTCGGATATTGTTACTGTTGAAACATGCGTTCCTGAAGAAATAACAGGTGACCAGGTAATGTTTTTAATATTTTCATAATTTATTTAATATTTTAGATCCCCTTGGAAGTAAGGGATATTTTTTTGTCGAAAAATGCTGCGAATGTCAAAGCCCCCTGTAAATAATTGTCAGACATAGAGGAATGTCCATTCGATTGAACACATAATTTATCGGTCATATAGCGCCGCCACAGACTAGAAAATCGAAAAATCATATGAACAAAGTTGAAAATATAACATCGAGTTTTCAAAAGTCGTAAAACAAAGTTGTTGTAAATGACTTACTTTAATTGACGTGTTTCAGGAATTGTGTTAACTTAAAAATGGCCCTGTATAAATAAAAAAATATTAGATTTTTTACAAATGCATACTTTTTGTATTTTAGATACAGCAACGAGTTGCCGAAGGCCCAGAAACTGGTAGATTTATGTCGATTGAACAAAAAACCTCGAATAAAAAATCACGCAAAACATTGAACAATGTCAACAAATGCTAAATAAATATTTACCTTTTAAGGGAACAGTAAAATATTCTCTGCAGGATCTCAGTCGGATGATGATGTTATCTTTTTAATGTAAATGTGTTTCGAAAGTTTCTTTAAGTTTATGTTTCACAAGTTTCTTTTGGCCAGTTTCTGAATTGAGAATTTCGCTAAGTAAATGGTTAACTGTAGTGCTGTCTCTTCGATTTTTTCACAAAAGAGCGTGACAGAACGTTACTTATGTTTTTACTTAGTGAAATTCTCAATTCAGAAACCGGCCCTTTGAGTTCTTACTACCTAATGTATTTTTCACAAGTTAATAAAAATATTATTTATGTGATATTATTGAGAATGTTTTTTATGTACCCATCACAGTTGTCACCCACCAAGGCAATGAAAATTTTAATCCAAGCTCAGAAACATCTACAGTCACTGCTAATTAATTCACGAGTTAAAATAAGTAGTTCTAGATTTTTTAAGGTGTGCGCTATACAAAAACGCGCATAAGGTGAAGGCAAGGCGCAGGCATCTTGCCGCTTCAAACAAAAATTACGCAGGCGATATGTTTTGAATTATATTCAAGCGGCGCGGCACAGCCAACGTCGTTTCGTCGCCTATGTAGGTTTTCATACCTACATTTTGTAGGTAAATCAGCAAATGTTCTCTAAACTTTGTCATTTAGAATATTTGTATGATTAGAATTTACGATGAAACGGAATTCACGAATTATACGATAGGTAGGTATGAACAAAACTGACATATTTAGGAATTAACACATTGGTAGGCAAAGCCTGTAAAAATAAAAGCTTAGGCAGCCTTTTGCAAAGGATTACTACAACGAAATAAAGAATTTACAGACTACGCGACGTAGAGAAATATATAGTTACTATTTAGGTATAGACGGTATAGATGGCAAGAAAAAAATCGACATAATGTACAAAAAAGTTTTTGTACGATGTACGATTTTTTTTAAGTATAATCGATAATGTACTTTTTTGTCCCCATCACTAACGTTGTGCTGCTCTTCTCATTGGCTGTTTCATTTGTGTAAACAGCGAATAGTGAGCCGGTTGTTTATGTTGTAATCAAATAGAGATTATGAGGACAATGTAGCTGTGTGAGTAAGTGGCGACATCGGTTTTCTAGCAAACGGGCCATTATAACACTTCTCCTTCTTTTTGTGTTCTGAGTTGCATATCGAACAAATATGCGGGGAGAAAACGCATCTGAGCGGGAGAGAAAAGTGTATGAAAATCCATTTCTTACGTGGTTTTTCTTTTTTAATTTTGGGTAAGACTATGCGCCGGTAACCTAAATATCAAAAGCCAAAAAGTTTTTACAGTGAGTTTTTATCTCCAAGTTCGCAAAATGACACTGGCCACTAGCTGTGTGTTGGATGGTGTCGGGCTGGCAGTGCGACCCTGCGGCGGCAGGATAAACAATTTGAAAAAAGAACATGTGAAAATTGCAGACGCCATTTCCAATTTGTGTGTTGTTTGAGGATTCAGTTTTCGTAGAAAGTAAAATAAAACTATCAAGCAGGTGTAGTATAAAGCACTATGTATCACTCGAGAGAAACTGCGATTCCCGATCTCGGGTGTTTTAAACTTCAAACGACACCCTCGACGGTAATCGGTCACTTTCTCCTCTCGGTGAACAATGTACTATTTCTCGCCTGTATCGTTGGATTGGTCGTTTAAAAATATTGTGGGTGTAGAAAGACCAATTTTCGATTTAGGGCTCCGTTGGCGAAATATTCAGCTTAAAATAGGAATACTTCGTACAAAATTTATTGACATTTACTTTGATGAAGTTGTTAGTTGAATGAATGAATAACCATTTATTGCCAACAAGACAGATGTGTTACACTTTACTTACAGACTAATTAGGAACTTAATTGCTTATATTTTATTTTAAACGAGTTCTGTAAAGCAGATAAAAAACCCCTTTTCTACGGAAACTTACACTGACTTGAGTTTTGTAAGTGATAGTGAGACCGATAATATGGCACTGGTCAGATATTCAGAAAAAATTACGGCAATATGTATTAAACCCCTATTTAAGGCATGAATTTTGAAAATTATTTTCTTGAGGCTCTCTTACATTATTTAGTCTACTTAGACGATGAATTCCCAAAAACCTTTAAAACGACTGACTTTTATCCACAATATGACGCACTTCCTGTGCGAACTTGCATTGTTTAGAGGGGATGTATTTCAAAAAAACTCCGCAAAAACTGACTTAAGGTTATAAACAGAAAGCCTTAACACTAATTACCGTATAACTTGAAAAATAACAATCTTTCATTCATTTGTCCCCTTAGGGGACGACATTTCAATAATCTTTTGTTAGTAGTCACCTATGATTTAATCAGGAAACACCTTACCTGTGTAAAATTTCACGCTTCAGACCTACCGGTTTAGGCTGTGCGTTGGTTGTTGGTTTAGAAGTATAGATATAAATATTTGAGTTAAGCCTGGCTTCTCCGGCATTAGCCCTAAATCAGATGTCTGTTATATTGTGCTGTTGTAACATATTGCCTTCTATAAACTTTAAAGCATCAAAAAAATCGCGAAGATGAGTCTAAATTATCACTAGATAGGATTTTATTTGACCTGTACTGAGTTTTAAATAATAAAAAAAAAAACAAAATGACTATAACTGAATGTGTTAGTGACGTCGGTCATCAAAATTCTATATATTTCTGTAATTTAAAAAATCACAACTGTTCCTCCAGCTATTCGCTCGCGCAGCGCAATAAGTCTGTCAAATCTGTGCGCTCGGAGAAACCAGCCATGAGGCGAACCAAGTCCCTGAACCCAGAACCGTGTTTCGAACCCAGTTCCGCTAAAACTTCAATTGCCTCCCCAGGGTTCCGACATAATGGTCCTGCCGTTGATCATAATGGGAGCTCTACTGGTCGCAGGAGGGATCGCCAGCTTGCTTCTCCCAGAGACGCTGAACCAGCATTTGCCCCAAACATTAGAAGATGGGGAGAAAATGGGCCTGGACACGGAATTCTGCTGCATACCACCCGTGAAGGAAACTACACCCAACGAACTAGACAATAAGAATGGACCAGACTGTATCGGATGCAACGCTCTGTGCACCTGTGAAATGGTCAACGTTGCCTTGATTGATAGTACAGAGAGGTGCGGGGAGAAAGTAGAGTTTGTCGTTGTAAAATAGTGCCTATTTATTGTAATGCTTAGAGTTAAATTTAAGTGACAATAAAGGGCTAATGAGGAAGGAAATAAGACCACTTACTTGGAAATCATCATTTATTCTTGAAATAATTCATCATTTATTCTATCAGTGAAACAGTGTTACCTCCTATGCTCCGCATATCGGTTTTCATACCTGAAATGAAAGAAATTTGAGGACAATATAATACGAGGTCTAACAACTAATCTAATTTTAGTGGTATTTCATTTTGTCAGTTCTGAGTTATTTCTGTACTGACAAAATGAAATCACTACATCTCGTTTATATTATAGACTGCTTATCCTCATTCACCATATCCGGACAAAAAAGAGGGATAAAGAAAATAGAAATTAGATATAGTTTGTCCAATTTGAAACGTTTTCCATTCTGTAAACATAATTTTACGAGATAACTGAAATATTTATAAATGCGGCGTAATGCGTTACTAGCAAGTTGTGACGTCACAGTTTACGCACGATTGAAGCGGTAATTTTTTGTACCGCGTGACAAGAATTACTTTTTGACAATATTGATACTATTATTTTTTAGTTGTGGAGAAAAATCTTTATTACTATTATTTATCTTTCACAACATTGCATCTACAATGAGATCAAATAGTTATTTACACAACTAGGGCCGCCGGCCGTAAAATAAAAAAAGGCCGATAGCGCAGAAGTTTAAGACCCGAACCGCAGGCGAGGGTCATAAATATGCGATAGAGGGCTTTCTATTTTACGGTCCGTGTTGTGTACACAATTTTATGTCGTCACTTGGCCTCAAAGTGGGTTTCACCGTACGCGTAGCGTGCGGAAAAACCCACTTTTTGGCCAGGTGTGGCATAAACATTTTTTTAAGAGGATCTCCCTTTAATTTTGTATTATAAATTATAACACATACTTCATTTTGAAACACGTAAAATATACATATTAGTGATCGTTATTTAAAATTTAAAAAATATCACCTTCTCTTGGACAGCTAGATAATATACACTAGAAATTACATTTAAGACAAACAATTTTAAAGTACAATAAAAATAGTCGTAGTTCGTGAAGAAAACTGAGTGTCTGAGGTGTTCACATACATCAGCGCTTGAAATTGCCAATCCGGGGTGGGCACGTGGTATTTATACTCTCTCTCTCTCTCTCTCTCTCTCTCTCTCTCTCTCTCTCTCTCTCTCTCTCTCTCTATTATTAAATATTAGTTTCTCTTTTCAAAGAAAGGTTCTTACCGTTTTTTCCACGATTATTAATAATCTTCCGCGTTCGTTACGTGTTCTGCCGGCTCTTCCGGCTGTTCGCCATCTTGAAACAGGAATAGAGACATAAACATCATACAACCTGTGCCGTTGAACCTTTTAAAACCACCCGCCGTTCGTCGTGCCCTCCCGCTCTAACCATATCGCGGAGAGCAAGACGATGAATTATTTGAAATGGTTATTTTAGTGGTAATTATGGGACCCATTGAAAGACTCTTAACAATGATGTAAGTACTCTAAAAGTAACGGCTCCAACATAAATAATAGCTACTTCACACGGTGGGAAAATACTCAATCACGCAATAAAGGCTGAACGGATTTACATGAAACTTGGCGTACAGATAGACAAAGACCTGAATTGAGACATAGCACAATTGATATCCCGGTAATGCGTTCCCGTGGGGTAATATGTATTTTAAGTTTAAATATATGTTATCCCACGGCGTTGTGCGAGCGAAATTTGTGTTTTAAAAATAGATGGCGTTGTGCAAGAATCGTATAAACGGATTCTGTGGCGGTACGAAGTTCGCCGGGACAGGTAGTGGATTTATATATTAACATCATAAAAACCAGTCCAGCCGATCTTGAGTTAACCCAACTGTCAATAACCCTGTGTATATATGTGTAGAAGATACAATTGTAACAATCAAAGAGTAACGAGTTACTGCACTAACAATGCAGACGGTACTTACCGCCATTGGCATCATCACCGTTCTCTTCTTCATCATCACCGTTCTCTTCCTCATCATCTTCATTAGTGATGTCTGCTGCAAACAAAAATTGTGATGGTTGATTAATATTTCTCTACTACAATGCATATTTTGGCCTTTGCATCTACGTAATGAGATGATTTATACAGCGTCCAATGGCACTTTCACTCACACTAGACGGGTGAAGAGACCACTCGGACGCTGCAGTGCCAGTTTTTTTAGATGGAGTAGGCTTGCCGGGCACCTATACCATCCTGACAGCTTAGTCGGCCTAGCCCACAGGAAAGGCAAGTCAGTACCTGCGGAGCCAACCAAGCCGCGGGTTTCCTCACGATGTTTACCTTTACCGTTAGCGTGTAATTGTGTATTTGTAGTAGCAATACAATGCATACTTATAATATAATCTTCGTGTGTGTTTGTAAGCTTAAGTAATTCAAAGTTTTACCTTCTTTCTGGGCACTCCCGTTCATCATCTTCAGGATGTGCTGCTTCTCTTTAGTCAGATGCCGTTTTCCATTCAGGTGCATTGTCATCTGCTCAGTGTTTGTCACCGTTGTCTGGAAGATAAGTCTTAATGTGAAAGCGGTAAAGCGTTCAAATTCCTATAACAATGATTGAGTTATAAAAAAAGTATCGGTGTAAATTTCGAAGTCGATTAACACACAGACAACTGGGAAGACTCGGCTCGCCAATGTACACCGATTTGTCGTTATAAACTATGATTTGTAGTTTGAAGAAACGCAGCCCTGAGCCACAATTCATGGTTCATTGTGATTGTCATACTCTGTTAGGAGCTTAAGGGGATCCAGTGAGCTAACTAGCGCCACCAATGAAAACAAGATCATATCTTCTTTTACAGATCGCATTTGCAAAAAGTGTCAGTACAATCTCTCAATCATGTTAACAGTGATTTTTAAGACCCACGACAAAGAACCTGGGATCACGAACCTGGGACTAGATAGCATTTTTGCCAAAAACGGCCTGGCGTTAATGCTATCTAGTCCTAGGTTTTTTGCCTTAGGTTCACAGCCATAGGTCCTAAAAATCACTATTAACATGATTGAGAGATTGTACTGTGAGACTTTTTGCAAGTTGATCTGTAAAAATATAATGTGATTCTATTTTCCTCGGTGGCGCTAGTGTTACTCCCATGTGCCCTTAATCATCATCATCAGCCATTTGACGCCCACTGCTAGACACAGGCCTCCCTCATGGTTTTCCTGACCATGAGAGGTTTTGCCATAATCGCCATGCTCGGCAGGCGGGTTTGCGATCGCAGTATGCGGTTGGAATCTCACGAAGACGCTGCTGCCCCTCTCCTGGTAATTGATTTCCTTAGTCGCCTACGGCATTCACGGAAGGGAATGGATTGACGCTATTCTTAATCCGGCGCCCACACGGAAATCCAGTTAATACAAAGGTTATATTAGTATCGGTCCAGCCGTTTAGGAGGAGTTAGGTGACAAACACACATACAGATGAATTATATTATAAAGATACTAGCTAGCTGACCCGACGACCGTTGCTTTGCCGTAATAATTAGCCCACGACCTATTCTCAGACCTACCGAATATACACAATAAAATTCATAAAAATCGGTGACGCCGTTTCCGAGGAGTTCGATAACAAACACTGTGATACGAGATTTTTATATACTATATGGTATTGCTCAGAACAGTGGGCATTGTCCTAAAAATAAGTTCTGTTTTTGTTTTATTTTCCGAGAAAATTGGTAATTTTGAGAGCCCGCGCTGAATATTTCCAATTGTGCTGGTTTAATTAATTTTGAGAGCCTGCGCTGAATATTTCCAATTGTGCTGGTTTAATTAATTTTGAGAGCCTGCGCTGAATATTTCCAATTGTGCTGGTTTAACTAATTTTGAGAGCCTGCGCTGAATATTTCCAATTGTGCTGGTTTAATTAATTATTAAAGCGAAAAATAAGAACCAGAGTCTACGAAACCGGAAGTACGTCATCAACTGAGATCCTACGAGCTGTCAGTATTTAGTGATGCCTTGACTCGATACGAGAACTCTTTAAACAAACAAAACAAAGACTCGTAATCTGCGCAACCGTAAAAGATATACCTACTACATTTGTGTTTTTTACGGAATACCGAGATGTCAATAACTGGGCATTTTTTTTTTCAAAAATATCAAACCTACTTTCATTTGAAGGTCGAATTATTTAAAACACATATTTTCACAAAAATTCAAGAAATCACTGAATATTATTAATGTATAATTGTAACATTATATTAACTGACCTTATTACCTTTAAAATGAACTATCATTTGTAACTTATGTCAATATTTAGGACAATTCCCATTAAAAGGGAATAAGATTTCAAAGTGGAGTAAAACTTTCTGAAAACCTATTTAGAGGCTATAAATTCCACCCATGCCGGGACTTGAACCCGCAACCTCTGGCTAACCGTGCCAGCGCTCTCCCAACTGAGCTGATGGGCAAGTGCAGGTATCGGCGAAATGTCGAACCTTCTCTGCATTACGTATGTGGATTTTTTAGCCTTAGGCTTTGAAATTATTGAAACCAAAAAGGCTGGATGCAAACAAAAACAAAGATTTAGGTCGACTTGCAACACTTCGTAAATGTCCCTTAATTCGCCATTTAAATCGAATTTTGTACGAAGAATCTTAATTAAAAGCCCGTACACAAATCTGCGATGCGACGTCGCATCGTAAAAATCTGCGAGGTCGCGCGACGCATCGCAAGAACTTGCGAATTGATTCGCATCGGCGTTCATAATGAACCCAAAATCTTCTGTTTCTTTTTCCTGTACCTTCTATGCAATAACAAAAATGAGCACTTCTTTTTACGATCCATGTCACGACCTAGTTTACAAAATACGTTCAGTACGAGCGGTGGTAGCCTAGTGGGTAGAACCTCGGACTCGGAAGTGGGAGACCCAGGTTCGATCCCCGGTGCGGGCATGTACCTATGAATTGGTTTTCTAAGTTATGTACATTTGTGAAGTTATAGTAGCAATACCACTCGCTAACCGTGAAGGAAAACATCGTGAGGAAACCCGAGTGTCTGAGTTATTCACATACCTCAGCGCTTGAAATCGCCAATCCGCGATGGGCACGCGTGGTGATTAAGCCCATACTCTCTCCCTGAGAGAAGGCCTGTGCCTGTGCCCTACAGCGGGACGTATATAGGCTGCTTATGTATGTTCAGTACGGTTGACGGTCGTCGAAGGAATGGTCAGCCGAATCGTGGGAGATGCCTGGCCGCACGAAATCGCATCGCAGCCATTCGTGTCGCAGTTTTCTGCGTTGCGAATTCGCATCGCGCCAATTCGCAGTTTTGTGTAAGGTGCCTAAGTCACATTTACGAAAGTGGTTCAAGTCAGCCATAATAGTTATGACACCTACCTGTGCCGTTAAGCAATAAAGTTCAATTTACCTTGCAAATATTGCAGACCAGCTCGGGCGGGATCGCTTTATCTTTCGTCACTTGAGGGACCTCCACGGGTTGCAAGGACTTGAGCGCTTTCTTTTCCCGCCGTATCAGCTTATTCCTGCCGAAGGAAAGTGGGTCTTAATCCAATGCGATTAGAGACGAAAATTATGATCATTGCAAAATCATCCCCCTCCCCTCCAGGGGGATTATTTATTACGGACATTAACGCCCTCCCCTTTAGGGGGATTAATTCTTATAAATTGGGGCTACGGTCACCCAATCTAATGAACTATAATTGAATTGCCATTGATCTACCGCTAACCAATCTAGACAATACATACAAGCGTTGCAGCATCCCTGGCTGGCAGAGAGCCGCGTTCTTGGGCATCTTGCGTCCTTCAACAGCGCTGAAATCAAAATAAACAAGTTAATACATAAAAGTAGAAGTTGTCTGTAGGAATTCAGTTTAAAAATCTTCGGTTTTGTTAATAAAACACTCTTCCACCGCAGTTTTAATTGTCTTGCGTAAAGGAAAAGACGAATACAAACAGCATACAAGGAGTGTTTTAAAATATCGTGTTTTTATAAGGCTCTTACGGTCTTATTTATAAAAAGTCAATTCCACTAAAACATGGTGTTAAAGCCGGCTTATGACAGGAACTCCTCTCATAAACCGGCTTTAATTCCTTCTAAGAGTGTTTTAGCGGAATTGTTTTTTTTTTATAAATAACACGATTAGCTTTTTTAATCCTTGATTTTCATCGAAATACTCACGCGCGATGATGTTTACCGGAGTAGTGCGAGTCTGCGTGCACCTTAGACGTGATCTGCACGTCACAGAGCTCGCAGTAGAGTTCTCGAGCCTTCATTGGTGCCTGGACATTGTAATTTTGCCGTTAGACGTTAGACTTTTGCAGCCTTTAGCTATCTTAAAGGCTGTAAAATATGTGTCCCGTGATGCTAGTTTTGTTTCGAGATTGTTTTGAAGGGGCGAGCCCATAGAAGTTCACGTTTTCTAGTCTTCGTTTTTTGTAACTTATTACACGAATCATAAATACTCATTCAAGAAATAATGAGGTTGAGGAGGCTTCCAACATTTGCTTGGATTTCCGATATTTGCTCAAAATCTGAACGGGACATGTTGTTCATGAATGCTGTCTTATGTCTTGAATACAAACATACCTACTTTAAAGGTCGGAGTATGTGCGACAAAACCTTTTCTAATAAAGATTATAAAAAAATATTAACCCTCGGTTTCTCGTACCTTAACAAGGGTAAACATTATTAAATCAATTCCGAATCACTTACTTGAATTTTTGTCGGAAGACCAGACCTTTGACCAGGTTTTGCTCTCATTCGAAGAGCTATGGTGAGTAGAGACGGGTCTCGCAGTCAGAGACAACCAACCAACGACGCGAGCTCCGTCTCTACTCACCATTTAAGTCTCGAAAAACTAATATTTTTTTACGGTCAAATGGTACAATTATAAAAAAACTTACTAAGACCTATTAAAATAGAGTCCATTTGCATTATATGCTTCGAAGCATGAGGGCTGCTAGAAGTTCATTAAACAAAAAATATATATATACCTAGGTACTCTTTTAATTTCAGAACTCTTAACTGGATTCATTTTTTAAAGATACTAAAGTTTGTTCTCGAGCACAAGCACTTATAAACTACAATATTTACTAATAAAGTATTAATAATGAATACTTTATTAATTCCACAACCTTTGTTGGTCCAAAGGCTATTGTTCATTGACGAGACAATTTGCCACAATCTTGTTTCTATTTTGGGGACTGTGTTCACACATTTAAACTTACGCAATAATTATTTCCGCAAATATTCGAATACACAACTTACTGATACTTACTTTTGACGCCTGAAGCAGCAGGCAAGGCAGACAGAATAAAAATATAATATACTTAAGTAGTTAAGAAAAAAAATATCGTTCTACTAATATCACACATAGCTCTACGTAGAACTATGTACATGCACTCTTAATAATAAAAAATCACTAACAATATAGGTATATTGTTATTGATACTCAAAAACTGTCTCGTGGAGAGACACACGTAGATTTATCAATCTACTGAACATGGTACAAATAATCGAACTTTGTTCTCAGTGGGAGAAGACACTCGAACCCCGCTCATGTGAACACGAAGTCGCCAAAACACCTAGCGAAGCCAACATTGCCAAATTGTCCTACCTCTCTGTCCACCCGCGGCCTGATCTGGCTACAGCCGTTAAGGGCAAGCCACTTGTTCTGATTCTTGTTGTGGTTTTTCGAGTTATAATGTAAGCGTGCTGAAAGAAAACAGAACGGGTGTTGAAACTTTCTTGCACGGAAAAAGGCAGGTCTTTAAGATAAAATAATATAATAATATTCTTTATTGTACCAGGAAAAACACAAACATGATATATTTACAAAAATACAGTACAGTTTATTTGGACAAATAAAGGTGGACTGTAAATTTAAAGATAAGTCGCTGTAGGTACACAGGGTACGACGTGCGGGCGCAAAGATACCTACTAAAATAAACCCTAAATGCTTCTAGGGTTACAGACTACAATACTAGCCAATTGTATACGACAAAACTTACCCCCGGTTTCTCGTACACTAACAAGCTGTTAACCTACTGTTAACAGCTGTCAGTGGTTTTTTTTGTATGCACTTTGGTCGATTGACAGCTTTTAACAGTAGATTAACAGCGTGTCAGTGTACGAGAAACTGGGGGTTAGACATGTAAGCCTTTTAATGTATTTTGTTTTCTGGTGTGTACAATAATTTGTTCTCATCTAATCTAGCGCAATAGCCCAGGTTCGTGCGGCCGACGGGTACGTCACAGGAAGGGACTTGATTTGAATTCGTATTGTAATCACTAACTTTGTAAGTTTTTAAGCACACAAGTTATGTAAGTTTTCAAACGCACGTCGTCGTCAGCCCTCAGACTCGCCCCCTGAGGGTTCCGTACAAATTTGTAGGTACTTACATATTATAAATAGTTCGGGAATCGTGTCTCGCAGTTTTTTCCGAGCTTTTCCCGAACTTCAAAGACAAATAAAACGATATTAAGTACTTGCCAAATTTCATAGTTCTAGGTCAACGGAAAGTACCCTATAAATTTTGATTCCCTTGTGCTGAAATAAATAATAAATAACTTCCATACAACACAATCACTTGACCTGGTCCCAAACTAGGATACCCTGTGCTATGATGACCAGGCACGGATATCACAAACATGGAAATACCCCCAGACTGAGGCCATTTGCACAAATGTACGGCGAAATATACGTTTTTTGCGGCATAAACGGCCGCTCCTTTTTTTAATGTTAACTTAGAAGTTTGATTTTTTTTCACAGCTTCAAGGGACTGTAGATCTGAGTATATGGTTTTAATTTCAACTCGATACCTCCACGCGTTCCCGAGATAAAAGGTCTTGACAGACAGACAGACGGACGGACGGGCGGACAACAAAATGGTCCTATAAGGGTCCCGTTTTTTCTTTTCGAGGTACGGAACCCTAGAAACCTCAAAAATCACGTTTGTTGCATGAAGACCCCACATATTTTTTGAATTTTATAATTTTTAGGTAATCCACTGTAGTAACACATATTCTGTGAAAATCTCAAAGGTTCCAAAGATAGAGCCACTTGAAGGTCGTACAGATGGGCAGACAGACATTGGAGGCAGAGTAATAGGCTCCCATTTGCCACCATTCGGGTACGGAACCCTAAAAATGAAGGTTGGTTGGTAAACATTGGTTGCTGTACATGTTTTTAAGTAGGTATTAGGACTCCATACCGGAAGTGTGTATTACTATGCCTACCAACTCTGTCAGTCTGTTTGCTGTTTGCAATACCGACTTGCCGTTAGCCTGCCCCAGTACAAGGCACACACGGCTTAATCACCAGTGGCCTATCTTTGAAACTTTCATACATTACACAAAGATTGATATCTTCATAATGAACTTTAACAAAAATAAATGTAAAAACTTTGAAATGTAAAATAAGTAAATTTTGTTAGTCAGACTTTCACAAAAAATACACCAATTCAATAAAATTTGTCAAAGCTTTCATGCAGTTTTGCTGATTATTTGAAAACAACTTTAGTGAAACTTTCACAAGTCAGTTCCAACAACAAATTCAGTACAGTCGACAGCACATCGCCCCTTACATTTGTGCGCTTCTGTGCACATTGCGCAATCCTATTAAGAAATGTTCAGATTTTCATTTACCTTGATCAAATGAGTCCAAGTTCACAAGGCAGATGCCACAGCCTTGTGGCGATATCAATGCCACTAGCTGGCTTGGCAGAAATCTCAGGCTCTCCTCTGGGATTCCACAACCTGTAGTATATTTTCATAATATCACCATAGATCTGACAAAAAATACTGGTGTATTTGTGACAAAGAAATTTTTATGTGAAAATGAGCATTCAATTTCCTTTCCTATTTCTTTTTTCCACTTCATTCTGCTTTTTTTTTAAATTTCTAAATGAAATTTTCGTTTTTCCACCTCTATCAGGATGATTGATTTAGATGAACATTTAAACTCTTCAAACAAAAATATCTTTATTGAGAATCTTTTCTAAGTAGAGCCGATAAGTTCAAAGAAATACTTACGAGTCAGGAACCTCAATGTCAGGTCATCAAAGGACCTTGGCCCATATGGGCCATAGCCTTGACCAAGGGGGCGCCCCCCAGGACCCATGGGCCCAGGAGGGCCGTGGAAATCAATTGGGGGCCCGGGGGAACGGCGGAATCCCGGCCGGAAGTCTGGAGCATCAGGCAGGCGACGAGGAGGTGGACCAGGGGAGTGGCGGAATCCAGGCCGAAATCCTGGAGGGCCAGGCGGTCTTAGTAGTCTTGGGCCAGGTGGACCGCGAAACCCGAACGGTCCCTGGGGACCCGGAGGTCCAGGTGGACCTTGACCTGGGTACGGTGCAAATCGCTGGGGACGGTAGGGTCCAGACGGCCCATAACCTCCACTGTAGGCTCCATATGCTTCTCTGTAGCGCCTGTTCCTGTTTTCAAATAGGATTTGGATATGAAAATAAGCTTTAGATGCAAGCTTATCTTGATTACAAACAGTAAAACCGGTAGACGATGCGCCGTTGCAGACCACTTTATTATCATCGAACGGTTAGTGACTAAGTTTAGTCTCTGTCTCACTCGTTCTACGACTATGAGTTGAAGTGATTCGTAGTATCAAAGGTAGAAAAGTACTAAACAAGTGCACAACGCAACTCAATCAGTATGTAAGTTAGAAACTCTGGTCTTTGCCTACCCCTCTGCAACACAAGCGAGTTTATTCATCATCATCATTCATGATGTATGTAGTGTGTACCTATATGCCGTAAATACCTACAGGGTTGGCGGATAGACTTAACACTAAACACACCTGTCGGGCCCAAGCGGTGGCTCGCCGGAGTCATCTTCAAAGTTGTCTTCGGTGAAGTCATCCGATGGCAAGCCTTGTCCCCCATCTGCACCCAGATCATCAGAGTCTTTCCAACCACGATTCATTTCAATAAAACGACGAATTTTCAGTTTATGCGAAGGAAACCCGGAAAATCGTAAATTACGAAAAAAAGTAAGCCGTGAAAACGCAAATCAAATGCAGTTTTCTTTTTTTTCAATGGCCACGGTCTATAGTTTATGTTGGCATTTAGTGACACACTGTTTAGTGATCTCTCTTTTAATCTGTGGATGGCCCACAGACCGCAAAATCTTCGACAAAATGCCCGATGATCCTAGAGATCACAGAACATTTCTCTGTTCTGTGCTACAGATCCTCGAAGCCACACAGATGGGATGGGACGTGGGGCGAGGATGACCGCAGAGCAGACTGTGGCAAAAAGTACTTAAAGTACCTAAAATAGGTTCATATATAACCAAAGACTGGTCTGTAACTCTATACATCTTACCGCGTCCCTCGCCCCACGTCCCATCTGTGTTTCGCGCAAAGTGCAAACAGCAACCTCGAACGTTTAGTTTTGGTATCTGAACTAGAAAGTGTTTGTGAAACTGAAGTGCCTAAAAACTTGGAAAGTATTTTATGTAATCCTATTTATTTTAATTATATATACAAATTTATATGTAATTCACTAGGAAAATTGTAAACCATCCTTAGAATAATACCTAATTAAGCTAGGCTTAAGGATTCTGTATCCAATAGCCAATAAACGTTTAAAAAAAAAGTGCAAACAGCTGACAGTTCTCTATTTAATCTGTGGTACTGTCATTTTACGCCTTTTGACATTTTCTGTTATTGTCCGAGTTTCCTCCAATTATTTTGAGAAAACGAATTGCCTGGACACAAAACAAATGCATCTTACCTCTATCCTAAATACGCTTTACAATGGCCAAATACGACACGACTCAGCTCACGGAGTTCCCTCGGTTCGAAGCTGAGTCCTCGCAGGGTGGTGTATCGACATTTTTGACCAAATTTTGGAAGTTGCCCTTATTCTCGCCTGGCGAGACGGCTGAATCCATGCAGAACAAGGCCTTGACTGACGGCAAAGGACCTCCCCAGCCAGCCACGGACCAACAGAGGCAAGAACATGGGGATAAACCGGAGACTGGCAGCTACGCCGTTGAGTTCGAAGATCGGAGCTTGCCGAACGTTTTGAAGAGAATTAGCAGTCTGGTTGCCTTGGGATCGAAGGTGAGTTTTTTTTTATTTTAAGGTATTCTGCACTTAAAAACTAAAATCTGTCTGGCTTGTCTCAAAATGCAATTCTGCATAGGTACCTGTCTTCTGCATATCCAAACTTTGCTAATACCAAAAATTACTCCTTCATTTTGATTGCTAGTGCTATATCAAAATATGTTTCCTACTCTCACAAAACATAGGGAACTGCCAAGTTTGTTGTATATAATTTGGATGACAATACATTAATTTTATATCATTCACCTGATCTGATGATAAAGAAAGGAGTGCATAGTGGAATTGTTCAACTTTCAACTGCTCCACCTATAGCTCCATCTAGTTTGTTTCCAAAAGGTCAGTGGTAACTTTGACATATTTTTTCATAGAACGGCTGGTTACGTTGAAACCCCATCCATAGCTGGTCAATTTCTATTGTTAAGCAATCAATAGTAGCACCAAAGTCTAATTCAGGTATTGTTGATGAGGTAGAACCATTAATTATAACAATAATTTTAAATCAAATTCTATGTAGCATAAAAATAAATATTTGGTATCTTTCAATTAATTTCGTAAATTACTCAACTGATAAGCCACTGAAAATTGCGAAACTAGATAAATGGAGAAATTGCACTAAAAATTGTTTTGATATTTTTTTTATTAAATAGTTTTAATATTATCAGAGAGACTGTGTTAAAAGATAAGAAGTAATAAGCAATAAGTAATTTTATTCATACAGATGATACAATAACACTAGGATCTATTTAGCTTTAATTTACTTTAGCCTCTGCTTCCTAAAAGAGGGATGAGACCCTGTAGCTTAGGGTAAGGAGTGCACAGCCTCAGTTAAATAAATGTGGTAATATTTTTTCTCCACAACTAATACTTTTCATAAGTATTAGTCGACATAACAACATAACCTGTTGAAAAGTGGATATAGTCACGTGGTACAAAAACGCGTCGTACAAATCGGGCTCAAACTATGATGTCACAACTTCCTTTGTATGAACTGTTTATCAATATTTGAGTTATCTTGTAAAATAATATTTTTATGTATTATTACACCCTTACAAGAAACCATTTAGAATTCCATGGAAAAATTAAATGTAATAATCTTTTTTTTTATTACAAAACTTTATTTTTCGCATATTAGTGATTCCGAAAACCCTGTAAAAAAATATTTTTAATGTCCATATTTTAAAATGTCTTCTGTGGTATAAAAGCAATGTAACTCCAATCTGAGTCAGACGCAAGTTCCCCATCGTTTTCTACTTTTAGTGTAGGGTGTTTTTTAAAACCTTTCTATAAGAGTCTTATGATAGGCGTTCTGTTTCTGGTCCGTCATAAGTCTTCTCTAAAATTAAATAAATTAAAAAAATTGTGATTACCCATACAGGGTGGTATGCGCTATGCTGACACTGAGCTGGCCCGCTACTGGATGCCGGACGATATTTCGCGAGAGTGCTACGAGTGTGCGGCTCGTTTTAGCACACTGCGTCGGAGGCACCACTGCCGCGTCTGCGGCCAGATCTTCTGTTCCCGATGCTGCTCGCAGAGAGTGCCAGGTTAATTTCCTTTTCTCTTGAAATGAAAGGAATGTTAGTTTACCTGACCCTTCCACTCCAGAGACAGATTGCGAGAGTGCTAGGGAAAGTTTAATACTATATGCCGATACGTGGTCCTGCCCCGCTGTTAGATGTCGCCGTACGATCCCACTTCTGACATCGATCCGCCTTATAAAGCATCCCACTTCTGATGTTAATTAGTGGAGAGATTACAAGCAACATTCTGTCAACAGGTCAGATATTCGGTTGCGCGGGCGGACTACGCGTGTGCAACTACTGCTGCAACGTGGTGCTGAGCTATCTACGTGAAAACGACATGTCGGGTGACATCTCACCCGACCTACGGACTTTGCAGGAGAATCTGCAGGTATGTAGATTAACAACAGTGTGTAATCAATTCAATTCCTTTTTATGGACACATTGTATCAGGTCAATCACCTTGTACAATTTCGCCAAAGTCATGTGTTTTGAAATGTCAATATTGCCAATGCCAAGGCTTGGTGCAACAACATGAAAAGTAAAGAACTTTTTTTTAATTTATCAAACTGAATTTGGGTATTATTCCAAAAACAAGAGTGAATCCTTATTTTGGATTCTCTCTTTTTAGTTTTTTTTTTTAATTTCATTTTTTTATGAAATTTACGGATTCGCAAGCCAGTAGGTTTTGCAGTCTTTTATCCCAGCCAGGGCTGTTTTATTTCATTCGTCCATCCAACCGGCCGACAGGTGAAGTTCCCCGAGAACCGAACCCGCGCCGCGCTCAGCCGCGAGAACTTCACGTTTGCGCACGACCACGAGGAGCGCGGCGAGGCTCGCGCGCCCAGGGAGGCGCTGCAGGACGTGTTCAGACAACTCGCCGCGACGCTGCCCACGCAGCAGCATAGGTACCACTAGTGATGGGCCACGGACAGTGGTTTCCGAGAGCATTGTTACATGACGAGACCTTATGAATGACTTTAAACAAGTCGATGAAGACAAAAAAGCCGGCTTCAAAGTTGACTGTTTAGGGCGTAGTTCGCTGATGGTAACGGTGTTCACAATGCTGTGAAGATGGCTTTGCAAATTGAAGAGTTTGATGATTTTCTCAGGAATCCCGTCATTAGATCTTGACCAAATTTATATGGTACCACCTCTAAGGTACTCCCTTTCTAACAAGAATCAATGAAATCGGACAACATGGTAAGGAATTATCACTCATATGAATGTATTCATACATAAATATAGATACACGAACTGAGAACCTCTTCCATTTTTGCAATTAAGAAATTCTGCTTAGATAAAAACATAACATAAACTCACCCCTGTATCGCGGAGTTCTAGGCAGAGACCAGGGGCTGCCTAGAACTCCGCGATGCCATTTGCCACGATCCTGACGGATCGCTTTTGTTTAATCAACATAATTTATTTATTTATTTCAAGTAACAAAGACTCATTACATGGGTTAGTACGCTGACAAAAGACATTAAAACTATGTTAGTACAAATGTAGGCTGGAATAGTGATCGAGATAAAAGCAATCCGACCTACTAGCGAACATGTTCAGGACGCAGTGGCGACTGGCACGCACATACCTTCCGCTTAGTTATTCCCTGTAACCAACAAACATAGGTACCTACTGAGTTTCCGTAAATTATTTCAACAAAGATTTCCAATTTCAAGTTCTCGTCATGCGAGAATATTTTCTGAGTACATTGTCCTCCGGCTATCACTAGGTATGGACTACTTTATTAATGGCCGCTTCCTACACGACATGTTGTTGAAATAACGCAAAAACGATAATGATTAAACCCTTTTTAACCGGTTGGGGACAAAAAAAAACCCCAGGTCTTGGAAGTTTACATGTTTGTGATGTCGTTGTTTCTGGTTCCCACGACACAGGGTATCCTAGTGTGGGGCCAGAAGCTGTGCCTGTATGTAAATGTTTATATTTGTTACCTCTTAACTGATACAGGTTTAGGAGTCAGGACATGATGTATTGAAAGAACGCTGTATCAACGCACTATTGTCATTTACATTGTATGTATTGTATGCACGATACAGGCTAGGCCTAGTGTGGGGATCACTGTAATGTTTGCTTTAAAAATCGAGTAACTTTGCAGTGTACCACATCTACGTTTCTGTAATTGTGCATGCAAATTATTAAAAACAATAAATCTAATCTATTCTATTGTCAATAAATTACAAAGTGACTTACTTTGACATTCTTATTTTAATTTTTTATACAATCTGGTCACCCCTAATATCCGACCGCCCTAGCCCCGACCCTAGTCGGCTTTGAAGAAACTGCCGTCTCTGACCATAACAATGGTGCTACGGTTATCTCATACCAAATTTATAGCTGTATGCTATACATTTGCTATGTGAATAACACAATGTATTCTTAATTCCGGTTTCACTTACTGGATTTTTTGTCAGAAGAGTCCAGGTTTCGCTCTCATTCGAATTAGGCTAATCATGGTGAGTAGAGACGGAGCTCGCGTCGTCGGTTGCTCGTCTCTGACTCTGACACAACGTAAACAAATTACAGGTCTTTGAAGCTACTTTGGGAGCAGATGTCGTGAGTGGTGTAACCCAGTCTTTAGCTAGACATTGACCATCAAACACATCTTTCATCACACACCTAGCTACCACTTGTACAATCTACCAGCACGTATTTTTAATATTTCATGTTTTTTTTTTATTATTATTCTATGTAATTAAATTAAACTCGCTATTCAATAATTACTTTGGACTTTTCTTGAAACACATCTTGTTATGGTACTACGAAAGTAATTTCATTTTGACATGCATTACATTTGTAAATAGGTTAAAAGCAACGTTCCTTATATTGTTTTATATTTACAGATATCGCCTTGTCCGCTATAATGGCGTCTGGAGAGGCTGTGATATACTGCAATGGGTCATGGAGAATACAAATAACAAGACAAGGTCTTTCTTCTTGCTTATTATGATCCTCTAATGTAATTATTATGAAATTCTTTTAGTTAATAATAAATAATAACTCCCTCACAACAAAATCACTTCTCTCGTTCCAAACTAGGTTACCCTATGCTATGGTAACCAGGTAAGGACATCAAATCAATTGAGACTTTTTATACAAATGTACGGCGGCCCCATACAATGTGCAATGATGATTTCAATATCTTGGCGATTTTATTTAAACATTTTCAAGTTACTTTCATTCACGTGTAAAACGAACGATAGAAGGTCGATTTAGCCACACTTATTCACAAAAATACAAGAAATCAGTAAATATTAATAATTTCTAATTGTAGCGTGGTGATTAAGCCCATACTCTCTCCCTGAGAGAAGGCCTGTGCCCTGGCTGCTTTTTTTAGTTTTTTATTTTTTTTTTATTTTTTTTTTATTTATTTATTTGTATCACCACTATGCTAATTGTAGCATTATATTTACTGACCTTATAGCTTAAAATGAAGTATAATTTGTAGCTACCGTATTGTCAATATTTAGGACAATGCCCATTAAACTTTGTTTTTCATCGGCGTTTATGTTCCCCCACAGAGCTCAGGCGACGCAGGTCTGCCAGGCGTTGCTGCACGGGTACATGGAGTGCTGCAGCGAGCTGCCCCAGTTCGCGGACTACGCGCTCTATAAACCCGTCACTCTGCCGACCGCGCCGCCCAGGGCCGAGTCGCGTACGTATTGGCTCCATGGATCACTGATCACTGTACCACTTCTGAATCAATCAGTCAGCCCGTACTCGTCCACAGCTGGACGTAGGCCTCTCACAAGGCGCGCCACTTATTTCTGTCCTCGACGATCCTTATCCAGCCGCTGCCAATCTCCAGCGAGCTGACGGGCGTTTTACGCTGCGTTTTTGGTCAATTTAGTCTCTAGACACGATTGAACAAAAGTATTAAGACGATGATATATTACAGGACGCTATGTTCAGCATCAGAGCGGTGGCAGCCTATTGGGTAGAACCTCGGACTCGGAAGTGGGAGACCCAGGTTCGATCCCTGGTGCGGGCATGTACCTATGACTTGGTTTTCTAAGTTATGTACATTTGTGAAGTTATAGTATCAATACCACTCGCTAACGGTGAAGGAAAACATCGTGAGGAAACCTGAGTGTCTGAGCTATTCACATACCTCAGCGCTTGAAATCGCCAATCCGCGGTGGGCACGCGTGGTGATTAAGCCCATACTCTCTCCCTGAGAGAAGGCCTGTTCCCTACAGTGGGACGTATACAGGCTGCTTATGTATGTTCAGCAGAGGGCGAATGCGGGCTGATTGACTGATTGACCAAAATTTGAACCTCAAGAAAAGCCTCCATAAAAAAATTATAAGACTAACTAATTTCCAAAACTGTAGAACCCCTAAAACCGTCACGACTCAGCATATCTTGTGAGAGCACCTTGACATCTGTAACGCTGGATTTCGTATTTTTTTCAGCCGAAGAGATCACAAGGCTCGTCGAGAGCGTGTCTTCGTACTGCCTCGATCTCAACTTGGGCGAGAGCTCGGCGCGGTTGATCAAGACTGCTAAGTCAGGTAGGATGTATTTGTAGTACTCATGTATCTCATGCATGACTGACTGAAAAAAAAATGAAGAAACCGGCCACGTGCGTGTCGGGCCACGCGCAATGTAGGGTTCCGTAGAAAGAGAGGTTTTTTATTTGCTTTACAGAACTAACAACTTCATCGAAGTCATTTTCAATGGATTTTGTACGAAATTTTACTTTTATAGGTTGTTTGCCTATAACTCGTTAACTAGTAAAGCCTACTTAGCCGTGATACTTTTCCTTTTAAATTCATTATATGTGCTACTACCCTGAATTTTTTCACGTTTCTATCATCAACCGTTGCAACAAAAATTTGCGCTTTAAAACTTAATATTTCGCAAACGGAACCCTAAATCAAGAAATGATCGTCGTATACCCACAATATTTTTCAACGAACAATCCAACGATGCCCCACATGATGGGATAGACGAGAAAAAAATCATTCCCACTTTTCATGGTAGGGGAGGTAGGTACAGTAAAAAAAAAACAGTTTTATTCGTTAACTTTGTCGGCGTGATAAATATGTATACACATACCAAATTACAGCTTTCTAGTACCACCGGTCTTTGCGCTAGGCGGACTACGGAACCCTTTAAAAAAGGTATTTTAGTTAGACCGGCTTATTTAGCGAGGCGCCACTGGTCATAGTTTCATACCAGCAGTATACATAGTTTCCCTGCTGTCCACTATCAAGAATTATTCGTCCGTTTTTCCCGATTCGCCGAGGGTGGCCATCCCCGAATTTAATTTTCCCCATTTTTCAGGAGATGGTACTTTTAATGCAATGCAAACAAAAACACAAGTGATAAGTAATTGTTGATATTTTACATCTCATATCAGCCGTTAAAAATGTGTATTTACATAATACTTACATCAATGTTTACTTATTTGCATTTAATATGGTTTTTTCTATTTTTACAGATAACAAAGCGTCACCATCAAGCGAAGAAGAAAACCCGCTATTAGTGCAAAGCGAAGGTACTATTGCAAAGTAGTATTTGTAAACATAGGTAGTTTATTATTTTAATTATAGATAACACCATACATTATAAAGATACATGAAAAATCTTAAATATCTAAGTTACATAGTATACAACTGGCGGTCTTATAGAGTTACACACCAACAGATCGTCTATTGGATTCGCATTAGATACTTACATGTTGTTTAAAATTTATTCCTTCAAACTTCAGTATAGTCAAAATGTGTCCATCGCAAACTTAACCCAAGTGTTGTCAAATTATGTGACGGACATTCTTATATTTTCTTGTCATTAACAAAAAACTTTTCTACGTAGCGATGGTAGCGTAGTGGTAGAACGCCGGCTTCATTCGGGAGGTCGTTGGTTCAAATCCCGGCATGTTCCAATGACTTTATTTTGTAAGTTACGTACATTTGTGAAGTTATAGTAGCAATACAGTCAGTATATCTATGAAAATATTATGTACGTTAGGAAAAATATCAGTGACTTTAAAACTGTAGGTAGCCAACACAATGTAAATACTAGAAATAGACATAAACTTTCGTTCCCAAAATTTAGGCTGGCAAAGGTTGATACATCCTTTATGGGGCATTGTATACGTTTCTACAATAAGATCCCTGAGGATATAATAAGCTTGCCAGAAACGCGGTTCAAAAAATGTGTGAAGCGCACTTTGTGCCAAAAAAGCTACTATAACATTAAAGATTATTTAGATGACAATGATGTCTGGAATTAAAGCCAGTTCAATGCATCAGTCTTAGAACATTTATATAAATCCTGTAAATTAAGGACTTGAAAAGACTAAGTTTGGAGTTTTTTTGTCCATTTTCTCTCCAAAATGATCTAGATTTTGAAATGGACACCTAGTTTAACTTGTAACGTTCATTAAGTCGCAGTTTCTGTGCTACTTTGAATAAAAAAAATTGATTTTGATTTTGATACCACTCGCTAACGGTGAAGGAAGAAATCGTAAGGAAGCCCTAGTGTCTGAGGTATTTACAAACCTTAGCGCTTGCTACGTACAATGGCCCAACTATGAGGCTAAATCACAGGTCTAACTAGAACACTTTTCTACGTTGAACTAAAATAACTGGGCCTTTCAGGGCCAAGCAATCCGGAAACCAAGGGGGTCTGCAAGGCGATAGAGGAGTCCGGGGAAGACCATCTGAAGCTGCTGGCGAGGCAGTGTCTGGCTAGGGAGGGCCTATCGCCCGCGTGGCTCGATGTGCTATACCCGCTTTGCCAGCAGGCCGCTCAGATTATTGTGCCAGGTACATTTTATTTTCCGTGTGGCGCCGGATTAAGAATAGCGTCACTCCATTTCCTTCCGTGGATGTCATAGAAGGCGGCTAAGGAAATCAATTACCAGGAGACGGGCAGCAGCGTCTTCCCGAGATTCCAACCGCATACTGCGATCGCGAACCCGCCTGCGTGGCGATTATGGCAAAACCCCTCATGGTTATGTACATCATCATCATCATCAGCCATTTGACGCCCACTGCAGGACATAGGCCTCCCTCATGGTTTTCAAAGCTTCCCGGTCTCGTGCCGCCCGCATCCCGGCATTCCCGGAATTTTGAATGGACCAACTTATTTTCAGCCGAGGGAGCCGCCACTAGTCATAGTTTCACACAAATACATAGAGAAACTATGTACACTGTCAAGAACTATTCATCCGTTTTTCTCGAATCGCATTTTTTCGAATTTCGCTTGCCACCTTTTTGAACTCAACAAAAACGTAAATAATTCCTCCCTGCCCTCCCACCTACAGACCTGGCTCAGGTAACTCAACAAAAACATACATAATTCCCTACTCCTCTACAAACCGAGCGCACCTAACTCAACAAAAACATACATAATTCCCTCCTCCTCTACAAACCTAGCTCACCTAACTCAACAAAATCTTGCATTATCCCCCCCCCCTCTACAAACCTAGCTCACCCAAATCGACATAAGCGTACATATATTCCCTCCTCCCCGCCCCTACAGGCCTAACTCAACAGAATAGCGCACTATAAAGATAAAGTTATTTATTTGTGAAACATGATTATGAAGGGATGGTACTATAAAAAATATTTGTTCAACATGTTTTGTCATCGTAGACATTTTTTTTTTGTTAGAGAGAGCACCAAATAAGAGGGAACAAGTATAAAACTGTCAAAATCGTTATAAGTACTTAAAACTAAGGTAATGCATGTAAAACTTAGAACTAGGTATGTCAAGTAGGTATGTCAAACGTAGAAGTATTGCAATCATTCAGACAGCTTATAAGCTTCATATTCCCCCCCTGCAGACCTGTTCAGCGCCGACATCGACTGTCGCAACTTTGTGCAGGTGAAGAAGGCGGCGGGCGGCGCGCCGGCGCAGTCCCGCCTCGTGCACGGCGTCGCGCTCACCAAGAACGTCGCGCACAGGTACTTATAGTCCGCACAGATGTTTGTGGCGGTAACGTGAACGTAGTCACAAATCGTTTGCACATCGCTTACTGTCTTTACAGTGTATGTGTGAGTAATTGACTACTTTAGTAATTGACTAATAGTAATTTACTAGGTCAATTACTCAGACATACACTGTAAAGACAGTAAGCGATGTGCAAACGATCTGTGACTATGTTCACGTTACCGCCAAAAAGATTTGTGCGGACCCTACTTATTTACATGTTAATTTGTAATGAGCTTCGTCACGTTTTATTTACGTAGCCTAAATTCGCCCGACTACTGGGCACAGGCCTTCTCTCAGAGAGAGAGTACGGGATTAATTACCACGCTTGCCCAAATAGCTCATACACTCAGGTTTCCTCACGAAGTTTTCCTTCGCAGTTAGCGAGTGGTATTGATTATTTACAGTTGCCAATTTACTAATTTACAGGGTACTTACTTACGAGTACGGGCTTAATTAACACGCGTGCCCACCGCGGATTGGTAATTTCAAGCGCCGAGGTGTGTGAACAATCAGGTTGCCTCACGATATTTTACTTCACCGTTAGCGAGTGGTATAACTTACATCGCTCGTAGCCCCGGCTGCCTGAGTGATCTTAAACGATGACGAAGGTTAAGCAACACAGGGCGCGTTCAGTGCATGGATGGGTCACCGTCTATGCATAACGCTCTAGTGGCATTTTTCCGAGCGGTTCCATGCATCGCAAGGCACGTTAAGCTGTTGGTGCCGGCTGCCGTCGATAGATGGCAGTCGTTAAGCCAAGTCAGAGGCCTTAGGGCGGCTTGACAACTTCTGACAGTAGACGAGCCACTAGTCTACAAGCCTCCACCAATCCGGACTTGGCCCCCGTGGTGGAGTATGGCCTATACCTTCCTCAGGGAAAAGACCCGTGCCCCTCGGTGGGGACATAATGGGTTGATGATAAATAACTTACAAATGTAGCGTAACTTAGAAAACATGAAATGAAAAAATTGGTAAATAATTACAAAATACGCACTAAAAAAAAAGCCACAAATAAAACATAACACTAATAAATTAAGCCACCCCGGGACACATCCGACGCAAAGGTTCGCGTTACGCTGGCAGCATTACCTCGCTGAATTGAATTTTAATATTTGATATTTTGTGTGTGATTGATTATTAATAACTAAATGCAACTAGTTCTACACTATCACTAATTTACAGGGTAACGTCAAAAATGCACAATTCCTGAATGATCCTAAATAACATTTGTCATGTACAACGACTATTGTACTATTTTCTGGGTTGTTCTTTTATTTTATTTTATTTCAATTTTTCAGTAATGTGTTGGTGTTTTTAAAGGATTTTCCGCTTTTTGTGCCGCTGCTTGATAGGTGATGGTTAAAACCATGATTACGTGTTGGATGGACGTTTTACTAAGTAGGACAATGATTTACCACGCGTAAAGCGTGAATTTAGTAAAATTATGTAAACTGTGATATTTCGAAAAATATTCATTGGAGAAAATAGGTCAAGAACAAAAGATGTTTTTATAATAGCTTTTGTTCTATGAGTAGCACATTACAAACATGGAAAAACACCCAGACTAAAGTCATTTGAACCTGCCAACACCTGTAGGAATGGAACCCACAATCTCTGAGTTGGCAGTCATACGTTTTACCGCTAGACCAACACGGCAGTCAATTTTTCATCTTTTTCATGCTTTTATTTTCACAGGGGCATGCCACAAGAGCTCACCAATCCAACAGTGTTGCTACTCGACTGCTCAATAGCTTACCAACGAGTGGAGGGAAAACTCACGTCTCTGGAGCCCGTGTTATTGCAGGTAAGATGATTGTAGAAGATAGGCCGGAGATGATGTCTCTCTGTACACATATTCAATTCAAATATTTTTATTCATTATAACAACATAATGTTTACTTAATGAACGTCAAAGTTGTTGTTTCACAATCAATGTGGAGAAGAAGCTAACAAAGAATCCCCACATTTATTCCTTTCAAAACACGTTAACAGAGTTTTCAACATAAAATATTATGTTGAAAACAATATTACTCATGTGTTGAACACTAGACAAAATCGTCCTACAAATACCCTTTAATTAATCTACTGTTTAATACCAAACATTTTTGCACAGTGTGCTTAACACATTTTTTAAACCGCGTCGGAGGTAATTCTGATATATCTTGAGGAATCTTGTTGTAAAACTTTGTACAGTGCCCCATAAAGGATGTATTAACTATTAACCAGATTGGTGACCCTCGCAAGGTTAGGCCTGTGTTGTAAGGGGCATAAAAAAATACTACCAGCTAGTTTTTAATTATTATGAAATAATGTTACCTGACGTGCGGGCCCGCCTCTGAGTAGCGCGAGTATTAGACTCAGCATTGTGCCGAACGTTAAAACACTGACAATTAAGGAAAGAGAATGGGCAACTATTTGCCTTTCGCTTAAACAAAATTTCCGTCTATATTGTGTGAGCTAAAGGCAAATAGGTAACTAGTTCCTTTCTTAAACTAATCGTACTACACCTTATGAGCGGACCTGCCCCTAGGGGGCGCGAATATATTTCTTTTGCTGCGAAAGACAACTGACTCACCATTGTGCTGAACGTTACCATAAATATACGAAATACAAAAAATATACATACAAAAATATTTATTCAGTAGAGTAATGTTACAGCATTGTGGTGCATAAACCTTTTTTGTTGTTGTTATTTGTACAAACCGAGTCGTGCGACGAAGATGGTCGATTCAGTAGATGTCGATTATTTTAGAGTAACGGCCATAAAACTAGAGAAGATTTTAAAAATAGGACTCTTAAAACCGAGACATGGAGGGAGATTTGTGGCATTTTGTTTTCTGATTTTAAACAAAAAGATAATAAGGAAAAACGAAGCTTGGTATTTATTCTTGCATTTGTTTGTACTGCACATACTTAATGCAAAAATAACTTAGGGTTTATCGTACAAAACTACAAAGCAATATTTTGATTATATTTTCTTTTACTGCCAAGTAGGTAAGTGCTCCATAGCGTCACTCCATTTCCTCCCGTGGAAGTCGTAGAAGGCGACTAAGGAAATAAATTACCAGGAGACGGGCAGCAGCGTTTTCCTGAGATTCCAACCGCATACTACGATCGCCAACCCGCCTGCCAAGCGTGGCGATTATGGCAAACCCCCTCATGGTTATGAAAACCATGTCCTGCAGTGGGCGTCAAATGGCTGATGATGATGATGAAGTGTTCCAATATACTACTAAAGTAAATTCACTTCGAATTGTATCAGCGCAGGTAGTAGTTATTGATGGTTGTAGAGTAATTAAATTTAAATCGATGCACATTTCATCAGATGTTGTGCCATCTCTGCTTATAACAAATGGTAACGCGCGTCTCGTGACACCGCTCGCCGCAGATATCGGCGTCGCGCCGCACAACGTAGTTACTTGCGTCGTGCAGCGCCGATATCGGCGGCGGAGCGGAACGCGGAATTTGGCGTTGCGGCACTGCAACGCGTGGATGCATCGGCCCTAGGGTTGCCAGATTTTTTTTTAAAACTTTAAGGGACAAATGCTCATTTTGGCAAAAAAAACGTATTTTATACATTTTTCCCCGGCACAAATGAAAAACACGGATTTACGTTGTTTTCATTGCTAGTTATATTTTAAAGACGATCGTGTAAGTTTTCACATATCTTTGTTTGATTTTACATATTTGTAAAATTCGATGCAGCTATAATCATAATTGAAAACGGTCATTAATTCGCTCTTTATCAAATCCGGAGTAATACGGGACAGAGTCTGTCCTGTCCTGGCGGAACCTTTAAGATTATGCCTGAAATACGGGAATATAATAGCTGTATTCATAGCTATCATAGCTATAGGTAATCACAGTCGAAAACGGTTATTAATTCGTTCTTTATCAAATCCAGAGTAATACGGGACAAAGTCTGTTTCGACGGGACCAGTGTTGCCAACTTGGATTTTGAAAAAGGCATGAAAAAGTTCGTAGGTCTACCTTTTTTTTCTGAGTGAAATGAAGAGCGTAGGGTAGGTAAAACCATAAGAATTATAAGCAGGAAGCCGAAGAATATCGAAATTTGATCAAAACAAAACAACTCCTTCGAAATATATTTAGGTTAAGTTTCCCTTTTCACGGCGAGACGTTTCGTTTTACACAGTCACAGCTCTATGTAATGGGAACTTTGTTTATAAAAAATAATGACGTGACTTGACGCGAGTGTCGCATGGCGCGGCGAGTGTGTGCTAGTATGAAACGAAACGTTTATTAACTTTTTTTCGCGAATAAAAAGGAAATCATGCCCATTCAGCCTAATGTGTTATATTATTTAGCAAATTTGTACAATTCGATATAAAATACGTAGAATCTGGGACTAAAGTTCGTAGGTTTGCAGGAAAGGCCTAAACTACGTCATCATCATCACAGGCCTGTGCGACCGCTACGGACTTAAACACTGCCTAAGAGTTTGTCGCTTCTTCGAACGACCAAAAAGTCCGATTCGTGAGCGACAAGCCCTACTAGATGTACGTAGATCTACGTAAAACGACGAAGAATTCGGTATTTGACGCGATCAACAATAAATTATTTCATATGCTCGATTAAAACAAAAACTACAAAATATCTCGGAAAATGTATATCTTTTAGTCAATTCCTAGTTATTACAATTTTGAAATAGATTAAACATAAAAAAGAGTGCTCTGAAATGTGACGTCATAAGCCAGTATTTTCATACAAAATTCCGTTTTAAAAGTAAATCATTAGATATTTTGTCAAATACCCGATTGGCAACGCCATCGGGCCCTCAGGAGCGCGAGTACCTGGTGCGGTGCGCGGCGCGCATCGCGGCGCTGCAGCCGCGCGTGGTGCTGGTGCGCGGCGGGGCGGCGCGCGCCGTGCAGGACGCGCTGCGGACGCGCGGCGTCGCGCTCGCCAGCGGCGTCGGCGCGCGCGCGCTGCATCGCGTGGCCAGGTCAGCGGGGCGAGGGTTCAGATGGGACGCGGGGCGAGGGCGCGGTAACATGTCAAGAGTACCACTGACCATAGTCCTTGCTCTGCGGTCGCACTCGGTCTGTGACTCTATACATCTTACCGCGCCCTCGCCCCGCGTCCCATCTGTGTGTCTCGCGCCTGAGGGACCCTAATTATAAGACTCCGCTGTCCGTCTGTCACCAGGCTGTATCTCATGAACCGTGATAGTTCGACAGTAGAAATTTTCGCAGATTTTCGCATGTATTTCGGTTGCCGCTATAACAACAAATACTAAAAACAGAATAAAATTAATATTTAAGAGGGGCTCTCATACAACAAACGTGATTTTTTTACCGTTTTTTGCTCGATATTAATAACGACAACAGGTAGACCTTTGAAACATGCAAATGTTATATAGATAATGGTACGGAACCCGTAGAGCGCGAGTGCGACTCGCAATTAGCCGGTTTTATTATGTTAGTCATTCATTTAACAACTCATTATTTCATTGTCATTCAAAAACCGACGCAAAAGATACAGAGCGGGAATGAAACGTGAAATAACGAATGAACTCATTCATTGTCATTCGGGAACGAGATGTGAACTATGAACTACTAAGAAGAACAACCTCTATAAAGGAAAGTAACTAAATTACTCTTTCTTTTTTGTTTCAAAATAGTAGTATACTATTTTTAAGGCGAGAGTGTTTCTTTGTTATCCCGAGTGCACGAAGGATGAAAAGTACACCACTCGAGCTTAAAAATAGTTTTACTCCAGAGGTGGACACTACTTTTTATCACTCTATGAGAAAATAAGTGAACGCAACCATATTATGAATAGTGTTATTTATTTTGTTTCACATTGTTAGCGTCTGATACGATACACTCCGGAGTTAATATTTCGTTATCACTGCTTGAAGACGCACTCATTTGTACTCTAGTAAAAATAACAATGACAATTAGAGAAACGAAAAGACGGAACGCATTAGGCGCCTTTTTTCAGTTTTTTTTGCTCGCGCGCGGTTTCTTTTAAACAGCCAGCAATTTGTGCAACATTGTTCGTGTTCGTGAATAATGTTGCGCTGTCAACTTAGCAACAATAGCAACATGCGCGTTCCAAATTCAAATCACTTTTATTCCCTCAGGGAATAAAAACGCGGTGTAGTCCCTGTTCCCGGGGAAAGAACTAGGTCTTTTCGAATAGATGTGATAAAAAAGCCTTTGGCGCACGTCTGTCATATCATCCACCATAGTAAGGAAAAAAAGAGGGAAGGAGAAGTATATTATTTTTGTTAGGCAGGCACGTTAATTTCACCGTACTGTTTTCGATTGTAGAAACCATTCTCGGAGTCTATATTACCTACACAGATGTACTGGAGCCGACGTGGTGACGTCAATCGATGCGAGGATCGGCGCGCCCAGGCTCGGAATGTGCCGGGACTTTTACGTGCAAAATTGTAAGTTTCTGACCCTGTTTTTGTACTCTTGGTTTTTTTTTTCAGATTTTTGTCAAATGCTTTACAAATTCTATGGCCGTTGTGGCGTGTGTCCGAGTAGTCTGAAATGTGTCTGACCGTGGTCAGTATTTCATGCGTCAAGAAAAATTGAGAACCGTGGCTGTTCGTTTCTTTCTGACCTATTTAACCTTTATTTGTTTATGGTAAGCCATAACTGCGGCATTCGGATAAAAAAATCGCTGTAAATTAATTATGATTACCGCTGTTTTTGTAAAAAAAAATCTGGTATACAATAAAGATTATTCTTATCTTATCTTATCTTATCTTATGATTATACTACTCATGATTTATGATCTATCTGTATCTGGATTCCGTAGCTGTTTATGCGTGATATTTATAACAGGACACCTGAACATTCAATCCTAATAAGTTCCCAAATCTTTACTTGTATATTATTAGTTCCTGGGCATTGGACGGGGCTTTTGGTTAGGCTAAGAACGGGTCGGTGGACAGACCACCAGCCAATGGCAATGGCCCGATGACACTGTGAAAGCGGCTGGGAAACATTGGACGAGACTAGCAAAGACCGGATTGCCGGTCCGGACCTGGGTTGGCGTGAAAGAGAAAAGGCCTATGCCCAACAGTGGGCTCTGTTCGTGGGCTGATAAGACAGATAGATTAGATAGGCAAAATTACATGGCGGGGAGTCGCTGAATGCGGGCGGCCCAAGACCGGGAAGCTTGGAAAACGATGACGGAGGCCTATGTCCTGCAGTGGGCGTTAAATGGCTGATGATGATAATGATGACATAGCGTGATATACTCATGAGAAAGAGTTCTTCCGTCTCCCTTTCCAGACGGAAACAAGACCCTGATGTTCCTCGAGAATTGCGCGGAGCCCCATTTAGGCTGTTGCCTCTTGCTACGCGGTGGCACCCTCTCCGAACTCGCCAAGGTCAAGAGAGTTGCAAAATTCATGCTCCTAGCCTGCTACAACTGGAAACTGGAGAAGGCGTTCCTCGGTGATATTGAGGCAGTCTTGCCTGAGACTGGGATGACTTTCGGTGATGAGAATGCTGAAGACAGTAATGACGAAACTGGAGACAAGATCGAAACGGACGTTGGTGTTTTTAATAAGGTATCTAAATCTGGTGATACGGCAGATATCGGCGCCAGTGATAAAGGTTCTGAAACTACCACAAAATCCAGTGTTGATAACACAGAAGTAAGTGCCAACGGTTCGGCCAAGGAAACGGCGTCTGAATCCAAAGAAACAACGCACTCAACAGGGGGAACTGGTTCCAAAACCACAGAGAACGAAGCAGACCCGTTGCAAAAGGCGAAATCTTTCGTCCGTAAGACGGATAGTGATAGAAACCTGAGTTGTGTGGTCCCAATAAGAGACTTTAGCGATCCGCTGAGAGCTACGCAGATTTCTCTGGACGATGAAGTGTTTTTGCCTAGAGAAGAGACGAAGCTGAAGGCCGATACAATTCACAGGAATGACAGGTGAGCTTTTCCTTTGAACTTCTCACAAACTATACTTAAGTGCCAGGAAACGTAATACGTAAACTCATATTGTTTATCAGCTGTAATTAGCTGCATACTCATGGTTTTCCATAGTAGATAATAAATAAAAAAATAAATTAAATGACTCTGATTCTGCTTTGTGTAACTTTAAATTCGAGTGTTTGTGTTCATATCACTTCTGGTTTCGTTTTTACCCGACTGCGGCGGAGCCAAGAGAAACGGTTATGTTATAAACAGTTACTTACCACGGCTATTACCCAAAACCGGCGTGAGTGCATGCAGTAACTGATAAGCTCGCCTTTTTACATGCTATTTCTTATGTAATGTCTTTTTCAATGTTTCGTGTGCAATAAAGTATAATTAATTAATTAAATGTTGTTGAAGCGAAAGAGGTTTGTCAGGGTCGTGGCAAGTGGCAAACCCTGGGTCTCTGCCTACCGTGTAAGTTTATATATTCAATGTATGAATGTAGATACTGTTTATATAATACTTTTTACATACATACATAAACTTATGCCTGTATCCCAGAGGGGTAGGCAGAGACCAGGGACTGCCACTTGCCACGATCCTGACAGATCACTTTCGCTTCCTCAACATTCATTAGTCGTTGCATGCACGCACGCCGAACAAAACGGATTTTTAACACTGTTAAAAAAATCGTTAATTGGTCGGGGCATACTTTATTAATACTCCCAAAATGATGCTAAGTACTTTAATTTATTTTATATTTGAAAACCTGTCTTAAAACAACAAATTTACTTGCAAGAAGATTCACTTGTGTTTCAATTGGGAAACAATTTGTACTCAACGATAAGTGTCTCATTGTAAACCGTATTTTTATCCAATAAATTATTTGTAGTTTAAAACACTCAGCTTTATGCCGCCCCCGCCCCATCCAGATGGTCGACGGACGACGCGGTCCTGTCAATCTCGCCCAACGTGCTGATACCGCCGCCCTATCTAGAGACGGAGGCGGGGCGCCGCTGCAAGCTGCGCCGCTACTACCGCCGCGTGCCGCCCCGCGCCCGCCCCGCCCCGCCCACGCCCCGCCCGCGCCGCGCCGCGCCCGCCCCGCCCGCGCCGCGCCCCAGACAGGTCGGCTGAGCCTAGCAGGCAACCCTACAGGCAGCTTCTACCGCCGCGCCCCAGACAGGTCGGCTGAACCTTGCAGGCAACCCTACAGGCAGCTTCTACCGCCGCGCCCCAGACAGGTCGGCTGAACCTTGCAGGCAACCCTACAGGCAGCTTCTACCGCCGCGCCCCAGACAGGTCGGCTGAACCTTGCAGGCAACCCTACAGGCAGCTTCTACCGCCGCGCCCCAGACAGGTCGGCTGAACCTTGCAGGCAACCCTACAGGCAGCTTCTACCGCCGCGCCCCAGACAGGTCGGCTGAACCTTGCAGGCAACCCTACAGGCAGCTTCTACCGCCGCGCCCCAGACAGGTCGGCTGAACCTTGCAGGCAACCCTACAGGCAGCTTCTACCGCCGCGCCCCAGACAGGTCGGCTGAACCTTGCAGGCAACCCTACAGGCAGCTTCTACCGCCGCGCCCCAGACAGGTCGGCTGAACCTTGCAGGCAACCCTACAGGCAGCTTCTACCGCCGCGCCCCAGACAGGTCGGCTGAACCTTGCAGGCAACCCTACAGGCAGCTTCTACCGCCGCGCCCCAGACAGGTCGGCTGAGCCTAGCAGGCAACCCTACAGGCAGCTTCTACCGCCGCGCCCCAGACAGGTCGGCTGAACCTTGCAGGCAACCCTACAGGCAGCTTCTACCGCCGCGCCCCAGACAGGTCGGCTGAACCTTGCAGGCAACCCTACAGGCAGCTTCTACCGCCGCGCCCCAGACAGGTCGGCTGAACCTTGCAGGCAACTTCTACCGGCGCGCCCCAGACAGGTCGGCTGAGCATTGCTGCAACCCTACAGGCAGCGTCTACCGGCACGCCCCAGAGAGGTCGGCTGTGCATTGCTGCAACCCTACAGGCAGCGTCTACCGGCACGCCCCAGAGAGGTCGGCTGAGCATTGCTGCAACCCTACAGGCAGCGTCTACCGGCACGCCCCAGAGAGGTCGGCTGTGCATTGCTGCAACCCTACAGGCAGCGTCTACCGGCACGCCCCAGAGAGGTCGGCTGAGCATTGCTGCAACCCTACAGGCAGCGTCTACCGGCACGCCCCAGAGAGGTCGGCTGAGCATTGCTGCAACCCTACAGGCAGCGTCTACCGGCACGCCCCAGAGAGGTCGGCTGAGCATTGCTGCAACCCTACAGGCAGCGTCTACCGGCACGCCCCAGAGAGGTCGGTTGAGCATTGCTGCAACCCTACAGGCAGCGTCTACCGGCACGCCCCAGAGAGGTCGGCTGAGCATTGCTGCAACCCTACAGGCAGCGTCTACCGGCACGCCCCAGAGAGGTCGGCTGAGCATTGCTGCAACCCTACAGGCAGCGTCTACCGGCACGCCCCAGAGAGGTCGGCTGAGCATTGCTGCAACCCTACAGGCAGCGTCTACCGCTGCGACCGAGACAAGTCACTGGGTTAAGCGATGTCGATACTTTATTTTGTGATTCAAAGTGCATTTCAAAAAGCGCAGTGTTGTGTTGTTGCAGAATCACAGGAAACGTTTGTTATTTCTAATTATTTGATCACGGGAACGGTTAAGTTCGGGTGCCTTTATTTTACTCTCTCCCTGAGAGAAGGCCTGTGCCCTGCAGTGGGACGTATATAGGCTGCCTTTATGCCTTTATTTTACATTTCCATAGACCGTGTACTATATTTGGCTTAACTACCTGAAATTGTACTTTGTCAGGAGCTACACCCGTTCGCACGCGACCCTATCACAGAGACCGCCGACAACCCGGATCTCCGAGCCTCGCTCGCCCACTTCCGCGCTGTCGGCAGTTGGATAAACTATTCTGAGCATAAAGGTAACTGTATCATTACCACAGCATCACCACCATCATCATTGAAAAAAAAAACCTTTGCTGCACGAGCCTCCCGAACAAGCCAGTTTCGTGTTTCAGAAGGCGTGAGACAGGGAGACGTTATCTCTCCGAAACTGTTCACGAACGCACTGGAAGATGCCTTCAAGCTTCTGGAATGGCAGGGACGCGGCATCAATATCAATGGCGAATACATCACGCACCTTCGAATGCCCGAAGACCTCAGTCGAGTTTTCCAACGTGTGGGCCTTAAAATGAACATGGACAAAACGAAGGTCGAACGCCCGTGTTGTGCCCACCCCAATAACATTGGGGAACTCGACTCTCGAAGTTGAAGACAAATACGTCTACTTAGGACACACAGTCCAACTAGGCCGGTCCAACTTTGTGAAAGAGGTCAATCGTCGAATTCAACTCGGCTGAGCAGCATTCGGGAAACTTAGAAAAGTATTTTCGTCTAACATACCTCAGTCGCTCAAGACAACAAGCGCAGCGTAGGACGACCAGCCACAAGATGGACAGAAGACCTCATCCAAGTGGCAGGAAGACGCTGGATGCAGGCCGCTTCCAACCGGTCTTTTTGGAAATCCATGGAGGGGGCCTATGTCCAGCAGTAGACTTCTTGTGGCTGAATGATGATGATGATGATGAATTAATATGGCGAAACAACGTCCATAAAATTATTAAGTTGTGATATGGCTCCCTAACTGTGAAGGAAAACATCGTGAGGAAACTTGAGTGTTTGAGGTGTTGCCGCGCAACATTGCCATTCGGCGGTGGGAACGCCTGGTAATTAAGCCCTCTCTCTCTCTCTCTCTCTCTCTCTCTCTCTCTCTCTCTCTCTCTTTCTCTTTCTCTCTCTCTCTCTCTCTCTCTCTCTGAGACATACATAAAAAAATGGCTCCTATAACTTTTTTTTTATTAGGAGAGGTTGACACTTGACCCCAATCACGCCTGATGGTAAACTAAGACGGGTCTAAGATGTTACGTGTTTACCTGTTAAATGCCGGTTGACTCTAGTTTTAAAGATACCCAACTTATATCCATCCGAGCCTGTTTCCTCCACAGTGGACTGTCCGCAATATAAGCCTACAGTAGTGAAGAAGCAGCCGCAGACAGAGACGGAAGATCGTGCGAGCGAGAAGGAACAGCCGGACCCACTCGACCCTCTGGCCCCGGAGAACCATCAGCGGCTGAGTCTACTCATGTACAGCTTCAGTGACAGGTCGGCGCACGTGCCCGACTTCTGCGTCAATCCCTGGTGAGTCTGTCTCCTCGTGCCTATACGAAAACAATGTTTGAATGTGCATTTAAAAATCAACGGTCTTATGTATAAGATTAGATTAGATGAGAACACTTTATTGTACTGTAACGATTCTTCTTTATAGTAGCTGGCTGGCATAGTCGTCTAGTCATATTTTGAATATTTTGAAGGGAATCGTTACGTTTGTTTTTAGATGTCACTCGATCCCCAGCTAGGCTAGGGAATCGATGGAAAAGATTATAATAAAAAGTAATATTTGCCCTTCAATCCGGGTTTTAATAAATAAGGTATTACAGTACACACCAGAAAACAAAATACATTAAGACCGGATTTTTCAATAGTGAGATAAAACTTATCTTGAGAATAAAACTGATGTTGTCACTGTCTTGTCGTATGATTTAGACAGTGATAGAATGCAATTTATTCTCCGGTTAAGTTTTATCTGACTATTGCAAAATTGACACTAAAAGGCTTGCGTGTCTAAGTTTTGCCGTATACAATAAGAACACGATTCCTCTAAAACACTTCTCAGAGGCAGTTTATTTACTCTGTGGTTAAGTTTTTCCCTTTACCACAGACTATTTAAACTACCTCTGAGGAGTGTCTTAAGAAATCGTGATTTTATAAATAAGACCGTAAATAGATGTCATAAGCAGCCTATATACTCGTACGTCCCACTGTATAGCACAAGCCTTCTCCAGGGAGAGAGTATGGGCTTAATCACCACGCGTGCCCACCGCAGATTGGCGATTTCAAGCGCTGAGGTATGTGAATAGCTCAGACACTCAGGTTTCCTCACGATGTTTTCCATCACCGTTAGCGAGTGGTATTGCTACTGTAACTTCACAAATGTACATAACTTAGAAAACATAGTCATAGGTACATGCCCGCACTGGGAATCGAACCTGAGTCTCTCGCTTCCGAGTCCAATGTTCTACCCACTAGGCTACCACCGCTGCAAGTATATTAAAACTGAACAAAATCTTTCCACAAAGAACAGAAACGTTTGACGATGTACGATTGTTTGACCTATACGCTATTTTGCTGTACATACTTGTGCGTGCGAATATAGAAGGATATTTTCTTCCGTGTCTAAGCGGGATCTCTATTCCTCAAACCATTATGATGGGACTATAAAAATATATAAATTGGAAAAATAAGAGCGAAACCATCGTGAGGAAACCTGATTGCCTGAGGGGTTCACATACCTCAGCGCTCGAAATCGCCAATGCGCGGTGGACACGTGCGATGATTAAACCCATACTCTCTCTCTGAGAGAAGTTCTGTGCCCTGCATTGGGACGTATATAAACTGCATTATTAGGTTTAGTTCTAGTTAGACCAGAGATTTCTGCACTTAGCCTCATAGTTGGGCCATTGTACGTAGCAACCGCTAAGGTATGTAAATACCTCAGACACTAGGGTTTCCTTACGATGTTTTCCTTCACCGTTAGCGAGTAGTATTGCTACTGCAACTTCACAAATGTACGTAACTTAGAAAACAAAGTCATCGGTACATGCCGGGATTTGAACCCACGACCTCCCGAATGAGAAGCCGTCGGTCTACCGCTCCGCAACCACTGCTTCACAACTGCAATATTAATTATTGTTCTTGGTGGTAGTAAACTGCCGTCTGTCTACATTTCATTTCAGGATAATGACAATGGAGATGTACGGACGTCGCGATATTTCCCTGGGAGCGTTTCTAGAAAAGTACTGCTTCAACGGCGAGAGCAAATGCCCGTCGGCAGGGTGCCAAGTCCCTATGAATCAACACGTCAGAAGGTAAGTAGGACTTTAAATGGTACAGACTAAGGGTTAGGTTTAGATGCGAGGATTTTTTTTGTCCGGACCTTTGGCCACAGGGAAATGGGATCCAGTGCTACAGGGAGGCAAGACAGACTAAATTACTAAATACCCAAAACCAAGATAGATAGATAGATAGAATATTCTTTATTGTATGTACACCAGGAATTACATATGAGAATTTAACAATAATATAGTATAGTACAATCCTTATTACTAAAAGTAATTTCTTCCAGACAACCATTGAAATATTTTTCTTAAGTTAATTTTGCTATGAATCAGTTAGCGTATTGGGGGGAGAAGAAAGGTCACATAAGTTCGTATTGATTAGAGTTACCACGAAAGTTTCGCAGGTTTTACAGTAACCCGTATTAGTATTCATAAGTGCTAAAGATTTTGCCACAAGATTCCTCAAGATATAATAGAGTTACCTCCGACACTGTTTAAAAAATGTCTTAAGCTCATCCTACTATAGCATTAAGGATTATTTTGAAGATGAATATGTGTTAAAAACATGCTAACGCAGACGATTGAGTCTAGTCTTCAGCACAACTTTAACTTGAAAACTCTGTTAATTAAGTTAAAGAGTGTTTTGAAAAGAATGAATGTAGAGTTTTTTTGTTAGTTTAATATTTTGTTTTCGTAATATATATTTTATTCATTTTGATTTTAAAATAATATTGTGTTTATTTCAGGTTCGTCCACGAAGACGTGTGTATAACAATAAGCTGTAACACGATCGGCCACAGCAGCGTGGACGCAGCCAGCGAGGAGCAAAGCAAACAGGTACTGACTGACGATAAGGCTGCCCATTGTGCTTTTTACGTTGTAACTTTTCTTCATGTGTTTTGTTTCTTGTATAGTTATTTGTTATACAAGAGTGCAAAGTTGCTTTTTAACCGTGTGCTCAATTTTATGACCGCTCAATTTTATGACCGAGCAAGCGAAGGATTCTAAAATTGAACTTTTCATCCCACCTCAGCGAGGAAATGACTAAATGCAAAAAAAAAAATACAAAGGTGGTTCCGAGTCTGAGTTTTTAACAAATTAAAAAAAAATGTACTTTACATTCGGCACCATGGAGGTAGAAGTAAACAGGTTTAAAGATGTTTTGAATTTACAAACTTAGAGCACATGATATTCTAAATTCAATTTACTTCATCCACTAATGGATAAAATAGAGAGATCGCACTCAGATATCGAAGAACAAAAATACTCTTCCGGAGATGGGGCGATGAAAAGAATATTCCTATCTGATCTTAGATTAGCTGTTCCGGTGAACTTCGTGCCGCCACAGAATCCGTTTTTACGATTCTCGCACGGTTCCATTTATTTTTTGAACACAGCGTTCGCTCGCACAACGCCATCTATTTTATACTTAAAATAAATATTATCCCGTGGGAACGCATTACCGGGATATCAAGTATCATCATCATCATCATCATCAACCCATTATGTCCCCACCAAGGGGCACGGGTCTCTTCCCTAAGGAAGGTATAGGCCATACTCCACCACGGGGGCCAAGTCCGGATTGGTGAAGACTTGTAGACTAGTGGCTCGTCTACTGTCAGAAGTTGTCAAGCCGCCCTAAGGCCTCTGACTTGGCTTAACGACTGCCATCTATCGACGGCAGCCGGCACCAACAGCTTAACGTGCCTTGCGAAGCACGGAACCGCTCGGAAAAATGCCACTAGCGTTAGGCATAGACGGCCACCCATCCATGCACTGAACGCGCCCTGTGTTGCTTAACCTTCGTGATCGTTTAAGACCACTCAGGCAGCCGGGGCTACGAGCTGTTCAAGTATGCTATGTCTCAATTAGAATAGAATAGAATAGAAACAGTTTATTTGTTGCACACAAAACACACTTCAGGTCTTTGTCTATCTGTACGCCGAGTTGCATGTTGATCCGTTCAGCCGTTACTGCGTGATTGAGTGACAAGCATCCAAACATTTTCACAAACTTTCACATTTATAATATTAAAGTTGGACATACTGAGTGTTTCAAAAATGTCTGTTAAAACGGAAAGGCCCACAGATATGAACCTAGCTGGTCAACGCAAGCACCGCTATTTGTATAAAAACCATGTGTATAGCTTTAAATCTCAAAAAGGTTTTATATCAAATACCCTAATTAGAAAAAATATGGGGGAGTTTTTTTTGTATTGGATTTTAATTAAAGGAGGCTGGAAATATTTTTCTGCTCAGTAGAAAAAATGAGGTGGGAATTTTTTTTACTCGACTTCCAATTAAAAGAGACCGGCAACCTTTTTCTGCACTACGAAAAAAAAACAAGTGCTGCAAATTGTTTTGTAAAATTTTGTTTTTTGTAAAATTGATAATTTAACAGGTGTAGTATAAAGCGCTTCTATCGGTCGGGAGATAATTCTATTTCTGTTGTCGAGTTTCCTTTGAGCCCTAAACATACTCTCGAACAGAACAACGTAGTATACCTCGCGTGACGTGACCCGTGACAGGTGATGTTCTGGTCGCGCTGCGGGCAGTGCGGCGCGGCGGCGCGCGCCGGCCGGCTGTCGCGGGCGGCGCGTGCGCTCTCGCTGTGCGCCTACCTGTCGCTGCGAGCGCGCGGACCGCGCGGCCTGCGCGCCGCGGCCCCGGCCCCGGCCCCGGCCCCGGCCCCGGCCCCGGCCCCGGCCCCGGCCCCGCCTGCAGCGTCCGCGCCCGCGGCCTGCCCGCACCCCGTGCTCGCGCACGCGCACTACTTCGCCTGCCGCCTCACCACCGCCTGCTTCAAGTCAGTATAGTATAATAAGAAAATTATACTCATCATCATCAGCCGTTCGACGCCCACCGCAGGACGCGGGCCTCTCTCGTGGTTTTCCGAGCTGCCCGGTGTGCCGCCCGCGTCCGGCGACTCCCCGCCTCCGCAACCGTGTCGGATACCACCCGGTGGGGGCCGCCCGCGCTGCGTCGTCCGGTCCGCGGTCGCCAGCTCAGAACTTTCGACCCCGACGGCCATCGGTTCTCCGAGCTATGCGCCCCGTCCGCTGCCTCTTCGACTGAGCGATTCTTCGAGCTATATCAGTAACTCGGGTTCTTCTGCGGATCTCCTCATTCCCGATTCGATCACGCAGTGAAACTCCTAACCGTTGCTCGTCGGGCGACTTGACCTCGCCTTCTTATGAGGCCCGTAGTGAGCGACCAGGTCTCACATCCATAAGTCATCACTGGTACCACATATACCTTTTTATTAAAATTATAATAATAAAAACTTTTTGTCCCGGCCAAAGTCATATTACATAACAGCATAGAATTAAAAATGATTAGTCAAATTATATTAAATAAATTAGTTTGAATTAAAGAATTAAAATTAGTATAGTATAGTCAGCACAAATCTTTTTAGCGGTAACGTGAACGTAGTCACAGATCGTTTGCACATCGCTTGCTGTCTTTACAGTCTATGTGTGAGTAATTGACGTAGTGTGATGGGCAAAGTAGAAAATATTTAATCGATTAATAAATTCCGATTGCATGCAAGAACAATAAACTAATAATTGTTATAGAGAGATTTAGAGTATTTACACGTTAATTAATTTATAATTTCTACACAATTTCGTTATGTTTTTTATATCTCAAAAAAAAATTATAGACTACATTATGTCGGACTCGTATGGTTTTTAAATCGGGAAACAAGGCTTATAACTACGTAGAGGAGCATACAGATTGATATACTACCTACCTATGTTAGAAGTTTCACTGCGCGATCGAATCCGAAACGAAGTAATTTGCCAGAGAATTAAAGTAATCGACATAGCTGAACTGAAGTGGCAGTGCGCTGGTCATACCTGCCGCAGTAGAGTTTGGAGTAGACTGGTTCTAGAGTGAAGAACGCGAATTGGCAAACGTAGCGTAGGACGCCCTGTGACCAGGTGGAGCGACGACATTCGCAAAGCGGTGGGCAGTGACTGGAAAAGAAGAGCCGAAGATCGGGCTCAGTGGCGTGTCTTGGGAGAGGCCTATGTCCAGTAGTGGACTGAGACAGGCTGATTATGATGATGAATGGCTTCCCGTAGAGTAACACAGTAACAAAATAACATTAAAATCGGAGTCTGCGATGGCGTCAAGCATCGATGTTTCTATTTATCGAATTTCTGTGACCAATAAATAATATACTATCAACCTATCTACCTACGCGTTGTATAACTGTAGGTACAACAAGATCTCAACGTGGGACGTGGAGCTGCCACCGACTGTCATCTCCGTCAACTATGACACGAAAGCTATGAGGGACGCCCTCATCAACCAGTTGAACGAACTCATGCTGAAAGGTGAGATACTTTCCCATAAATCTTAAATTTGTTTCAAATTCCTTAATCTTTTTACCCCAAAAAACTTGAATTTGTTTCCAACGACCGCCTCTCTTTACCCTAGAAATTAGTTGCAAATAGGCATGACAGTAATTGAAAATGTATTTTTTTGTAATTATAAAATTATGTCTTTTTTTTTAATAAGAATTGAATTGTGGAATATGAAACGCGCATTTATTTATTTATTGAGTGCGGGATTGATAATTATGAAAGATCACTTTCGCTTCCTCAACATTTCTTAGTCGTTGCATGCTTTTTATATTGCCCTTTGCTAATACATCCCCTATTTGGTCGAAGTAGGTATTTGTTTCATCAATCTTTCTTCCTTCGTCCTCTCCACATGTCCAAACCAACGCGACATTCCTTTTTCAATTCTAGTCACTTCATCATCTTTCAGTCAAACTATTGCGTATCCTGTCATTCAAAGTAACGCCAGACATACTTTTGAAGCACCTCAATTCTACTGCATTAATCCTACTCTTGCTTCTTTTAAGTGTTGGGACCAGCACTACATTATGAATAGCCTCTAAGCTCTTTTGGAGATGTTTTGTGATATGTCAGGATCTTGGCAAGTCTCTCGTCTGTACATACCCCTCTGGGATACAGGCGTGAGTTTATGCATGTATGTATGATAATTATTACTATAATTAAAATCTACAAAATTCCTATGTCCGTCTCTCTAGGCCACGAAACGTTTAGTTCGATCACCGACAGCGAGGCGGAGAAGGAGCAGCTCAGCTTCAAGCAGCACATGGAACAGGTACACCTCGCGCTTACCTCGGCCGCGCTGCAGGAGCACACGAGCTTGGCTGGTGAGTGACAGAGATACTGGCCGGGAAGGAGGCAGTGAGAGAACTCAAGAGAATTTCAAGATGGTGGCTAATATGGCATGCGGCCATATTAGCCGCCATCTTGAAATTCTAAAATAGCCATAGGACATTTTGGAATTTCAAGATGGCGGACGAGATATTGGTGATGAAAATTAGTTATTGTGTTTTGATGTGAAAATAAAATATGGTGTTAATGTTGAAAATTTCTACAGTTACACTTTTGTTTTTTTGGAATAGCCTGCGCCCGATTCTAATAACGATTTTGTTATTATTTTTAAAATGTCCTGTCTTTAATTTATATAACTTTTTTTTTAGTTTCAAGTGTTCCGTTACCTTAAAACTTTAGGAACCGCTGATCTTGGTAATAAAATAAATAAAATGCATTTATTTCAGGTTGTAAGTGCCATTTTGACGATTTAAAAACAACAAACAAAGACAACACATTCAGAAACAAAACACATAATCTAATCACTTCAGTCACCCTCAATTACAAAGATTCAGTAAAAGTGCGAATTAGATGCAAAAATATTTTGTCTAACGCCGTATCTATTTCCGCAGGCGTAGTTCGCAGCCTCTGGAGCATCTCTGACCGCATCATCATCGGTGAAGAAATACTCCGGGAGGCCCAGGAGAAGTGGTCCAGCCCCACCAAGCCAGGAAAACCGCCTCCAGACAACGTGGGTAGGTTAAAGGTAGACGGGTGTATTTGAAAGAAAGAAAGAAAGAGGATATTTATTTAAATTGTCACAGAAACACAAAGGTACACAAACAAAACACACGAACGTCAACAAAACAGGGATAAAACAAAACATGTCAGGCATATAGAGTCAAAGGCAGTCATTTCGTGAACGAATGCTTCAAATTAACCACTTCACTTCGTAAAACAACTCGATCATTAATTCATTCACTACATAGCTTTTTGTATTTTCTTCGCTTTAATAGTTCACATATTTTTATTTCGTATTTTTATTGGAAAAACCAATAGCTTATAACATAACATAAACTCACGCCTGTATCCCAGAGGGGTAGGCAGAGACCAGGGACTGCCACTTGCTACGATCCTGACAGATCACTTTCGCTTCCTCAACATTCATTATACGAGATAAATATTTACAAAATATTCCATAATTCACTTACCTTTAATCTATTTTATTACGAACCAAAATTATTTAACTCATGTTAGAAAGTTGAGACTTACTTCATAAGTAAAGTAAACTTCTCAAAATGTTTTAACTCCGTCCATCATCTTAGGCCTATATAATATGTCATTCCTGTAACGAATTAGAAACCTTGGCAATTACAAATCCTATACAGCAGCAGAACAAATAATACCTTTCTAAGGATTACCTATTTGGAGAACGACTTATTTTGATATTTGTAATTGTAACATTTATTGAACAGCATGGTTTTATCTGTTTTATTTTTCAGCGGAGGAAAAGTCAGATTTGGATGACTCGGGGACTGATTCAGCTAGTAATGATAATGCAGGTAAACATTCACAGTATTTAACTTTTAATCACCAATGTAGAATTTATTGTGACTTCAACTTCTCAATCCAGTTTTTATATTAACATACATTACACTTCAGTACAGTTGCGTGACACAGCTCTGTTACGCGTATTTACACCTCAGCAAACCGTGGTCATAGATTCATAATAATTCGTTCCATAATTTCTTTAAACAAAGATATATATTTATAAAAGTATATCTTAATAAAAAATATAGATTTCTTCTTTATAGTCCTATGATCAGGTATTTCTGTACAGACAACGAATCGTTCGATTTAAATTATTCACAGGGTTTAAAGTGCGCGTAAAAATTGAGGTGTTCTATGCAGTTATCGCTCCTAAAGTGTCATAAAAACACAATTGGTTTACAAAGCATAATTGGTTGCCGAATAGCTATGATACCTTTTAAGGAATTTCTTATCAATTATACCTTATACCTTTTAAGGAATTGATAAGAAATTCCTTAAAAGGGACGCGCATTTTAAACCCTGTAAATAATTTAAATCGGACGATTCGGTGTCTATACCTGATCATAGGAATATAAAGAAGAAAGATTTTTTTTTTATATTAATATATACTTTTATATTATTCTATGACAGAGCAACCGTATTACAGATGGGGTACAAAAGGACGAATCTGACCGAGGTGGCACTGAGGAAGATGAAGAGAAAGGCGACAAGAAGACAGTCCGCCAGATCCTGTCGCAGCTGCTGTCCAACAACCAGCCTTCTAATCAAGTGAGATATCCAAACGAAGGCCATTTAAACAAGTTAATGTACTGTGTTCGATGAGAATCGACTCACTATATAAAGAATTAAAATAAAAAATCTTTGCCCACTGAAATGGCGACATCATTGACGCCCACTGCACAGCACAGGCCTCCCTCGTGGTTTTCATAACCATGAGGGGTTTTGCCATAATCGCCACGCTTGGCAGGCGGGTTGGCGATCGCAGTATGCGGTTGGAATCTCAGGAAGACGCTGCTGCCCGTCTCCTGGTAATTTATTTCATTAGTCGCCTTCTACGTCATCCACGGCAGGAAATGGAATGACGCTATTTTTAATCCGGCGCCACACGGAACATATACTTCGTCAGTTTCATACAGCTCCACAAACTTCAAAATTTTACTGCCACTCTTCTTACAAGACGCGAGAGCTTTTTCTATTATCATCCGAGTCTACTCGAATGAGAACTCGGTGCAAATCCACTATGATTGGCTTATAAGTGTACTTATATCACCTTTACACAATACGAGTAGCATCCCAACACAACCACAACGTATCACGTAACTTTCCACTCTATCGGGTAGAGCATTTAGACGACTCCAAAGTGTCAAAATCTATATGTATTTGACAGTTTGAAGTAGTCTAAATTCTGATTTAGATTTGTCTGCAACTCCATACAGTGGAGGACTTACTTGGTCGCAAGCCAGCTCCAAAACTAGGATGCCCTGTGCTATGGTAACGGCAAGGACATCCATCACAAGCATGGAAATACACCCACACTGAGGCCAGATGTGTCCTACATTTGACCCCAGTGGGAATCGAACCCACCTCCGGCATGGTAATCAGACGTTGGACCAACGAGGCAGTAAAAAAACTAAGAAAGAAAGTTAATGTTTCTTACGTCTTCCAGTCGGGCATGATAATATCAAGCGGCCTTCTACCCGTGGTAGTGGTGGCTGGCGAGATCGGATCCGTGATTGCGGCCACACTGGCTTCTGTCACTTACCAACGGACGTTGGCTGGACTGTACAAGTTAGTTTTATTTTTATTAAGTTTTTTAGTTTTACAACATCATAAAAAAAAACAGAAGATGGTGGATTTTTTTCCCTGTCATTTTCTCCACTACAACTTTACCCGAAGAGAGCGGGTAACATTTTTTACTGAATGTAAATTCTTACATTGAAATATATTTTAGGGTACCGTAGTCGGCAAAGAACCCTTATAGTTTCGTTATGTCCGTCTGTCTGTCCGCGGCCTAGCTCAGAGAGGATTAGTACGAGAAAGCTGAAATTTGGCAAAGACATACATATTCATCACGCCGACAAAACGGTATGACAAAATCTTAAAAACAAAACCAATGTGGGGTGTCGTTGGATTGGTCATTTAAAAATATTGTGGGTGTAGAAGGATAATTTTTTTATTTAGGGTTCCGTTTGCGAAATACTAAGCTTTAAAGCGCAAATTTTTGTCCCAATGGAGCCCCCCCCCCCTCTCCTGGCGGATAAATTCAGGCTAGTAGCACATATAATGAACTTGAAAGGAAAACTATAACGGCTAAGTAGGCTTTACAAGTTAACGAGTAATAGGCGACCAATTTATAAAAGCAAAATTTCGTACAAATTCCATTGAAAATTGCGTTGCTGCAGTTGTTAGTTCTGTAAAGCAGATAAAACCCCCTCTTTCTACGGAACCCTACACTGCGCGTGGCCCGACACACACTTGGCCGATTTTTTGTTTTTTTTTTTTTTTTTATTTCATATAATAAAGTCCAGCTGGTTAGGGATCTATCTTTTTTTTGTTACCTAGAACACTTTATAACTTTAGATATTTAGAAAAACTTGAGTAAAACTAGAAATGGAGACCTACTAAAGGCGAACTTAGTCCTTATAAATGTTCCTACCTTCTTTTTGTCTAAGTCGATTGACACAAAAACATGCATTTCAAAATTAACAAAAATATTTAGAATTTTTTGTATTACTTTAAGATCATTTGATACAATAAGTATACGCCTGTATCCTGCTAGGGGAACATAAGGTCAACATAAGAGTTTTATCTCACTATCGGGTAGCGGCATCTCGGTTCACGCGGTTAAATAAAGTAAGACGGCGCTAGCCGGTAATGGGATAAAACTTTTATCGTGACGTGCTCCCCGAGCTGGAGAGCAGGGTTTGTTTGAGTTTACTACTTGGACATAAGGTTCAATATTATATTAAACATTTTAAGAGAATATCAAACGCTTTGATGCGCTTCGACTCTGCGCCAGTACGGGTGGACCCTTGAATATTCGTTTAGGAAATAGCCTTGAGAAAATTACAGTCTGTTTTTACGGCTGCACCAATTTTCCGAAGTCTCCAATTCTTTTCGAAATTCTATACATAGTCAAAGATCCTTAAAGGAGGTTTTAACTTATTTACTGAGAATTTACACGAATGAAAACAAAAGACCACTGTTCTTCTGCAGCAATCAATCCGAACAGGAGGAGAGTGAGACTACCAGCTCCGGCAAGGAAAGGTCCGATGGCGACAAGCTTAAAGCCAGCAAGTCCAGCGACCATATTGAAGTGTTATTAAAGGTACCATACTTACCCTATATCTCAGAACCGTTCAAAACTCCATCCGATGCTCTGAATACTAGTGTCCCTTAAGGCTGCTCTTACGTGGAACATGGTGTCTCGCTCGCACAATTTAATAATTTTAGTGATTGTAATAAAATTAGTATCATCATCATCATCATCACCATCATCATCAGCCATTTGACGCCCACTGCAGGACATAGGCCTCCGTCATGGTTTTTAACCATGAAGGGTTTTGCCATAATCGCCACGCTTGGCAGGCGGGTTGGCAATCGCAGTATGCGGTTGGAATCTCAGGAAGACGCTGCTGCCCGTCTCCTGGTAATTGATATACTTAGTCACCTTCTACGACATCCACGGAAAGAAATGGAGTGACGGTATTCTTAATCCGGCGCCACACGGATGAGTATACTTTTGATAAACTTTGTATGAGGGTTTGATGGATAATAAAATTTCAAGAATTAAGATTCAAGACATATTTTTTCTTATGCTGTACCTAGCTTTTTATTTAAAAAAAATGGAAACTTAAATTGATAATTTTCTTCTTCGCTTTGCGTTGCCATCACAAAACTATTCGAAACTGAACACAAAATTCACAGTGCGATATAAGGCGCACTACCTAATAAACCATTAGATTGTTAACCTTAAATGCTAATCCTAATCGTTCATTTGGAGTTTTTTTGTCCGTTTTTGTCTCCAAATGATCTAGATTTTACAACGGACACCTAGTTTTACTTGAAACGTTCAATAAGTCACAGTCTCTGTGTTACTTTGAATATTTTTTTTTTACTTTGACTTTGAATAAGAGTCAACTGCACTTTAATTGCAGGGGACCTAACCTACGAGTACTTGTAGTACAGTCGACAGCAGGTCAACCTTTACATTTTTGTTGCAAAGTCATCGTTAACATAACGGATTAGCGTGTACGTATGTAAAATTTGATGATATGTTGTTGATTGTACGCTCGCACTCCTATCCTCCTAATTCTCTCAAGACGGTACGGTGTACTTTTCGACAACCTCACCTGCTCTTAATGCAGTGTATGCTAAATTCACCCCTGTGTCAATGGCAGGACGGGCTCCTTTGCCGCGTGTACTACGCGGCGCAGTTCCACCGACTGCGGCACTTGTTACTATGCCCGTTGAGTGCCAACCCGCACATCGCCGACGACTTTGCCCGAGCGGGCCCGAGTGACGCCCGAGCGGACCCGAGCGGCGCCCGAGCGGAGCCGAGCATTGCCGAAGAGCGATGCTACTTCGAAGACGCCAAGGAGAAAGTTGACAGTGAGATCCTTTTTGTTTACAACTAAAACTCGATAGAGTTCTAACAATGTATCTATACAACACTTGAATATGAATAGACCAAATAATAAAAATAAAAAGTTTTCACCTCGTGTCCTCTGCCATCTCGTCCATTACCTAGCGACAGAGCCGGATTTTGAGGTCTGGAGGCCCTAGGGCAACAAAGGAGCGGAGGCCCCTAATTATTCCCCAATAAAAAATACGAAACAAAAACTACAATGAATACGATTTATTTTTTAAATTTGAAAAACAAACAGATGTTATAAGTACTCATAAAAAATTGGCGTTTAATGATAGTACATATTAGCCTTTTGTGGGGGCCCTTTCCTTGTGGAGGCCCCAGGGCAGTAGCCCCGCCTGCCCTCCCCTAAATCCGGCCCTGCCTAGCGACGGTTTCGGCAGTCAAAATCTGACCCACAGATTAATTACCTAACCTAAAACATGTTGCGTCGTCAGGATTTTTTTGTATTCGTTGTTTTAAGGGTGCCGACCATATCACTAAGACTCCGCTGTCTGTCAGGCCGTCACCAGGCTGTATCTCATGAACCGTGATAGCTAGACAGTTGAAATTTTCACATAATGATGTATTTCTGTTGCCGCTATAACAATAAATGCTAAAAACAGAATAAATTTAATATTTAAGGGGGCTCCCATACATAAACGTGATTTTTTGCAGTTTTCTGCTTTTTTTATATTTGGCCGGTTTTTTTATATTCAGCAGACAAGACGCTGTGCGAAGTGGAGGAGGGCTACCTGCGCTCGCTGTCGCGCTGCGTGCCGTGGGCGGCGCGCGGCGGCAAGTCGGGCTCCACCTTCGGCAAGACCAGCGGTAACTGTACTCTGGGAACACGCAGTCCTCACCGTGGACCACACAATCCTTACTACAGACCGCACAGTCTTGACTGGACCACACAGTCCTTACCGTGGACCACACAGTCCTGACCATAGACCACGCACAGTTATTACACAGAGTTATTTCCTTATAACCATGTACTCCGGTAGAAGTTCGGTCTTCGGCAAGACCAGTGATGAGTGCTACTCTGGGAACACGCAGTCATGACCACGGACCACGTAGTCCTGACTATACAGACCAGATCATGGAACATACAGTCCTGACCATAGACCACACACGGTTGACAAGACGCAGTTCTTCCCCTGGACCACAATTTTGCTTATTAACCACAGTTCTGACTTTGGCAAGTGGCAGTCCCTAGTCTCTGTCCCCTCTTTGATACAGGCGTGAGTTTGTATTATGATTTTTCTGACTTTAAGTGGAGAACTGCCCACGGACCACGCACAGTTCTAACCATGACAGTCGAGCTACTTGGGATCTACAACAACAACTAAGCGTTCATCCAAAAAATGCCTTGAATTTGTGTTTGTATAGGGAGGCTAGGCAAAGAAATCATAGTTGCCAAAACCAAAATTTCTGAATAGCTGAACCGCCATTTCAGTTTCTGATTGGCTACAAACTACAACCCATAGTGACGTCAAAGTTTTTGCACTTGCCTTTTCTGTTGACTGATTCTGGTAGTGTAAGTGCCGCTATACCCTGTCTCGTTTCCTCGCGCAGACGACCGGTACGTGCTGAAAGAGATGACGAAGCCCGAGTGGCAGCAGTTTTTGGAGTTCGCACCGGACTACTTCAATTACGTCATCAACAGCCATCAGAAGAATCTGCCTAGTTTGTTAGGTAAGGAAATATAGTTACTGCTTGTGGCTTACCTCAATAGGGGTATGTTTTCATAGAATACACAAAAACTTAGCCAAAGAGCGGGTGGTTCTGTGTCGGGTTACACGGCCATTGTTTAAGGCTTTAATAAGGGCTAACTAGCGCCGCCAATGATAAAAAAATCACATCTTCGCTTGTATCCATTTAAAAAAAAAAGTGAACGACAGAGTTTTCTGTATTAGTGATAGCTATTTGTAGAACCCACAACTTAGAACCTTGCCCCAAGAACCTAGTCCACAATTTCATTTACGCCAAAAACGGTCGTTTTCGCCAAAAACCAAAATTGTAGTTCTTGAACCTAATTTCTAAGCTTTAGGTTCTAAAAATTGCTGTTACCGACATAGACATTTTAGCGGTGCGAGTCAAGAAGGTCTCTGTAATAACTATTTTGAACTGTTCAACGATACGTAGTTACAGAGTTACAGCCCTCGTCGAGGTGACATGTTTTCGTTGCATACGGTTTTAGCTAGTAAACCCCCCCCCCCCCCCTCCCACTATTGAACTGAAAGATGTTTCTCGTCAAGATAATAGAAAAAATGTCTGTAATTTTATTATCTATCAAACCCTCTTTATAAAAAAAAAACCATTTTGCAGTCATGGCAATAAAGCTGAGCTTGTTCTTTTTTACCACAACATATGAATGAAGAAAACTTAATATTTATTATTGTTATAAAATTGTGGTAAATAAAATATTTTCACTTTCACTTTATTAGAATCACACAAATAATTTAAATAGCATGCCCCACGTAACAGCAGCCTATGTGTTCACCTAAATGATATGTCGGGATGTTTTCGTGAACATAGTCACAGATCGTTTGCACATCGCTCACTGCCCTCACAGTGTATGTGCGAGTAATTGACTACTAGTAATTTACTACGCATCACTCTACGTCAATGACTGACACATACACTATAAAGACAGTAAGCGATGTGCAAACGATCTGCGACTGTGTTCACGTTACCGCCAAAAATATTGGTCCGGACTATAACAAGATGGCTTACAACAGTAGTCGCGTCCCGCAGCCCGCATCGTCGGCGTGTACAGCGTGGGCGGCGCGGGCAACGGCGTGCTCGTCATGGAGAACGTGCTGTACGCGCGGCCCGCGCTGGCCAAGTGCTTCGACCTCAAGGGCTCCTCGCGGCACCGCCTGGCGCCCGCCGACCAGCCCGTGCTCATGGACGAGAACCTGCTGCAGCGTGAGCTATTGTCGCTCTCCCTCCCTGCCTTACAAGGAGGGAGAAAGAACGGTCCCGTCTCTGCTGGCTTATAGGCCGACTTACAGAGGAGATCATGAAAAACATTTTTTATTAATAGAAAGATCGAGCCGGACGCTGAGAAACTTATAGAATACAGAGGCTATTTCAAGAACTGCAATTGGCCGTGCTAAATTTTTTTAATATGAACGAAAATCTCAAAACCATTTCGAGAATTTTGCTTTCCGTACAATTTCTATTTATCAGATTGGTAAATAGGTCTATATTTTTTAAGATATTCGATAAAAAGCTTTGACCTTAAATGACTTTTGTATGACGTCAGAAAAGACAGTTTGAGTATTAATCCTTTGCCTTACAAAAAAGAAAAACGAAATGTCAACGTGTTGAAGTGTATTAAATAATGTGAAGTTAGCCCACAGAATACATGGTTAGACCGACCAAATGAACTGACGTTAATGACATTTGTTTTTTTATGTAGGCAAAGACTTTGACTGAAAACCAGCGCTGAGAGCTCACACCCTCAGCACAGTGCTGAGTCAGATGCCCTTTGTGGCAACTTTGACACACCACAGGATGCACTCTGACGCTCTGACTTTTTCTTGTATTGTTGTATTTATGTGACTTGTTTTTCCTTTGTAGTTGTTTATGTTACTTGTTATGCCTTTTTTTCTTGTGATGTGTTAATTTGTCCCAATAAGTCTTATTGTAATCATGCTCTTACTATCAAGTAGTTCGGCAGAATTAATTGTAAATGATGAATAAGTTTAGCGTATGCCCGCAGTCCGGTGGGAGACGCCGCTGTACGTGCAGTCGCACACGGGGGCGGTGCTGTGGGCGGCGGTGGAGCGCGACACGGCGTTCCTCGCCGGCAAGTGCGTCATGGACTACTCGCTGCTGCTCGGCCTCGACGGCCAGCGGCTCGTCGTCGGCATCATCGGTGAGCGCCCTTCGCCCTTCTTGCCCGCGGCCCAGCTTCTGAGACCACCCGGGCCCTTATGCAGCGATATTATTAACTTAACACCGGATAAACTTACTTAAGTTTATAATGTGTAGTGCTTACGAAAGTTTTAGTTCAAAACGCAGCGATATGTTCGGTACGGTCGTCGACGTCGCGCTTGATTTAAAACATAAAAGATTTTTAATATTGATACGGTCACTCTAAGATGTTGTTAGGTTAGCTAAGCAGAAGGACCCTTAAGTAGTATAAATATAAATTAACCGACTTGGTATTACATGGATCTTACAACTTTTAACGGTCGAAGAACTGACCGGGAGACTTGGTTTTTTTACAAGTTACGTTCTTAATAGCATCTCATTTCTTTTTGTAGATAGTCCTAATTTTTTTCCTTGACCATTTTACAAGTTACCTTTGAACATAAGTATGTTTGAGTATAAGTGGAAATAAAAAATAAAATAAAAAGAAATAATTATGTCTGGGTACCTATCTACACCTATTATTCCATTATGAAAGTGAAAATATTTTATTTACCACACAAAAATAATAAATAATAATAATTCTTTCATTCACAATGTTTGTGGTAAACAGGAATGGGCTCAGCTTTATTGCCGAGACTGGATGCGTAGTTTATATGGATTCTAAATTTGAAGGTTCCACGTTTGCTAGAAATGCCTTAAGAGTTTCGATGATCGGTCAGTCAGTCAGTGAGTGAGTGACAAAATTAAGAAATTTGGCAGGGGCACTGCCGTGCCCTCAGATTACAAAATAATCTGTATTATTTTACCTGAGTTTCCATATTCCGTTTCTTTAACAATATGTATATGTATGTAAAACCGCGAAAGTTTCAAAATGCATAAGTAATTTTTATATAATTCCTGAAGTTTAACAGTCAACTTCTCGGTCTCTCCCAGACTACATCCGCACCTTCACCTGGGACAAGAAACTCGAGCACTACGTGAAGAAGAATCTCGGCTCCGGGCAGCCGACCATCTTGTCCCCGGAGCAATACAAGCTGCGGTTTAACGCAGCCATGCGCAAGTACTTTCTGCACTGCCCCGCACAGTGGGACCATCTCATGGCCGCTATGTGGACCATCCGTACTTAGTGTGGTCCGTTGAGGGTTTGTGTTTCATTCAAAAATAATGTAGTCTGATCCATTGGAACATAATTTGATCAATCGGAAATCAGAGCATAATGTTATCCGTTGAAGCGTTATTATAGATTGGAACACAATTTGGTCCATTGAAACAAATTAATCTCTCTAACCACCAGAACCTCGGCAGCCGACCATCCTCTCCCAGCAGCAGGACAGGTTGCGATTTAATACAGTTGTGCTCAGGTACTTCCTGCACTGCCCGGCGCAATAGGAGCACCTCGTGGCCGCCATATGGACCATCGAGACTTAGCGTGGTCCGTTGAAGTGTAGTGCGGTTCATTGGGTCGTCGGTCGCCGTCGTCGCCGCGTGCACGCTCTCGAGAGCGGTCGTGCCTTTGGTCTCCGCAAAACAATACTTTAATGCTTCAAGTGTTTCCCAAGTGAATTTAGACCCTGTCGTATAGCTTTTACCATTGGAGCATAACTTGAACTTTTGAAGCATAGTAATTAGCTTGATCCATTAGGTATGTAGTCGGAGATTGAATCATAGTCTGATTGACAAACTGTCAAGAGCGGGCTCGTTCGATAACAATTACTATCGATGTCTAGTAAATACAGTGTCTTACTCTTTCTAAGCATTGTAGTCAATATGAGTTATGCCTTTCTGTTCTATGTGGTAGATGGAAAGAGTGACATAGCGCTTCAGATGGCTGTATGCGTATACTTGTGTATTGAATGTATTTTAGGTATAGGGAAAAATCTCAATTAAGTAACAAAATCAAAGATGTAATAAAAAAATATACATTCCTGTTATTATTAGTTGAATAAGGTGTCTTTATTTTCGTTCAATGTTGTGTATATTTCATCAAAAGTTAATAGATTTATTTTATCTGCATCATGTATTTTATTTCGTTAATGTGACCTTAAAATGTCCCCAATACTTCAGTCGTGAAGGTGTTTTTCGAAGGTGTTATTAGTCCAATAGAAAAACAAAAGATTAAAAGCAGGAACGAGTTAATAATTAAGTGGTTAATTAGAACTTTTCCAATGTAGAACTTGGGCCAAGTATTACCCAAATGCTTGTTGATTTATTCAGCGTCTAGTGGCGACTGGTGCCCCCCATGCATGATCTAGGAGACAATTCGTCAAGTCAATCATCATCAACCCATTATGTCCCCACCGAGGGGCACGGGTCTCTTCCCTGTCAATATTTAGTTGCAATTCGTCAAGCGTCCAAATAGATAATTTCCCAGTTCAATTAAATGCATTCCTGTGTAATTGCAATTACTTGTAATTCTAATTACAAGGAATTGGATTATTTTCTCATGTGTAATTCGATTCCTTGAATTTATTTCCTACTTTGACATCAACTAAAATGTTCAGTTGTTTTACATAAAAAATACTGTTTCAGCTAAGATCAAAGCAGGAAAAGTAATTGAAATTCTAGGTATGGAATTACCAATTCCAATTAGGTAATTTGCGTGTGTAATTTATTCCCTTAAGGTAGTTTGTAACGGCAACTTATAAATTCCAATTAGTAACTGGATTTTGCAATTGCCGGTCCTTTTTGCGTCGTCATCGTCATCGCGGCGCAATCCACGGGAAAGCAAGCTAAAACGCGGGGCCATATAAGCCATGAAACTACGAAAGTTGAAAATGAAACTTAGGCGAGTACGTAAATGAATAAATATATTATCATTTAAGTCTGTTTAATAAAAAAGAACATTTAACTTGTGAAACAATATTGAGTTTGAACTGGTGTAAAAGCCGGAACAAATCTAAAGGTAAAACTGCGATAATTTTTGTAGCAAAGTACTTACTATCGGGAAGAATAGACAAACACTCTCCTCAAAGTGTCAAACACAAACGGAAAACAATAGAGTTGTAAAAATAGTACATAATGAAATATACAAAGGATATTTTCTCCATCTACCTTTCGGACGTATCACGAATTTTACGCCACTAAAATTAAAACAATGTAACATTATTGTTACTGGCAGCGAGCACAAACTACTGACCTAGGCCGGCGAGCATGTCGGACCGAAATGTTTTATCTAGCTGCTAAAAGGTGCATTCACCGGCTGCGCCGTTTACGATTACCACTTAAAACACAACGACTTGCGTTCGCATAATCATATTGCGCTTTTCCGCTGACATAGGGGCGCTAACCCGTTGACACCGCGAGAAAAGTGTCTGAGGTGTTCACATAAAGCACTGTATGATACAATTCGGAAGGTAGTTTTTGTAAGAGGTTGATATTATATTTTATTCTTATAGTTAACGAGTTACTGATCAAGATGCTGCAGGTAAATTAATTTAATTTCTTATCGTTTTTCAGAAAAACGTATTACATTTCATACAGACTAAGACACAAAGCCTACAGTCATACTAAAGTCTCAAATGTCATTTAAAATTTCAATTTTTTTTTTTCTGAAAAGCGATAATAAATTGAAATAATTTAGCTGCAGTACCTTGATCAGTGAGACGTGTACTACAAGAAAAAATATAATAGGTATCAACCTCTTACAAAAACTTTTATTTCCAAAATTCGGAAGGTAATCGAAATTCCCCGCTACAGGGTTTGACTCTTAGTCAGACCTGAGATGTCCCCATAGCCTCATAGTCGGACCATTGTAGTTCGCAACCGCTGAAGTATGTGGACACTTCAGACACTTCAGGATGTTTTCCGTCACAGTTAGCGAGTGATATCGCTACTACAAAGTCACAAATCAGGCATATAGAAATTAAGATAGCCAAGTCTCTATTTGAGTCGAGGAAGCAGCCTATAAACGTCCCACTGTAGGGCACAGCCCTTCTCTCAGGGAGAGAGTATGGGCTTAATTGGCGATTTGCACGGATTGGCGATTTCAAGCACTGAGGTATGTGAATAGCTCAGACACTCAGGTATCCTCACGATGTTTTCCATCACCGTTAGCGAGTGGTATTGCTACTACAACTTCACAAACGTACATAGCTTAGAAAACAAAGTCATAGGTACATGCCCGCACTGGGAATCGAACCTGGGTCTCTCGCTTGCGAGTCCAATGTTCTACCCACTAGGCTACCACCGCTCGGGTTACGCACCGAGGGTAGTTACCTGATTCTAACTATCCATTGATCAGTCAAGTAATCATTTGTGGCTCGCCGTAAGATGAGTCGTTGGTGAAGTCAGTCCAGGCCCTAAAGTCTAATAAACACATAGTTTTTGAATAGAATTATATAAGCACGACAATAGTAATTATTTGCCTCTATTTGGTAATCTACTAAGCAACAGCAGTACAATGTCATTCCAATGGCATAGCCCGCGCAAATTAAATACTCATCTCTCGCGAAGCAGATCAAATCGCGCTAGGCGCCGTGTCAAGTTGCACGTGTTATGCCATTGTAACGCGATTGGTTACTAGACTGCCAATAGTGTCCACGAAACCACCATTACTGTACTAATATGACTCTATTGGACAAGTATGCGTCTTAGAGACTCGCCCCCAAGTTCAGTAGTCCATGGTCGGCGAGTGATGTGGTGGGGGAAGCTACTGCGGCCATCAGGTCTGGTCGAGCGCCGAACTTAGTGTTCTAAGCTGCTCCAGGCCGGACAGCAGATCCCTGGAATACGAAAGCTTTGGTTTAGATAGCTTATCTTATCTTCTTAGGTTTTCATTCTGCCTCGGATTGTCGCTCCAGAGAGCTTGAGGGCGTCCCAAGCTGGGTTCGCCCGTTCGTGGTCTACACTCGAGAACCTTTGTACTACATCGACTATCGGCTTTTCGGCAAACCGGAGGAACTTTGCATTTGATAATAAAGCACACGCATGCCCGGAGAGTACGTAAACACAATTAAACCATACAGGTTGGCTGGGAGAGATCGCTCTAAGCGATAAGACCGCCAATTAAATACTATAACTTGGACAAATATAACATAACATAAACTCACGCCTGTATCCCAGAGGGGTAGGCAGAGACCACGGACTGCCACTTGCTACGATCCTGACAGATCACTTTCACTTCCTCAACATTCATTAATCGTTGCATGCACACACGCCGGTTTCGGGTACTTTTTATCTTGCCCTTTGCTAATAAATCCCCTATTTGGTCGAAGTATGTCCGTCTGGGTCGTCCCTTACCGGCCCTTCCATTCACGTTCGCTCGATATATTTGTTTTGTCAATCTTTCTTAGATAATTAATAAAGCAGAGAATTAATAATAATTATTGTTATTATTTACGAATGTTTCATCTGAAATAAATAATAATTATTATTACTTATTTATTTCAGTTAGCTTTTCGTCTGTCCTCAATGTGCGAATGTTGTGTGTTACCAGGGCCAGTCGTTTTCGTTTTTGGGGGTGGTAGCCAGATCTCTGCCGGAGATTCTTAGCACCCCCTGCTCCGCCGTTACCGTGGCCGCTACCGTAGCCGGGAATAGCGGAGCCGCCGGGGACTGGGGGCCTGGTTTTTTTGTGTATTGCCATGAGGGTATTTGCCTTACTCGCCACGCTTGGCATGCGGGTTGGCGAGCGCAGTATATCGCATTTTCGCAGAAGGCGCTGCTGCCCACCTTCTGGTAATGTGTCCCTTAGCCGGTTTTTACGGCACCCGCGGGAAGGGATGGGGGGGTACTATTCTAGAGCCGGCACCCCACGGCGTACACCTCAGTCGCAAAACCTGTTAGCAGTTTGAACAAAGATCCGAGAGCCAAACTGACCCGACATTATACCGAAGACATCCCGGACATCAGCCTGTACGAGATTAGGATGGCCCTGAAACAGCTCAAGAATAACAAGGCACCAGGAGAAGACGGAATCACATCAGAGCTCCTGAAAGCGGGTGGAACACCAGTACTTAAAGTCCTTCAGAAGCTCTTCAATTCCGTCGTGGTCGAAGGAAAAACGCCAGAAGCATGGAACAGAAGCGTGGTGACGCTGTTCTTCAAGAAAGGGGATAACTCTCTATTGAAGAACTACCGACCCATCTCGCTTCTGAGCCATGTTTATAAGCTGTTTTCGAGGGTCCTCACGAATCGTCTCGAACGCAGGTTTGATGACTTCCAGCCTCCCGAACAAGCCGGTTTCCGAAAGGGCTTTAGTACCATAGACCACATCCATACGCTGCGGCAAATTATACAGAAGACTGAGGAGTATAATTTGCCATTCTGCTTAGCGTTTGTGGACTATGAGAAAGCCTTCGATTCGATCGAGACATGGGCAGTGCTCGAGTCTCTCCAGCGTTGCCGGATTGACTATCGGTATATCGAGGTGCTGAAGTGCTTGTACAACAGCGCCACCATGTCGGTCCGAGTACAGGAGCAGAATTCGGAGGCAATTCCATTGAGAAGAGGCGTGAGACAGGGAGACGTTATCTCTCCGAAACTGTTCACGAACGCACTGGAAGATGCCTTCAAGCTTCTGGAATGGCAGGGACGCGGCATCAATATCAATGGCGAGTACATCACGCACCTTCGATTTGCCGATGATATAGTAGTCATGGCAGAAACGATGGAAGACCTCGGCATAATGCTCGAAGACCTCAGTCGAGTTTCCCAACGTGTGGGCCTTAGAATGAACATGGACAAAACGAAGGTCATGTCGAACGCCCGTGTTGTGCCCACCCCAATAACATTGGGGAACACGACTCTCGAAGTTGTAGACGAATACGTCTACTTAGGACAAACAGTCCAACTAGGCCGGTCCAACTTCGTGAAAGAGGTCAATCGTCGAATCCAACTCGGCTGGGCAGCATTCGGGAAACTTAGAAAAGTCTTTTCGTCTAACATACCTCAATCGCTCAAGACAAAATTATACAACCAGTGTGTGTTACCAGTGATGACTTATGGCACTGAAACGTGGTCTCTAACTATGGGCCTCATAAGAAAACTCAAGGTCACGCAACGAGCTATGGAAAGGGCTATGCTCGGAATTTCTCTACGAGATCGAATCAGAAATGATGAGATTCGTAGACGAACGAAAGTCGTCGACATAGCCCAGCGGATTAGTAAGTTGAAGTGGCAGTGGGCGGGGCACATAGCACGCAGAACTGATGGCCGATGGGGCCGAAAAGTTCTCGAATGGAGACCACATATCGGCAAGCGCAGCGTAGGACGACCAGCCACAAGATGGACAGATGACCTCATCCAAGTGGCAGGAAGACGCTGGATGCAGGCCGCTTCCAACCGGTCTTTTTGGAAATCCATGGAGGAGGCCTATGTCCAGCAGTGGACTTCTTGTGGCTGAATGATGATGATGATTTATTTCAGATGAAACATCCATAAAAAGTTAGTGAATGACTCACCCCCGGTTTCTCGTACACTAACAAGCTGTTAATCTACTGTTAGTAAGCTGTTAATCAGTGGTTTTTTGTATGCACTTTGGTCAATTGACAGCTGTTAATAGTAGATTAACAGTGTGGTAGTGTACGAGAAACTGGGGTTTAGACCATGTAAGTGAAGTTAAGAGAACAATTCCGGAAACCATTTTACATGCACCTTTTACGATGCTTCCAAAAGTGGGCATCAGCCCTAGTGATTAGTGCTTTAGAAACCATAAATCGACACCATAGAACATAACACACTTTTTAGCATTTTTTTTGGTCTGTTGCCTTTTGGGACAACTCTGTCTCAGTTGGGCGTTTGACGTTACCCTATGCGCGGAGACAAATCTGTCTCTGCTGCCAGTGTAAAGGTTAAGGATGCCGTTTGGACTGCCGCGAGCTCCACGCAGCACGGAGGCCACCCGTTTCGTCGCAATATATCCTTGTTATGTCACACGGCACTGACCTGAGTGAGGACTCGGCGACGGTGGAGGCGTGTCGCAAGTCGCGGGAGGCGCTGCTCTGTCGGCTGCGCAGAGACTGCGCGTCCGCTTGCGACGCCGACAGCTCCTCCTGCGAGCGAGACCAATGGAGGACACACAACACTCACTTGTGGTGCTAGTCATTGTGAGATGAAAAGATTTTTTACTCTCTCACTTTTATCTCTGTAAGAGATTTCTTCCAGCAAACCTTGGAGAGTCGGAACAGCGGTAAGAAACAAACAAGTTGTTCCGACTCTCCAAGGTTTGCTGGAAGAAATCTCTTACAGAGATAAGCACGCCTTTGTACTTGCTATTTCTTATGTACCTAATGCCCTGTTCAATGTTTCGTGTGCAATAAAGTATTATATTATATTACTCACTTGTCCTGGTCCCAAACTAGGATACCCTGTGCTACAGTAACCAAGCAAGGACACCACAAGCATGGAAATACACCCAGACTGAGGCGATTTGCACAAATCAAATATGGCGCCCTCTTGTGACAATCGAACCCACAACCTCTGTTTTGGTAGTCGAGCATGTTAACCGCTCGACCAACGAGGCAGTAGTACTATAGTAGTCTCATCATCATCATCATCATCATCAGCCTATGCTTGTCCACTGCTGGACATAGGCCTCTCCTATAGCACGCCACTGAGCACGGTCCTCGGCTACTCTCATCCAGCTCTTGCCAGCCGCCCTGCGAAGATCATCGCTCCACCGAGTCTGAGGACGTCCCACACTACGTTTACCGATCCGCGGTCTCCACTCGAGAACTCGTCTACCCCATCGGTTATCAGTTCTTCGGATGATATGGCCGGCCCACTGCCACTTCGGCATGATAATTCGGTAGTAAGTAGTAGTAATAGTAGTTTGTTTACCTTTAACTTTTTAATTTGGTTCTTTAGTCTACTGACTGTGGACTCCGCTTCCGTCGCTCGACCCTGAAATGATACAAAAAAGAATTTTAGAAGAAAAAATATGCCAAAAATCTAAAAACCGGCCAAGTGCGAGTCGGACTCGCGCGCGAAGGGTTCCGTACCATTATCTATACAACATTAGATAAAGATCGAATTTGAGAACAGCACTGTCTTTAGATAACGTTTATTGTACGGGAAAAATTTAAATATTAATTTTATTCTGTTTTTAGTATTTGTTGTTATAGCGGCAACAGAAATACATTATCTGTGAAAATTTCAACTGCCTAGCTATCACGGTTCATGAGATACAGCCTGGTGACAGACAGACAGACCGACAGACGGACGGACGGACGGACGGACGGACGGACGGACGGACCGACAGACAGACAGACAGACAGACAGACGGACAGTGAAGTCTTAGTATCGAATAGCAATGACCAATGCTCATGTAACAATAGAACAAAATTCATTCACATTTTTTTTTAGTTAGTGCCATAAGTTTCTAAGATCATGATTAGATTGTCCCCTTTAAATGCTAACGAATAGTGCAGTGACACCCTGTCGTGACGTGCTGGGGCCCATTTCATACAACTACAATTCATGGTTTACTTTGACAATTCGGTGGACATCGCAAAGTCGAATAACCCACAGATTCACAAGTTGGAAGAGTCGGTTACGCGACGTACATCACATTGTCATAATAAACTATGAATTATTGTAGTATGTAAAAGTACCCGTGGGAGTGTCATCATCATCAGCCCTTTGACGCCCACTGCAGGACACAGGCCTCCCTCGTGGTTTTCATAACCATAAGGGGTTTTGCCAGAATCGCCACGCTTGGCAGGCGGGTTGGCGATCGCAGTATGCGGTTGGACTCTCAGGAAGACGTTGCTGCCCGTCTCCTGGTAATTTATTTCCTTACGACATCCACGGGAGGAAATGGAGTGACGCTATTCTTAATCCGGCGCCACACGGAACCCGTGGGAGTGTGGATGATGCGAAAGATCCGTGAGGATCGTGGCAAGCGGCCAACCCTGAGGGGTAGAGTTTCTTAAATGCATAGTTGATCAATAGAGTGATAGTAGTACGGTGATGGTTCTTTCATTGATCCTATTGGTAGTCTAACCTAACCCAACCAATTGCATTTCAATGGTATAAGCCGTGCAACTTAACTCGCCGCCTTGCAAGATTAGATCCCTTCGCGAGAAATGGTTGTTTAATTTGCGCGATTTCATCATCATCATCATCAGCCTATGCTTGTCCACTGCTGGACATAGGCCTCTCCTATAGCACGCCACTGAGCACGGTCCTCGGCTACTCTCATCCAGCTCTTGCCAGCCGCCCTGCGAAGATCATCGCACCACCGAGTGTAAGGAAGTCCTACACTACGTTTACCGATCCGCGGTCTCCACTCGAGAACTCGTCTACCCCATCGGTTATCAGTTCTTCGGATAATATGGCCGGCCCACTGCCCTTGCGCGATTTATACCATTTTAATTACATTGTAATTCTATTGCTTAGCGTCAATTAACAGCCATTATCGTGATAACATCACTCTATTAAACAACGATGCCTTTATTAGACTCTAGAGCCTGGTCTCTGCCTACCAGTCTGGGGTACCGGCGTGAGTTTATGTAATGTCATGCTGTAGTTTTATGAAACGCGGACCATGTTGTTCAACCTAACATCTGTTAGTTGTGTCTATTAAATAAAATAAAAAGAGCGCACTGACCGCAGTGTCCATGAGGTTAGCCTCGACCCGCGCGGTCGCGGCGTCGAGGCGTCCCGCGTACTGCGCGTCGCCTCGCCTCGCCTCGTCGAGGCGCGCGCGCGCCGCCGCCTCGCCCCCCCGCGCCGCCACCACCTCGCCTCGCAGCGCCTCGGCCTCGGCCCGCGCCGAGGCCAGCTCGGCCTCCAGACGCGAGCGGCGGCTCCGCTCGGTGAACAGCTCGGATCTAGGGAAAGTAACCTTTTTGTATAACTGGTGTCGTGGATTAAAAATAAAAGTTCTTACTCTTATTTACCTACTGCCTCTGCCTCAATCAATTAAGCATCCCATATTCACCATACCGCCGTATCATTAGGTAATAGTACGCTGCCTGCAATCTCCCTTGCGTTGGTAGCCTAGTGGGTAGAACATCGGACTCGGAAGCGAGAGACCCGAGTTCGATCCCCAGTGCGGGCAGGTACCCATGACTTGGTTTTTTAAGTTATGTACATTTGTAAAGTTATAGTAGCAATACCACACGCTAACGGTGAAGGAAAACATCGCGAGGAAACCTGAGTGTCTGAGCTATTCACATACCTCGGCGCTTGAAATCGCCAATCCGCGGTGGGCACGCGTGGTGATTAAGCCCATACTCTCTACCTGAGGCCTGTGCCCTACAGTGGGACGCATATAGGCTGATTATGCTATGCTTATGCTTATGCTGCAATCTCCCTAAAGGGCCTAATTATGCGCACCAAATCCTGAGCGATTCCAATCGTGTAACTGTCAAATTAATATGGAATTTGACAGACGTTGATTTGATTTGTTTATTTGATCCATCAACAGAGGTCACATTAAATTACTTACGAGGTATATTGCTATTATAATATCATTGCTTAATGTGCCTCCAATAACAGATGGATACCGCATGCATATACCTATACAAATTTTCTAAAAGAGAACAATATCACGCAATTTGAGTTTTTTGGATTTACATACATACAAAATTATTGTTGGCGACACAAATTACGAATATGAAATTACATTTTAAATTTGAATGTTCAAAGTATACTTACATTCTATGAAATTATTCCGTAAAAACATTTTTCCTATTTTATTTTTTCAAGTTTTATTAGCAATTTAATTAAATTTACATCATTCAAAACATTAGTAAAAATATAATTAATTAAATACATAGGATTGCAACCACTTTGATATTTGTTATTTGAATTTGTACAATGATCGTTAACGGAACGAACGTTAGTTTGGTGCGCGTAATATAGGGGCAGATCGTCGGTTCGGCAAGCCGGGCGTCCAACGCCGCATCCAAAATCGCAATAAAGTTGTCTTAAGTCTATCCGAACTGCGAAAAATGGTTCCAAACAACACAATCACTTGTGCTAGTCTCAAACTAGGATGATCTTTGCTATGATAACCAGGCACAATGTCCTTCTTTTTTTCGTTTCTTTTTCTCATTCTTGTTATAATTAGGTATATATAGATCCTGTTATTTTTTATGTGTGTACTTTTGTGGCAACGTAAATAAATTCTTTCTTTCTTTCTTTCAACGACAAGGAAACCCAGATTGAGGCCATTCGTACAGAGTACGGCGGCGTTTATCGAGAATCGAATCCACCACCTGTGTCGATAGTCAAGCGTGATACGGTTTAACCAACGAGGTAGCCTAGAACTTGAAGAACAACCCAGTTTTAATCTGGACTCGAGCTTGAGATGTTGACACAATAAATGCCTTCCTTCGACCCGTCATTTGCAGCCACATGACGCATGACGGCTCTCTGAGTCATCAAGAATGAACGAAATTCCTGGGGACTTACTGACAGGACCTACGTTCAAAACTACAAGCAAAAAAATCTAATAAAAGTCAAGCTATGACTGATAGTAGAAAAAAAACCGGCCAAGTGCGAGTCGGACTCGCGCACAAAGATCGAAAAAAACGGCAAAAAAATCACGTTTGTTGTATGGGAGCCCGCCTTAAATATTTATTTTATTCTGTTTTTAGTATTTGTTGTTATAGCAGCAACAGAATACATCACCTGCGAAAATTTCAACTCCCTAGCTACCACGGTTCATGAGATGCAGCCTGGTGACAGACAGACAGACAGACAGACAGACAGACAGACAGACGGACAGTGAAGTCTTAGTAATAGGGTCCCGTTTGGCACCCTTCGGGCACGGAAGCCTAGAAAATACCTGGTACGCTCCAGCTCCGAAATGATCTGCTGCAGTTGCTCATCCTGGTGCTCCGATTCCGGAGACGTCCGGCCAGGGTGCACCGGCAGGAAGTCCGGCAGTCGCATAGACTCCGCACCTGAAATAATCATCACCATCGTCATTTTAATTACATACTAACCCTATGAGCTCATCGGCTTATAAAGGATTAAGTGGTTCCCTTTCTTAAGGATTAACAGAGGCGTTACGAAAACACGAATCCGTAAAACACTCCTCAAATGCCTTTTGAATAATCCATGATAAAGGATCTTTTAATTGTATTTGAAGAGTGTTGTAGAGGAATCGTGTTTTTATAAATAGCACCGTCAAGTTTTTGGGAAATCGAAAATTTATCCAACAATTTCGCAAAAAGTGAAGAAAACAATAATTTACATAAAGTTTATTTAAATTGAAAAAATTGGAAACTAACGATACCACCTGTGCGACATCCAATGTGTCTTAAAAAATAAGGTTTATGTAAAATGCGTGACGGGAAAACCAGGGAGTGGCAACCTGTTTACACATTTAAGCTGTTGACCATGGAGGCTAAGCAGATTGCAGGTGGCGGCTGGATGAGGATGACCGAGGACAGAAAGAAGTGGCGCATGCGTGTGTTGGAATTTGATAAAACATAGGCCGATGAATTGAAATGCACAGAGCAGGAGAAATTGACACTTTTGACACGAAATTAAATACAAAATGTTGTAATTAACATTAGATAATTTTCTAAGTTATGCTCTTTATACATAGTACATAGTTACCATTAACGGGTCTAAAGTCGTCAAAATCTAAAATGCCCGTTTTGACAGCTACAAAAACCATACAATCTAACCTAGTTTGAGATCAAAAACATTAAAAATCTAAACTATGAGTAACTTTTCGGGCTACAAAATCTCTTTTTTCTTTCGAGCGCTAAATAATACGCCAGAGTAGGTGTCTTTTTATGTATTTGTTCGAGTAAATCCAAAGTAAAATGCAATTTTGTGTAGCTGTCAAAACGGGCTTCTTACATTTTGACGACTATAATCGCGATTATTTATTAGGCAATCTTAATTACCTTCATTCCCGACGACATTAATGGTATAACTATGTAAGAGCATCGCGAGGCATTAAGAAATAATAGGGGTTAAAGTATGAAATTGCTGTTTTATTGCAATAGGTTCTTTGAATTGACATAGAATCTTCATGGTTTGAGGTTTTCGAATGAAACTTTTTTCAAATGGTTTTATAAGATGTTCTTTTTTTAAAAAATGTGAAACATTTGAATATCGACTTTCAATTGTTTTTGTTATTCAATTTAGACAAGAAAGATGGATACTGCGAAAATTCGAGTGATTTTTGAATACGAGTTCCGACGCGGAACTAACGCGGCAGAAACAGCCCGCAATATCAGTGCTGCGTTTGGAGAGGGGTCTACTAATGAACGCACCGTGCGATTTTGGTTTAAACGCTTTCGTGATGGAAATTTCGACTTAAAGAACGAGCCACGAGGAAGACCGCCCACACAGGTGAATAACGATGAATTAAGAGAGATAGTGGAAGCCGACCTTAGTCAAACTACCCAGGAATTAGCGGCATGGTTTAACGTTACCTTACCCACAATATTGACTCACTTGCGTCAAATCAATAAAATAAAAAAATATGAAAAATGGGTGCCTCATAATCATTCGTATTTTCGCAGTATCCATCTTTCTTGTCTAAATTGAATAACAAAAACAATTGAAAGTCGATATTCAAATGTTTCACATTTTTTAAAAAAAGAACATCATAGAAACCATTTGAAAAAAGTTTCATGCGAAAACCTCAAACCATGAAGATTCTATGTCAATTCAAAGAACCTATTGCAATAAAACGGCAATTTCATACTTTAACCCCTATTATTCCCTTAATTACAAAATTGACAAGAGATGTCAAATCAGATTTTGTGAGTTTTCGCACTTTTCAAAAGGTGCCACTCGTTTCAGAGCCCGTATTCGCCAAAGATGTTAACAGCAAGTACATGCGGAATTGAGCCTTCTGGCCCCGGCTTAAGCCTCGTTCGCAAAATATCGCTGTACTGCTGTGAAGAATCCCGCAATGTTACGTATTGCGTGCTAATGCATCGCAAACAATATTGCACTATCTATCAAGGTAATTGACTGAATTTGTTTCCAGCCCTATTACGAAACTGTTCATTGTATTGGGTTATCCAGACTCGGCAAACGTTGTTTTGCCATATTAATTAGCCTACGACCTATTATCAGACCTACCAAATATACACAAACATATTCATAAAAATCGGTGAAGTCGTCTCGGAGGAGTTTGATAACAAACACCGTGACACGAGATTTTTATATATTAGAAGATGAGGTCTCTGAAGTGTCAAAATATGTATGTAGTTCACAGTTCGGAGTAGGTTAAATCGGACGAGTCCGTACAGTTGAGAAGTTTCGTAGAAGCGCCGCAGTCAGTCCTTAGTCTTCAACTGATTCAGGGAACATAACGGAACACAATTGTGAAAGAATCTTACCACGGTTTTTTAATTCATTGAAAGAAATACAAACTTGGCTAGATGTTTTATCAAATCACTATCCCGGGACTACTGAAAATTCATCATTCAGCCCCCAGAAGTCCACTGCTGGACAAATATTCCGACATAACCAACAAAGGGGCGTATTTATATACCTTCCATCTAAATAAGTTCAGCTGTTTTCAGATGATAGTATGACTAGCAGTTCCCAATAATTACAAAAAGTAATTATATGGTAGGTTGAATGATAAAAAAGCCTAACGTCGATTGTTCTCTAAAACGAATACTTACTAATATTATAATAATATGTCGAAAAACAACTAGTCACGCTTTTAGATTCTATGCCAGCTCTCGGGCCAGTTATGACATTGCCAGATTTATTAACCATTAGTGATAATTCTTCTAAATCGGTCTCTCAATTCTGAGGATCTTGACCATATGCAATATGTCTCCACTCGTCACGGTCATAGGCGCGATAGGATGCGTGCCGGATGGATCCCCCTGCTGCCTTCTTTATGGCATCGGACCAGCGCATTGGTGTTCTGCCTCTCGCCCATTTCCCTCCAACTGGCCCAAAATTATCTGCTTTTCTAAACTATGACGTGGTGACCGCATAATATGCGGTCAATAAAAATTATTCAGAGGTCGCGCGGGGCCTGCATACTGTCGGCTGTCTACTGTCACGAGCAAATGCAAAGGCATTGATGGGCCATAACAAAACCTGTTAATTTGTTGCCTTTTTCCTGTAGTGTAAGTTTAGTTTTAGTATGTTTCATCGCTCGTAGCCCCGGCTGCCTGAGTGATCTTAAACGATCACGAAGGTTAAGCAACACAGGGCGCGTTCAGTGCATGGATGGGTCGCCGTCTATGCCTAACGCTAGTGGCATTTTTCCGAGCGGTTCCGTGCTTCGCAAGGCACGTTAAGCTGTTGGTGCCGGCTGCCGTCGATAGATGGCAGTCGTTAAGCCAAGTCAGAGGCCTTAGGGCGGCTTGACAACTTCTGACAGTAGACGAGCCACTAGTCTACAAGCGTCCACCAAACCGGACTTGGCCCCCGTGGTGGAGTATGGCCTATACCTTCCTCAGGGAAGAGACCCGTGCCCCTCGGTGGGGACATATTGAGTTGATGATGATGATGTTTCATGGGTATTGGCTGAAATACAGCATTACCAAGATCACTGCGACTTGATTGCATAATGCTGCGAACTCAACCCTTTGTCTCAATATGTCGATAAATGCTTCCTACTCTATTGTTTTTGTTATTATTATGGGAATTTTGTTATAGATTAGATTAGAACACTTTATTGTACACACCAGAAAACAAAATACATTAACAGACATTGATTTGTTAACAATAAACACTTCCCTATTTATGATGACATCATATTCATGTATTATGGACAAGTGGAAGTTCATGGCACATTTCTTTTGTCCTTATTCATGATTACTTTTCAACCTCTTATGTACTAGATTTTCTTTACGAATGAATATGGATGGGTGAATTTTGAAAATAACTCATTAAGAGGTTTACTACGTGGCAATAAAAGTAGCTCAATGAACTTGGAACCTTCCACACAGTTCCTATTCTATTTATATGCAGATAGTGGGCCTTTGTCTATATGGAAAAACTGGTACAAATAACTATGTAGTTCAAAATTTTTACTTCAAATATGAAACACTGTAGTCAGTTAAGTTCCACCTTTCTTTGACTGGAAAAAATGCAGTTTAGAAGGCTCCAATGTTATAGTGAATAGCTTACAAAATGAGTACAAGACCAATTTTCAAATTATAGGTACCTGATTCTTCATATCAAATTGGTTAAATAATAGTCAAAACTAAATCATTAGTGTATCTCAAGGTGATATCTGGAGCCACATGAAGATATGGCAGAAATATTATATTTTGATTTTATATCTGTGTAAATAATTTTTTTATGTGCAATAGAATTGTTTCTTCTATTTATCTAAGATTTCATATTGGCAAAAGCCCAGTGGCACTTACACTTTCACATCATACTCTATGTATTATAGACTGAATTATTAACCTTACACGATGTAAGCCATACCTGGAGGGGGACCAAGAGCATATTAAGTAAATATTTTGTTTTTATGGTGAATAAAATTTTTGTGAGTTGGAGTTTGAGTATATTGATCTTTGGTAACTTGTATGTCCATGATAATGGCTGGCACTAGAATTTTATAATAAAATAGAACACTAAATACTGGGTGTTTCAGAAAGGTCTGCATAGAAAACATATCAGAGACCAACTCTGAATCATAGAAAAAATATATATTACTAAGTAATTTTTATTGATGAGATGAATAACTCCCTTTAGTTTCACAACACCTTTCTAAAATACCCAGTATAATTATTTTCGCTCGGCTACTGAAGAGATCCTTTATTCCTCATGTTCAGGTTAGTGTCTTGTAATCAAGTTACTGGAATTTTGTCTTGTAGCAGTTAGAGTAAAAGTATAGCCAAAGTCACTTACCAGCATTAGGTGGAAGGTCCAACGGAAAGGTGCTTCTAGGAGAATTGTTTCTTCTATCTGCTGGGTTGACTGACTCCGTGAGGTCCAAGTTCAGGTGTGGAGGTAGGTCGAGCGGCAACGGCACCGCTGCAGCCGCCTCTGCCTCCTCAGATAGGTCCAAAGGCACCCCATGTCCAGAAGGAGCGTTGTCAGATGTTGAAGCACCACTGTACGCTTCATAATCATAATTCCTATTACCACTGTACCCACTATTGTGCCTCCTACCCAAACTGGACGAAGACCCTGAGTTATAATTAGTGTTGAATGTGAAGTCGGGCAAATTGTCCAGGTCAACCGATATTGGCCCGTTAGAATTTAAATAGGCCTGCTCAACTAGAATGTGGTCTTGAACAAAGTCCGGTAGTGAAGGCATGCCTAGAGGCTCCGAAGCCAGGTTCAACTTGTAGTAGTATGGTGACTCGGTATTGTCAACAAACAGGTTATGCTTAGATTCTGAAGTGTCCATTAAACTAAAAGGTATTTCTACGGAACTATTCGTTGTTGTGATATCACTGAGGTGGCCAAGGCCCTCTTTGCTTTTCTCTTTGGTCTGCGGGTCGGCCGAGCGCGCCTTGTCGCGGCGCGGCTCGCTAATGTCTATTTTATTAGGCGAATGCTGCACTGTGTTAGCGTACACTTTAGGCCGCGCGCCAGTGCTCTCGTAAGTCGAATTGCTCGGCAGCGAAAGGTCTCGCTTGAGGAAGTGCCGAAACGAGAATGGGTTGTCTTCCTTGCGGGCCCCGCCCGACTCTGGAACAAAAAGGAACGCTCGTGGAATGTCTTTAAATTTAGCGAACAAAAAACAACTTCGTAAAACACTCACTGGCCGACGAACTCGGAGCTTCCCCGGACGATTTCTCGTCGCTTTCACTGCTGTTGTACTTGGCTTCCTCGATTCCTAGGTCGGGCTTCGGGTAGCTTTGTTCGTTGTCCTCGGAAAGCGCTTCATTGTTTGAATTTTGAGAGGAATTTTTATTCGAAACACCATCCTCGTCTTCCGCCATTATAATCATATTGACATTCGTGGGTACGTTCGGAATCCGAAACGACACACGACTTGTTTGACGTTTGTCGTTCAGAAACGAAAAGTTTTTTCAAACCTCAAACACATGCGAAGCTCTCGCCCGACAAGTGGATGAGACATGGCGCTTCGAGCTTTTCTTTTGTTCGTCTGGTGTGCATCACAGAGACCCCTGAAGGTCTAGCCCTCCGAGACCCGGAGCCTATAAAGTCTATCTACATTACATACGCGTTCCGGCACCACGATTTCAATAAAAAAAAAAATTCCTTAAAACTATATCGTTAGACTCTGCGACTTTCTTTTGTTCTCTTATGCAGAAATCCAACATCCTGAACGATTCCAATCGTCTTACTGTCAAATGGAATTCGAGAGACGATTGGAATCGCTCAGGATTTGGTGCGCCTCATTAGACCCCTGAGGTGGGCACGGTCCACCTGGCTACGCTAATTTGATGGTGCACAGCTTTATTGATTGCCCTGCCCTTGTATCGCGTAACTTTCCACTCTAACAGGTTATTGTTCGCATTTAGACGACTCCAGTGTCAAAATATGTATGTATTTAACAGTTCGGAGTAGGCTCCGACAGCTCCCTATAGTGCATGACTCTCCTGCGGACTCGTGGTCCCCCTAAGGGGAAAAAGAGGAATTTGCATTTACTTTTATTCCCCCTTGATTCACACTTAACCGTGGGATGCAATGTGGTATGTATATGGTCCGGTAACTTATTTAGTATAAACTTGAGGAATCCCAGTTGCAGGTTGCGGAACGTACCCATGTACGTACACATAAACATAACGGTAAGGAACAATCACATTTATTTTTGAACCCATAAGTATTAAGCCAATCAGGTACATGCCACATTGCATCCCACGGTCAAGTGTGAATCGAGGGGGACTACGAGTAAATGCAAATTCCTCGTCCCCCCCCCCCCCCCCCAGAAGAACATCGTAGGGGGACCACGAGTCTGGAGGGCATGACTTACGTGGTCACACCCCTGATTCCACAAACACTCGCAGACCTCGCAGTCGACAACACAAGCTCATATGCTCTGCTCGGTGACTGCAACGAAAATGAATTGATCTACCCTCCTACTGCGTAACTTTCCACTGTATTGGGTTATCAATTTTCACGATCCTGAAGTGTCAAAATATGTATATAAAATATGTATAGGTATATTATAGTAAACAGGTATAGGTATATTATAGTAGGTAAAGAATGCATCAGTTTGAGAAGTATTTTATTAATTCTTTTGCAAATTAAGGCTCCTTTCAGTTCTATATTGAGAATAATAATGTTTATTTACAGGGATTAAATAGTTAGAACAAAACTTATTTACAACGTAACTAAAGTAAATTCATTAATTATCAATAAATGCATTAATCGTTTTAGTTGTAAAAAAAAAACAAACAAACAAGGTCACTGTTCTATATATTAGGTCTCCCGCTGAATTTTCCTTTATTAGGAAATAGGGGATTTAGGTGTGTACACAGAACAAAAAGGTGTGTACCTCAGAACACTGAGGTGTGTACAATAATATCTATGCGTAGCTCTAGTCGGGTCATAAGTTCTGTTCTGACACATACCTAAGTAGTTAAAATTTCGAATGCGACCCGAATAAAATAACTTGGTATGCGGAATTTGAGCATTAATAGTACTATATTACGATACTAGTGCGAAAAGTAGGAAATTCGCAACGAGTGGCGATAAATTAAAACACGACCGAAGGGAGTGTTTTATATCGACACAAGTTACGAATTACCTATTCGCACGTGTATCGTACAACGTTTTATAGTACATATGGCCCTTTGAAGTTTCGACATAGACACGTAAAGTGCTCATTATCGCACTAGTGCGGTAATGTAGCACCATATGTACTATAAAGAAAACTTATTACTTGCGACAAAACTTATGTCCCGACTAGGAAATTATTATGAGCACGTCAATCTAGCAAATATCCCTCGGGAACTGAACAATAACCCTAAAACAAAGTTTGTTAACACACTGGAGGAGTAAAATAACATGTTAAATATACTTAGGGCTCAGAAAATCGATAGTGTTGAAAATATTGGCAACTTTTTAATTTTCTATGGAGACATATTGGGTGTTGCAGGAAGGGTCCTGTCACACTTCAGGGGGTCGTACACAAAGATTCATACAAAAATAACCTGTACTATTTAGTAGTAAGTATTCGTCGAAAAAGGTTCCTTTTTGCAACATCATGTATCAACTCACTTTATAGTTCTAATAGTTACAGAATTTCCATACAGAATAAGTAGTAATCTAAAATTCAGAATCAAAGCAGAAAAGATTTCAAATTACGTAGCGAATTTGGCACTTAGATTTTTTTAAATATAATCATAAGTTTGTATTGGATATCTTAACTAAATATTTTTAAATAATTTAAAATAAAGGGTTATTTTTAAAACGCGCAATTACTGAAACACGTCAGTTAGAGTTTGTGATTTACAACAACTTCAGTTGTAACTACCACTTTTAATATTTTTGGTTTAATTTTCCATTTTTGATAATTAATTTTTATGAACTTTCAAGGTTTTCCTACTTTGTGCCAATACAAAGTAGGAAAACCATTAATTTTAATAGATAATAAAAACATATGTGTCACAAAAAATGGACATTCTTCTACGTAGGACAAAGATTTACTGAAGGCTGCGACATTGGCAGTCCGCGTAAAGCGCGAATTTAATAAAATTGTGTAAACCTTGATATTCCAAAAATATAAATCTGAGAAAAGACTCATAGGACCAAACAAACTCTAAAGGGTGTGTTTCAGAAATTGCGAATTTTACAAATAACCATGTATAATTAATTATCCACCTAAACGGGGTCTGATTTGTTATTCCTTTTAAAAAATATGGCACTGTATTTACCAAATAAAAATTAATAAATAAATACAAAATAATAAGGAACACAATTTGAAAAAAATAACATTTTAAAGTAGGCACACACTACAAACTTGGTAAGTAGTAAGTAATTCGGATCAAGATAAATCAGTCTCAATTATTATTTTAAAGGAAGAACAGAATTCATAATAAAATACATTACACACATTATAAAATGAAACTTGGGTCGCGACAAAATATTTACATTTTAAAGTACATATAATACAATATCCAACGAGGACAATGAAAAAAGGTTACACGAAGGGTATTATTTTGAAAAAAAAAATTACTTCAAAAGTAGCGAATGAAAACCAAACGTTTCTGTTCGGTGATGCAATAGCTTCATCTTTAGTCATCGTTATTATAACGTACAACAGATCTGAAAACCACTGTATCTAATTGGCATCCAAACATTTGAGTATAAAAAATAAACACCAATATTTTTGGCAACAATTTCGAATACTGTGCCTCAGTACCTACGCCTTCACATTTTTTTACACCTATTAGGTGATAAATTTTAATATTACAATATTATAAATGCGGAAACGTCGAGAAAATAGACAAACTTTAAGTCTATAGTTATATCTTGAAAGGACCTAATCGCGATTATTTATTAGGTAAAATAAATTACTATATATGAGCATCGCGAGTAATTAAAAAATACTAATTTAAATCTAATGTAACATGTTGATACATTGTTATTCATTTAACCGTGCACCATGCACATAAATAATTCATTTCTACCACACGCGTAAGTAATCACCAGCTACTGAAAAAACTTCTTTCACAACTCAACCTAAAACAAATAGGAAAAGAACCAAACCTGCACGTTCAAGCTATTTTTTGTTTGACTTTTAACCAACAATATATTTGGATTATCGTTATGACATGATTTTTATAGTTTTTACCTGAAGCGCGTTAAATACTTAACACTACTTACCTGTATAACGATCCAAACACATACAATGTAAAATATTATACGCTCACCGAGAAGTTTCATAATGACTCTAGACAGTGGATGACCTTAACACTGTCACCGCTATCATTCATACAGACAGAGCATAGCGTTATCGGCTTTTCGTATCATCCATCAAACTCTATCTGATAATGTGCATACAAATAACCACCATTAAAACAACAATCACTTAAACAAAATTTTTCGTAAATAATTGTCATGATAAAAACACATTCGGCTCCGAAAGACACACACAACAGTGACACCTGTCACTTTGGGATTTCATTAGCAGCGCTTTTTATTCGTAGACCGTCGCTTTAAAGTAAACTATATTTAGCGTCAGCAATACTTTGAGGAAATGATCTTTTCATTATCACAAACAGTAATATTAATTATTTGACTGTAATGGTATAACATATTTGTCAATATTCGTGTTTTCCGCCTTTGGTTTGAAACTGTGACTCCACATTTAAAGTGGTAGGAAATACCGTGATGTTGAAAAATGTTTTCTTTTACCAATAGTAAATGTTTAGAGTCTGTCGTCCGATAGGCGTTTGTTTCTTTTGCCATTTTTATGGTTCCGTGGATCACTTTGTTGCCGACTATGAAATTTGGCAATTGATATTATCTTATACTAAAAGTACAGAGAAAAATCTGAAAATTATACATTTGTATAAATAACTACGAGACTCGATTCCTCAACTATTTATAATATGTAAGTAACTACAAATTTATACGGAACCCTCGGTGGCCGAGTCCAACTCGCACTTGTCCGGTTTTTTAATCAAAACTTTAAAAAAGGTAAACGAATTCAAAGTCACTCTGTATTTATAATGAAACACTATCTGAAATAGGTCTTATGGATAAAACCTATTTCAGATAGGTCAAATGGGAAACGTCTTTTTAAGAACTGTTACAATAAACCGGTTTACTCATGTCTCATAACTTAATATATTTGGCGTTCTCTTTGTCAAAGACTATTTTCACTTGGGTATCTAAGGTAATGTACTGACTCTTCCCTCGAACTCTCTAGTTAGGTACCTATTTATTAAATAAGTAAAAAAATATCTAATAAAAAGGTGATTAGGAAAATTGCAAATGAAAATAAAACATTTAATAAATGGTTTTTTTTCTTAGTTATCGTCTTTCTTCCTGCAACAAAAACGTTACATTTCAACTTTCCTATGAAGGCGATAAGAGCCTAATTCGCGTGTCACGATCAGGCACAGAGTTGCTCGTGCTAGAAGGTTTTGAAAGGTGGAAGATTTTTACAGAATTATCTAACTCGCAGAAAGTTACCAATATCGGGACAAATATGGATGAGCTTGAATTGAAGGCGTGAAATGGGCCGTTATGGAAATCTGTTTTCAGAGGCTGAGAGAAAGAGGGGCTTTATCTGCTTTACAGAACTAACAACTTCATCAAAGTAATTTTCAAAGCATTTTGTACAAAGTTATCCTTTTACAAGTTGATCGCCTATTAGTCGTTAACTTGTAAAGCCTTGATAGTTTCCCTTTTAAGTTTATTATATGTGCTACAAGCCTGAATTTTTTCACGTTTCTACAATCAACCGGTTAGCCAGGAGATGGGAGGGGGGGGACGCCTACTCGGACAAAAATTTGCGCTTTAAAGCTTAATATTTCGCAAACGGAACCCTAAATAAAAAATGATCTTACTACACCCACAGTATTTTTAAACGACCAATCCAACGATACCCCACACTATGGCGTAGGCGAGTAAATAAATTGCATCCCTAGTTTAGGTATAGGGGGAAAATTTGTTTTTGAGATTTTTTCTACCGTTTTGTCACGCCGACAAAATAACATGTATTTTGTTAAATAACAAATTAATTTGTATGTCTATGCTAAATTTCAGTTTTCTCATACTAATCGTCTCTGGACTAGGCCGCAGACGGACAGACAGACGGACGGACATGGCGAAACTTTAAGGGTTCCTTGTCGACTACGGAACCTTAAAAATGGAACCGGGTGCACCTAACTCTGATCCTCTGTGCCACGTGATTCGCGAGGCGCGGCTAACAGCTATCAACCGCGACGAGACGCTATCGCTGTAATAACAACCCGTTTACATACGATTCTGCGATAACTCGTGAATTTACTATCCATCTGTGTAACTGTTTAGTTTATTTTGGTGGATATTTGACGTCATTCTTATACATATACAAAAATGATTAATATTTTTTCGATTCTTTAATCCGTTTGCGAAACACATATACTCACGCCTGTATCTCGGAAGGGTGGCAGCTACCAGGGTCTGCCTTTTTTTTGTTAGATTGAGGTGCTGAGTTTTTTGGTAGTTGGGGGTAACCAACTCAGCTTCTTCAGTTCATTAAAAAAATAATATCAGCACGAATATAATAAAAATCCAAAAAAGCTATTGTTCAAATGTCTTATGGTCGGCGCCGGCCAACACAATCGTTCTTTTATTTGATCCTACGTTTCGAACGAGTCTCTTAAACGTTTAAGAACTCGAACGCTACGATACTTCATACCCATTAGAAGTGAGATTTACACTCTCGAAACAAAGGTGGGAAATTACTAATATTGACAATTTTTTTTAACATAATGAAAAGAATTACCCCATAAAATACTGCTAACGATTTCAAAATCAAGCTATACAAAATTGTAGACGTAATCTGAAATTCACACCTATTCAGCCAGAAGATAGAAGTTTATTCACAACTTATTCGTCGACACAACGTCTTCAAGACACAATATCGATCATAGAACGGCAAAGCCAGATGAAGGGAGCTAAAAATAAACTTGACGTATCTAGGTACAATTGAATTATAATTTTGTACACCCACGCCACCCGAATACATACGCCGTTATATTTTTGTAAAACATTCTACGAAATAAAACGTGATTGCACTTAAGTGGGAGTGTCAGTTGCTTATCCAACGAAAAACTTCAAAAACCTTACGCGTGTTGCAGCGTTTTAGATTTTTTTTTATTTAAGACAGTCTTGCACTTGGCCTTTGTCACGCCTGATGGTAAGCGAAGACGAGCTAAGGCGCGGGCCACGCAGACGTGGGGCGAAGTCGCAATGCGTGGTATACAGCTCGCGTTCTTGCCCCATCTTATCTATGTGGGTTAATCCCCATCGCTTTAGTAGGTAGGTACGTTTTATATGAAACTAAAGTAAAAGGACGCCACATCTCCGCCCCATGCCACCGCTCCGTCCTCATCCCACGTTACTCTGGGTGGCCCGCGCCTAAAGCTTCGGTCACCCGCAGTGACGAGTATTCGCCTTTTCGTTGCGAGTAAATTCACTCGCCGCGGTTGAAGTCGCTTCAGCGACTAGTCGCTGTGTGTGACCGAATCGTAAGGTTACGTGCTTGTCTGTGAGATGAGGCGTCACCAGACATCACGCCGGAACACGACGAATCGCTTGTCAGGGTACCGTGTCTTTGTCTGGTGAGTGGGTTAAAATTCATGGTCTTCCTTTTATTCCTGACACTATGTTATTTAGCAAAAAATAATCCTTATGATGAAGCTTTTCGATCGGTATGATAAAGCTACAGGGTAATTTTTTTCTCGTGTAGCAGGTTCGATTCCCGGTTGAACCATGTAATTATTTAAAAATCTATGAATGCAGTTTAAATAGTTTTTTTTAATTAAAATAATGTCTTCTTTCAGTAAAATGTTCCATCTACAATATTCAAGGTACTTCCCCTCCATGTGGCATAGCCGTGGGACGCCCTGTAAATCTAATTAGAAAACACGTCAACTGAGACACCTATGATCATTCAAAATTAGCTTTTGATTGCAAACAGTATTAAACTTCAACCTTGGCTCGTTCAACCAATAGGTACGTCTCGCTTTAATTTTAGACCGTGAAAGGGTATTTCACTCTCTAAAATTAAAGCGAGACGAACGATTATACATAATTACAAATTATCATTTGTATGCACATCATGCCAAATCACTCCTACCTATTTATAATTCCTATGAGTAATCAACAAAAAATAAAAACATAATACAATCAAGTGTGATTAACAAGAGATAAAAAGATTACATTATCATTTGTTGTGAAATAATTATTTCTGCGAACATTTTGGGGTTGCTTTTTAATCTTTTTTTAGTGTATAGGTATGACATAACTATGCCTAGGTTAGTCGAGGCAGATAAGAAAATTGCAAACATAACGCTTTCAACACCAACCTAGTCCACAAATCCGTGACGGCAGCCAATACGCTATTGGAGCCTTTTTCTTAATAGGTCTTCAAATGTTAACAATTGTAACTGTAGACCGTTAAAAAATACTGAATTTTTTGACGCTTAAGAAGCTATAAAAGTTTAATTTTAAACTCCACTTTTCACGAACACATAATACAGCGCTGTCAACCACGCTGTTCTAAGAATATCTGCGCAGTAACGTCACGTAGTTTGCAAACGTTTGTTTACAAGGCTGAAGCGCACAGGGTGATCTGTGCTGAAGCGTAACCATGGCGATTCGAATTTTGCAATCTTAGTGACGTCACGACCACGGTGAATAGCGTTTTCCGCGTTCCAAATCAAAGATTAACAATGAACAACGTGTTTTAATTGAATTTCTACAGCGATCTTCCAGTATTATGTATTCATATGGATACATTTAGGTCTGTGAGACCAATACTAAAAAAGAAACACAAAAAAAATCCAATCAATATTTATGTGAGTCAACTAGCGTATTCTACAAATGTACACACACACCTGCCTGCGTTCTGTCAACCGCCAATAACTTTCGATGTACTTAACCCATACTATAGTTTCTTCTTAGCCAAACCTCAGTATCAACCACGAGACCACTTCCGTACCGCACAGCCATATTGCATAAACCCTTTAAGCGTCAATAACTCGCCCCGCCCCGTGACGTCACACGCACGTCTCGACGGGGAAACCCTGCTCAGCGGGCCGCTCGCGGCCCTGCAAGGTTATCCATTAGCTAACACCTGCAACAAAAACTATAGTTATGACACTGACAATTAAAGGGGACTGGACAACTATTTGCCTCTCGCTCATACGATATTGCCGTTTATATTGTGGGAGCAAGAGGCAAATAGGTATCCAGTCCCTTTTTTAAATTAATCGTGTATAATAACATGCACACACCATAATGGTTTGCCCTGGTCTCAAAATAGGATGCCGATAGTCCGTTTTGGAAGCATCATACAAAGGTCCATGTAAACGGTAGAATTGTTTCGATTGATCTCACTAACACAATCTAAGGCCGACTTGCACCACTTCTTAAATTTCGCTTAAGTCGCCACATTTCCTCCGAGATACCTGAATCAACTTCCGTATTATAACTCAAAAGATACCTGAATCAGCTTCCGTATTAAAACTCAAATGATACCTGAATTATTCTCCGTATTAAAGCTCAAAATATACCTGAGTTATCCCCTATATTCGTGCTCAAAATATACCTTAATTATTCTCTTTATTAAAGCTCAAAATATACCTGAATTATCCTCCGCATGATGCTCAAAAGATACCTGAATTATTCTCCGTATTAAAACTCAAATGATACCTGAATTATTCTCCGTATTAAAGCTCAAAATATACCTGAATTATCCCCTGTATTCAGGCTCAAAATATACCTTAATTATTCTCCTTGTGAAAGCTCAAAATATACCTGAATTATCCTCCGAGACGCTGTCGAGCTCGGTGGAAGCCCGCGGCGTGGGCTAGCTGGCTGAAGAGTCCGAGGAGCTGGTCATGGCTTCTCGCCCCAGCTCCGCAGCCATGATCGCGATCGTCAGCTCCTTACGCGCTTTCTGCACCACCCACACCATGAGCGTGATGCCGATGAGGATCTGGAAGGGGCGAGGAGAGGGGTTACGGAGAGGTCTCAACTCAATGACCATTTCCGAACTAAAACTTTCGCAACCACTACCTATAATTAAAAAGAATGAAGAAATAAAACATATTTATTTGACATAGGTAATTAAGATGAATGTTTGTTGTATTTAATATTTTGTAACTAAGCTGGGTTGTCGGTCGTCATTGTTTAACTTTAAATTATTCACAACAATGAAACAGTGTTTTCTTCGTTATTCTTCACAAATGAACGAACATCATAAATTGTAATTATTTTTTTCTGGTTGTGCCATAAAGTGTTCTATCTAATACCTTTAAACGAACAATTCTTGTATAAGAATTGTACTAGAATTGCTTGAACTAATCGAAATTTAGTATGCAGGGGGGTTTTGGGTGCGATGAATCGATCTAGCTAGGTTTCATTTTTAGAAAACGTCGTTTTCAGGCAATGAAAAACTGCTACAATATCATTAGAATACGAAGGTAAATTTCGCTGCCACCTAGAAGGTTTGATACGAGTAGCTCAGATAGGAAATAGGGCGGTCCCGAAACCAGAAGGCTCCGGTTCGAGTCCTGACCAGATGTCTCCAGTCCGATTGTCTTTTTCCCTTTTTTTCATCGGATGTAAACATAATATCCAAAAATCACGATTAACCAAAAAAAAAATACCGAGCAAAGCTTGGTCATCCGGGCACTTTATATATAATTCAGGGATTGGCGCTGTGGACCAAAAACTAGTGGACAAAAAAGCAAGAGCCAGTTTTTACTTCTGGAAACCCTACCGCCCGATTTTGTGACGACCTGTATTTTAGGTGGCTACTTTACACACCCCATTCTCACATCGCTTAGTCGTCCTAATCCACATAAATTCCAAGGCAAAACTAGTCTTCGTTCGCTCGTCACGTATTTCAAATTGAAAATTTCAACAAGCGAAAGTGCATTAAGCTTTCATCTTTACTGTTAACCTAATAAGACCGGCACGAAATGCCACGTATTTGCGGCACACGGCACAGAAGCCGAGACGTTTGCCGTTCCTATTTGGCACTGGGTAATTCAATTAGACGAAGGTCAGCGCATCAATAGACTAGACATATTTAAGTCTAGATGTCTTTAGACGAACTACCAACCTATAATAATACCTACCTAATATCTCTGTAATTTCTTTCTTTAATTATGTATAATAAAGTGATCTCTATCAATCTATATATATCTAATAATATCTGCAAATTTTTGGCCCACCCCCCCCCCCCCCCCCCCCTGTCTACGTCATACATACATAACTTCCTATGCTGCTTCATCATAACAATACATACGTACGAGCGAACCACAATGACCCTCCCTAGTATTCGCAGTAGGACAAGAGCGTGTGAGCGTCAAATGCCGCTTGTTGAACACTGAATAAAACCGAAAGAGAATAGCACCACCGGAATACGAAGTGACGCATCGAGCGTCACCAACTTCGTCTCAGCGTATCGCTTATCCGGAATAACAACGACGTAGTAATAAAATTTTAGAAAATTTTACAGGACAAAATTTCGACGGTGGTTTTACAGAAACTAGAATTAATTAGCATATAATATAATGCATAACGCGTCATCATCATCATCGGCCATTTGACGCCCACTGCAGGACATAGGCCTCCCTCGTGCCTTGAGATTACCATAAGGGGTTTTGCCATAATCGCCACGCTCGGCAGGCGGGTTGGCGATCGCCGCAGGCGATCGCAGTATGCGGTTGGAATCTCAGGAAGACGCTGGTGCCCGTCTTTTGGTAATTGATTTCCTTTAGTCGCCTTCTCCGACATTCACGGAAGGAAATGGATTAACGCTATTCTTAATCCGGCACCACACGGAATAACGCGTCATTTGACTGAAATTCATATAAATTCAATTGTGTCGATGTTTCCTCGTGTTTAACTTCCCATTAGGAGTATTATTTATAACTCTTCTATTTATCCACCTAACCATAATACTATTTGGTAGCAAATTTTTCAAAAGTGTAATTCCGCCGTTGTTTTCGGATGAGTGGTATCGATGTCGGTGAATAATATTGAAATGTCCCGGTGAATTTGTTGCTTACTAATAGCATCATTTTGTAATTCTTCAGACATTTGTTCAATAAAATTATTTTCACACCTCCTGCTCGACAATGCCTTATTACGTACCGTCAAATATCATCGTAAAGCATGGCCTTGTCTCTCGAGGGCAATAATAATGAAGAATTTCCCTAGGGAATAAAGTGATTTGAATTTAGAATGTCAAAATTCGCATGAAAACTATGGAGAAGCCCCGCATTGCAATTCGAAATTCGAATTGTTGTTCGAAACTCACCTCTTTTTTTTCTTTTTTTTCTGAAATACTGTGTCCTGTGACCGCGCGAAACACCAACAAAAAAAAGAAAAAAAGGCGCGAATTGCAAATACGAATTTAAAAGTTATATTCAATTTAAGTTGCTAAGCCGTAAAAGAGTGTGGACTTTATATTTAATTTCAGGTTTTAATACATATTTTCAACTTATGCAGCCCTGTCTTTTTATTGTCTCCCAGATGGTGTGAAAAGTAGAGTATTCACCTCTGGAATAAAACATGTCTTAGTCTCGGGCGGTATGAACCCCTCGCTTCACTCAGGACTCTACATAACTCCCTCGCTGCGCTCGCGAGTTAACTCGGAGTCCTTCGCTCCGCTCAGGGTTCAATATGCCGCCCATGACATAATACATGGTTTTATTCCCTTAGTGCATAATCTACTATTATTTATGACATACAATGTTCAACTATCTGCAAAGTTGGTTTCTCGTACACTAACAATCTGTTAATAAATTGTTATCAGCTGTCAGTTGGCCAAAAAATATACCAGCCAAGGCCAAAAACAGGCCAAAAAAAAGGCAAGTGCGTGTCGGGCCACGTACAGTGTAGGGTTCTGTAGAAAGAGGGTGTTTTATCTGCTAACAACTTCATCAACGTAATTTTCCATTGATTTTGTACGAAGTTGTCGTTTTATAATTTGGTCGCCTATAACTCATTGACTTGTAAAGCCTACCTTAGCCATGATAGTTTTCCTTTTAAAGTTCATTATATGTGCTACAACTAGAGATGGGTAATGGCCCAGGTTATAATCCACTGGTGAGTTATAATCCAGTTTTGACCCAGTTATGCACCCGTTATAACCCATTATGGCGGTTCATAATGATTTCGTTCAATAGTAATACGGAATACGTCGAATAATGTGCACGGCGTTGTAGTTGTAAGCTGCATGTATCGTTATGAAATTATGCACGCATAAATATACAGGAAATTCTCCATACAATACAATATTAGGGTGGGATTTCACTTCGAAGTTTAGTTTTTATCTCTTGCGCTCGCATTGTACTAAGGGCCAGTGTCCTAAATGGAGTTTAAGTCGAGATTTTGACAGTTCGTGCATTATCTGTCAAATGCTTGACTTAAACTCTAGTTTGCGAGATCTGCAAGTGGCCCTAAGTACCTAAGTACATTTAAACCTAAGCATTGCAGGCAATGCATCTCATAAAGTATGTCAAGCAAGCCACACTTTTATGATCCTTTGCGCCGGAAATCCCCGGGCGTGAGCGAGTGGGACAACGACATCGTCAATCTCGCTCGCACTTGCGCCGTGCACAATGCGTACGGCACAGCACTCACTCCAGTACTAGAATGCGCACGAGCGTTTTTTGGTAAAATTTGTGTTTTTTTTTTATCGAACCGGCATTGTTTATTGTTACTGTGATCACTGTTTACCTGAATGACCTTGGCCTGAATGCTGACTGAACTTCCAACGCGATATTTTATGAACTTTTTCATTGTGTAAAGGATTCAGTCACTCACTGCAGTTCCTGATGAAGTGATGATGCCCGCCTGTGTTGAATGCACTTGGCGTTTTACTTAAATATTTCTGGATTATTTAGAAAGTATAGATGCAGAATCATTATTAGGACTACATTATCTGAAAATATTTCACGGGGACTGCAGCGTGTCACTTAGTCCAAATCTTACAACATGTTACTTATGTTAAATCTTCCATTTTTAGGGTTCCGCAGTCCGACAAGGAACCCTTATAGTTTCGCCATGTCCGCCTGTCTGTCTGTCTGTCTGTCCGTCCGTCCGCGGCCTAGCGCAAAGACCGGTGGTACTTGTCTGTCTGTCTGTCTGTCCGTCCGTCCGCGGCCTAGCGCAAAGACCGGTGGTACTAGAAAGCTGTAATTTGGTATGTGTATACATATTTATCACGCCGACAAAAGTTAAATAATAAAATGTCAGAAAGTTTTTTTTAATGTACCTCCCCTAACATGAAAAGGGGGGGGGGGCTGATTTTTTTTCTTCTCTACCCCACCGTGTGGGGAATCGTTGGATAGCTATTTTAAAAACATTGGGAGTTTACTAAGATCATTTTACAATTGAGGCATCCATTTTCGAAATATTTAGCTTGTACCTGTGTCCTCCCCCCTCTACAATCTAAACCTTTGCATTTAACAATCTAAAAAAAATCACGATAGTAGCAAATATAATAAATTTAAACGAAAAATTATCATAGCTGACTAGGCTTTACAGGTTAATGGTCAATTACATTAATGGGATTAGTGAAAAAGCCTCCTATTTTGTTTGATAGCTGAATTTTGTGATTATGTTAGGTAATAGGTTGTAATAACTAGATGTCTGTTGAACCCTAAGCTACGCGTGGCCCGACACGCTTTTATTTGTACTTTTATTCATAGAAAACATAGTATTTTGAAAGTGTATGCAGTTCATTAAAACTTAAAAATACTTCAGTGGTGCAAAAATAAATCACTATGGCACTATAATGTCAAGCAAAACTCCCGATTACCCAAAGCATATTTGTTTAGTTGTAATTTGTTCTTGTTAAATCGAATCGCTCCTGTCTTTCATTTTGACCCACCAAAAAAGTAGTTAATGGGATAAAACTGGTCGATAACGTTATAACCCGGATTAAAACTGGATTATAACTACTGGGTTATAATCCACTACTACCCATCTCTAGCTACAACCCTGATTTTTTTTCACGTTTCTACAATCAACCGTTTAGCCAGGAGAGAAAAGGGGGGACGCCTTACTCGGACAAAAATTTGCGCTTTAAAGCTTAATATTTCGCAAACGGAACCATAAATCAGTAAATTATCTTCCTACACCCACAAAATTTAAACGACCAATCTAACGATACCCCACACTAAGGTGTAGGCGAGAAAAAAAAATGCATCCCTAATTTACGTGTAATACACTAAAAATGTTGTTTTCTAATTATTCTACCGTTTTGTCGGCGTGATTAATTTGTATTTCTATGCCAAATTTCAGCTTTCTCGTACTAATCGTCTCTGAGCTAGGCCGCGGGCAGACAGACGGACAGAGGGACGACATGGCGAAACTTTAGGGGTTCCTTGACTACGGAACCCTAACAACTGACAACTGTCAACAGTATATTAACAGATTGTGTACAAGAAACCGGGGATTAGTTTTGTGTTTAATCGCTTGCGTTTAGCATCCTTGATTTGACTGCTTTTGCGATATCGTTTTAATCACAGATATAACGCAGGATACTCAACTATCTGTTTATTTTTTAGGGTTCCGTACCCGAAGAGTGCCAAACGGGACCCTATTACTAAGACTTCACTGCCCGTGTGTCCGTCTGTCTGTCTGTCTGTCTGTCACATGGCTGTATCTAATGAACCGTGTTAGCCAGGCAGTTGAAATTTGATTATGTATGTCACAGATGGCATATGTTGTAGCCGCTATAACAACAAATACTAAAAACATAATAAAATAAATATTTAAGGGGGGCTCCCATACAACAAACGTAATTTTTTGCCGTTGTTTTTTGCTCGATATTAATAACGGCAACAGGTAGACACTTGAAATATTTAAAGAATATTTATTATCTATATTCGCTTCAAAAATAAATAATTAAATAAAAATAAAATAAATATTTAGGGCGGGCTCCTATACAACAAACGTGATTTTTTGTCGTTTTTTCTTGATCTTTGTGTCTAATGTTGTATAGATAATACGAAACTCTTCGTGCGCGAGTCCGACTGGCACTTGGCCGGGTTCTCAGTATGGCACAGATTACTAAAGGTAGACTTCCGTGCATCGCGGCCGATCGCAGCCGCGCGCGATAGATCGCGTGCGACTGACGCGCGCGGCTGATGCGACAATAGTCTGCCGCACGCGTCCGCAAACCCGGCAAACGCCATGCATTTTCATACACTGACTATTGCCGCACGCGATCGATCGCGCGCGGCTGCGTTCGGCCGCGATGCACGGAAGTCTACCTAAGCCGTACTAAATTATGGCTTCGCACTAATCTTATGGACTCAAAAACTATAACTTTATTTATACTACAAACTACAAACAGCGTAGCCTAATAAACAGTTATCACGTATTTTTAGGATCCAATCTCTGAGACTTTAGCACTTTCTATTGCATCAATGGTGCTCTCCAATGTAAACTTGCTTCAAGTAGATAAAAAAAAATCTTGAACGTGTTCAATTATATTCCTTCTTCAAGACATCAATAACAAATAATTAATTCTTGTAGTGGCTTTAAATAGAATAACGCTTGCCTTATTATTATTTAGCTTTAAATAGATTGTTACTCATGGAGCATGAATTCAATGCCAGACGAGCTGTTTGAGCTTGAACAATAAGCTTGGTTCAGGTCACTTATATTTTCAGTACTTAGCATTTTTGCAAATAAAACTATACATAAATGAGGTATTTTCATCCGCAAAAAATGTTAATCGAATTAGTCCCAGAAGTTACACCCTGCACTCCTTATCGTATAAACGAGTTTAGATTTAGCAATTGTTTCCTTTCCACTTAATTTCTACAAACTGAAAACGGTTTGGTAAAAGTTTCATCCTTATTACTATCTAGCATGTTCCGTGTGGCGCCGGATTAAAAATAGCGTCACTCCATTTCCTTCCGTGGATGTCGTAGAAGGCGACTAAGGAAATCAATTACCAGGAGACGGGCAGCAGCGTCTTCCTGAGACTCCAACCGCATACTGCGATCGCTAACCCGCCTGCCAAGCGTCGCGATTACGGCAAAACCCCTCATGGTTATGAAAACCACGAAGGAGACCTATGTCCTGCAGTGGGCGTCAAATGGCTGATGATGATGATGAAAGGATTATATAGTTTCATTCATTCATTTCAGTACAGACACAATTGATTATTCGCGTGGCTCTCTCGTGTACGAAGATAGCGACGCGCCTCTCTTGACTATCCACATTACATCGGACAGGCGATATGCTGATGGCGGCACGATTTCTATACTGGCTTAAATCTGGGTGGTTTGAAAGCGGCGGTTATGTAATTAAATAGTAATAAAAAATGGCATTTATTTACAACGTTACTTTGAAGTATAGTTTCGTCTATAGTAAATAAATAGTTGTTAAAATCTTGTTTCGAGTTGCGAATTGTTGTTTAAAAAATGCGCGAAAAATTATTAACGTCTAACAGAACAATGACCCGCGGACCCGCGGCACGTACGCACCGCTCTGGATGGCTACTAATGGTTCTAATAGATTCGAATTAGAGTCGAGAAATTTTTGAAGTGCGTTTTTTTTAAAAAACCAAAACACGCGTATTCGATAGCTATTCCTAGGCACGTTATTTTGCTATGTGTTTCAAACCATCCAAAATTAATGCAGTATAAAAAATCCATAAGTCTTTATGGTTAGACTCTACTCGGTAAAGCTCGGCGACTACAGAACAGACGGCCCGTCGCCGTCACGAGCCCAGTATTTCTTGCACTCGTGTTGTAGTTTCCAACTTAGTTGGTATTTAAGGATTATTTTAGACTGAAACGTAGTATATCGCCGGCCTGTTGTAACGTGGAGAAACCTTAACGCTGCGCGGACGCTTCTCCCCTTGCCAGACTTCGATAGCCTGCGCGCAATTTCTGGCAGAAACAATGCGCAACAGGATTGCGCATACGCAAGTCGTTTACGGAAGAGCCAACGCACGGTGCGTCGAGTAAATATCTGAGTCCGCATGCAATGACAATGAAAATATATTTGAAAAGCCAGTAGATATAAAGCGAATGTATGATGCTCAGGCAGGTACCTATCAAACAATCACATTTTATTATCAAGGTAGTATATTTTGTTTGATAACATTATGCGATACGGTTGAATGATGGTGTTTAATTAAAATCTGATTGACCCATTCAGCAAGTTCTTTGTCATAGGGCTTGAGAGGTTCTGACATGTTACTTACAATAATTTACAATGAATCAATGGTGGTAGGCCCACGAGTACTCGCTTGGCATCAGCCGAGGGTCACGATGTGCTTTATCTTTGGCTGGACTTTCTATTTGAAAAGATTCGGAAAGGTAACATGAGATGGGAGATTCACTGATGCTAGTAACGCTCTATGTGGCTCTATTCCACAAAATCTCCTTATGAACTACAGAAGATAATATGTATTGGCGCTAGATAGGTAAAAGAACTGAATTTGTATGCATAACTATAAAAATACCAATTAAGCAAACATTCGTTATAGGCCACGGAGATATGCGGTTACTTTATTCTTCTTTTACACATTCAACAATGAGATTGTTAATAACATAGCAATTGCCCGAAACACCTTCGCCTTTGTGAATACAAGTGTTCAAAAAATATTTCTATGTGAAGTAATTTACATAATTTAGTTGCATGCACCGCTTTTTGTAGGTGTTAGAGGCTGTATGGCGTAGGTACAATAAAGTTAATTAGCTGTCGTGCAGGCATTGTTCATTTGTGTGTGGCCATAAAAGTAATAAATAGTACATTGTTCACCGAGAGGAGAAAGTAACCGATTACCGTCTAGGTTGTCGTTTGAAGCCCGAGCCGTAGGCGAGGGCTTTAAAACACCCGAGATCGGGAATCGCAGTTTCTCTCGAGTGATACATAGTGCTTTATACTACACCTGCTTAATAGTTTTATTTTACTTTCTACGAAAACTGAATCCTCAAACAACACACAAATTGGAAATGGTGCCAATGGCGTCTGGAATTTTCACATGTTCTTTTTTCAAATTGTTTATCCTGCCCTCAGAACAAATTGTTCTGAGATCCTGCCGCTGCAGGGTCGCACTGCCAGCCCGACACCATCCAACACACAGCTAGTGGCCAGTGTCATTTTGCGAACTTGGAGATAAAAACTCACTGTAAAAACTTTTTGGCTTTTGATATTTAGGTTACCGGCGCATAGTCTTACCCAAAATTAAAAAAGAAAAACCACGTAAGAAATGGATTTTCATCCACTTTTCTCTCCCGCTCAGATGCGTTTTCTCCCCGCATATTTGTTCGATATGCAATGACGTACTTTCTACCGTAAATTTGATAAAGTATCAAGGTACTTTCCAAGCAGGTGTAGTATAAAATATATGTATGTGCCTGTATGTAAATGTTTATGTTTATTTCAACGCTGATATTATATATAGCCTGATATAGCCTGGCATACGGAAAAAGCACTTTTATATCAATTTTTGAATTCTGTCGATTTACATGGTATATAGATAGACTATTTTTACATCTTACAGATAATGTCACATATAATCTAAAAGATACCAACATAGGTCAGTGACATAGTAGGTAACGACCTCAGAACATTGTGTTCTGAGGTAACGACTGATCACATAGAAAACAGTTTGTAATGCAGAAAAAGGCAGCGAAAAGCTCTGACTATATTATAGTATCACAGATACTGTTTAACCAATTGTAACACAAGTTTTGGGCATAGCTTGTTCTATAAACAGGTCAGTAAATCATAAGCCCGCCTTCAAAATAAACACTAAACAGAACACTAGGTGGCGCTGACAGTATTCTTTATCGCGATATGGCTGTGTCTATAATTCTATGAATATGCCTTTGCAAAGACGGGTTTGAATTGTTGGTTTATTTGAATTTTGAGTTTGATGATTTTCTTATGGATCCCGTCAGCATATCTTGACAAAATTTATATGAGACCCCTCTTTCTAACAAAAAAAAAAGATCAGTGAAATCGGACAACGTGGTAACGAATCGCTGAACAAACATAACAATTTAATAAACATAAACATAAACATTTACATACAAGCACATACATTGCTTCTGGCCCCACACTAGGATACCCTGTGTCGTGGGTACCTCTTTTATCCCCAGCCGGGATTCGAACCCGGGACCTCTCGCATGGTATACAGATGCACTACCGCTACGCCACGAGGTCGTAAATGATAATAAGTAGATGATTTGATAACCTCCTCTTTTGATTGGAGTCAGCTAAAAAGCGGGTAACCGCAGTAGTCAGCTTTTTTACGTTTACTTACTTTAGAGGCAACAAAGCAACAAAATGTATAGGTCGAGCTGTTGTTGACTGTACTGTACTCTACGTAACTGAGCAGAGTGCACGCGTGTAAAAATTATGATGTTGACAGTACCTGGGTGCCAGAAATGTTACATAGATACTTTAGCACATTTTAACCTCCATCATTATTGCTGGTTGTAAATCAGTGACATGTAAAAACAAATTTCCTCGACAAAGTTATTTCTAGCTTAGCATATTTGCTACTGAAGGTCACGCACGTCAGGCTCGGTACGAACCCCGTTCCTTTGCTCGAGACGACCTTTTACAACGCGAGCTAAAGCCAAGATCATGGTAGAGATAAGGCGAACTAAAATAGCCTGAAAAAGTTGAAGCCTTGGTGGTAGAGGGGGTTCGCATAATCACACCGAGGTATGTTCTCTGAATGTCAAATTCTGGTAATACTGTTGCATATTCAATTAAAATCTTTTTAAATTAAGAAATGAATACGTACCGTCAAAAATATTCAGTTTTTGACGTTACTATGTAAACATTTTAATTTTATGCGTTAAAACTGGCAAATCTTTACAGTATTGTTGCAAACTCACCTGTAAGGCGAGACAGTAGCGGGCACGCGTGTACTGGTGGTGGTTGAAGGGCTTTCGACTGTACTGTAGAAACTTAATAAGCTGCCTAAATCCCACCCGAGGAGACAGGCATTCTTTTAGAGATACAAAGAGGGCTTAATCACCAGGCGAACCTTGTGATTTCAAGCGTTGAGTGAGCATTTTACATACTTAGGTTTCCTCATGATGGTTTCTTTCACAGTTAACAAGACGCAAGGGCTACTATAAATTCACAATGAGAATACGAATATAATACAAAGTACATGCCAAAATCGAACTCATGACATCTCGGGTGCGAGGTAAGCGTTCTGTACATGCAGGGTATCAAACCATTGCCTTTTGATTGTAAGACAACCGTCTCGTTGTTCTACCCGCCTCTCTTACCTTGAACTCAGCAAAGTAACCGGTAAAGTCCCTTATCGTTTTATAGGACATTCAGACTACATAGCTCAGCTGATAGGCTGATAAGGCACAGGAAACAATGCCTTGTGTGTGGACTGATAAGACGGTAGGCTTGCCAGTGGGTCGAAATTCGTCTGGAATCGGGATTCTTCGGACGTTTTATATGATCTCCAGAAACCCGACAAGACATGCAAAACAGAATTTAGATTTCATCGTATAGTTCTATGCAAATTTATTGTCCCCGTTCTAGCTAGCAAGTAAAGTACGCAATTGAAAAGAGGTAAAACCTGAAAACCGTTCAGTATGGAAAATTAAACATAAATTAATTACAAGAAAACTAATGTACAGTCGAATGCTCCTCAAGCTTTACATTTCAATTATAAAGTCACCCGTAACTGATTAGAGTGCATCTGTGTAAAGGTTGATGAGCAGTCGACTGTACAGTCGACAACCTTTATATTCGTAGACTGTAACAGGCAACTTATAAAAATACAATAAAAATGCAAAGGACGAGTTGCTGTTTACTATACAATAAATTAACAAATAGTTAATTATATTGTCAACTTACGAAGCCCAAAATCCCTTTTTTTTAATTTTTCCACGATTTTTGAGTTCCCGAACTGGCAACACTCAGGCGTGTATGCGGAAGAATGCAATCGTATCGGCTAGTCACACAGCCCAGTCTTTGCAAATACCTACTATTTATATCAAGAGATAGCAATACTTTGCCAATGTTGGACTTGGTTGGGCTGTGTTAACTACTGACTCTTAATTTCAGCATTCAAGCTAGACATAGTTTGTCACTAACCAGGGGTTCCGGGGATAAAGTAAAATTTTACACCAAACCCAGTTTATTATTGAACTGGTACTTCGAAGGAAATAAGTGACACTGGGGCTTAACTCTGTCAACTGTTAAAACCCGGTTGTTAGGGTTCCGTAGTCAACAAGGAACCCATAGTTCGCCATGACCGTCCGTCTATCGCTCTGTCCGTCTGTCTGTCCGCGGCGTGGCACAGGGACGATAAGTACTAGATAGCTGAAACTTGGCATAGGATATACATATTTAGTATGCCGACAAAACGGTAGAATAAAATCTCGAAAAATATTTAGGGTACATAGGTTTATCTAGGGAAAATTATCTAAATAAGGGATGCGATTTTTTTCTCGCCCACACTTTAGTGTGGGGTATCGTTGGATTGGTTGTTTTAAAATATTATGGGTACAGCAAAACCAGTTTTTGATTTAGGGTTCCGTTTGCGAAATATTAAGCTTTAAAGCGCAATATTTTGTCAGAGTAGAGCCCCTCCACCCTCTCACGGATAAACAGTAAGAAAAATTCAGGTCACATATAATACCTTCCTCAGGGAAGACACCCGTGCCCCTCGGTGGGGACATAATGGGTTGATGATGATAATGCAATTAAAAGGAAAACTATTACGTCGAAGTAGGCTTTATAAGTTAACGAGTAATAGGCGACCAATTTATAAAAAGAAAATTTCGTCCAAAATCCATTGACAATTACTTTGATGAAGTTTTTAGTTCTGTATAGCAGATAAAAACCCCTCTTCCCACGGAACCCTACACTGCGCGTGGCGGGCCACGCGCCGTGTAGACCCGCACTTGGCCGGCCTTTGTTTTTCACTTTGAAAGGACCCCGCAGATTAAGATGATCATATTGAGAGCTGAGCCTGGCTACACACGAATCTGTATTCACATCTACAGTCGTCCGATCCTCAGCTGGAGGGCTGGGTGTCCAAAGTGTCCCTGTACACATTTCCTATGTGCGTGGCCGTTATGATCACTGACCAATATTAGCATCATATCTACACGGATGTCCATACAAATCTTTCGATCTATATCGTGGCTCATTGCGACACCCAGCTTAAGTTTATTGTGTGAGGAGTCTCACCTGCAGCGCAAACACGATGTAGCCGGTCACGTGGGACTCGTGCAGCACGTCGTGCATGGAGCGCAGGGTCGAGCCCAGGTACACGTTGATGAGCTGGGCCGGCAGCAGGCCCAGGAAGGTCGCCAGGTGGTAGCCGCAACCTCGCACGTCGCTTACCTGTTGGCAATGTTATGAATTCTATGTTAATATGATTTTTGTGTGTTGCATCGGTTAATTTATTCGATTTCTACTTAATATATTTAAATCTACCATTGTCCACTATTTTAAATCTGTTTTTTTTTTATAATGGCAACCTTATATCAAGCTGTCATTCCATACCTGTCCAGAGTGGGGAAAAAAGATGTGGCCACAGAGGACGGAGTTCATTTCCTATGCAGGAGCTAGTCGTGACAACTTGATAAGGCTAACTTATGCCCGTTCGAGCATACAATTTGTAAATATAACTTTATAAGACTAGTGTAACCTATGCCCGTTGTGTTTTAAATAGAGTATCGTAAATCAAAGGAAGATTATACACTTGGACTGTAAGTGGAGTGTTTTATTTCAGCAATTAAACTAATCAGTTCAGACAGATAAACTAAGCTTTGGCATTTGCATCTACGGAATTATATGATTAATTTAAACAGCGTCCAGTGGCACCTTCACTCACACTAGATGGGTGAAGGCACCATTCGGACACTGCAGTGCCTGGGACATTGTTTTTAGGGTTCCGTACCCAAAGGGTAGGGGACCCTATAACTAAGACTCTGCTGTCCATCCGTCTGTCACCAGGCTGTATCTCATGAACCGTGATAGTTAGATAGTTGAAATTTTCACAGATGATGTATTTCTGTTGCCGCTACTAGAAAAAATACTAAAAACAGAATAAAATAAATATTTAAGGGAGGCTCCCAAAAGTTTTTTGCAAAAAACGGCAATTTGTTACAAACGTGATGTTTTTTGCCGTTTTTTGCTCGATATTAATAACGACAACAGGTAGACGCTTCAAATATTCAAATGTTGTATAGATAATGGTACGGAACCCTTCGTGCGCGAGTCCGACTCGCACTTGGCCGTTCTATTTAGATGGAGTAGGCTTGCCCAGCACCTATACCATCCTGACAGCGTACTCTGCATATTTAGATAGATATTCAAGTCTACAGTCCCTAGAAGCTGCGAAAAAATCAAACTTCTAAGTTAACGTAAAAAAAGATGATTTATGCAGCAAAAAACGTATATCTCGACACTTCAAGTTTATAGGGTACTTTCCGTTGACCTAGAACTATGAAATTTGGCAAGTAATATGGTCTTATACTACAAGTACAGGGAAAAATCCGAAAACTATACATTTGTAAAAAAAAATAATAGTTATTTGTTATGCAAGGCTGCAAAGTTAATTTTTGGCACGAGTACCTTGTATTGAAACCTGAGCAAGCGAAGGATTCTAGGATTGAGCCACGAGCGAAGCGAGTGGTTCAAATATAGAATCCTGAGCGTAGCGAGGGTTTCAAAGGTACGAGACGCTAAATAACTTTGCTGCCGAGCGCAACACACAACTTTTCACCTCACTAAAGCGAGGCAAATGTTAGGTGCAAGAAAAACAGTTTTAATAAATATTAATTTTTTAAATCAAATTTTCTTGCCGGCCAGTGCGATTCTTTAAATGAGGCTGGCGCATGACATGAAATAAGTATTTGCATTTCAATCATCAATGGACTGGCTGCAGAGAATATAAACTATTACGAAACCAATGAGGTTCTATATATATGTAATTTATTGTACGAAACCTTTATTGAATAAAAATATTCGAATTTTAAAAACACTTTCCACGCTAGCGGATAAAGTGCGATTTTCCACGCAGATTTCGAATGATAAACAGAGCTTTTACGAGCTAGTGAGGTGAAATAGTTATTTGTTATGCAAGGCTGCAAAGTTAATTTTTGGCGCGAGTACCTTGTATTGAAACCTGAGCAAGCGAAGGATTCTAGGATTGAGCCACGAGCGAAGCGAGTGGTTCAAATATAGAATCCTGAGCGTAGCGAGGGTTTCAAAGGTACGAGACGCTAAATAACTTTGCTGCCGAGCGCAACACACAACTTTTCACCTCACTAAAGCGAGGAAAATGTTAGGTGCAAGAAAAACAGTTTTAATAAATATTAATTTTTTTAATCAAATTTTCTTGCCGGCCAGTGCGATTCTTTAAATGAGGCTGGCGCATGACATGAAATAAGTATTTGCATTTCAATCATCAATGGACTGGCTGCAGAGAATATAAACTATTACGAAACCAATGAGGTTCTATATATGTAATTTATTGTACGAAACCTTTATTGAATAAAAATATTCGAATTTTAAAAACACTTTCAACGCTAGCGGATAAAGTGCGATTTTCCACGCAGATTTCGAATGATAAACAGAGCTTTTACGAGCTAGTGAGGTGAAAAAAATATTGTCTTTGAAGCCCGGGAAAAGCTCGGAAAAACTGCGAGACTCGATTCCTGAACTATTTATAATATTTCTAAAAATAAAAAATCTTGTCCTCAGCACAGGTTAGTGCAACAAAAACAATATAATTATTTATAATATGTAAGTAGGTACCTATTGTACGGTAACCTCGGTGGGCGAATCCGACTCGCACTTGTCCGGTTTTTTTTTTTTTCGAAATCTGGCTGAAACTTTACATTATAAAGTTACAATAGAGAGTCATAGTCTCTCTCAGTCAGGGTCGGGTCGGACACGTTGGAGTGAGCTAATCAAAACATCCTCGCCTCAGTTGCTTCAAACCAGATTAGCTCAGCGTAACTTCCGTAACAACAGCAACGGATAGCGTAGGTTAACTCTGGTGCAAATCAGTTAAGTCTTGATACGATGTACACGACGCGGTAATTTCAGATGGGACAACATGGGGAATTACTAGTACCTAATCGAAAAAATTAATAAAAGACCATACGTAGGTAACTTTTTGAGCGATTACAAAAGTAATTCACAGATTTTGGAAAATATTCTGGGTTAAAAATAAAAAAAAAATTAAATTATTCCTTAATATGATTTTCATAAAAAACATTTAATTATAAAACTGGCCAAGTGCGAGTCGAACTCGCGCACGCACGAAGGGTTCCGTACCATTATCTTTACAACATTAAAGATCTTTGATCGAAAAAAAAACCGCAAAAAAACACGTTTGTTGTATGGGAGCCCCCCTTAAATATTTATTTGATTCTGTTTTTAATATTTGTTGTCATACCGGCAACAGAAATACATCATCTGTGAAAATTTCAACTGCCTAGCTATCACGGTTCATGAGATACAGCCTGGTGACAGACAGACAGACGAACACTGAAGTTTTAGTAATTGGGTCAATTGGGTCCCGTTTGGCACCCTTCCGGTACGGAACCCTAAAAAAGACAATCAAAAAAACGCCGTAAATGTAGTTTAATTGACGACGGCTCTTACACAACGTTCTGTTTTTAATCTGGCACAGGTAGAATGACACATACTCACATACATACATATAGCCACGCCTGTATTCGAGAGGGATAGGCAGAGACCTGGGCGCGTTTTATGTGCTGTGTAATGTACTGGAAAGTTGCGACTTCTGACATGTGAGCGGAGCGCGTTAAAACGCCCGACTCTCATCGTCTTGCTACGTCTTATGGTATTTCCACATTCAAATCCTGGTTTGAATGTGGAAATACCATAAGACGTAGCAAATTTGGGCATGGCGACCTTAACCTAACCTCGCCCAATGGCCCAAAGGTCAGTCGCTTAGGTTGCTCGGAGACCTGTTAAAAACCCAGAGTCATTGCCGAGCCCAGTATAGCCACTGACTTGTAACCAAGTCGAGAATGTTTCGTGGTCACTCAGGTAAGATAGGTAAGACAAGTCTTCAACCAGTGCGTCCTGCCAGATGACCTACGGAACGTGAAGAGGACACTGACGGTAGGTCTAGTCCACCGATTCACAGTAGCTTAGTGTGCCAAGTGCCAACGGGCTATGCTCGGAGAATCGTCGATGGATCGCATATTCGCATCAGAAATGAGACAATTCGCCAAATAACTAAGGTGACTCACCTGCTCCACCTAAAAAACGATGTCCCAGACACTGAGTGGTCCCTTCATCCATCTAGTGTAAGTGAAGGTGCCACTGGACGCTGCATAAATCATCTCATTACGTAGATGCAAAGGCCAAAGTTCTAAGGTGACTGAGATAGCCTATAAGATTAGCAAGTTGAAGTGGCAGTGGACTGGTCATATATGCCGAAGAACCGGTCGATGAAGTGCAAGGGCTCTGGAGTGGACACCACGAACTGGCAAACTCAGCGTAGAACGCCCGCCAGCACGATTAACGGATGATCTGAAGCAGATTCCTGGCAGCGGCTGGATGAGGATGGCAGAGGACAGAAAGAAGTGGCGTGTCCTGTTACCTGTCCAGCAGTGGACAGATGCGGATAGATTGATATGTAAGAAAGTAAAAGAAAAACTCCGGGCCGAAGCGGGATTCGAACTCGAGGAATTTCGCAGAGTCGGGGCGAGATCCGAACGACTCCAGTTCCCTCGCCCACTCCCGAACCAGACCAGAAAGCGGCAAACTGCTGTACCTGGGTCATTTTGTATAGTTGGTTGGTGTGCCTCGCAAAAATAACAAGATTTTGTCACAAATTGTAATTTTCAGCGGAAATTCAACCTTGTAATGTTATTGCCATAGGTTTTTTAAAACCTACAGCCTAGGTAGAATGTAGGCTGTAATATAAGGGACCATCCATGAAGTACGTAACTCGTTAAGGGGTAGAGGGGGTCAAAAAGTGTGACATTGTGTGACAAGGGGAGGGAGGGGTGTCCTAAGTTTCGTATCAATAATTTATTTTTTTGTGTTTTTTTTCAACTCTTCTTTTCGGTGTGTGTTTTTCTTGAAGTTCGATTTTATATTGTTAATAAAAAAGGTTGTGTGTGACCTATTTTAGCTGCTAAGATGCTACTCGTAAAGTGTATACCGGCGATCTCAGTACAAAAAATGCCTGTTTTCATATACTAAGAATCCAGGAATCCAGGAACGCCAGCAACTTACGAATGTTTTACGAAGTATTCTGAGAAGAGTCTCACCTTGTCCGACCACCTCAGCATATTTCAATAGTGCTGCAACCAAAAGGTCCACAGCCTAACAGGCAATTTTACCATTAACTTGCACGTGGGCACGATAAAAAGCCGTGTCATTTTCCTATAACCCATTTAGCAATTAACTGGATTCCACGCGACATTAGCAGCCAGTTGCATTAGCGATAGAAAAAAAAAACTTAATCGATATAGGTAGCTAGAAAGAAAAATATCGAAACCTCTTTGTTTAATTGCTTAATTATATCAGTCATACAATTCAGATTGTCAGGTCGATGACAGTTTCATCTTTAGAGGGCGTCCATCGATTATATGAGCTCAAGAGGGATGGATGCTCTGACCTGGCGACCGCGGACCGGACGACGCAGTGTGAGAAGGCCCCCCACCAGATGGTCTGACGACCGTTACGGTGGCGGGGAGTCGCTGGATGCGGGCGGCACAACACCGGGGAAGCTTGGAAAACCATGAGGGAGGCCGGCGGGCGTCAAATGGCTGATGATGATGAAGATGGATGGAGGACATGGAGGTGTCCGGAAAAATCACTTTTAGGTGGATCGAGATCAATTTTAGGTAAAAGCTTAGTTAATATCTTGTAAGTACAAATATTATTTATATAATGTATTCTATAAATTTGAATTTCTCTACGAGATCGAATCAGAAATGATGAGATTCGTAGACGAACGAAAGTCGTCGACATAGCCCAGCGGATTAGTAAGTTGAAGTGGCAGTGGGCGGGGCACATAGCACGCAGAACTGATGGCCGATGGGGCCGAAAAGTTCTCGAATGGAGACCACATATCGGCAAGCGCAGCGTAGGACGACCAGCCACAAGATGGACAGATGACCTCATCCAAGTGGCAGGAAGACGCTGGATGCAGGCCGCTTCCAACCGGTCTTTTTGGAAATCCATGGAGGAGGCCTATGTCCAGCAGTGGACTTCTTGTGGCTGAATGATGATTCTATAAATTAGTTAAGGTTTTACAGTATAATAACTACCGGAGTTGAGTAGCTCTAGTAGGTTGTCTTGTAGGTAGATCCAGGTAGGTGATAGATATTGGTGACCCTCACACTAGGTCAAGCCTGATTATTTCTAAGTGTCTCTAGTAACTTGTGAAAAAATTATGTATGTTTAGATGTTTTTCTTGTTTATAAATATCGCATGTAAATTTTTGGCAATAAACTTTTTTATTGTTATTCTTCTCCATTTATTTTTGCTGCTTTGGGAGTACGTTGTCGTTAAGTACAACGTGTGTTTTCGAACAAATTCATACATACATCTAAAACGCACGAAAAAAATACATTTGCCTTGGCAGTCTCGTAAAAACACACATAATGTGACATTATCAACTATATGTTTACAAACACCAGCGCAAGTTTTATACCCGCTCGGATGACGTCCGTTTTACATAAAATACACGACACATGTGAGAGTAAAATAGCATTTTATGTTCATTGAAAATGTTTTGTGACCAAAATATTAGCATCATCGGCCAAATTAAACCAGTCTGTCTGTGCCGACTTACATCTACTTCTTAGCCAAAGCAGTTAAGAAAACAGACAATCGGACCGTCCAATAAGTGAGTATGCTGAATAAAAGAAGGCCTCAAAAGAAGATTGAAGTGACGTTGTATTTATGCCACAAAGGACATCAAGAAGTAATATAAGTATGTTTGCAATGAGCGAGTCTTAAAACAGTATTTTGAAAAGATAGGCACCTCTTCTGTTCCACTAAAACCTAAGGAAGGCCGGTAAGGTTGATCTTCTGGGACCAGCGCGAATTTCGCTCCGATATGATTGCACCCAATTGCATCACTGTCTATTTCCATCCTGCTTCGAGCTGAAACTGAAATCTATTTTATATAACACGAGTCTGGCGATCAGCCTGCTAATAAGCCGGGTTTAGTTGTTTATTTTAACTCTATGCTACATTACAGTCTTCTCATGATTATGTATCAAGGATTTTCGCTCACAACTTTGTCTACAGTGCTTCATTCATTCTCTCTCAATTATGAGAGTATGAACCTATAAAAAATTATGCGCATACAGGATGCGGCGTAGAGAATGGATAACCCGAAAATATAACCTGAAATTTCTTCAGCATCGATCATTTCCAATGAGCAAAAGAGTAAAAGTTTCATGTGCTTTCTTTTATTCATACGATGAATTCGTATGAATAAAAGAACGTTAAGAGCCAAGATAGTATGAATAACTAAAATATTTGAAACTTTTACTTGTCGGGACTCAAATAATTTATCGATACTGAAGATACTGCTTTCAGGTTACCAATTCTTTACGCCACACCCTGTACACATGTTTTTCCCGCAGTGGATCTAGTGATCAGCAATATATTACGCGCACCAAATCCTGAACGATTCTAACTGTCTCCATAAAATTCGATGCTAATTGCTATCGCAAACATCAGGGTTCCGACAGGACTTGCTGCGCACAATTTGGCCTTTTATTATATAGCTGTCCACATTATTGAGTTAAGCATTTTTCTAAATTCCAAGAAGACAAAATGAATAAAGTTTACCTTACCAAAACTAGAACTTGTAGAAGATACCGTATTTGTAGACATCACAATCGATTCAAAATTACATGCGGTCCTCATATTGTAAAAAAATAAATTAAATAAAAACCGACTTCGAAACACTACAGCACTAAAAAGTTAGAAATAATTTTAATAATAATTAGAAGTATTTATACATGTAGGTATTGTAGAAGTATAATTTGGAGCCGGTGCCCAAAATATATGAGCTGGTCTTGAAACGGGGCACCGACCACAAATTATACTTCTACAATACCTACACGTATAAATACTTCTAATTATTTAAATTATTTCTAACTTTCTGTGCTGTAGTGTTTCGAAGACGGTTTTTACTTTTTATTTAAAAAAAAATATTTTTCAATTTTTAGTGGGGGAGCGGAAAAAAATAAATAAGTCCCTTATAACCATAATTTACCCTACTTAAGTCGTTACTTTAAAATTTGATGTTCTAAATTTTCATCTCCGAAAGTCTTCACCAGAACATCACCAAATTACCTTGGGACTACTTTTACGCTATTTTATGAAACATAGGGATATTACTAAAGAATGGGCCCCATTAGGGCTTATTTACTGCTGTCCATTGAAGAGTTCCGTTCTCCATCTCTGAAAGGCCCCATCGGATCTTCACCAAATTAAAATGGGACTAATGGGACGTTATACCTGTTCGAACAAAAAAAGAATTGTCGAAATCGGTTAAGATTTGACGGAGTTATGGAGGATATATACGTGTTTAATTGATAACCTCCTCCTTTTTTGAAGTCGGTTAAAAAACTAGCACACAGGCTTAGCTCTGCAGCATTAGAGAGCTCACTGATGACGTTGCAACTGCTAGGCTTGTTTAGTTTCGTTACTTCCATAGTATTATTTCCGATCTTCATCTTACAGAAGAGACCGATCCGATTTATTTACAAGCTAGGTAGTAGGGACTGTTTAAAGAAACTAAGATCTTAACAGTTGCAAGTCAATACACTTACGAAAATAGAATGTATGTTAGAAAAAATATCAGCAATTTCGAAAATATTGGTAGCCATCATAATATTGATACTAGGAATAAACATAAATTGTCATTTCCACGACTTTCCAGACTTGGAAAATTTAATACATTCTTTATGGGGCACTGTCTGTATACGGTTCTACAGTAAAATCCCTCAAGATATATTAGAGTTACCACCGACGCGGTTTAAAGAATGTGTTAAGCATACTCTGTGCAAAAAAGCCTATTATAACATTAAGGATTATTTGGAAGACAAAGCTGTCTGGTATTTAAATAATGTTAACGGGGCCGATTGTATCTAGTGTAGTGAAAATTCTGTTAATTAAGCAAACCTGTTTTGAAAAGAGTAAGTGTGGAGTTTCTTTGTTAGCTTCTTCTCCGCATAATCTATTAATTGTTAAACTAACAGCTTTGACGTTCAAAACTTTGTTTTAATAGTGAATCAAATTTTTTACTTTGACTTTGACATTTCGGAATATGTATGGATTTCACAGTTAGGAGTTGGTAAAGATAAGATAAGAATAAGTAACATTGGTAAAATAATTAAAATTGGACGAGTCCATACAGCGGAGAAGTAAGTTACTTAGTAACATAGGAGCGCCCCTGATCACGCGGTGAAGGAAAAAGCAAGGTTACTAATACAAACGTAGAGGAAAACCACAGAACTATCCCTGTGAGTTTTTTTACGATGCTTTATAATTTTAATGAATCAGAATCATAAATCGATCTCTACGGTAGTTTTAACGCGTTGACCAGTTATACATTATCCAGTGCATAGCTCTGAAGCTCAAAAGCCTAGAAGCCCATCCAAAACTTACCATAGTGGTACTTATATGGGAAATGAATTTGGGCGCTTACGCCTAGGCTTGAAGTAGGGCTGCCACCTCTCTGCGGGGTTGACACGGAGTCTACAGGTTTTTGCACGTCCGGGCTCCTGGTTATCATTATTATTTTTCTGGTTAAATTATGATACTTAAATGGGATAACTCATTATATTCTCTTGGTTGCACTAATCCGTGCTGAGGGCAATTTTGTACATAATACAGAGAAGTTTGTAAAGAGGTTCGAAATTTCGCCGATGCCTGCACTTGCGCATTAGCTCAGTTGGGAGAGCGCTGGCACGGTTAGCCAGAGGTCGCGGGTTCAAGTCCCGGCATGGGTCGAATTTTTAGCCTCTAAATAGGTTTTTAATATTGGATAACTCGTTCATTTTCAATTTCACACGAAAAATGGTAATTACAAAAGTTGTGTAAAATTAAATTTTCTACAATTTTGGTTCTCATAAATTTATTTCTGGGATCGATATTTTCCGATTTATAACCTAAAATAGTTTATTTTAAATTTTACATAAAAATTGTTATCAAGCAAATTTGTTTAAAAATTCAACTACAATTTGGTTCAATTTTTTCGTCGGATCGATATTTTTCGATTAAAACCAGAGAAGAGGTGGGGGTACAAACTTATAATTTGCATTATCACGTTTATTTTCAATTTTACACGAAAAATTTTTACAAAATAAGTTTGAAACCCCCAGGCAGTGGCTGAAAACCAGCGCTGCCCGGGACTGACCCGGGTCAGCACCAGCTGAGCCTTTACCTATTTCCTTATTTTATAATATCATAAGCTTATTCTTATTTTAAGTTGTATTTTGATGAGGTATAATAAATACTTTTATACCATTCCCCCTCTAAAAATCTTTAAAAAACATTTAATCACTATTTTGGTGTTTGAATTTAGAACACACCAATATATATATTTGACCTCCATCTCAAGGCGAAGAATACTCGACATACTAACTCCTTATGCAAATAACTCCTCGAGATTTATTGATCATTTTCGACGAGAAGTTTAGCATTAGAATAAAAACTCTTTTGTGTTCTTTGCTGTCATTAGTAAACAAGTTGACCTAATCCTAATAATAATAAGAAAATTACTGTTAATTTTAGAAATTGTTCCAATTTTAATGTGCATTTTAATTAATTTAACCTTCCCTTTTTCTTCATTAAATGATTTTCGCTTACCTAAAGCTTCCTTTTGTTCGTAGTCATGGTATAAGTATAATATGCAACTCTTGAATAAAACGGATTTATATGGAGGGCCATGAATCACTCGCACCTGAAGGATTCTAACACTCGAATCACGAGCGTCGTGATTCAGAGTCGTTAGAATCCTTCACTTGCTCGGATTCGTCTAAATCCGTCCTTCATTCACTAATTGCATAATATACTATTTTATCTTTATCTTAAAAAATGTGTTTTCTTTCATTCAATTTGAGACCTCGGCGGTGTTCACTCACAATCGGTCGGTTTTTAGCATCTCATATGCTGTTATGTTGTAAAATAATAAGGAACCCTAGAAAACGGTCAGACGTCTAGACTTTATTATTCCAGATACAGACATTAGACTCTAGAAAATTCTCTACTCGTCGCGAAAGTGCGACGCCATTCGACTGCCCCAGATATCCAGCCAAGAACAAAGGCGGGCCACTACGCTACTAATTTAGTGTTTATAGTCACCATAAAGTTCTACTTGTGTCGGTGGTGGAGTCGCTAGTGCGAGACGTTTAACTGACGGCGACACTTTTGAATGTATTGTTCGATGTTAGGTATTATTACGCGCTTAATAAGAGTTATGAGAGTATATATTTGTCGCTACAGAAGCTGTCTGGCATAATTATGATGACAGAACGCAACGGTCAATATTGCGCACAATGTTCTAGTTTCGTGAATCAGACAATTTTTTTTGTTTTAAAAATTCTTTAAGGCATTTCAAATCGAAATATTCGGCCTAGGCTCTCAAAATTACCTATTATTTCGAAAAAAAAAAAAAAAAAAAAAACAGAACCTTATTTTTTATGACGATGCCCATTATAATGGCTGTTTAAAACGAGATAGTTCAGTCACGCTTTTCATATTGGTGTTAAAGATCACATATGTTCGAAATTATCTGGTCATCTGACCCTGAAAATATAACGTGTTAGGAACATCGTTTGACTGAAATATAATAGAGCACGCTCAATTACACACATTGTTAATGTAATTCAGGCCAATTTAGACACATTCGCTAAATGACATTTAGTCAAATGTACGGCGGCATGTGTGATTATTCAGATTACAGCAGTTATGGTAATTATTGCTAATGTAACGAGAAGGTAGTGTTTTTGATGGAAGTGCGAGGTGCACTGACCTCAAATAACGGCCGAAGAGTCGGTATTTATTTATTTGAAAATTTTATAATTACATTACAGTATGACGTATTGCGTAATTAATTGCATTATCTACTTGATAATAATTCACATAATTTGTCCTTCCTTAACAAGTATTTACAGAAAGAAAGGGGAAAGGGGGAGATAGCCCGTAAATCAAGAATTGTAAACCAGTAAAAAAAACACCATTATAATAATTTATCAATGTCAATAATTTATATAAATAAATGCGCACCAAATCCGGTCGTCTGACCGTCAAATTCCATACTAATTCGCTTGATTCGATTTGATTCGCATAATATAGGAGATGGTGACCAACTATTAGCGGTGGTAGCCTAGTGGGTAGAACATTGGGCTTGGAAGCGAGAGACCCAGGTTCGATTCCCAGTGCGGGCATGTACCTACCTTGACTTTGTTTTCTACGTTATGTACATTTGTGAAGTTATAGTAGCAATACCACTCGCTAACGGTGAAGGAAAAGGAGTGTCTGAGCTATTCACATACCTCAGCGCTTGAAATCGCCAATCCGCGGTGGGGACGCGTGGTGATTAAGCCCATATTCTCTCCTTGAGAGAAGGCCTGTGCCCTTCAGTGGGACCTATATAGGCTGCTTATGTATGTTATGACCAACTATGCGACTCTTTCTAAATAGGACAGGGTTTAATACCCGACAAATAACTTAAACAAATTACTAGTAAAATTTTTATAGTAAACATAAATTTTAGTTTCATTGAACGGATAGTAGCCGAGTCAGTCAGTTGCTATGTCACTGGCGAGCGAGACGATAGAGTTTCTTTTATGTCTGTCTGTTAATTATCTTGATCAGAAAAAAAATCTATGCAACCAACATAAAAAAGCTAACAAAAAAAAAAACCTGATGCGTTCCGAAACATAATTAGATTCTGTGATTCTTAGCCATGTCTTAGCTCAGTTAATAAAGGGCTGGGGCAGCTATTACGCGGCCCACCTCTGATCTGCCCCTATAATAATAATAATAATAATAAAAACATTTAAAGCATCTGTGGCCCAAGATGTTTGTTAGTAACTAAGGTTCTTATAACTTATATATTAGTAAGTGTATGTGTATGATAAGTTTTTTTTTAATATATTACGCACACTAAATCCTGAACGATTCCAATAGTCTATCTCTTAAATTCCATACTAATTGCTCTCGCACAAGAATCGCACACAGGATTCCGAAAGGATTTGGTGCGCGTAATTAGGCCCCAGAATAGGGCAGAAGCACGCAGAACTAAGCCTCTCTCCATTCCGTAATCAATAACAAATCCGAAAATGTAGAATCCTAGAAGTAACTTCCATGTCGGGATTTTGGATAACTTTTTATGCAAATCTTGTCTCCCTGTAATTCGGGAGGTTTGTCAGAAAACTAAAATGCCTGTGGTAATGACTGTTTACTATATGACACATTCGATGCCGACATTGTAAACACCTTTCAGTGCTGGTGAAAGTATAAAAAATTCACCAGTGCCTTTGCCCATGTTTACAAAACGCTGGTCATGCATGATATTTGACAAATGTTACAATGGCCTCCATTTGAAAGCGTGTTGTGCCTTGGAAACAACAAGCAATTGTATGGAGTAGTGGTTCTCAACCTACAAGACTGCAAGACTTGCCTGCGCATGTAGGAAGTTAGAATACTTAATTTAGTAGAAACACTACTAGGGCCCAAAGTCATAGATCTTGCAGTTCCTTATTGTTTACTATGGTCTCTTGTGGTTTAAACGATGCACGTTGCATAGCCGATCAACCCACAGATTAATAAGTAGGAAGACTAAATTGTGCTAATCGGATACACAATATACATCAAAATATCATAATAAACTATAAATTGTAGTTTTTTGAAATGCGGTCTAAATCCAGATGCTAGAGTGCATGGAGCACTTGCACTATTTATGAAAGTAGAGTGGCTGGGATGTAATCCAGCAGAGGGATTTAAATTATCGAGGTTGAATGTTGTATGGATGGACTTACTATTACATTCGTGATCTATTGGCCAAGGTATGTGTCGTAATGAAAAACGTTGCACAAATAATCTGTTTCGAAAATAAAAACAATTCGAAATTAAATTGGTTTGTTTTGTAGGGTTTCATGAAAAACACGAACAGGGCCGTATTTCATAGAACTACTATGCATGGTATACTATGACAATTCGATGTACATTGCAATGTCGATTAACCAAAAGATTAACGAGTAGGAAGACTCGGCTACGCAATGTACATCGAATTGTATAATAAATTATTATGAATTGTGGTTTTATGAAACGCTGCCCAGGACGCCAATAAGACGACAGGACGTACTTGCAGGAAAAATTATAACTACCTACTTAGTTGCAAATACCAAACAGTATTTTATTTTTATTTAGCTTAAGTTTGTAAGCAATTTCTTAAGATTATAAAATAGTTATTTGTTATGCATGGCTGCAAAGTTAATTTTTGGCGCGAGTACCTTGTATTGAAACCTGAGCAAGCGAAGGATTCTAGGATTGAGCCACGAGCGAAGCGAGTGGTTCAAATATAGAATCCTGAGCGTAGCGAGGGTTTCAAAGGTACGAGACGCTAAATAACTTTGCTGCCGAGCGCAACACACAACTTTTCACCTCACTAAAGCGAGGCAAATGTTAGGTGCAAGAAAAACAGTTTTAATAAATATTAATTTTTTAAATCAAATTTTCTTGCCGGCCAGTGCGATTCTTTAAATGAGGCTGGCGCATGACATGAAATAAGTATTTGCATTTCAATCATCAATGGACTGGCTGCAGAGAATATAAACTATTACGAAACCAATGAGGTTCTATATATATGTAATTTATTGTACGAAACCTTTATTGAATAAAAATATTCGAATTTTAAAAACACTTTCCACGCTAGCGGATAAAGTGCGATTTTCCACGCAGATTTCGAATGATAAACAGAGCTTTTACGAGCTAGTGAGGTGAAAAGACAATTTACACCTCTGAAGATTACGAGGTGCATTCAATAAGTACCTAGCCTCATCGCCAGAGGGCGCTGTAGTTTCAAAAGAATTTTACCACAGTGTAGCACATTCTTTTTAAATTCTTTTTTCAAATTTTCATTTCAATCCCTTCATTTGTTTTAATTTGACAACTTATGGAAGCGAACGTATCGATCGGTTTTACAAAAATGGAAAAAGTGCAATATCGTTCGGTGATTCGATTCCTATTTTTGGAAGGGAAAACGCGCATCGAAATCAAAGAGCGCTTGGATGCTGTGTACGGTGACTCTTCTCCATCGATGGCCACCGTCAAGAATTGGTTCAACGAGTTTGCACGTGGCCGTACGTCGGTTTTTGATGAACCACGTCCAGGTGCACTGAAAACAGCTGCTACGGAGGAAAACATTAAAAAAATCCATGATCTCGTATTGGCAGATCGCCGATTGAAGGTTCGGGAGCTAGCTGAGACTGTAGGCATTTCAGAAGTAACAGTGCATCATATTCTTCACGAGGAACTCGGCATGAGAAAGCTATCGGCGCGATGGGTGCCGCGTTTACTCACACCGGAAAACTAGTGCAACCGTGAGACGACATCGGAGACGTGTTTGGCACTGTTTAAGCGGAATCCAGCGGAGTTTTTGCGTCGTTTTGTGACCGTCGATGAAACTTGGATCCACTGGTACACACCAGAGACCAAGGAGCAATCAAAACAATGGATCCAGACCGGGGAACGTGCTCCAAAGAAGGCGAAAACTGTAAAATCGGCCGGAAAAGTTATGGCCACCGTTTTCTGGGATTCACAAGGAGTGATCTACATCGATTACCTCGAGAAGGGTAAAACAGTTATAGGGCTTTACTATGCCGATTTATTGGGCCGATTCGACGCCGAATTAAAGAAAACCGGCCAAGTGCGAGTCGGACTCGCGCACCGAGGGTTCCGTACAAACCTGCAAGGTTTACAAAGTTCGTTCATTACGACAATCGAGTCATAACTATGGTATTTTTATTGCAAAACATGAGGAAAAAAGTAATAAGTTTATATTTATTAAAAAATATATATTTTGTAATGTAACTAAAAATTTAAGGTTTTCGGAATTTTTCCTTTATGTGTGCTATAAAACGTTGCTTCATGCCAAATTTCAAGATTCTAGGTCGACTGGAAGTACCCTTTAGGTTTTGATTCCCTTGCGAGTACTTGCGAGTTTCAAAATATGCAGCTTAAATTGCTGTTTCTTTTGATTGCGTTGACATAGAAGTTAGATTTTGTTACAGCTTAAAGGTATTATAGACCTGAGTATTTGGTATGAATTTCAATTTAATACCTCTACGCGTTTATGAGGATATGGGTAGTAAGTTTAAAATTATTAAAAAAAAATATATTATGTGATGTAACTAAAAATTTATGGTTTTCGTAATTTTTCCTTTATCTATGCTATAAGACGTTGCTTCGTACCAAATTTCAAGATTCTGAGTTCACGGGAAGCACCCTGTAGGTTTTGATTCCCTTGCAAGTGTCGAAAATTTGCGGCATAAACGGCTGTATCTTTTGATTGCGTTGGCTTAGAAGTTTGATTTTTTCACAGCTTCAAGGGACAGTAGACCTGAGTAATTGATATAAATTTCAGCTTCATACCTCCACGCGTTCTTGAGAAAAAGGGTCTTGACAGACGGACGGACGGACGGACGGACAGACGGACAACAAAGTGATCCTATAAGGGTTCCGTTTTTTCCTTTTGAGGTACGGAACCCTAAAAAACGACCCCATCTGGTGAAGAAAAAAGTGCTGTTTCACTACAACGCACCGGCTCACACGTCTGCCGTTGCCATGGCCAAATTGGTCGAATTATGCTACGAATTGCTGCCCCATCCACCGTATTCTCCAGATTTGGCCCCTTGTGACTTCTTTCTGTTTCCTAATCTGAAAAAATCTCTCGCCGGGAATAGATATGGATCAAATGAGGAGGTCATCGCCGCCACGGAGGCCTATTTTGCAGAGTTTGACAAAAACTATTTTTCGAACGGGTTAAAAAGTTGGAGCATCGCTGGGCTAAGTGTATCGAACTAAAAGGAGACTATGTTGAAAAATAAATTGCCACTTTTCCAAAATTTTCGTTTACTTTTTGTAGGCTAAGTATTGATTGAATGACCCTCTTACTCAGTACATTAGAAACAAGCACTAGTAGAATAAAGAAGAAAGAAGCTCCACTACTCTACATGTGTTTAATCTAGAGAGGTTGAAAACCACTGCTAGAGACTGCTTTGAACGTCTCTTTTTGGTAAATGAGGTTTAGTCAGGCAAATAAGTAAGAATTTATAAGCATTTTATTTCCATTGACAACACTGCATATTGAAGGGAAAACATTACAATGTAAGTATCTCATATCTTTGTTGAACTTTGACATTATTTATTGGAGAATTTAGTTCAATTTGAGTTGTTTGAATGTAAATAATAGTTTTGTGTTATATGTCTTGATTACAAACCAATCTTTTGTTGGTTTATTTTAGAAAAACATAATTTACAAGTAGTTATTTTGAAAGGTCAATTGTTATAGAATAATTATATGTTATTATTGTGGATTGCCCAACAAGTAACAAAAAAATACAAAAAGTAAAACAGCATCAGCATTAAAATCTTTTCTTTCGGCATAAATAATAAACAGTATATTCGGCAGAAAAGCACAAAAAAAAAATATTTCTAATGCTTTGCTCAACAATTAATAATTTTGCAGATCGCTGACCATTTTGCTGGCCAAAATGAAATATTTACTGACCAAATAAATTCAGTTTATTTGAGTTGAGTTGCCATTGATTTATTTATTCTGCGAACGAAAATAAATTATTGGTCATCAAATTATTTTTTGGGGTTTTTTATTGGGGATCAAATATTTACTTTACAATTTCTTAATGAATTTGTCTTTCTCATCAGTAATGTTGTTCTAGACTGTTCCGTAATTAAGTTATCTAATTATATTCAAATAGATCAACTAATAGTGTTTGAACATACAATCATCTGCAAACAAATCATCAACTTGAGAATTTTAAGATAAGTCTATGTGGTACATTACACTAAATGGAGTTTAAGTCGAGATTTTGACAGTTCGTGCATTATCTGTCAAATGCTTGACTTAAGCTCTAGTTTGCGAGATCTGCAAGTGTACCTAAGTACATTTAAACCTAAGCATTGCAGGCAATGCATCTCATAAAGTATATCAAGCAAGCCACACTTTTATGATCCTTTGCGCCGGAAATCCCCGGGCGTGAGCGAGTGGGACAACGACATCGTCTATCTCGCTCGCACTTGCGCCGTGCACAATGCGTACGGCACAGCACTCACTCCAGTACTTTGTTGCTTAGAATGCGCACGAGCGTTTTTTGGTATAATTTCGTGTTTTTTTTATCGAACCGGCATTGTTTATTGTTACTGTGATCACTGTTTACCTGAATGACCTTGGCCTGAATGCTGACTGAACTTCCAACGCGCTATTTTATGCGCTTTTTCATTGTGTAAAGGATTCAGTCACTCACTGCAGTTCCTGATGAAGTGATGATGCCCGCCTGTGTTGAATGCACTTGGAGTTTTACTTAAATATTTCTGGATTATTTAGAAAGTATAGATGCAGAATCATTATTAGGACTACATTATCTGAAAATATTTCACGGGGACTGCAGCGTGTCACTTAGTCCAAATCTTACAACATGTTACTTAGGTTAAATCTTCCATTTTTAGGGTTCCGCAGTCCGACAAGGAACCCTTATAGTTTCGCCATGTCCGCCTGTCTGTCTGTCTGTCCGTCCGTCCGCGGCCTAGCGCAAAGACCGGTGGTACTAGAAAGCTTTAATGTGGTATGTGTATACATATTTATCACGCCGACAAAGTTAAATAATAAAATGTCAGAAAGTTTTTTTTAATGTACCTCCCCTAACATAAAAGGGTGGGGGGGGGGCTGATTTTTCTTCTTCTCTACCCCAGCGTGTGGGGAATCGTTGGATAGCTATTTTAAAAACATTGGGAGTTTACTAAGATCATTTTACAATTGAGGCATCCATTTTCGAAATATTTAGCTTGTACCTGTGTCCCCCCCCCTCTACAATCTAAACCTTTGCATTTAAAAATCTAAAAAAAATCACGATAGTAGCAAATATAATAAATTTAAAAGAAAAATTATCACAGCTGAGTAGGCTTTACAGGTTAATGGTCGATTATATTAATGGGATTAGTAAAAAAGCCTCCTATTTTGTTTGATAGCTGAATTTTGTGATTATGTTAGGTAATAGGTTGTAATAATAACTAGATGTCTGTGGAACCCTAAGCTAGGCCTGACACGCTTTTATTTGTACTTTTATTCATAGAAAACATAGTATTTTGAAAGTGTATGCAGTTCATTAAAACTTAAAAACACTTCAGTGGTGCAAAAATAAATCACTATAGCACTATAATGTCAAGCAAAACTCCCGATTACCCAAAGCATATTTGTTTAGTTGTAATTTGTTCTTTTTTTTTTTTTTTAAATCATTTATTCGCCGGAAGCAAGTCCATTGGCATTTCAACAGATACATTTGTACATGTACAATAAAAAATAAACTATTAATGTAATTAATATAAAAATAAACATAACACTAACTTAAATCTAAACAAAAAATAACATTAAATTTGTCCAACGGTACTTGTGATGAACTGAAATACACACTTAAACAGTTTTGGATTTGATAAAATATCTTGAACGCGGCGGGGCACAACATTCCGAGGTTGACAGGTATCAGCTGTCACTGTCACTGCAGGCACTGACGTCAAGTTTGATGTATTTGAATTATCCGTTTGGACCGTTTCCTCCTCCTCCTCTGCTTCAATCTCTCTCAAATCAGCCACAAGTGTAAGTCGCTGCATATTGAATTTGGGACAACATTGAATAATGTGAATTATGTCTGCATCTTCAGCTTCACAGTAAGTACATTTGCTATTGTCTATTATCTTCATTCGATGTAAATGGGCAGGTGTTTGGCAGTGTCCAAATCTCAGGCGATTTATAATTGTAATGTATCTTCGCTCATTGGCATCCTTATGGTTATGATACCATGGTTTAGTAGGTAATTCTTTTTGTATCTTTGCATACCATCTTCCTTTGGTTTCTGAAATATCCTTGTAATATTCATGCCATAGTTGTCTTTTCTTTTCTTTTAAAAACATAAATAAATCCGTGAATGGTATCTTGCATGTTTCACTGTGGTCCTCATTGTGCTGAGAATTGACTGTTTTGTCTGCTACTTCATTACCTTTGATCCCTCTATGAGACGGTACCCATTTGAAAGTCACTTGCTTATTGAGATTACATACAATGTTTCTGATCTTATACACTAAATAATTAGTTTTATAATTAAAATTAAAATTTTGTAAAGACATTAACACACTTTTAGAATCCGAGACAATTATAATTTCGCTATATCCATCAATGTTATTTAAGTTTTGTACGTAGAGCAAAGTTTGATAAATTGCATAAGCTTCTGCTGTATAAATACTACAATTTCTATCTAATTTAAAACATTTTGTTTTCTTATTTTGAGGATCATAATAACCAGACTGTACAGAATTTATTGACTTAGATCCATCTGTGTACAAATAAAAGCAATTACTTTTTTTGGAACAATATTCTTTAAAGTCAGTCTCATCTAAAATAAAACTAGTATCTACATTTAGTTTTCTTATTAATGCTTCATATTTACATTCATATACAGGCCATAACTGACCTTTGTACATATTTTCAGACAAATCAGTGACAAAACTCATAATGCGAGTAATTAATGGATATTGATTATTAAGAAGATCTGAAGCTGATAGATAAGAAGTTGACTGTAGAGAAGAATGAAGAACCTCAGGTAAGCAAATTCTTTTACTTACTATTTCATTATTTACTGCTAACACTTTTAAGCAAAATTTTTCCGTAGCAAATATGCGCCTAATGCATAAAGGTTGTATACAGGTCTCTGCTTCCATAGAATTAATAGGGGTTGTACGCATTGCACCACTAATAATCCTTAGTGCCATATTTTGTATCACATCAATTTTTTTTAATAAAACAGGACTGATGTTCATATATACAAGAGAACTATAGTCAAAATGGCTACGAACCAAGCTCTTGTATAACATACTCAAAATTTTAGGATCTGAACCCCAGAAGGTACCAGCTAATGATCTCATAACATTTATACCTCTCATTGCATTTCTACAAATGTAATTTATATGCTTATCAAATTTTAATTTTGTGTCAAAGATTACACCTAGAAACTTTTTTTCCACTGTTTGTGGTAATAGTGCATTATTGTACTTAATATTTACAGAACTATTGCTTCCAAATACTAAGACTGAGCTTTTACTTGAGTTAATATTTAGTTTCAAAATGTTTGAATAATAACTATTGAGTTCATTCAAAGCTAAATTAATCTTTCTTTCAGCAATCTGTACATTACTATCTACACAATATATTAAAATATCATCAGCAAACTGTAATATTTTAACATCTTCAGTTATATGTTTAAGAATTTGAGAAGTATATAAATTGTATAATATTGGGGACAAGGAGGCACCTTGCATTAGGCCTTTATAGGCATTTTTTGGGCCATGTAAAATATTATTATATTTAACAAATAGAGTGCGACCAAAGGAAAAATTAAAGAGCCACTTAATTAATTTTCCAGGAAGTTTCAACGAGTGGAGAACCTTTGCCATTTGATGGAGATCCACATTATCATATGCTCCCTGGACATCAAGAAACACACATACTGCTGCTGACTTGGATAGCAAACAGTTCTTCATATCTATCAGGTATGTAGTAAAGCTTTCTACTGCACTTTTCCCCTTCCTAAACCCAAACTGACATAAAGGAATTATATTCTCATTTTCAACAAAGTAGTCTAATCTTATTTTTATCATTTGTTCACATACCTTTCCTATACAAGATGCTAAAGAGATAGGTCTATATGAATTAGGATCATCATCAGGTTTTTCTGGTTTCAGTATAGGTATAACACACTGAGTTTTCCATGACTCTGGAATCAATTGTTGAGACCAGAGTGAGTTCAGAATTTGCAGTAAAATATTTTTAGCTGATAAATGTAACTTTTGTAACATGATGTAAGGGAAACTATCTAATCCTGGAGTAGTATTTTTTCTTAAAGTTAGAGCTATTTCAAATTCCTCGTGTGTAAAAGGTTTTAGTAAAAAAATATTTGATTCATCATTACTATTTGTATTAAAGATATTCTCTAAATCTATATTGTCAACATTATTTGCTGGCTGTGCCAATTTGTCCATAAAAGTACCTATCCAGTCGTCATTCTTAGAGGTGTTTCTATTTGTGTTTATTCTTTTAAATCTTCGTATATAATTCCACACTCTAGAAATTGGGGTATATCTATTAAAAGATGAGCATAAATTTTTCCAACTAGAGTTTTTAGCTTCTTTAATAATAAGTTTTTTCCTAGCATCTATTCTCTTGTACTCAATATAATTTTCAATTGTCATATTACACCTATACTTTTCTAATGCATCTCTTGATTTATTTACAGCCTCAGCACAGTCGTCACTCCACCACGGAGCCGGGGCACTACAGGTTTTACCAGCGTGACATTTAAACACAGGTACACACTTGTTCCTTAAAGTACTTAGTATTTTGCACATCTCATCATATTTTGCTAATGAATCATCTATAGTAAAATTGAAATCATTAAATAGAACCTCTGATAAATTTTCATAGCTTTCCCAGTCTGTTTTATTAAATAGAAATTTCTCAATATTATCATTTACTTTATAGTTTGTAGTGGTTATAATAATGTCAATAAAGGTCTGTAGGTGATAGCTGCCCATAGCATCATCACCTACGTGCCACTCACATAGTGGAGCTAGGTCTGGGCTGACACAAGTCACATCTATAGCTGATGCATTACAGCCAGGTCTGCCGACAGTGGTCGGCGCACCAGTATTCAATATGCATAAATCACATTCATCAAATAAGTCTAACAATTCCCTACCTCTAGGATTTGTAATGTCACATCCGAAGGCAACATTATGTGCATTAAAATCACCAGATACAATGCAAGGTTTTGGTAATTGGTTTATTATATTTCTCAGTTTATTTGCCCTAATAAGACTATTGGTGTTTTTTGTTTTAGGTGGGCAGTATACACAGAGGACAGACAGAGGGCCGTTAACGGTTGATAATGATATTGCTATACATTGAATATCTTGATAGAAACTAGTTTTTAAACATTTATATTTAATTGAGTTGCGAATTAAAATACCTACACCACCATGTTCATTTTTAGCATTTTTTCCTACAAAATTGTAGCCAGCGATTGATAAAAAGGGAGTTGAATCTTTTAACCATGTTTCATTAAGAAGACACACATCTACGTTATTTTTAAGCAATGAAGATTTAAGTAAAGCCTTTTTATTATTGACACTCTGAATATTATGTTGCATTATTTTTAAGATATCCATTATTTAGAAAGATTTTGCATTAAAATGTCTTTAATGTGTGCAGTTGTGTTAATTTTATTTGAATTTCCTAGCATAACTAAGGTTTTTATAATTTTCTGTAAGAATAGCTCGTCATTTACAAGGTGATCATACATGGTAGGGATCGGTGTAGCTTGAGCTGTCGCTTTATTTGTTGATTCATGTGGGCATTCCTGAATGTTTTCAGTCTTCTTAGTTTGTGTCTTAGTCATAGATTTTGTTTTGGAAGAAAATGTCACTGGTTTGTCCTGTATTTTGGGTAGAGCAGGGAAATCTTTTGATGAGAGAACTGTGGAGTACATTCTGCTTATGTAATTTGATTCATGCCGTTTAATTTGTTCAAGTTTGATTGGGCAAAACTTTGAGATAGCTAAATGATCTCCACCACAATTACTACATTTCAGAATGTCAGATGTACATTCCTTGTAGCCATGTCCACCTGAGCATTTTGAACATACCTGCTCGTTCCTGCATATTTTTGCATTATGCCTAAACCTCATACATTTGAAGCATTGCATCAAAGGGGGTATATAGGTATACACTCGGTACCTCCAGCTATCCAAAAATACAAATTGGGGAAGGGAAGTCCCTACAAATGTCAGACTAACAGTGGTGAGGGGTACAATCTCACCATTTACTTTTTTGGTAAACCTTCGGACACCTACAATTTCCGAGTCTGCCATCAGTTTTTCGTACAATTCGACATTGCTGGTCTCCTTTGCGATAAATCGTATGGTCCCAATCCTTTCTACCGATGATACTGGTATGTAAGCACGCATGTTATGTTCCTTAAGACAACTATGGCTTAAGAAGTCATTCGCCGCTACCGCCTGCTTGAATACTACCATAATTTTACTGGCATTTATTCGTCGTTTTTCTTTGATGCCTTTCACATTTTTGAAAATTTTCGACAAGTGTAAGGGGTTCTTGTTTCCAATTTTGTCATTAACTCCTTCAACATAAATCGGAAATTCCTCCTTATTACTGTTGTCAGGGTATGACCTTTTATACTCCGGTTTTATAAATGGTTTATACTTATCTTCATCGACCGGGGCTGGGGATGAAGATTGCTGCTCCCTTAATTTTCTTTTTTTCCCGCTTGTCCGCGGTGTCGACACAATCTCGTCGTCATCACCGTCGCTTTCCGCATCCATTTTTCCTCAACAGGCCAAGGATCACTTGGATTTACCAATAAAACAGAAATTATTAAAATTTTGTTTTAAAAAAGGCGCCCTTCCTCTTTCCCGCCAAAAAAGGAAGTCGTAATTTGTTCTTGTTAAATCGTATCGCTCCTGTCTTTCATTTTGACCCACCAAAAAAGTAGTTAATGTATGACATGGACATGGCGAAACTATAACGTTATAACCCGGATTAAAACTGGATTATAACTACTGGGTTATAATCCACTACCCATCTCTAGACTTACAGTGTTTGTTATTGAACTAATCCAAAATGGTTTCACCAATTTTTATGAATTTTTTGTGTGTATTTGGTATGTCTGAGAATAGGTCTCAGGCTAATTAATATGGCAAAAAAATGTTTGCCGAGTCAGCTAGTTACAAATAAAATTCCAACAGACTGACAACTTGAATTTTGTTATAATTGAAGCATATTTATATCATTGTCATTAGATTTTGTAAAAATATTTTTATTAGATTTTAATTTCTGATGTTTGGATAAACATTCTTGTAATTGGCTATTTCTTGCCTAACATGTGACATTGGCGAAATTGTACTGGATAATCAATTAATCGGTGCAGTGAGTCCAAATAAAGCAGAATTGAAAAAGAATTGAAATTTAATTATAACAAAATTCTAACAGAATGACAGCTTCAAAATTCATACAAATTGGTGAAGCCATTTTGGAGGAGCTCGACAACAAAAACACAGAGCTCCTCCTTGTAAAAATAATAGATTACAAAAATTAAGTATTTTTCTGGATTTTACAGGTCTTAAGAGTAAAAAATAAAACTTATAATAAAGAGACTTTATTGAGTCTTGAGAGTTTTCTTATAAGGTTGTGTAGACACATAAAAACATTATCTTATGATTTAAATGTTGATTTGTGCCTTGATTTGTCTGGTTTTAACTATTTATTCTACTGCTGGGCAAAGCCTCTTCAGTTGCCAGAAACAAGAATAATAGGTATGTACTCACAGCAAATATGGTATTCTGAAGCCCAAAGGGTATGGGGGTGAGTCTCGCAAAGAAGACAATCTTGAAGGCCTGTGGGCCCGAAATGACCTTCAGTAGAGCCCTCGCCGTCTCATTCTTGAGGAGCCGGTCCAGTGGAAGGTACTGTCGCAAAGCCTTCAAGCTGAAGTGTGCGACCGCGACGCCAAAGTTCGCACTCACTAAAACTGTCCCCAAGCCCCGCACCAGCCCGAACAAATACCCACTAGTGATGATTAAAACTAAATAGCCTATCGTAACGGGAAAGCTAACCACCAAAAACAGACCCATGAACAACAGAAAGATCAACTTCGGATCCTGAGAGTCGACCCAGTACAAAATTGTTTTTAGATATTCCTTGAAGAAGTAAAGAACTAAAACTAGACATGTGAGCAATAATATCGATATCACAATGTTGAATAAATAGCTGTACGTTGTCCTATTGTTAATTTTAGCCCATAAACTTTTCTTTCTAGTCGCGAGAGTCGGATCAGGTTGACACTCTTCCACGTCCACTAACTCCATTGTGTTCAGGATTTGAGAAAATAAACAGCACTTATTTCACCGCCTACAAAGAGGTTACGAATGTTCAATTCACGGCTAAGTATTTTTTTAACGGCGATTTCAATTATTTTTCTTGCAAGCGCGGCGCGACCGAAAAGCACTCCGTCCAACAAAGATTTTTTGAGTGACTGTTTTTTTTTTCGAATAAGATTAAGAATGTTGCTATGTCAATTGTTTGGAAAATCGTCAGCTGTTAAGTGCAGTTACGTTTCAAAACTAGCTCTGTTAAAATGACGGGTGCCCGGTGATTGGCCAGTGCAGCTAAAAAAAATAAATTGTCATTTTCCGATTTCCTCTCCACGCTTCTGTCTGTCTGTTCTGTGGCGTGAATTCGTGGACTTGTCGTGGACAAAATAAGAAGATTCCGTTGTGATTTTCGTAAAAAATAAACAAAACCTGGTGGAAAAACACGTAAAAAGAAGAGTCGCCTCTAGTCCTTAATGTACCCCATATTTTTTGTATAGGTTGTTTGAAGTTTCCAGAACATAACCATGCCTCCCAAGAAGCCACCCGCGCCGAGCAAGAAAAATGAAGTGAAGAAGAAGGAGAAAGTCATTGAGGTAAGACAATTTACAACAAATTACTCCCTCACTAAGCATCCGTAGTCCTATCATTTGTGTCCTGACCATTTGAGACAGAGTACTTGGGCACACAAGCTGTCCCACTATGGCTCTGCCGTTTTCACTGCACTTAAATATGGGTCTAACAAAATCCCCACTCTTATCCAAAAGGAGTCTACTAACCCATACACACAACTTTTTTTTCAGTTAACAGTTAAAAATATTGTTATATATGCATATTGTTCAATGTACACTAGAGCACATGATGTAAAAAGTTGCAATGCATTTGCACCAATAGAAAATAAGCCAATTGGTTTCAACTCAATTTTATCATACTTGAAATCTTCTTGGGCCCTGTTTTATAAAGCTACAATTAGTAATGAAGTTTCAATTGTAAAAGTTGCACAAATGGATTTGAAACACTGTCAAATGGTTTTTTAAACTTTTTGTTAACATAATAACCCCTTAAAACCGGCTATTGTCAACCAATAATTGTTTGAACACACATTCTAGGACAAGACCTTTGGCCTCAAGAACAAGAAGGGGGCAAAGCAGCAGAAGTTCATTCAGCAAGTGGAGAAGCAAGTGAAGAGTGGCGGCATCCATCCCGCCAAGCCAATGGATGACAAGAAGAAAGACAAAGAGCAGAAACTTAAGGAAGCCAAGGAGATGGCGCTGCTCTTCAAACCTGTGCAGACACAGAAGGTTGAGAAAGGTACAGTTTGAACAGACAGTCTGAGATTTTAACTTGTAATTTAGATTCAAACATTATAACCGCAGTTTAATATAGATTGAAGCTAAATTTTCACTCTTGTCACAGGGTTGAACCAATGGACATGGTCCTAAATATTGACATAATGCTATAATAATGAAATGCTACTGGTATTTTTGTGAATGTGTTTTTAAGAATTAAAGTTTTTCGTATTCAAAATTAATTGAAGTCCCAAATCAAAATATTCTTCGTAGGCTTTCATAATATATATGTCTATAGTCATATAGACCTATTTTCTCAAAAAATATAAAAAAACAACTTTTTTAATAAGACAATGCCCATTTGTCTTTTGAGGGCAGCTGCACACAACCTTTTTTGTACTTGAAGAAGTTCATGAAATGCACATCATCTGCGGTGAGTCGTGCGGGTCGTCTGCAACTGCGAAGCTCGCAGCTCTAGGTGCGGATTTTGAGACCTTGTCCCGGGCATCTTCTCCAGGGTTTTCGACCTCCAGTACTTTGCCATCTTGGCTTAGATGTGGAGTTCTACGGCCCCCAGCTTAGTCCCGCTCAAGAGGACCAGAAAGTCCTTCCACTTCTTGGGCAGCCAGGAAAATTTCCTGGCCTAAGGAGGGTGATGGCGAAGTCCTTCAATACTCCTTGATTACGTCCTTGAGAGCTGGCTGCTGTCATCTCCTAGCCGCTCCATGGCGGCCTTGATGGCTTCCACTGTCTCCGCTGTGCATATAGAGACTGCTGGGGCGGGAGCGGCGCTGAGTGTGGTGCCCTGGGCGGCTGGCTCAGCCTCGTGTGAGGGGCTGGCTTGTTGTGGCTGCGGGGCGGCCCTATCCCTGCGCGGTCGCTGGGCTTGGGTGGTTCTGGGGCGGTGATGGCGGCGACGGTAGTCGCTGGGGCCGGTGTGTGTGGTGAGGAGGAGGCGGCGGGACGAGTAGTACCCCTCCTTCCTCTTCCTCGCTTCTTCTTCTTCCGTGGGGGCTCCGTTCCACGTTAGGTGGGCTCGTTTGCCAGCGTGGGGCCGGTGAGGGCCGCGTCTGGTTGGGGCGGAACGGCTGCGTCGGTGGCGGCCTTTAGAAGGCCGGGAGTCTGGCGCTTGGTGGCAGTGGCGGTGCCTCCGTCTAGTATCGGTGGCGGGAGATTGACGCCCCTTTTGCGGGACTCCCTCTTAAAAGCCGGGCGGTCGCTGGCAGGGTGAGCCTGCCCGTAGTTTGCGCACGTGGCGGCGTTGTGCTGCGTGGGCGCGCGTTGGTTAGGTTAGGTCCGGTCCAGTTGGCCAGACGTTCCACAACGATTGGAGGGAAGTTGCGGTGGCTTTTGGTGGGCGGCGGCGGCTGGGTGGCGGCCGGCGAGGATGGGGGCCCGCGGGCGGGCGCGTGTGCGCCCTTATGTTTAAAAGAAAAAAAATAACTGAAGTTTCGTCAGTTGCACTGTAGTTGTTATAACTGCAGACTGAACTGGATGTATTTTAAGCAGTAACATTATTTGTGACTAACGTAAAGTTCTTTCCTTGTTCTTCCACTTCAAGGTTTACCAATGCAATTTATTGTTGATCTACAAATAATTGTTCAATTCCAGGAACGGACCCAAAATCGGTGGTGTGTGCATTCTTCAAACAAGGCCAGTGTACCAAGGGAGACAAATGCAAGTTCTCCCATGATCTCACTATCGAAAGAAAGGTATGCATTAGACAAAATGTATTTAATATAAGCCGGCCTAATTCACTGGCAACACTATAAATACCAAGAACAATCAAGTGCAGTGAGAAGATATTCATGCATCAGATCTGCGCTACTAGTAGTGTACATAAACAGCCTATATGTATACGTCCCACTGTAGGGCACAGGCCTTCTCTCAGGGAGAGAGTATGGGGCTTAATCACCACGCGTGCCCCCCGCGGTTTGACGATTTCAAGCTCTGAGTTATTTCAATAGCTCAGACACTCAGGTAGGTAGTAGCCTAGTGGGTAGAACATTGGACTCGGAAGCAAGAGAAGCAGGTTCGATTCCCAGTGCGGGCATGTACCTATGACTTTGTTTTCTAAGTTATGTACCTACATTTGTGAAGTTATAGTAGCAATACCACTCGCTAACGGTGAAGGAAAACTAGTAGTGTTTCAAACAATAATAACAGTAACACTTTCCGCTGGACGACGGCGGGCTTGAATAGAACACTTTCTGTTTTTTACAGAATGTTTAAGGCAATTTAATTTTTTTTCCCTAAAAACTTTGGACTATTGCGACAAAAATTGCCAAGTTGCGTTATCTTTTCCAAAGTCACCATGTCTAGGGAAGCAATGGCCTAGGAGATATTGAGGTTAGAGATAGGCATCAGTTTTTAGGGTTCCGTAGTCGACAAGGAACCCTTATAATTTCGCCATGTCCGTCCATCCGTATGTCTCTCTGTCTGTCACCGGCCTAGCTCAGAGCCTTTACTCAATACATACATACATATTAATCGCGTCGACAAAACGGTAGAATAAAATCTGCAAAATATTAAAAAAAAAAATTTAAAATTGCATCCCTAATTTAGTTGAGGGGGGTACACCAGAATTAGGGATGCAATTTTTTTTCTTGCCTACGCTATAGTATTCTTGGATTGGTCGTTTAATAATATCGTGGGTGTAGGAAGATCATTTTTTGATTTAGCGTTCGGTTTGCGAAATATTAAGCTTTAAAGCGCAAATTTTTGTCCGAGTAGGGCGTCCCCCCGCCTCCCCTGACTAAACGGTTGTAGAAACGTGAAAAAATTCAGGGTAGTAGCACATATAACGAACTTAAAAGGAAAACTATCTGTTGATGAAGTTGTTAGTTCTGTAAAGCAAATAAAACCCCCTCTTTCTACGGAACCCTACACTGCGCGAGGCCCACGCATAATAAGTGTCTACTTGGCCGGTTTTTTAACTTATTTAGTTATACCTGAGACTTTCGCACTTATGCACACAAGCTCTGAGGTAGTTTTGTGAATACCTCAGGCCCTCGGGTTTCCTGCGATCATATCCCTGAAGGATGTATCACACCAACGCCATCACGGTAGCGGTCCATACCTACGTCATTTACTGCAGTGGCTGGGTGCCATACATTACTGTATGGTAACCATCTGCCTCTCAAATGTACGTAACTATAAAAAACCTCCCAAGTGCGTTTAGGGCCACGCGCAGTCTAGGGTTCTGTGGAAGGAGGAGTTTATTACTTGCTTTACAAAACTAACAACATCATCAAAGAAATTTTCAATAGAATTTGTGTGAAATTTTCTTTTTAATTATAAGTTGGCCGCCTTTTGCAAACGGATATCGAAAAATGATTCACCACCAATCCAACGATACCCAACACAATAGAGGAGGCGAGAAAAAAAATTGCATTCCTAATCTAGGATATCCTAATAATTTTTTTTAAGATTTTATCCTACAATTTGGTCGGCGTGAATAATATGTACGAGTATATCTATGCCAAATTTCAGCTTTCTAGTAGTTGTCGTCTCTGTGATGAGCCGCGGACACACAGACAGGCAGACGGACGGACATGACGGACCTTGTCTACTACGGAACCCTAAAAATCAAGGCGCTAATATTGTCATTGAGGGTCTATACATATGAGTACAAGACTTGAAATAAAATTTTCACGCGAAGAAACATTTAAAAAAAAATATCTGAGAGCGCGGGCCATGTTGATTGACGGAGCGGAAACGTTGTAAGGCAAGATTTCTACTGATATGCTTTTCATCGTTATTTTTTCACCCACAGGCGGAGAAGCGTTCGCTGTACGTGGACATGCGTGACGAAGACGACAACATGGAGAACTGGGACGAAGCCAAGCTTAAAGAGGTGGTCGAAAAGAAGCACGGCGAGGGTGAAAACAGACCTACGACTGAAATTGTAAGTGTGTTGTAAGAGTTTTTCTCAAACTTTCAGCACATACTGTGTCTGCTGATGTAGCTGAGCTCCGACCCACCCATGTTCTAACTTTTTTCACCAACAGATACATACCATACAGGGTGGCAAATTGAAAGAAAAAAGAATAGTACATTGTTACCCTAGGAGTGAAAGTAACTAAATAAGTCCTTCACTCGTGGTAAATACTGTGCTTTTCATTACGAATAAAAGGAAAGTAAAAAATAAAAACATGAATTAACTAAAATGTTAATACATCTCTGCTATACAAGATTTAGAATTTTTTTTTTATATTCTAGAAAAAACAAATGAAGATCGGATTGCCGCTTTCCCGCCTTTTTTCCTGTCGCTGGCTAGCTGAAAGAAATTTAAAAACTTGGAAAAATTGGAACTAGTTTTTAAAAAAAAAAAATTGACAGGTTTCAGTTGAAAACGATTTTCCCTAGGCCTGAATAGTACTACTTTCAACCCGCTTCTCAGGCAACTTCAGATCTACTTTCCGACTATGTGTAATGAAATAGTAGATTTTACAACAAGTGCACAAAACAAAACGAACCATTTTTATCCGAGACTGATAGTAATGTCGAGGATAAAATGGTTTTTTGGACGAGTTATAAACCCTACTTTTCACTTCGATTGCGAGGAAATAAAACAGTAGTATAATTTAGCAAAAAACAAGAGCTGTTTCCCGCCGCTTTATTTTTTTTAAATCTTACGACATTGATATTAGGCTTGGGCTGCAGACCTATACAGCCTACTATTAAATTAATTTTGTAATAATAATTTTCTTAAATAAATTAGATATCCGTTAATGCACTTGTGCACAAAATTCGACTTTCAGAGCATGAGAGGTGAAAAAGACATTTATTATAACAAGACACGTCACAGAAACAAAACAAGAGCTCAAACAAAAAGAAACTTTTCTCTTGTAATTAGATGTGTAATGTTTTGTATACATGTGTTTGTTTTATGTAAATAAATTATTTATCTTTTTCTTTTGGGACACAATTAACCTCCTGAGTTCGGATCTGGAAAATAACAATCGAAAACCATACCACAGTTATTTTTAGTGCCAGACCTTAGAATGTTAAGGGCACTTTAAAGATAATGGCTCTTACATGAGTAATTCACGTTACATACAACATACATAAACTCACGCCTGTATCCCAGAGGGGTAGGCAGAGGCCAGGGACTGCCACTTGCCACGATCCTGACGGATCACTTTCGCTTCCTTCATTAGTCGTTGCATGCACGCACGCCGGTTTCGGGTGCTTTTTATCTTGCCCTTTGCTAATACATCCCCTATTTGGACGTTACATACAAATGTAACGTAAATTCTGCGGCAGTGACAGATAACTATCTGAACCACCCACTATGAACGCTTCCATCCGCTCGCCTTTCCAGATCTGCAAGCACTTCCTGGAAGCGGTCGAGCGGGCGAAGTACGGCTGGTTCTGGGAGTGTCCGTCCGGCGGCAAGTGCATCTACCGGCACGCGCTGCCGCCCGGCTTTGTGCTGAAGCGGGACAAGAAGAAGATGGACGAGAGGAAGGTCGAAATATCGCTGGTGGACCTGATAGAGCGAGAGCGCGCGGCACTCGGGCCCAACCAGACCAAGATCACACTCGAGACCTTCCTCGCGTGGAAGAAGAAGAAGATCAAGGACAAGAAGGTAAGCAGAAGGCAGCTGTCAACACTCGGACACCAAGCTGGATAATCTGAGACACTTGTGACGTAAACAGTGCCTCAATCGCTACCCAGAATATTATTGAAGTCCCTCTGCTCCTTGAAATATTAGTTTCATCCTATCGAGCATCTACTCCATAATTATTATCGTCATTAAGTTTACTGTCATTGTTATGATGACCATCGTCACTCATCATCAGAGTTGTGATAGCAATGTATATTATGCTAGGCTAATATACATATACCAGACCAAGATCACGCTTCAGACATTGCTCGCCAGGAAAAAGATCATCCAAGAGACGAAATGTGAGGAGGAGAACGCTGGAGAAACAATTGTGATAATATATTTTCTTTTAATATTGTTTGAAAAATGTAACCCAGGGTATGGGTAAACCTAAATGTGTTCAGCTTACTGTGTGGACTTTCATCTATTCGAATCTCGCGCGAGCTGCGGGTTGTGTTATAAAATGTGGAGAAATGGCGTGGGGCGAGGGCGCGGAAAAGACGCGACGCGTTGAATATATAGTCACAGACCTCAGTCCTTGCTCTGTGGTCTGTGACTCTATACAATGCGCCGCGTCTTTTCCACGCCCCCGACCCACACCCTTTCTATGTGTCCAACGCCTAACAATTCTATCTCTCGCAGGACCTACAAACGAAAGACGAGGAGCAGCGGCGCAGCGACTTCAAGGCGGGCCGCGCCGTCGGCCTCTCCGGCCGGGAGATGTTCTCCTTCGACCCGGCGATGGCCGCCGACGCCGACGACGATGGCGACGAGGCCGTCGACCTGGCCACCTATGGCCGAGAGGACGAGGACGAGACAGAGTACCGGGAACTGGAGCTGGACCTTATTGGCATGGAGGCCTCCGAGGTACAGTGTTTTTGTTTATTACTGCTAAATAATATAATCAATACTTTCAGGTAAGGGGACGGGGAATTTAGCGGCGCGCTGCACGCTTCTTTACTTCACAGCTCCAAATATCGTGGGTTATGAAAGTTGAAAGCTGTGAGAGTATAGTACATTACTGCAGCGGCCAGCAAAAGATACATTAGATAAGATAAAGATAATATTAAATTTATTCATAAAATCGTAGTTATAGTGTACATAAGAATTAAATTTAACATTGATGGACGAACGTGTAAATGTGGGCCGAGGCGAAGCCGAGGAAGACGAAGCCTAGTGGCCAATGGTAGGTGTATAGATATTTGCCGGGTAATACTGAACTCGCTCCGATTGGTGACACAATTGACAAGCCCCGCCCGCCTGAACGTGGGCACATTTTTTAGCGCCAGTTAGACATGTATGTTTTTAACTATCACTGTATAATTCTCTCAAGATGTACAAAGGCTCTTGAGTAGAGACCACGAACTTGCAAATGCAGCGTAGGTCGCCCACCAGCTCGCTGGACCAACGATCTGAGGCAGTTTGCTGGCAGTGGCTGGATGAGGATGACCGGATGACTTATGCTATCATAACTACAGTCTAAAATTAGAGTGTACGGCCGATTGAATGATTGATTGTATTTTAATGTCCATAGTGATTGTATTGTGTGGAAGTTACAATAATAATTATGTTTACTATATTTCCACCGACTACCCGTTTCTGCAATAAGTATCTTTACAAATTGGAGTCGTAATTCATATGCTCTGGTGAAGAATAAATAATAATCTTATCATATGTTTATTGATTGACTGACTGACTGACTGACACACTGACTGACCGATTGATTGATTGATTGATCGATCGACTGATTGATTGATCGATCGACTGACTGATTGATTGCTGGTCTCCAGGCGGACGACACGGGCACGAAAGCGGCGTCCGACCGTCACACAGCGCCCCCGACCACGAACGGCGACTGCGCGCCCGACGACGGCGCGGGCCCTATCAACGAGAACCTGTTCCTCGACGAAGACCTGGACTCAGAACTGGAAGGCTTGGACCTGGAGGACTAGGCCCTGCCTCCAGGACCTGGTCCGTAAAACTGTGAGAGTGCGGGAGGTGCGGGGGGTGACGAAAGCTGGGATAGATATAGTATATTTTTTTATGAGTCGGTGATACGTAATTGTACATTTGACGGGTATTTGATTGTCGCTGTTTCGGACTTCGAAACTCGCGATTAGACTTGTAAAATGTTGATTAGGGATAGACGTATACAAAATATGATGCTGTACACTACAGTCTTCGTTTGATACAACAGCTTAACACCTAGCCAGGTAAGGACGTATAAATGTTTTCATTGGTTTTGGAATTTATTTCAGGTTTACCTTAAAATGCGCAATTCCTGAAACACCCTAATTAGAGTTTTAAAAACACCTTTTGTTGAAATTTGCGCTTTACGCCCTCTACCAATGTCGCAGTCTCTCGTAAATTATTGTAACAAACAACATAAACTCACGCCTGCATCCCAGAGGGGTAGGCAGAGACCCCTCGTCTACCACTTGCCATGATCCTGACACATATATTATTATCCTACATAGAATAATGTCAATTTTATTTACCAAATATGATTTTAAGCTGTGTTAAATGTATATTGAACAGCTGCATTACAAAACGGAAAAGCCGTAAAAACATTTTTTTTTTTAAATTTAATTTATTGAACATAAAAATTGTATCGAAAGTCGTAGAACGAAAGTTGTATTTATAACTTTCCACGTACCAGGAATTGCGCATTTTTTGGGCCAAACCATTTGTCAATCAAATACACCGCCTGGCTTATGGTAGAAATCGATTATGTAATTAAAATTCTGCACAGTAAAACTATTGAGGTCCACGACCAGTCTGTCGAGAGTTTACTGACGAAAAAGAAAACTAAGTCTTCGCAGTCCAAAATGTCGTTAGATAGATATAACACTTTCACACCAGTTATTATTGAATGCAAACCGTCTCTTTTGAAAACTTTTTATAACTCGTTCATCACCACACAAACAATTTGAAGCAATTTGAAACAAAAAACAATTTAATACCCCAACATATGCAATATTTTGCAGTACAATACAAACCTGTTTGGACTCTTCCGGCAAAAAACCAAGTAAGTTTATCCGGTGTTAAGTTAATAGTACAATACAATATTACGCGCAACAAATCCTGTCGGAATCCCGACGTTTGCGGTGGCAGTTAGTATGTAGTTTGAGTTACAGTAATTTGATTGGAATCGTATAGGAGCGAATGAAATGTTATGAAAAAGTTTTCTAAAGTTGCGATGTTAAGTTTTAGTAAAATTTTGACTAACTCCCTGAACCTTGCGGTTACTCTTCCCCGCTCAAGTGAGACGTCTCGTACCACTGCACCTCCCAATGAACGAGGACAATTTGTGAGAGTTGTGATCCTAGTGTAACTTCCGTCGGTAAGTAGCAGGTTGCTTATGTTTTACAGGCGTGTGTTGAGTTCCATATCAACTGAAAGAACCCCAAGTTTCTGAAGGCTCCAATATTCACCATTCAACGTAACTGAGCTTATTATGGTCGTATGCTCAAAATTAACGAACTCTTGTGTTTTCTTTCAAAAACTTGGGTGTAATTAGTGTAAACATAAAAAGTGTAAAGATAAAAATGCATAAATCTCAAATGTATTTTTTTTAAATAGTGTTACATTATTTTGATTGTCTGGTACAACATATTCAGGTCCTACATTACGCGCACCAAATTCTGAGCGATTCCAATCGTCTAACTGTCAAATCGCATACTACCTTATTCTTATCTCAAACATCATTATTCTGACAGGATTTGGTGCGCATAAGTAGGCCAGGGGTCCACGATATACTTTGCGGTAATAACATTTTATTCAAAACCTAGCATGAATAAAAACCTTATTATTATTCATTTGTAACTATGTAAAAAAATTAATCAATTGACTAATGTACTGAGATATCAACAAGTAGTCAAGGGTAGAGCCAAATAATAATTCGGTTTTATTATTTCCACGATTTTGTAATTGTTGTATTGTGTCAGGTCAGAACTGAGAGAGACCATAAAGAATAGCTTAAAGGTATTTTTATGCATACAGCTGTAGACAAATTACATTGATGCCTGTATGCCCAAATGCGGCAAGTGTTTTTGGCATCAATGTAACAAAAACATACAAAACACGAGTTGAAAGTAAGTTATACGAGTGTCTACTAAATGCATGGCTGAATATCAGCGCGGCACTGGCTTCTTAATTGTCACTGTAGTTTACTAACAAATCGCATTACAATGGTTAATTAAAGAAAGGAACTTGGGTTAAGTCACTGGGGTTCCGCGAATCACTTTTTGGACTGAATCGTGGGTTATTTCGAAGGTACCTTAAGAAGCTTGAAGGGAGGTCAAATCTTGATCATGATATTTAACATTCTCTGACAAATAGCTCTGCCCTTATATTACGCTCACCAAATCCCGACAGTTTCCAATAGTCTATCTCTCAAATTCCATACTAATTGCTCTCGCAAACGTCAGGATTCCGACAGGATTTGGTGCGAATAATTAGGCCCCTCATTTCTTGAAAACACCGAGCGTCGTTCGCTTGTGATTAGCTATAGTCTTATCTCACACGTGATATTGGCGACATTGTAGTGAATAATCAGTGCAGTGGAACAGAATTGAATACGGGGTTCCGTAAAATAAAAGAGTTGTGTTAGTGTTCCAGAGTCTTAAAAGTCCTAGTAATCGCTGGTTTACTAGACTACAAAAAGAGTGTCAATTAACAGCTATTGCCGTGCCCATAGGCGCGAGATACACAGATGGGACGTGGGGCGAGGGCGCGGTAAGATGTATAGAGTCACAGACCAAGAGCGACCGCAGAGCAAGGACTGTGACATCTGTGTGTCTCGCCTAATTATGCGCACCAAATCCTGTCGGAATACTGACGTTTGCGATAGAATTAGTATGGAATTTAACAGTTAACCGTATGGCATAGTTCAGGATTTGTTGCGCGTAATACAGGTTATCTCTAATCAACAACTATGAGTTTAGCAGACTGTAGGCCCTGTCGAGGTGTAAACTTCACTTTCATGTTGCATTTTTCACAAAAAAAAAAGCATATATGTAAGACAAGTCTACAGCTGTACATAAACGCATTCGATCGACATCCATGTTTTGTTATGTTGGCATCTTGTAAATATAACAATAGACATTTTATTTAAATGCATTTTATTGGTTATTTCTTTTCGCTCTTACATATCTAATGAATGAATGACTTAGCTGCATGGGTAGTACGACCGTTAGTCGCGCGTTTTGAATGTAAAAAGTCGCGACTTTTCAGTACATTAATTGTCAAATTCTGACATTTTATCGCCACAAAACGCCTGACTCGTGCCATCATACTACCCGTGCATGGCGGCAAATGTACAATATCCACCTCTGCCCTGGTCACTCTTAAATACTAGTCTGTGGTAAGTTCTGCAAAAATATTGCGATATGCGACTCAAAATTTGTTCAAAATCAAAATAAAAAAAAATCGTTTCTCAAACAAAAGAGAAAAACCAGCCAAGTGCGAGTCGGACGCGCGCACGAAGGGCTGCGTACTCAGAACATGTGTTCTGAGGCTGCGTACCATTATCTATACAACATTAGACACAAAGATCGAGAAAAAACCGCAAAAAATAACGTTTGTTGTATGGGAGCCCCCCTTAAATATTTATTTTATTTTCATTTAATTTTTGCTATTGAAGGGAATTTAGAACTAAATATTCTGTGAATATTTCAAGCCTCTGCCTGTTGCCGTTATTAATATCGAGCAAAGAACGGTAAAAAAACTACGTTTGTTGTATGGGAGCCCCCCTGAAATGTTTATTTATTCTGTTTTTAGTATTTATTGTTATAGCGGCAACAGAAATACATCATCTGTCAAAATTTCAACTGCCTAGCTATCACGTTTCATGAGATACAAACTGGTAAAATTCCGTAATTGGTAATTTTCCGTAGTCAACAAGGAACCCTTCCCCCCTCTCCCAGCTGAACGGTTGATTAGAGAAACGTACAAAAGTTCAGAGCAGTAGCACATATAATGAACTGAAAACGAAAACTATTCCGGATAAGTACGCTTTTCAAAGTTGCAAGTAAAAGGCGACCAACTTATCAAAGGAAAACTTCGTACAAAATCCATTGAAAATTACTTTGATGAAGTAGTTAGTTCTGTAAAGCAGATAAAAACTCCTTCTACGGAAACCTACACAGCGCGTGGCCCGACCCGCACTTGGCCAGTTTTTATTATGAAATTATCTTTTTAAGGCTATGCAGAGGAGAGCCACTCGGCCGGGTTCCGTATAGTGATCTTGTCAATTTGCTCCTGTGTGAAACCTCGAGCTGTCATCCGCGGTATCACGTTGTTTATTATGTGGGAGTAGCCGTGGCCGCCGAAGTCCGTCTGGAAAAAATGACAATAACAATTCAGACTGCCTCGTTGGTCTAGCGGTGTCACGTCCGATTACCATGCCGGAGGTCGTGGGTTCGGTTCCCACTGCGGGCCGCCGTACAATTGTACAAATGGCCTCAGTCTAGGTGCATTTCCATGTTTGTAGTGTCCTTGTCTGGTTAAAATAGCACAGGGTATCCTAGTTTGGCACGAGGACAAGTGATGGTGATGTATGAAAGTTACTATTATTATTATTATCTCGACCCATACACCATGGACAGCGATTATCGCTCTAGACCTGTTGCAAGTTTACGTTTGTTGAATGTGGTGTCAATAGATTAGGTATCGCTCGTAGCCCCGGCTGCCTGAGTGATCTTAAACGATCACGAAGGTTAAGCAACACTGGGCGCGTTCAGTGCATGGATGGGTCGCCGTCTATGCCTAACGCTAGTGGCATTTTTCCGAGCGGTTCCGTGCTTCGCAAGGCACGTTAAGCTGTTGGTGCCGGCTGCCGTCGATAGATGGCAGTCGTTAAGCCAAGTCAGAGGCCTTAGGGCGGCTTGACAACTTCTGACAGTAGACGAGCCACTAGTCTACAAGCCTCCACCAATCCGGACTTGGCCCCCGTGGTGGAGTATGGCCTATACCTTCCTCAGGGAAGAGACCCGTGCCCCTCGGTGGGGACATAATGGGTTGATGATGATGAGATTAGGTTTTTTGGTCCAGGTCACAGGCCATACTTAAAGGGCTCTATGAGGTTCAACAGCGCCACCAACAGAAAAATATCGTGTCTTCTTTTATAGATCGTTTTTGTTAAAAGTGTCGGATCAATCTCTAATAGGGATTGTTGGGACCCATGGCCGAGAAGCTGAGGCAAAAAACCTAGGACTAGACAGGCGGCCGTTTTTGGCTGAAATGGTATCTAGTCCTAGGTTCGTGATCCTAGGTTCTCGCATGGGTCCCAAAAATCCCTTACATTCCGATTCTGTCACATCAATCTCTCAATCATATTACACAGGGAATCCTAGTGTGCAAGTTAGGGTAAGAAAGTGACAAAGCTATTCATGGAAATATTAAGATACTATTATTTTTGTGATGAAAATGTTATCTATTTGTTACCTATGTGCTAAACCTATCTATTGATAATAAAAAACTTTTAACTTTTTATTAATGTTAAATTCTTAATTATGGCTACCCTAAGGATTCTGCCAATGTCGAGTTTTGGAGATAGCAAGTTTTTTTTTAAATATTTAACAAAACTCCGTAGGTTAGTTGTGGTGATGTAGTAATAACAAAATAGATAAAATACATAAAAAAAACCAGATACATTAGTAATAGACAGACAATCACAATCGAATTTTGTTACTTTTTATAAAATTACATAGATCTTTAATAAATGGAGAGAATACCTAATGTTAAATCATCAACATGATTGAGAGATTGGTGACACTTCGCAAAAACGATCTGTAAAAGATGTTTTTTATTTTTCATTGGTGGCGCAAGTTAGCCCAATGGATTTAATAGCCCCTTAGCCCTTTCACTGGTAGAGGTAGTATAAATCTTTCATTGGTTTTGGACTTTATTTGAAAGTGATAAGGTTCAATTTAAGGTGGCAACTATTATGCCACTGCCTACTAAATGGAGGGCCTCTTTTTTTGTTCTGTGGAGGGCTCCATAAAGTTCAACACCGCTACCAATGGAAAAAAAAATTGTAACTTCTTTTACAGATAGTTTTTGAAAAATGTGTTTCTATTACATCATTCACGAATAGTGATTTTTAAACTAAGCCTAAGAGAATAGAAATAAACTTTCTGCAAAAATAATTATTAATACTACTAGCGCCATCTATTAACAGTTTGAGTAGGTATCAATTCTGTAAAAAATAACTTTTTACTGTAGTCGGGTAATAGTTTTTAAACGTTTCCTCGTTAACTCACCAATCGATGCTTAGTGTGAATATCGTGCGACATGAGCACGCGGTCCTCGTAACCTTCGTCCACTAGCAGCTTTATCTTGTCCAGGCGCTGGGCGTCGCTAGGCATGTCCGTGGCCATGTTCAGCTGGTAGTAGGACACCTCGACGCCGAACAGGTCGAATTGGCAGTAGACCCCCAGCTTCGCGAACTCTAGAAGAGTCTCATTGTCTAGCAGGGTACCTGTAGGGAGTGGAAACAATGCAGTTGTAGGGAAACATCTTGAACAGTCCGCAGTTGACTTTTGGGACGCTTTGGTGGACAGAAGGAGGCGCGGGGCGTTGATACGTCATTCCCTGCACCCCGCGATGCATATTTTTTCTCTTTTTGCGCACGATATTTGTAACTTAGAGACCAACAGTGGGATCGACCAACGTTTTGAGCAACTGTTTAAGATCCCTCTGGTGATACATCGTGTTTTTGGTACAAAATATCTTAATAATTTCAATTATCATCATCATTCAGCCACAAGAAGTCCACTGCTAAACATACGCCTCCTCCATGGATTTCCAAAAAGACCGGTTGGAAGCGGCTTGCATCCAGCGTCTTCCTGCCACTTGGATGAGGTCATCTGTCCATCTTGTGGCTGGTCGTCCTACGCTGCGCTTGCCGATATGTGGTATTTATCAATTATATTCTAATTTAATTCTGGAAAGTTAACGAAGTGGGCACTGTTATATCTGACAGGCATAAAAAGAATAAAGGAAAGGAGTAATCATATTAAAATGGAATCAATGAAAACGAAGAAATATATAGAGAGAAAGAAAAAAAGACATTTATTGTAACAATTTAACACATCACAAGAAAGAAAAAGCATACCACTCATAGTGACAAATAAAGAATATTATTATATTCTTTGTTGCACGAATCCGTGTTGTACGTAATACAGAGAAGTTTGTAAAGAGGTTCGATTAGCTCAGTTGGGAGAGCGCTGGCACGATTAACCAGAGCATGGGTGGAATTTTTAGCCTCTAAATAGGTTTTTTGAAGAATATCCTATCATACCTGATACTATACTTTCCCCCTCCTCCTTGTGATAAGTATAATTTTTCCGAACCGAGACTGAAAGGGTGCCTTTTCGAGTGTTACGAGATTTGATTTAAGATATCTAAGATTTTTTACTGCAGTCTTACGGTCCAAATGCGACATGACCGCCTTGTGGGCGCGCCCGCCGGCCTCCAGGTAGAGCCGGATTATCTCGAACGGCGCTTCCGGCACGCGGTGCGGGTGGAAGCTGACGCCACTTCCGGTCTGCGCCTGCGCAGTGCCAGCCGCCTTTATCGCTGTGCGCTCGAAGTCTGTGAAAAGTCGTTTGTTAATCCCCCTTGTCAAGGTGTAATCAGGGGCGGATTTGCCTTGAGGCCAACTAGGCCTAGGGCGACCCGGTATCTCATTGACGATTCTGTTGTGTACAATGAAGAATATTTTTATCTTATCTTATGATCCGGATAGCGAGATAACGGTTTTTTTTTGCGTTTTAATGCCATCGGTGGGTTGTAAGCATCGCAGAAGGAAATAGGGGTAGAAGAAAGCCACGGAGAAGCTATTTTGACCAATTTAAAAAGAAGGTGCATGTCGTGGCGTACGATGGTATCAAAGAACTGCAGGAGTGGAGGATGCTGCAGCGACATGATGATGATGGTTTTAGTAAGGAACAGCTGATATATTTTTATTGACTTGGGATAGGTACTTAGGGAACACTTAGATGATGGGATAGGATGAAGGAATAAAGATTGACGAAACAAAGATATCGAGCGAATGTGGGTGGAAACGTCCCAGGCGGACATACTTCGACCAAATATGGGAACAAAGGGCAAGATAAAAAGTACCCTAAACCGACGTGCGGGCATGCAACGACTAATGAATGTTGAAGCGAAAGTGATCTGTCAGGATCGTGGCATGTAGCAGTCCCTGGTCTCTGCCTACCCCTCTGGGATACAGGCGTAATGTATGTATGAATGTTTTTCTTTCTTTTTTAGGGTTCCGTACCCAAAGGGTAAAGTACCCTATTACTAAGACTCCACTGTCCGTCTGTCTGTCACCAGGCTGTATCTCACGAACCGTGATAGCTAGACAGTTGAAATTTCCACAGATGATGTATTTCTGTTGCCGCTATAACAAAAAAAAAAACAAAACTAAATTAAATTAATATTTAGATTAGATTAGAACACTTTATTGTACACACGAGAAAACAAAATACATTAAAAGGCTTGCATGTTTAAGGGGGGATCCCATAAAACAAACGTGAGTTTTTGCCGTTTTTCGCTCGATATTAATAACGGCAATAGTTAGACGCTTGAAATATTCAAATGCTGTATAGATAATGGTACGGAACCCTTCGTGCGCGAGTCCGACCCGCTCTTGGCCGGTTTTCCTTTTTAAAAGCTGTCCCCGTAGCAAAACGAGGTGCGCTTCCGATAAATCGCTACACTATAACGCATACGCGCTACGAATATAAAAACACTGATTCATCATCATCATCAGCCATTTCACGGCCACTGCAGGACATAGGCCTCCTTCGTGGTTTTCATGACCATGAGGGGTTTTGCCATAATCGCCACACTTGGCAGGCGGGTTGCCGATCGCAGTAGGTAGTTGGAATCTCAGGAAGACGCTGCTGCCCGTCTCTTGGTAATTGATTTCCTTAGTCGCCTTCTACGACATCCACGGAAGGAAATGGAGTGACGCTATTCTTAATCCGGCGCCACACGAAAACACTGATTACGCGCACCAAATCCTGAACAGTTCCAATCGTCTAAATATCAAATTCGTATCGCAGTCATTAAGTATGGCTGTATGTATGAATAGGTATGAGTGAGAGTTTGTTCCGTTTTGATGCTCCGTGGGACGACCAGCCACAAGATGGACAGATGACCTCATCCAAGTGGCAGGAAGTCGCTAGATGTAAGCCGCTTCCAACCGGTCTTTTTGGAAATCCATGGAGGAGGCCTACGTCCGGCAGTGGGCTTGTTGTGGCTGAATGGTGATGATGATGATCTCCGTGAGTCACTAGAAGGCCCTAGCTGATAATCAGTGTTGTGGGTGCAAACTCTCAGCTAATACTGTCATCCACTGTACCATTAGCCTTTGTTTTTTCTCACTATTAGCTTCACATTTCTTCTGCTTTTGTCTTTTATCTGCGTTATTTTCTGTATTGAGGTACTTTTCTTTTATAATTATGTACCTATGTCTATGTGGCGTTAAATAAATGTTTCTCTTCTTCTTCTTCAGTCTTTTTTCTACCGTCGGAAATTAGATAAGGTAATTTAATTTTACTTAATAAACAATCGCATTTTATTCTGTCGCAAACGTCAGGTTTCCGACAAGATTTGGTGCGGGTAATTAGGACTCTGAACGTGTAGGTATATTGGGGAAAGAAACGCACCTTTCAAAGGCCACACGCTGGCTATTTCACCCATAAAGCCGGCCCTGATGCTCGCGTCGTCCACACAGCCTTCCGTTAGCTCCTTCACCATGTGATCAAACAGGCGCTCTAGAAAAGTGTAACACATTTTAGCATACTTATTGTACGCAGTTGCCATTGGCGTATAGAGGATTATTTTCCAAGGAGCCTGAAATTTACGTCAATAGGTACATAGAAAAAAACTTCGAATAAACTAAATATAGCTAAGATTAAATCAGTTTAATTAAAATATTCAGGACTTAATTTAGTCAGAAAAGTGGGACCAGATCCCTGCCGTCGGATGCAGCCGACGAACCTTGACTCCAACGCAGCCTGTCTCCGTCCTGCACGTCGGCGATGTAGAACCCGGTGCCGGCCACCAGGTGGACGCCGCTGGCCTCGGAAAGCCGCTTCAGGAACCCCAACTCCCGCTGAAGACCCTCCGTCGAGTTCTCCACGATCGTGCCTGAGAAGTGGGGTGGGACAAAGGAAAGGGGTTTTAACGTTTGGTCACGGATTTGGCCCCGGCACGTTAGTTATACCTGAGAAGCCTCATAGTTGGGCCATTGCGCGTAGCAAGCGCTGAGGTTAAGTAAATACCTCAGACACTAGGGTTTCCACACGATGTTTTCCTTCGCAGTTAGCGAGTTGTATCATCATCATCATCAGCCATTTGACGTCCACTGCAGGACATAGGCCTCGGGTTTTGGCATAATCGCCACGCTTGGCAGGCGGATTGGCGATCGCAGTATGCGGTATGCAGTATGCGGTTGAAATCTCAGGAAGACGCTGCTGCCCGTCTTCTGGTAATTGATTTCCGTAGTCGCCTTCTACGACATCCGCGGAAGGTAATGGAGTGACACTATTCTTAATCCGGCGCCACACGGAATTTGTAGCCATACGCGAGTTGTATGGCTACACCAAATGCACAAATGAACTCAGAAAACAAAGTCATTGGTACATGCCGGGATTCGAACCCACGACCTCCCGAATGCGAGGCCAGCGTTCTAGCGTTGCGCTACTGCACTGCGGGGCATCTTTTGATGAGGAAGACTGGGGACCAGTGAGGAATTTGCATGGCCTTTAAATAAGCTTCTACTATATTCAGAACGACTTAGCAACTGCTACCTGAACTAGGTACTAACCAGTCGCTGTCGAGTTTCATAAAAATAAGATTCGTAGTTTATTATGACAATTCGAGGTAGGCCCCAGGAGGGGTTCAACCAAGGATGGGTTCAACCCCGCCACAGGGTGGCAATGTTAATAATAATATTGCAAATATAATATTTATTTAGCGAAAACGTGTTTTGCAGTGTTTTAAATACTTACTAATTGCCTTTATGTAGGCTACGATACACTTTAGCAACCTTCGGGTACATAACCCTTCAAAAACTTCACAAAGAAATGGCGGGAATCAAAATGTTTTGCCCATTTCGTGTCATGCATGACGCGTAACCCTTTTCTTTCTTTCTTTTCAGTGACCACGCCTACCCATTTGTACAAGAAATTAATAGAACACTAAAAAGGAACAACTTTCATCTTACCACCCCCAAACTTCTTATAAGCCTTCACGTCATTCAGCACAGCCTCCTTAGCATCCTCGTCGTTGAATTTCAGGTTATACTTTGAGCAGTGTGGGTACTGGCGGACGTAGCCCAGCTGGTTCAGGGTAATCTTGGGGTGGAAGGCGAAGGCCAGGTGCTGGGGCGGTGGCCTGTAGAAATGGGTGAACTCCATGGCGAGGTGCTCGTGAGTCAGTGTGCGGCCCAGCGCGCTGGCTTCCACGGGGCCGAGGACTGGAACGATATGTGACGAGAAACCGGGGGTTAGTCTCAGTTAGTTAGACATGAGATTTCTCCTCCGGTTTCTCGTACACTAACAATATGTCAATCTACTGTTAAAAGTGTTTTTTTTTATGCACTTTGGCCAACTGTCAGATGTAAACTAATAGATTAACAGACTGCTAGTGTTCGAGGAACCAGGGGTTAGCCTCATAGTTAGCCTATTTTATACTTAGTGGACAGGACGTCAACCATTACATTCTAGTTGCAAAGTCGCACGGAAACGTACCTATTGAATAGAGTGCACGCACGACTATAGAAAGCGGTGACGTATGTGAACACTTCAGACGTTTCCTTGAAGTCTTGAAGATCAATATGTTTTCCTTTCCTTTGTTTAGAGTGTGGTATTACTACTACAAACAAATTCACAAATGTACGTAACATAATGACTGTACTTGCCGGAATCGAACTCAGGACCTCAGCCACACGGCTTTTTTCGCGTCTGTGTTGATATTATCTCGTTGTACTCAGAGGTACAATGAGATTATTTTACAAGCGATTGACTGGTAGAAAATTCTTCCGGTGTTAGCCCAGTTTCTCGTACATTTACAATCAGTTAATATATTGTTAACAGCTGTATGTTGTTTTTTTAGGGTTCCGTACCTCAAAAGGAAAAACGGAACCCTTATAGGATCACTTTCTTGTCCGTCCGTCCATCTGTCTGTCTGTCAAGACTATATATCTCGGGAACGCGTGGAGTTATCGAGTTGAAATTAACAGAAATACTTACCTACCCTTGAAACTGTGAAAAAATCAAACAAAAAGTTACGGCCGTTTATGCCACAAAAAACGGTACTTTCTGTTGACCTAGAACTATGAAATTTGGAAAATTATTACAGGGAAAAATCTGAAAACTATACATTTGTAATTAAATCATAAAAAAAAGTCTGAAGTTCGGGAAAAGCTCGGAAAAACTGCGAGACTCGATTCCTGAACTAGTTATAATACGACAGTAGGTACCTGTACGGTACCCTCGGTGGGCGAGTCCGACTCGCACTTGCCTGTTTTTTTTAGTACGAGAAACAGGGGTTACCCCATGTTACATTGTGTACACAATACACATAAACGGCTGAATGGTCTTGCATGGAATTTGGCACACAGCCCAGGTTCTGGATTAAAACATAAGATACATTTTTAACAGTCATTAGTCGCTGCATAGGTACATGCACGTCGAAAAATGAATAAGCAAGAGGGTTTTCAGGATCGTCATCATCCTCATCATCAGCCATTTGACGCTCACTGCAGGACATAGACCTCCCTCTTGGTTTTCCCAGCTTCCCGGTGTTGTGGCCGCCCGCATCCAGCGACTCCCCGCCACCAAGATCGTGGCAAGTGGCAAACCCGGGTCTCTACCTACCCCTTCGAAATACAGGCATGACTTTATTAAATGTAATGTATTACATACCTAAAACTTACCCTCTTATCCCGGAGGAGTAGAAATCCTGGGGGTCGTACTAAGTCGCAGGCACACACATAGTGAATAATAACGTCCTTATTTATAAAAACACGATTCCTCTAAAGCACTCCTGAGAGTCAGTTTATTTAATCTGTGGTTACGACTTTTCCTTGTCTCCACCACAGACAATTTTAATCGACGTTAAAAAGGAATCGTGTTTTTTATATTAAGACCGTAAGATTATTTGTACTGTGCCGTAAGTGTCTTGAAATAGAAGTATTTGTCACATTTTTGGTTCGATAATGGAACCCGCACCGTTCGCAATAAGAGTTTATCTAACATGTGCTGTGTCCATCACGATTGTCGTCGGTTATAGGTAAGTACAACTATCGTAAGGCACCTAAACGTGTTATTATAAGGTTTCGCTTACCGGTTTGGACTTTTCTCGTAGACATTTTGCGGCGAGATTCGACAGTAGAATGAGAAGTTTCGCTTCTCTCGTTTTTGATACCTTTATCAGTTGCTATACAATGTAAAGAAAGATTCTAGAGATAGACCGTAAATACAACTTGTTTGGTTTCTTATCACGTCAGCGCGCTGCTACAGTGCTACCACAGAGTGCTACGATGAGTAGGCTATAGTCCGCACAGATCTTTTTGGCGGTAACGTGAACATAGTGACAGATCGTTTGCACATCGCTTGCAGTCTTTACAGTGTGAGTAATTGACGTAGTGTGATGCGTAGTAAATTACTATTAGTCAATAACCAAAGTAGTAAATTACTCACACATACACTGTAAAGACAGTAAGCGATGTGCAAACGATCGGCGACTGTGTTCACGTTACCGCCAAAAATATTTGTGCGGGTTATACTAGGCTCCGAATTTCACTAAATAACGTAACAAGTGTGAAGTTAGTCAGGCCAAGTCTAGTCCCGCCTTTATTTCAAATGCGTGAATCATTGCAAGCTGAATGGAAGTATAATGTCGGTCAAGGTTTACTCCACAAAGTGTTGTTGACCCCTTTCGCAGTCCCAAATTAACTACCAATGATGATAATAATATCATGCCTACAGTTAGTGAATCGCTGCGTTTTGTACGAGATATCGCAAAGCTATCGTAAGGTAGCTAGAACCCAGTTGAGATGGCAATTGCCTTTCCCGGAAGCAGTGTTGAACACGAGAAGCCTCGCGGGGCTCGAATCCGCAAACTTTGCGAGCATTCTTGCTGGTCAACGTACGTTTCAACCAAGAATTTCAATCGTTCACGCCATCTCCATGGCAACCAACTTCGTGTTTGACAAGTTGTTGTCAAGGGAATATTTTTATCGAGTTTTGTAAGCTACAGAACTAATATTCTACTATAAAAATGCCGATTTTAGTCAAAGACTACACTTGGACCCAAACAGCTAAGGACATCCACATCCGTGTCCCTATGAAGCAAGTGAGCCATGACCCTGTCGACCTATTTACCACAAACTCCTACCTCAAGGCCCATTTCAACCCATTTCTCTTCGAAGTCTTCCTCCTTCATGACGTGGATATCAGCAAAAGCAAATCTCTAGTCAAAGATGACCTAATAGTTTTCGATTTGCACAAACTGGAGGAGGTAGAATGGGAGAAACTTGAAAAGAACCTAACTAACCAAAAAAAGATTGAACTCAAACAGAAAATATTAGATCAAACTATAGAAGAGGCCCAGAAAGAAGCGGAAGACAAACGGGCGAAGAAAACTGAGATGGAGAGGTTCGCTGTTCAAAGAGCCATGGATATAGACAACAAGCAGCACGAACTAATGGACTCAAGACGAGATGCTGAGAGGAAGAAAGCTATGGATGACTTAGAAAAATGGCGAGTGGAGAAAGCTGAGGGTAATCATAACACATACATTCTAGGAAGTAAAACTGGTAACAACACTAATAAAGAACCAATCATGGGTGCCGATGGTGACATACCACTGCAGAAATGTCAAATCACTGAGTTACCGTCTTCGGAAGAAGACGAAAAACCAAAGAGCCGAACCATAAAACCTGTGAAAAAACCAGCCCAAAAGAGGCTAGTGAAGTCCGAATATGTGCAAAAGAAGAAAGAGGAAATGGCTAAAAGAGTGCTGCCCAAGATGAGAGTCACAGCGGAGCTGGAGATAACCCATACGCCACGGACTTTTCCGACCCCTAGTCGCGAGTCTGCGGCGCATGAGGAAGAAGCCTGGTTGAAAAATATCACGATGGCTAGGAGAGCTACGGGTAAATGCATGTGTCTAATTCTAGGTAACAACAGCTACCTTGGGTCAATGATGAGTAAGGAGATCAATTTAGACTGTCACTCCAAAATAACTCATACCTGTTTGGGGATCAATAGAATAGATTCCTTATCAGAAGGGCACAAGAAACGGAATTTATAACCACATTTTATCGCACAAAGACTAAGTTCCTGGTTAACAAATGCGAGGGAAATTCAGAGGGGGATAGAGAACATTTCTTAGTAATGTATTACGATTGGTTTTCCACAGGTTTCGTATCTGAAGACCTAAGGCCCGAGGAGCAAGACCCGCAGTGGTGCAAGGACAAAGGCGACGAGTTCTTCCGATCCGGCAACTTCTTGGGCGCGATCAGTGCCTACACGCACGGGATCAAGCTCTCGGATAAGCTTCACAGCCTGTTCGCTAATAGGGCCGCTACGCACTTCGCTCTTGGGAACTTCAATAAATGTGTAAGTCAGTAAATCAGCTCTCATTCGTTCGGAGCTGGATATGGGCCAAAATGCCAAAGTGGAAAACCCACACATCACAACAACTGTGTCCTGCTCGGTTATTCGCGAAATTGGTCCAAAAAATTTATGGTCCATTCCAACCGCATTTCAATTAAATTGCAAGACCAGACTCGAAAAAACAACTCAGCTTACACACGCATAGAACCCGTGGTCACAAGAATCTCCTCTGATATGGGGACAACGACCATAGACATAGAAACACCACTAAAGCCTTGGTAGAGAAGTGATACATCGCTGGACCAATACTTTCACAGTCACACTTTCTGCAGGTACCTGGATATTTTGAAGAAGTAATCATAAGCAGCCTATATACGTCCCACTGTAGGGCACAGGCCTTCTCTCAGAGAGAGAGTATGGGCTTAATTACCACGCGTGCCCACCGCGGATTGGCGATTTCAAGCGCTGAGGCATGTGAATAGCTCAGACACCCAGGTTTCCTCACGATGTTTTCCTTCACCGTTAGCGAGTGGTATTGCTACTATAACTTCACAAATGTACAAAACTTAGAAAACAAAGTCATAGGTACATGCCCGCACTGTGGATCGAACCTGGGTCTCCCGCTTCCGAGTCCAATGTTCTACCCACTAGGCTACCACCGCTCCAAGAAATAATAAGGCTCCTTTTTCCTCAGATAAGCGACTGCTCGACAGCTCTTGACCTGATGACGCCAGCTTGTGAAGGGAATAGGAGGAGCAGAGCTAAATGCATTGCACGTCGTGGCGCCGCCCTGGCCCGCGTCGGTTACCTGAGCAAAGCCATCGATGAAATGAAGGCCGCCTCGAAACTACTGCCGGATGACGAGGTGATAAAGAAAGACATCTACGATATGGAGAGGGCTTGGGAGCAGAATCCCGATTCGGAATGAGAGGATCGCCCAAAGCAGGTCTTATGGCGGTCTTACATCAGTAACCCGTGGGCGACTGGATAAGTAAGTAGATAGAGACAGTGCAAATGTCGTGGTGCGAGACTGGACTTATTCACTGAATAGAGCATACCCCTGCTTAAACAGGTAGTGCTGTAATGAACTGAAACAGTACTTCGAGCGAAGAGATATGGAAACGAAGCGGCGCTGCTAGAATGAGGGGAACTATCATATTTATTTGTAAAATTGGCAATTCCTCGCTCACTTTTTATCAAGCAATCTCCGAACTCTCGTCGTCCAAGAAGGATCGCAATTCCCCTTGCAGCAGGGGGGGGGGGTATAGTATCGCCATCTTTATGCAGCGAGTAAGAGCGAGATGGCGCGACGTTTTATCGCGTTGCCGCGCTCGATAAAATGTGGCGATTTTACGTTTTGTTTCATGTAAAACCCGCATGTGATGGCGATACCAGTTATAACACAATACAATATTATTTTTGCATCTCGCGAGTTTGGGGGAACTGTTGTATTACTTTACTGTGCTGATAGAATTAAGGTGTTTTGCGACTCCCTTAGAAAATAAGAAAACCAGAAAGCTGATAAAACAGGAATAAAATTTACTGTAATATATTGCCAAATTAAATAATACATTCTAATGTCTATCACTACTCCTCGATAATTTTATTTGCCAGCCCCAGGTTATTCAGCAAGGCTTGCGGCGAGGGATCGCGTCCGCGGAATCGTCGGAAGACCTCACTTGGCTTGCAACTCCCGCCCAGAGCTAGGAACGTATCTCTGTACCGTTTCCCGACAGACATAATGTCTTTGTCCCCTTGCCTGGCCTCTTCGAACGCACTGTAAATGTCCGCAGCGATCATCCGAGACCACACGCCGCTGTAGTAAGCGGCGCCCCATTCCTCGGACATTATTTTCGTGAACGACAAGGGGTGGGAGTCGAATTTATCGAAAGGTAACGCATGGTATTTCGGCCACATTTCTCTGACTAGGTCTCTCCAGAACGTTTTCTTTGAATGAAGTTCCAAATCTAACCTTGACAAGTACAGCTCGCGGCATAGGGTGTATCCTGCCATGTGCCTCCTGACATTTTCTAAATTCTTTATAATTTCTTCAGAGAGCGGTTCCTCTGTCTTGTAGTGGCCGCTGATAGCCTCTATTGTGTGTGGTTCGTAAAGCCAGTGTGTCATGACCTGTCCGCATACCTCTGCCGCGTCCCACTCCACGTTGGTCAGACCGGCAACCTCGGAATAGTTGGCTCTAGTTAGTAAATGCCTAAGCGAATGCCCGAATCGTGTGAAGAGTATTCCAACTTCATGGAACGAGAGTAGCGATGGTTTTGCTCCTTCTGGTGCTTGGAAGTTGAATATAAGAGCAGACAGAGGAGTGGTTCCAGAAGAGCTGGACTTATTCCTGATAGAAACATGCCAACCAGCGTCGTCGTATACGCGGATTTTCTCATCCTCGCGCGCGTAGGGGTCCAGATAGAAACCTGCGATAGGGGAGTTGCTCGTATCATCGAATATGTCGTAGAATTTGACGTCCTTATGCCACGTGTGGACATCAGGCCGCTCGACTATTTGGATTTTGAACAGAGTGCTGCATAGATTGAAGAGACTGTTGATAACTTTGGGCAGAGGGAAGTAATCGCGGATTTTATCTTCGTCAAAGTTGTACAGTGACCACTTTTGCTTCCTCTGCCAGTAAGGGACATCCCATAAGTCAAGTTTGTAGTCAAAGCCTCTCTGTTCAGCATAAACCTGCAAAGTATCTAACTCGAGGTCCTGCATCGGTCTGGCATGCTCAAGGAGACTGTCAAGATGAGAGTAAATGTTTTCAAGAGACCCAGCCATTTTGGTTTCCATGCTCATATCAATGAAAGAATCATAGCCTAAAATGGAAGCTTGTTCTCTGCGCAGGCTTCTTATTTTCTCTAGATGTGTGCTCGTTTCGAGGTCTTTGTTGGTGTAGCCAGAGCAACGTTGTGTATGAGCCTGCCAGGCATTCCAACGCATCTCTCTAGCAGGACAATACTGCATGAAAGGTTCATAAATATGCGGCTGCAAAGTGACCTTCCAGGGACCTTTACTGGCATTGTTATGAACTGACATGGACTTCAGGAGGCTTTCAGGGAAATCACGGACTATTTCTTCATTTTCTATTGTGCTACTGAACATTTTGGTAGCAGTGTTCACTTTCTCTCTAAATATCTGCTTCTCCTTTTCTAAATCCAGAAGAATACTGTTTAGACGTTCTTTCTTTAAGCCCTCAACATCCAAACCATTGAGTTTTCCCTCAAGGATATACTTGTCTAATAACCTTTGTTCTTCGTTTGTTAGGTTTTTCATTCGGTTCTTTTCATCAACAGCAGCTTTGAAAATAGGTATGCTGTTAAACTTTGAGGCCCTAGCTTTCTGTGCTCGCTCATGAATTTTAATGTATGACTTAGTTGGCATGAGGGAACTGTTACCAAGATATAGAGCTTTTGCCATACCCCAGGTCAGCTCCAGGGGCCCGTCTACCTTCTCCAATGGTTGAAATACCTCTTTGAATGCGTTTTTGCATTCTGCAGTGCGTTCCTCGATCTGCTTCACACCATTCTCATACTCCAAGCTTTGCTTACTGATTGCCGCAATACATTTCTCAATACTTAGATCATTGAACTCTGGCAGGCCATTTTCAGAGAGCAAAAGATTCTGGTCACTGTCCTCTCCAATTTCTGGGATGCTGTAATTTAAGAAAATAAGGTGTAATTTTGTAATAAGGAAACCCAAGTGACTAAGCTGTTCACATACATCAGCGCATGAAATCGCCAATCCGTGGCGGGCACCCATAGTCATTAAGCCCATACTCTCTCTCTCTCTTTCTCCGAGAGAAGGCCAGTGCCCGTAAATAGGCTACTTATAATGTAGAGTTAATAGGTTATTGATTTTTGGGAGTTCTCCAAATGGAAGTGGACTGTTGAAAACCGGGAGTTTTAAAGATGTTTGGATAATATAAAATAAAGGTCATAAGTGGGTGGACAGTGAGCTGATAGCAATAGAACGTTGAATTACGATGTTATTACTTACAGTACAACGTATCCAGCGTTGCGTTTATTCTGATATATGTGGTTTTTCACCTGTCGCGCTACAAGTTTAGTGCGCAGAAATGAGAGCGCCATATTTAGCGGTCGTAATTAATGCCACACTTTAGATTACACAGGGTTTCATAATCCGAAATCGCCGACGTTTTCAACATTTGCACCACACGCTTGACGAAGAGAAGTAACGACAGCTAACGACAGCTGACTGATTTTTTATAAGTAGGTAGAGTAGAACACAGATTACATTTTTTTCAGCACTTTGTCCTGTGAAACCCAGGGTTGCCAGATCGTCCCTTTTTGGACAACAGCTGTCAGTTAGCCTCGCGGTGCACCGCGGTGGTTCCTTTTCTGGGTTGCGACCACGTGTCACACCACTTTCTACAGCCACTCCTTCACCGTGCAGGCAGTCCGATTATTGAATGCTTTACCGGTGGAGGTGCGGAAAGTCAAGTCCCTGCCCATTTTCACGCTGATGGCAAAGGAGTACTATTTCACTAGTTTGCTGTAATACTGTTTCTATTATTTGTAATGTTGTTCTGTTGTTATCTGTGTTTTACTTATGTCCTGTCTATATGTATATTCTGTTAAGTAGGCTTAACTTATAAATTTACGTATATAATATTTATTTTATCTTATTTTATTTATTTAATACGGAGATATTACAGAAACATGCCACTTATTCTAAACTTAGATGATAAAAATATGTACGTATCTGTTGATATTTAATATAAGTACTCGGTTATATAGGCATGTATAATTCATATACCTCTGAAACAATAATTGAAATGTTTTCATTTCTAGCCAGGTGAAAAATTTTAATGTCCATTGATAAAACCATAAAAACTTACTACGAAACCAACTTTTATTATTTCTTTGTTCATTTGTTTTAGAGATTTTTTAAAAATAAATCAAATATTAAGGATGTGGGCTGAAGAGCTGCAATACCTTTGCCTAGAAGTAAAAAACAACTAACTGTCAATGTCATGTATTACATCCGAATATAATCTGTGATCTTTCTGTGAATTTGACGTTTGTTTGACGCGTTGACATCAGTGCTGCCACTTTGATGGTTATAGTTTCCCACGTCTCGTAAGCTATAGAGGCATGTATGTATTCACTTCTTCTTCAAAATTATTCAGTATGATTTAGGTAGTTTTTAAGGGTTCCCTACAAGAAAAAAAATCTCATTTGAAATACATACGCCATTTTAGATTACTTCAAGCTGCAATGGCACAACAACTGAATGAATAGGTAATTAATAAGTGAATTATTTTTAAAATCAATGGAATAAAAGCCGTAAGCCCTTCTTCGCATCTCAAGCCTAAATTCCTTTCAAAATGGAAATTTCTCTCGGTACGGTAACACTGCTTGCTTCTTGTCTTTTAAAGTTTTATGGCAATGGCTCATGAGTTTTTCAGCCCACAAGTGGTTTTTACAAGAAAACAATATTTTAAAAATTAATATAAAATAAAAAAATCAATATTTTAGAAAAGGGTTGCAAGCAAATCCCTTTTGTTTTTTACTTACTTTCGGCTACGCTATTAAAATATCCGGGTTACTATTTTGAAATGTTGTCAATTTTGTATGTTTGTATTAGGGGTTAAAGTATGAAATTGCCGTTTTATTGCAATAGGTTCTTTGAATTGACATAGAATCTTCATGGTTTGAGGTTTTCGAATGAAACTTTTTTCAAATGGTTTCTATGATGTTCTTTTTTTAAAAAATGTGAAACATTTTAATATCGACTTTCAATTGTTTTTGTTATTCAATTTAGACAAGAAAGATGGATACTGCGAAAATTCGAGTGATTATGAGGCACCCATTTTTCGTATTTTTTTATTTTATTGATTTGACGCAAGTGAATCAATATTGTGGGTAGTTTGACTAGGGTCGGCTTCCACTATCTCTCTTAATTCATCGTTATTCATGTGTGGGCGGTCTTCCTCGTGGCTCGTTCTTTAAGTCGAAATTTCCATCACGAAAGCGTTTAAACCAAAATCGCACGGTGCGTTCATTAGTAGACCCCTCTCCAAACGCAGCATTGATATTGCGGGCTGTTTCTGCCGCGTTAGTTCCGCGTCGGAACTCGTATTCAAAAATCACTCGAATTTTCGCAGTGCCGGCTGCCGTCGATAGATGGCAGTCGTTAAGCCAAGTCAGAGGCCTTAGGGCGGCTTGACAACTTCTGACAGTAGACGAGCCACTAGTCTACAAGCCTCCACCAATCCGGACTTGGCCCCCGTGGTGGAGTATGGCCTATACCTTCCTCAGGGAAGAGACCCGTGCCCCTCGGTGGGGACATAATGGGTAGATGATGATGTAAACCCTGTTATTTCAAAAAAACTCATAGTACAAAAAGTGCAGAAAAACACACTCTAATTAGGATATTTCAAGAATTGCGCATTTTAGAAATAACCCTATATAAAGCAGTTATTTTCAGTAGTATTGGCGCTTTATCTACAAATGCGCACAACAAAATATTTTGGACAAGTATATTTTAAGCCGAGAAAATCTGAAATATGGAGATGACCCAAGTTGGGCACCAGCCGTCGATCCTCAGCACAACGTCATAATTTGGCAAAAGACCAAAGTCGAAGACTTTGGCACCCGAATAACCAAGTTAAAGTGGTAATGTGTAGTAAAGTAGGTTTATCAGACATTAACAACTTAATTTATGTTATAGAGGTGTCGCGCGCATACGCGAAACGCCGCAGGACCCAAGGTTAAGTAACATCAATTAATCTGTGATAGAACTGTCAGTTATTTTTCCTAGTGGTAACACTGCTTTGCTTTTGCTTGTTGGCATCCCTGTAGAGCGGCGAGCAGGGAGCGAGACTTCCGAGCGCATGGCGGCAAGACGGAGGTGGAGAACTTCGTGAGTGCTAAGGAAAAGAACAAGCAGAGACACTGGTGAGTGATTTAATGTTGTCGTAGTCGTAAAACCAGCGAAGGAATTAATATGTGTTTCCTAATGAGTCCAATGGTTCAGTACACATGTACAATGGCGATAGAATAGTAAATTGGATAGGCAGGGCACCGGCAAACTGCCCGCCAAGGAGTGTGTTCGGAAGCACACTGGCCAAACAGCTTATGTAATGGAAATGGTTGACTACGATGTTGGAGAAACCGTGGCAGGGCTATGGGGAAGGTGGAGGCCCTCGTAGGAGCAAAAGCTCCTACGCCCGACTGGTACCTCAAGAGAATCGGTAGTCCTGGACAGACCAGGCCCTATATGAATAGCAGTACCAGGGCACAGCTCTAAGACTAAAGGTCACAGACCTAGGATGCTGTGCTCAGATCGGGGGCGTAGTCAATCATCGTCATTGTCACGGGAAACCCTGATAGATCAGGCCCGAACGTAAGCGCCAAGCCGAATGGACCGTGAAGAAAATCACGGGAGCAATTATAAATGCATTAAGTACACAGTCAAACCGAATAAGTAATATTTGTTGCCCTTGTGAATCTGTACTTGAACCTAAGGCCAAGTGAGTGACGTGTGAACATGTCTTTAGTACAGATGGCGCGACAAGAGGGGTGATATCAGGAATAAAAATCCATATTAGTTCAATCCTTTTAACTATTTTTACTCAATTTTTAATAAATGCATTGCCCGGGAATATTTCCTAATCTATTAAAGTTGAGAAAAATTGTACATCTGGTGATAGTAAAGATTTCAATAATTTCAGACCTATAGCAGTACTGCCGGTCCTAAGTAAAGTCCTTAAGAAAGTAGTTTTGCATCAAATGCAGACTAATTTTAGTATAAATAAACTATTCCATAAGAAACGGTTCGGATTTACGAAAGGTCGCTCAACGACGGGCGCAGGCATAGCATTAGTAAAGCAAATTTTTGAAGCATGGGAGGAGGCGCTGTGAGGCGCAGGATGCCATCGGGGTATTCTGTAACTTTCCAAGGCGTTTGATTGCGTCGACCTCGAAACGCTCCTGATAAAATTACACAGATATGGTTTAAGTAACAAATCGCTACTAGCTCTTCTTCGATCTTACTTAAGAGACAGAATCCTAAAAGTAGATATTAATAGAGTTAAATCCTCAGGATCTAATGTAAAAGTGGGAGTTCTATACTGGGACCGTTCCTTTTTTTGGTTTATGTGAATGATTTGACCTACCTAGTAGAAAAACTGTCACAGATAGTATTGTTTGCAGATGATAATTCCTTAATTTTTAAAGTAAAGAGAGATTTAAGTAATGTTGACGAAGTAAAAAATGCTCAAGCGAAATGCGTCAAGTACGCATTGCCCAATGTTAAAAATGTTGACACGTGTCTAAAACTATCTGGTGAGAAATTAGAGCTGGTAGAGTCCACGCTATTTTAGGCATAACGCTATCGTTTTGAGTCTATACTCAAAACTGCAATGAGGTCCACATATTGAAAAACTATCACGTAGGTTGAGTTCAGCTGCATATGCAGTCAGAAAAATTAGGCAAGTTAAGGACGTATCGACTGCAAGGCTGGTCTATTTTAGTTACTTTCATAGTATCACACAGTACGGTTTGTTATTATGGGGACGGGCATCAATATTTATTTTGCAAATTTTTTTTTTTTATTTAAATTATTTTTTGCAATAGTTTTTTCACATTTTAGGCGACATTGGCCGGCCAGCATCTGGCAACACTGCTTACAGTAAGTAAAACCCACAGAGTACAAAACCATAGTAAAGTACTCTGTGAGTAAAACTAAATTCTCGATATTCCAAGTTCTTAGTTTTCACGTTGATTTCTCAAAACTCTAGTAATGGGCGACGTTACCTTCGAAACTAAGGCTTACGCCAAGGTAATGCTGCACGCAGCCAAGTACCCTCACTGTGCCGTGAACGGTGTTCTTCTAGCAGACGCTAATAAAGTCAAGGATGCAAACAGGAATCAGCATTTGGAGATTGTGGACGCTATCCCGTTGTTTCACCACAGCCACTACGTCTCTCCGATGGCTGAAGTAGCTCTAACGCAGGTACTAAACTTGACTGGTAAAAAAAAACCTAGCTGTTTAATGCAACCTCAAAATTTGAGTATGACACCCACCAGCTCGCTCAACCAACGACATGAAGCAAATTACTGGCAGCGGCTGGATGAGGACAGAACGTAGTGGTGTGCCTTGGAAGTCTAGGCCTGTATTTGTCCACTGCTGGACAAGTACAGTTGATTTGGTTGAATGCAGGCACTTTTTAGTCTCTTACAATCTCATTTCAGCTTACCTATCCAAAAATCTAATCTGATGAGTTTTGTTATGTCTACAAACCTCACCCTCCTCAGATTGAAAGTATGGCGCGGTCAGAAAATCAAGCAATGGTAGGTTACTATGCTGGCTGTGAAAACTTTAACGACAACACTGTTGAGGCATGCCCCGGCCAGAAAATAGCTGAGAAAATAGCAGAGTACTTCCCAGCAGCAGTGTTTGTTGTGGTAAGTTAACTTTTATTTGCCTTTTGGTGGCTCATCTGAAATGCAGTGTATGTGCTGGTGTTAAAAAGCTAGTTATATTATGTGTATGCAGGGTTTGTATGGAAATAGTTTGACATTTGCAATTTCCTTACAAACACTGTTACTCCCAAAGTCTTGTTAAATACAAGTGCAGAAATCTGAGGTCCACCTAATGCCCTGTTTCTTGTACACTGATAATATATTAATCTACTCTTAGTCAATATACACCCCACTGCAGGGCTCAGGTCTTACTGAGATAGAGTATCGGCTTAATAATCAAGGGTGTCCATCGCAGATTGACTATTTAAAGTACTCAAATGCTTAGCTCTGTCTGACACTCTTGTTTCTTCATGTTTTTCCTTATTATTGTAGACAAAAATATAGTTTAAAAGAGGATGAATAAGAATTCATATTTTTTCCAGATTGACAATAAGGAGTTTGTGCAGCACCTAGATTCACCAGCTCTCAAGTTGTACAAGTGGAGCGACGGCCAATGGAAGGCTAAACCTGCTAACAGTATACTGTTCCGTAAGTCCTAATGTATTCATCATCAATAAAAAGTAAGCTTTTGTTGTACCTATCAAAATTGTATGCTGGTGCTATGGTAGCCTTCTTCTATGGTTTATAGAATACTATATTTTACTTGTCTGGATGTGTAGAGGTTGGAGCGTAAACCTGGATGACCTTCAACGAATACCGTTTGGTAATTCTGAGTATCAGGCGGCTGCTCGAAACACTCGATCTTGTTAATGTTGTTGATGAGGGACTTGTGGACCAGAGGCGGCTCGTCATATAGAGCGCTGGTGCAGTGCACTACCACAAAAATTAAGTACATTACTTAATAAAAAATATCAAAATTTTATCTGCTACCTACCACCTATAATTTTTTAAACCTATGCACACAAAGACCTACACACATTATAGTAGTTTACTAGAAATAATTAACTACGTACGAAGTTAAAATGTTTTCAAGCATAAGATTTGGTGTCAAGTTGTTACCGAGTGGAGCGCCAGCGATTGCACTCCTATGAAAAGAAATTCAGTACAATGCCTAGTACTAAATTCAATGAGTGCGAAAGAGAAACATTGGAACGGCCCGGTACGTGAAACAAAAGATTTCATATGAGAATAATGAGCCTAATCTGGAGCGCCGCTCATGCGCTACGTTGCCAAATGGTGCGAGGTGACAATGCGGTGCACGCACAGTGCAGCTAATTTTGAGCTGTTGCCGTTCTTAGTAAACAAGCAAACGCGTCCCACCAATCTAATCAAGTAATCACATCAAGTCAGTCGATCACTTTTCGCGCGAATATCTACGACAGTTTTGTGTTATTCCGCTATTTAAATTAGTTTCTGTGCGTTATTTGTGCTGAAAATGGAACAATACAATGTATGTTATATTAAAAACTGTGAAAAGACTTTAGAAAAGCGTGTTGACCTAAAATCAAAGGGGCCACCACGGCCTGAACTCGCCCTGACACAAAAATGTGCTTCAAAAACTAAAACTTTTACGCGTGTGTTTAAACCCGAACAAGTTGCCCAACTAGCAAGACTTCAATCTTTTTGTGAACACCCATAAAATAAAGTCACGAGCCGCCTCTGTTGTGGACGATGAACCAGACACCGTCCCGAGACTTCCCTTCGCCTTCCCAGTAATACAGCAAGTTGCCGGATTTAAGGATTATCGTGTTCTCGCCCTCTCTACGAACTTCTGACAATCCTATAATATCCCACCGCCATCATGGCCGCTCGCTACCGTAGCTAGGAATAGCGAGGCCGACGAGGACAGGGGGCCTTGGTTATTTCGAACATAACCATGAGGAGTTTTGCCATAAACGCCACGCTTGGCAGGCGGGTTGGCGATCGCAGTATGCGGTTGGATCTCAGGCAGGCGCTGCTGCCTGTCACCTCGTAATTTATTTCCTTACTCGCCTTCTACGACATCCACGGAAGGGAATGGATTCTAAATCTGGTGCCACATGGAGTCTTTCTCTTTACCAAAGACTCTTTAAACTGCCTCTGACGATGACGAGTGTTTTAAGGAATCGTGTTTTTATACATAACACCGATACTATTTAATTATTATGTTTTGCTTCTCTAACTCTGACCAGGGGGCCTAATTACGCGCACCAAATCCTGAGCGATTCCAATCGTGTAACTGTCGAATTCCATACTAATTTGACAGACGCTTCGAATCGCTCAGGATTTGGTGCGCGTAATATAGGGGCAGTCCTGAGAACTATTTAGAACCTACAGTCCAGGACCTAGTGTCCATAACCCAGGACTTTAATAAATTTTTGATAAAAACTACCTAACAAAAGTCCTAGGTTAATGGATCTAGTTTCTAGGCTTTAACTTCTAAACATATTACCTTTATTGCGGTATATGATGTTAATTTTCTGCAAAAATATAAGAGAAGATGTGATTTTTCCAGTGGTCGTGCTAGTTAGCGCAGTGAGGCCCCTTAAAATGCAACATTTTTAGTAAAAGTAAAAATACCACTTTTGTAGTTACAGTATTTTGTACAGAACAAATTAAAATTAACGAATTTTTTGTTTTCCCTCCACAGCAACACCATATTCTCTGGAGACTGTGTCACACCTGCTGCAGCGAGGAGTCCAGAAGGACCTGGTGGACTTTGACAACCACCTGGATGATATGACGCTGGACTGGACAAACCTTTGCATTGAGAAGCTCGTGGCCAGCATCAATGCCTCCAACTCCATTGACTTTTTGGATAAGAACTATGATGATTAGGTAGGTAATAGGACATATGTTTCTCTCGGTCAAAATCTATCAACGGCTGGTCTATCTTTACATTTTTGTTGTAAAGTAATTTGTAATATAATAGAGCAGTGCACACATGTAAAGATTGATGTACTGTTGACTGTTAAAATCATCAACCCCTATTGACGATGCGTCCAACACTCCAAATGTACTGCTAGCATAACCATAATAATTTTATCGATGCCATTGATGCCATCGTTATGTCAACGTCAAGAGATTTTATTTAGACTTTCATTGAAATGTCATTGAGGAAAATCCTTGCTTGTTGAAAAATCAATGACGCCGACTACCATAATAAATATGAGAGAAAAGCCGCTCCTCTGATGCTACAATTGATGTTTAAAGACGAAAACGCAAATGCTGATACTGTCGAAAAGAAGATTGCGTCATTGATCAATCTTCATTTTTAAAAAACGGCCGGATGCCGTCCCGGCCGGTGCACCGTCAGTGAGCTTGAAATTCAGCGTGCATCAATTTGGATGCCGCCATTTTGTCGTATCGTGAATGGGAGCCTTTACATAGTAATGCTGCTTGGAGGATGCACAGTAACTTGTTTTGGTTCTACCATTTTACACACCACATGGCTTGGAGGCCAAGAATGTGCTGTACAGGGACACCTTAAGACTGTTCTTACGTGGAGTATGCTGTCGCGCTCGCATAATTTATAATTTTTCGTGAATGTAATAATGAATACTTTTGATGAATCACCTGATGGTCTGAGGGTTTGATGGATAATTCAATTGCGGATATTCAAGGCATATTTTTCTTATCCTGTACTAAGTTTTCGATTGAGGAAATTTGATTCCAAAATTTATAATTTTGGAAACTATTCTTTATTAAAAACTATGTATTGGAAAACAAAAATATATTTAAAGTCCGTAATTTAATTAAAAATCAAACCTTCAGACCACATTTAACAAAAGTTTACTCATAAAAAAGATCCCGACGAACTGATAACCTCCTCCTTTTTTTGATATATACTTATAACCTGATTATATATCTTAAACAGATGTTAGCCGACTGCAATACGGTTTCAGAAAAGGAAGGTACACCACTGATGCGGGTGTCATGTTAATAAAATATATTTTTAATGCATGGGCGGGATCAGAGGACGCCATTGGTGTTTTCTGTGACCTCTCGTAAGCTTTTGATTGTGTCGATCATCAAACACTTTAGCTGAAATTAATCCACTATGGTTTTACGGGTGTCAAACACGAATAATACAATAAAATAATAATATGGCTGTCATACAACATGGATATATATCAAATTTCTGATATATATATCGGATATATATCATAAATATCCGATATTTTAATATTTAAAATAAATATCGGATCTTTTCGAACCCTGATTTGAAGCTTCTCTTACTACTGTGCATATTATGGGAACAGTTTGCTTAGCTCGAGTCGCACATACCCGTGAATAGTTGTTTACCAAAGCTACTATGCATCGTCTGCAAGCAGCATGTATTTGAGTGTGATTTGAGCTCACGAATTTTTGTATTTATAATGAAAGTGAATTTTGTGGTGGTGAAGCAGTGTATGTAGTCAATTAAGGGGTATTGTTTTATCTTATTTTAAGTTAGTTACTTCTTTGTTGTTATTTATAATTCCAATATTCCGATATATTAATTTATATGCATTAAACAATATACTTTTAATTTATATCCAAATGAAAAGTTTTATAAATTACAATTTTATTGGAACTTATTTTACGGTAAATTAGTAAAGTAGTCCTCAATAAGTTTGTTGCACTTTTCTACTTTAGTCAAATCACTAGCTTTCCCTTGAAACTTTCCATTCTTAAAAACGCCTTTCCCTTTTACTAACTCCGTTATCCTGAAAAACAATAATGAATTATAAGTCTTGTCTAAATTCATATTTTTTAGGGTTCCGTAGTCAACAAGGAACCCTTATAATTTCGCCATGTCAGCTGAAATTTTACATAGGTATACATATTTATTATGCCGAAAAAACAGTATGTATAATAAATCACAAAAAAAATTTTTTTAGTGTACCTCCTACACCTACATTCGAAATGCATTTTTCTCATCTACGCCATAGTGTGGGGTATCGTTGGATTGGTCGTTTAAAAATATTGTGGGTGTACGAAAACTATTTTTCGATTTAGGGTTCATGTTTTAAAGCGCAATTTTTTGTCAGAATAAGTCTTTCATGGGCTGTATAGATAGATAAGCTCCCCCCTCTCTCTCCCGGCTAAACGGTTGATAATAATAATATTTTATTGCACACCAAAAACAGTACAGGAAATATGACAATACGAAAATACATGTACAAAGGTTGCTTGTAGAAAGATCAAAAACTCAGGGCAGAAGCACATATAATGAACTAAATTACTTTGACGAAGATGTTAGTTCTGTAAAGCAGATAAAAAAGAGCTTGTCTCTACGGAACCCTACAATTTAGTCCGAAGAGTTGTAAATGATATCCCGCGTCTCCATAAATGAAACCCGAAACTAAAGTCCAAAGAATTGTAAGTAAGTCGTATCCCTCGTCCCCGTAAATAAGACCCGAAATACGTAGGTTTGCTTGCGATGACTTAGACAAGATTGAATTTATTCAAAGAACAGTGGACCTTTGTATTTGATATAACATAATGTCAACTCAATAACTCTACACAAAAGACACAAGAAAAGCGTCTTGACAGACGGACAGACGAAAAATAAAGTGATCCAAAACAAGAATTGTACTTACTGGCTCCCCAAAACGTTGCAGTGGACCTCCGGTCCCTGTATCATGATCTGCCCTTCCTTTGGCTTGTCAGGGTCTTCTGACGTCAGGAACATAAATAGACCCTCACTTTCCAAGCCCTTACAGACAGCCCTATTAAACTCCGGCGTAGCTTCTTTCTTGTGCAACGTTACGAATTTGGGTTTTGGGTCCATCCGTGCAACTCTATCAATTTCGCTCTGGGCCAACTCTGAGAGACAGCTTTGCAAAGTTTTGTTGGCCACTTTGAGGTTCTTTTGCAGCTTTTGCACTAGATCTACGTGTTTGGATGGTTCGTTTCTGAAATGGTAATAAAATATGGTCACAGGTGTCGCGGTCTTCACAATACATACAACATTAGACTGATTTGTAGGTTTTATGTCTTAGTTATGTCTTAAATCCATTCACAGATTTGAAAGTCAACCATACTGCTCATCATTACAAGCTGTTGCTGGAACAGTGTTGGGAGTACACATCACATACATAAACTCACGCCTCTATCCCAGAGGGGTAGGTAGGTAGAGACCAGGGTCTGCCATTTCCCACAATCCTGACAAACGTCTTTCGCTTTATCAACATTCATTAGTCGCTGCATGCTCACACGCCGGTCTCGGGAACTTTTTATCTTGCCCTTTGCTAATGTATTAGGTCGAAGTAAGTCCGTCTGTGACATCCTTTACCGGCCCTTCCACCCACATTCACTCGATAGTAGTCGTTAGGAAGTAGTAAGAAAAAAAATAGATTATAAAATAATTAAAAAAACTATTATATTGCCATTAGTTGTTTACATTATTCAAACACTTGCTGACTCCTACACTAGGCAAAGCCTGTCTCGTGGGAGAGAAGGATCGTTTAACAGGTTACCAGATTATGTGGTTGTGATACGAATATGAGGCATTTGTGACTTAAGAAAAAAAACAAACAAAAAAAAAAAACAAATGGGTAAAGTAAACTAAAGTAAGGCAAGGCCGACTTGCACCAGTTTCCTATACATGGCACAGGAAGCTCTCGACCAAATTTGATTTAAATGGTGACTTTAGTGAAATTCAAGAAATTGAGCTTGAGTTGAGCTATGAGTTGTATGTTTTAGTTTGGGACCACGAAAGGTAGTTTTGCTTTTTTGTTTGTCCTTTCTATATAATAATGTTGGGTATAAACCCCTACACTATGATTTATGGATATGCAATGTTAGATATATAGATTCTTTCTTATGGAACAATCCATCAGCCGCAGTAATAGTTAAAAACATAGATGTCTAACTAGCGCTAAAAATGACCCCACGTTCAATTGTGGGAAGGCGGGCGGGGCGTGTCAATTGTGTTACCAATCGGAGCGTGTTCAGTATTACCCGGCAAAAAATCTATGCACCTGCCACCGTCAAACCGCCATCTTGCGAGGTACCTAGATATTTCGACGGGTTATACATCATGAAGTCGATGGTTTGACGTTTTTGTATAAAACCAATCATAAGTTACGCTCTCATTTACTATCGCCCAATCAACGTTCACTTCGTCACGCATGGAGCACAGAATGAACTAATCACAGAGTGATTTACTCTACAGCACATCTTGCGCTCATTTCATTGGTACAGACTAATTGGGAGGACGGGCCGTTTTTGGGAGTGAATTTCGTAGGAAGAAATACTTCTATGATTTTTTCTATTCGTAGATCGGCCCATATGCGTCCACTGCTGAACATTAGGCCTCGGGAGAGCCCAAGGTACGGTACTTCTTTCTGTCATCGACCATCCTCATACAGCCGTTGCCAGGAGTCTGCCTCAGACCGTCGATCTAGCTAGTCGATGGGCGTCCCACACTGCGTTTGCCACTTCGTGGTCTCCACTGGGAAATTTCACAGCGAATCGGGGGGTCGGGTCGGCGTGATACAATTAACTTACTTCAGCAAGCTAGTCAAAGCCTTTTCTCTATCCAACATTTGCTGCAACGTTCTCGTGACTCGGTTTCCAACGAGGAACCTCAAATTGGTCTTTCCTTTCTTGCCGGGCTCAGCTCCTATTAACTTGATTGTCTGTAGTTGACTGAAACAGATTGCGATATTTCTAGAAATTAGTTACATTTATGCTAAATTAGTGAAGTGTTTTTCGAACCTCGGACCTTCAGTGAGATTTGGGCAGATGTGGCCGAAGCGGGATTCGAACTGACGCTCTAGCTTAGTGCTTTTTTAGGGTTCCGTACCCGAAGAGTGCCAAATGGGACCCTATTACTAAGACTTCACTGTCCGTCTGTCTGTCTGTCTGTCACCTCTATAACAACAAATACTAAAAACAGAATAAAATAAATATTTAAGGCGAGGCTCATACAACAAACGTAATTTTTTTTACACGATATTAATAACGACAACAGGGAGACGCTTGAAATATTCTCAGAATATTTAGTTCTATATTCGCTTCAAAAATAAATAATGAAAATAAAATAAATATTTAAGGGGGGCTCCCATACAACAAACGTGATTTTTTGCCATTTTTTCTCGATCTTTGTGCCTGATCGTATAGATAATGGTACGGAACCCTTCGTGCGCGAGGCTGACTAGCACTTGGCCGATTTTTTCTTTTATAAGGGCTCGTTTAGTGTTTTTTTTTTTTTCATTTTTTCCCAACTTTTTGTATCTTTATCACTTGAGAACGGCTGGAGATTTAGCTTTTTTTTTAAAAATTATTTGTAGGGAAACAAAAATAGGATAATTGGAAAATTCGGGAAAATCTGAATTGTGCTTTATACTTTGGGATTTAACTATTGAAATATGGGCAGGACAGCGTCGGTCAGGGGCCTAATTATGCGCACCAAATCCTGAGCGGTTCCAATCGTCTAACTGTCAAATTCCATACTAATTTGAAGAAGAAGAAGAAGAAAGACATTTATTATACCAACAAGATACATCACAGAAACAAAATAAGCACATAAGTAACTAATTTGACAGTTAGACTGGAATTGCTGCGCGTAATATAGGGGCAGGTCAGCCAGTCAGTAATAAAATAAATACCTAGTAGGTACCTACCTCAAATTGGAGACGTGAGTGCCACAGCACATGTTTTCATCGACATTCCCGATGCGGATCACCCTTATTGTCTCCGTGCAGTCTTTTGGCAACCCTCTCGTATGGGCCTGGAAGGCAGTGGCTAATTTGGGTACAACCGAAAACGGGGGTTCTACTTGTCAATTCAAACCAGAGTGGTAGCATGGGAAAAAATGGAAATCGTGAAAAAACACCCAGTTACCATCTGCGATATTAAAATGTAAGAAACGTATTATTTGCTTTTTATTACGCATTAGTTGCCTTGACGTGAAACGTCTTCCAGTTCGGTAGTAGGTGGTCACCTGCTAAAACCGCATGTAACGAAAACATGTCGACGGCGGGGGCTGTAACTCTGTATCTACTTGTCGTGTGCAATTCACTTGTATATCGTTGTTTAGAGCAAAGTAGCCACTACTCAAATCCTTTTGACTCGTGCCGCTAGATGGCGCCAGTGCGGCGTCTGCGAAGTTTGAGCTGAAAATAACGCTTGAAGACGTGTTACGTTAAACCAACGTAGGCCAGTCATTAGACATTCAAATCAGGGGCGTACGATGCTAAAGGTGGTACAGTAGATTTCATTTTCTTATCTTGTACACATGTAACAACTAAGTAAATATCAAAAATAGTAACAAGAGATTTCTCGGGACAACTTTTGGCATCCACTAAACCTCAAAAATTTGGGACATTTTTTGGTTTCTCCCTCATAAGTTTTATACAGTGCAACCTAACGAAAAGTCACATTCTAACAAATTAGAGAACATGAAATTTTGCATCTAATGAGTACTAAACACAGAACATAGGAATAAGGTAGAAAGCGCATGTGGGCGGGGCGCGCCTGCCACAATTTTGCTCAAATGACATTACCCAGTCGGCCGCGGAGTCTTACGGAGCACGTTACTGAGGAAAAATTGCTAAAAAAGGGTAAACATGCCATCGTGCGCAATCATCACCTGCAGAGCTCGAAGCAGAGACGTTCGTCTGACTAAAGGGACTTCTTTTCACCGGTAAGTACATTAAACCTTTATTTTGAGTGATTTCATCGAAATTATTGATAAGAGTATGTTTTCCTGCAATAGTGTAAAAATATCGCAAGTTGAAGTATACGTTGCCGGTGTTGTATGCAAATAATTGCTGCACCAACGTTTTATGTACGCGAAGAGCAATGCAAAGCATGTGTGTCTGCGTGAACGATTGATTCCACATTTCGTGGTATTCGCCAAAAAGAGTAGAGAAGGGAATAACTTATCGATAGTGTTGGGTAGGTTTGTCGTGGTGTCGTGGATGTCGTAGCCATATCATAGAATTGACCATATCATGATGTGGTTAGCCATATCACGAAATGTGTCCTTTTCATGAAAAGGCCAAGTCAATCTGGCCGTATCATGAAATGGCTTAGCCAGATCAATGAGCGACCGACGTATGACGATTTGAATAGCGAAATGCATGACTATTTCATGATGCGGCCAAACGTTAACGGCCATATCGTAAAATACTTCCATTATCCATCGTTAGAGGCGCTGATGTTAGTTTGTTGTATATTTCTACCATGGAGGCGACAGAAAATATTTCTAGTGACGGCAATATTCCCGTAAATACTGTGCAAAATGAGGAAAGTAGGGCAGCAATCTCATTTTGTTGTAATCATTGTACCGCATTGTATTTTACGAGTGATAAAATATAAACTGTTGCTTCTTTTATTGGTATTTTATTCAACCTATAAGGTTCAAATGCACCAAAACACTAAATACGTTAGGCATCTTTAATCTATCTTTCAGCTCAATGCAGTAAATATGTCAAACTTAAATAAGGTTGGTGCATGGAAAAGTCATAAGTACCCTACATTATGATATGGCAAAACGTAGACTGCCATATCGTCAAACGTTGATGCTTAAACGATACGGCCAGTTTGACTTGGCCTTTTCATGAAAAGGACACATTTCGTGATATGGCTAACCACATCATGATATGGCACAATCTACGATATGGGTACGACATCGATATCGTTTAAATTTTGTTATTACGGAATATTTAATATCGCGCACCGAGGGTTCAGTACCTACAGACTTTGTTAGCTTCTTCTCCGCATAATCTTATTAATTTTGAAAGTAACAGCTTTTACGTTTATTACGTAAACATTTTGTTCTTATAGTGAATAAAATTTTTGACTTTGACTTGTAGGTATGTAAATAGTTCGTCCATTACGGAAATCGAGTTTCGAAGTTTTTTTTTGTAACTGCTAATTTTCGGTTTTCGGATTGCTTTACTTGTGCTAGGAGACAGTGCTTCTTGCCAAATTTCATGACTCATGACGGATTCAAAGTAGTTCTATATAATCACGTAGTTCTTCATGCTGTTTCAACTCGGATATTGTGTATAAAACTGTCATTTAATTTCAGATTTGCTAAAGATCTTTCTATCAAAGAGCAGTGGATAGCGGAACCCTCAAAACGAGGTAACCCGACACAACCCCACTCGCTTTTTCTTCATAGTAATAGTCACTCGTATTGACAGGTAGAAACCCCTGTTTTTGGATGCCATCTCAGTCCTGGAACTTAGGTCACTCATATGTAATACCGTTTCGTACCTACTCAGAACGCGTACCGTACCTCGTACTACGCCAAATGGCTGAGAAATTAATTTTTCTCAATGAAATACATAAAGCTAATTTATTTGTGTGTAGATTGTGGGTTGTGGGTAGGCTAGAATAATGTAGCTACATTCTCCCTAATTTTTTCTCTGTTGTAGCTGCAACAGAGTAGAGATTCTAGCCATTGTTAACGGGCTCTTTTGGCTCACGAAATACAGGGTGTAACAAAAAACCCATATACGTACTATATTCGTCCGAAAACGCGGGGTTCTACCTGTATCTGAGTATACCAATACCAATACGTGAATGAGGGCAACTTTGACATCGTGAGTAAAATATCAGCATAGCTGTTCCATACATTTTAATACTGCAGTACTAGGACGGCACAGCTGATAAATTTGTTTGCTATTTCGATTTAGTAGAATCCTCAATTTTCGGATGTACCTACTTATACTTTGTTACACCCTGTTATTATAAAAAAAAATGGTAATTTTTCAGAACAGGTATTTAGCTCAGAGCTAACAACTGACCGCCACGAACTGGCAAACGCAGCGTAGGAAGCCCACCAGCTCGCTGGACCGATGATCTGACAGCGGCTGGATGAGGACGGCCGAGGACAGAAGGAAGTGGCGTGCCGTGTGGGGAGGCCTATGTCCAGCAGAGAATGGAGACAATCTAATTGATTGATTGACAACTGAATCGTGTGATTTTAAAACAACACAATGTCCTTTCATTACAACTTGTCAGGAAATAGAAAAAACTGTTTTATTCAAATACTAATATCTACAATAGCAATATTTAAGCATATTATGTTAATTTCTGTATGAATAAACTAATATTTTTTTCTAATGTCAATCAATACGACGGTGTAAATAATTTAATAAAAAAAATGGACAAGTGTTATTTTAAAAACACACGTGACTTGTGTTGTTTTAAAATCACACGATTCAACTAACCTCATCCAGGTCAGGATCGTCGATATTGCAGAACTTCACCATCACAGGCAAAGCTTGCCTGATTAGCTCGTTGCAACGATCCTCGACTCGCTGCACCAGATCTTCAGGTACTGTAGTGCTGTTCAGCTCAACAAATGACTCCTCAGCTCCAAGCCACCAGCTGGTGGTTGGCAGGTTGTGTTCTCTCTCCAGAATGGCTGAGAGAAGGTGCTGACCTAAAAAAATTACTTTGTACTTGTGATAAATTCTTAAGTTCTTTCATCATCATCACCTTTCAGCCACAAGAAGTCCACTGCTGGACATAGGCCTCCTCCATGGATTTCCAAAAAGACCGGTTGGAAGCGGCCTGCATCCAGCGCCTTCCTGCCACTTGGATGAGGTCATCTGTCCATCTTGTGGCTGGTCGTCCTACGCTGCGCTTGCCGATATGTGGTCTCAATTCGAGAACTTTTCGGCCCCATCGGCCATCAGTTCTGCGTGCTATGTGCCCCGCCTTCTTAAGTTCTTTACGTTGAAATATTTTTTTTATTTCTAGAAGTGTTTTCTGACTTTAAATCAAAATCAAAAATCAAAATCAAAATCAAATTTTTTTATTCAAAGTAGCACAGAAACTGCGACTTAATGAACGTTACAAGTTAAACTAGGTGTCCATTTCAAAATCTAGATCATTTTGGAGAAAAAATGGACAAAAAAACTCCAAACTTAGTCTTTTCAAGTCCTTAATTTACAGGATTTATATAAATGTTCTAAAACTCATGCATTGGACTGGCTTTAATTCCAGACATCATTGTCATCTAAATAATCTTTAATGTTATAGTAGCTTTTTTGGCACAAAGTGCGCTTCACACATTTTTTGAACCGCGTTTCTGGCAAGCTTATTATATCCTCAGGGATCTTATTGTAGAAACGTATACAATGCCCCATAAAGGATGTATTAACCTTTGCCAGCCTAAATTTTGGGAACGAAAGTTTATGTCTATTTCTAGTATTTACATTGTGTTGGCTACCTACAGTTTTAAAGTCACTGATATTTTTCCTAACATACATAATATTTTCATAGATATACTGACTAGAGATAGATGTTGGACTACATGATTAGAGCACTTAAATCACTTACTACTTAGACAACCACTTCCAGGTTCTCTCAGTATTAAGATAGCGATACATCAACAGATAAGATTCCCCCATTATACCTATATGGGCCAAGTACAACCATTTGCTTCTACCCATCCTCTTCATGAATCGCTTTGAGCAATAAGGCCACCAATTGCACTATACATAAGCAGCCTATATACATCCAACTGTAGGGCACAGGCCTTCTCTGAGGGAGAGAGTATGGACTTAATCACCACGCGTGCCCACCGCGGATTGGTGATTTCAAGCGCTGAGGTATGTGAATAGCCCAGACCCTCGGGTTTTCCCACCATGTCTTCCTTCACAGACAGCGAGTGGTATTGCTAATATAACTTCACAAATGTACATAACTTAGGAAACAAAGTCATAGGTACATGCCCGCACTGGGAATCGAACCTGGGTATCTCGCTTCCGAGTCCAATGTTCTACCCACTAGGTTACCACCGTTCTAATTTTGCTATGTATCTTTGTAAATATTTTGTGTTTGTTTTTTTCCTGTATACAATAAAGAATATTGTTATGAAAACCACGAGGGAGGCCTATGTCCTGCAGTGGGCGTCAAATGGCTGATGATGATAGGAAATTCGACCTATTTCTTGATAGCACACTCGGTATTTTGCAACAAATTATGTCCTTTGAACCAGCCCTATATTACGCGCACCAAATCCTGAGCAATTCCAATCATCTAACTGCAAATTAGTACAGAATTTGACAGTTACACAATTAGAATCGTTCGGGATTTGGTGCGCGTAATGAGGCCCCAGGGCTCCAGAAATAAAAAACCTTAACCCCATTTTTTTAATTTTTGGAGCCCTTATTGTTTACTTTCAATTTAAAGTGCTGCTAAGGTAACAAGATAAGTGTATTACTTTTACTATGGTAACTGGTGGGATGTCATAAAACTTCTGAACAAAATGGGGTTTGGGAGGTATACTAATCTATACCTCCCAAACCCGATTTTGGACCCTAGTATTTATTATTATCATTAAAATTATTTATTGCATTAACACACAGTTATGCACATAGGCGAGCTTATTGCTACTTAGCATTATGTACCAGCTAACCTATCCTTGGAATAGGTTTTAAATTAAATTTTCCATAGCAGTATGTACAAAATATAGCCTGTCTAGTACCTGAATGTTGCTGCATGTGGTCAAACCGTCTCTCCCAGTTAATTTTTTGTTCGACCACCGTGCCAACTTCAAGGGGCTCTTTCACAAAGTGCAGGGCTTCGGGCCCCTTGCGGAGCACCTGGAGTACTTCTGTGGTGTTCAAGTAACCTGTGTCATGAGGCTGCAAGTGATGAAATAGTTAGAAATCATCTATGCCAGTGAGTCTAATGTTAGTACTGTGAAACTTTTGATGTTAAGGTGATTATTTTACAATGCATATAATTATATACATAAATTAATTTGATATTTATCAATCCAGCATTAATGTAGAGATCATATATAAGCTGCCTATATACGTCCTACTGTAGCGCACAGGCCTTCTTTCAGGGAGAGAGTATTGGCTTAATCACACTGTGTGCCCACCGCAGATTGGCGATATTTGAATAGCTCAGACACTCAGGTTTTCCTTGCTTTCCTGCACCATTAGCAAGTGGTATCGCTACTATAACTTCACAAATCTACATAACTTAAAAAACAAAGTCACTGGGAATCGAACCTGACTCTCTCGCTTCTGAGTCCAATGTTCCACCCACTAGACTACCACTGCTTGTGTAGAGGTCATGGTTAACGATAATTCACTATTGATATATTCAGTCACAATTTCTTATTCAATACTGTATGATTTTAGTCTAAAATTCAAAATTTAATGGCTTATGGCAAGTTCCAACAGCAAGTTAGTCAAAATAATATTATATGAATTTCTTAAAGTTTTTGTGCGATAATCTAACACTGGATATCTATGGTGTCTTTAGTTACAGAATATATTCTATTAATAGGTTCTGAGGCCTAATGGTTTGCACCAAATCCTGTCAGATTCCTGACATTTGTTTGACAGCTAGCTGTTAGAAATCCTTTAGGATTAGGTGCATGTAATATAGTGGCTGATAAGGGTTCAACTATACTGTCATGAGAGTGGGGAGTGTAAGGCGATAAGGAGGTGGGGGAGGGGGCAGAATATCCCTCCTTAAGGCCCTCTGTGAAATGTATGACGCTTACCTGACCGCCTCCAGCTGGAAATAAAATCGTGTTCTCCAAAATCACTTGATACCCTTCGAATTTTGAAGATTTTCCATACTCAACTATTGGTTCTTTCGTCTTCTCGCAACTTATTACTGTTGACTGGAACTACACAATTAAAGGATAGTTAGTTAAAAACACCGTAGCTGAGGAAGTATTTAAGTTCAGATACATACATGTAAGAATATTATCATCACTAACCTCTTTCAAAAAACTATCTTCTTGGCATTTAAAAACCATTGTTACTGAATTATACCACAATATCAGAGTTAGCTTAAGGCTTATTTAAAAGTAATGGTTATTAAGGAAAAGCTGGGTTGGTGAGTAAAGTAAAGTAACTAAAATATCTGGAAGAAATAATAATTACTATACTGACTGTCAGGTAATGTACTCTGTGACTGACTGGCTGACAGTGACAGACAGTGAAACAGTTTCAGACATAGAGTAACTTATTATACTGTGTCAGACACCTGACGACAGTGACAAAGGTCACAGAATAAAATGTATGATATAAAAACAAATAAAAAAAATTTGAAAAACTCCCGACACAAAAAACTGACTTCAAAAGTAAAAAATTGTCAGGCAGCAGACCATATCCATAAAGGGCTGTGTGGATTTCCATCAAACATGGTTAAGAACCATCTCGTCTTATCTAGCTTTCAATTGAAAAAAAACCGCATCGAAATCGCTTGATCCGTTTAGGCGCTACGACGGAACGTACAGATATAGGCTTCAAACTTATATATAACACCCCTCTTTGCGTTGCGTCAGGGGTTAAAAAGCGTGATCGTTGGTTCTGTGAACGAAAGTGACACGCGTAGGTAATCGAGTCTGTGTCGCACATTACTCAATTACCGGTAATAACCGTTTATTTTTAGACGGTAGGTGTGTTAGCGATAGGTAGGTTAAATACTTTCCTTGGACTGAATGGATTTCAATAAAAAAAACCCATTCATATGAAAGGACATGCTGGTAAAAAACTACTCATATTAATTTTAATTAACTATTATGACCATTGCATTAAAACTACATTTTAAAATATTGAATACACAGGTTTATTTTTATATAGTTGCAGCTATAAGTTTCTTTGTGTATATTTTGATTGCCTGATCTAAAACATCTATAGCGAAATTGACGTCGTCTTTGTTAATGCACATGGGTGGTTTGATGCGCAGAACCTGAAATTTAAATAATCACAAATAACCTTTATAATACCTGCAAGTGCCACTTTGGGCAGTTTGTATACTAATTAATTTATGGAATAATCAAATCGCGTTGACCTCTTTGTATTTTTACATTAAAACAGGTAGGTAGTAACTCACATTACTTCTCCTACCACCACGACCAATGAGAATCCCCAAATCCTTTATGATTTCATGAATTTCCGAAGTATCAGCGACGTCCAGAGGTTCCTTAGAGCCTGGTTTTACTAGTTCGATTCCAAGCATAAGCCCCTTCCCTCTAACGTCGCCAATTACCGGATGCGCTTTTTGAAGTTCCATCAATTGTTTGATGAAATATTTTCCGATTTCTTTGCTGTTATTTTGTAAATTTTCCTCTTCTATGACCTGCAAAAATAACTTAAACATAAACCAACTAGACATAAATTTCACTAGATAAATTTTAGTCCACAACTACTAAATTTTACCAAGTTCAATATTTTTTACATATTTTACCTCAAGAACCGCCTTTCCAACAGCGGAAGCTAATGGGTTCCCGCCAAAGGTGTTGAAATACGTAGCTCTCATGTGTGCTGCCGCAATTTTTTTAGTTGTAACCACAGCAGCCATAGGAAAACCGTTTCCAATACCTTTTGCCATCGTAACGATATCGGGCACGACATCATGCCCTTCGAACCCCCAGTAGTGGTCACCCGTACGTCCGAATCCAGTTTGCACCTATAGATATAATATAAAATAATATATAGTTACAGTGGTTGGTAGTGTACTCGACACACCTTTCCATTTATTGATTTATGCGTTACCTAGTCAGTTAATTAATATATTTCATTATGCTAATCATGAGTCATTGTGTCTTTGTTTTGGTACCTCGTCAGCTACGAATAAGCCGCCGTTAGTCTTGATCAGTTCTTGCGCTTTCTTCAGATATCCTTTAGGAAATTGTACTGTCCCATTGACTCCCTGTATAGACTCTGCAAATAGGGCAGCTACGCCCCCTGCTGGTACTGAGTTTTGTAAGAGCTGTTGGTAAAATAAAAAAATGTAAAATTATGGGTTAAACAGCAATTTTTTGCTGAGGCTTTAAATTTTGCTGTTTATCTTTCTAAATTACTATGTACCTACTAAATCGAGTTAGGTAGGTATTAATATAGTAATTTTTTAAGGTATACTTAAAAATCTACATAAAAAGTCAACTGAATGGGTTTTACTTCTGATTTCTACAATTTCTTAACTTCTAAACTATTTTAGGAGTAAGCAAAAGCCTACTCTTACTATCTTATTGATCAGCGATATCGATCGGCGGCAATAGCAAATGTTATTTCTAAAGAACTTTGAAGGTATCAAAGGTCAGTGCAGTGACCAGTTGGAACATTTACTTTTCATTTAATTTCATTAGTTCTTAATATTTTTTTCAGTTCGAGTAACTCACCTCGTTAAGTTGGTCCAGATATTTATCCGAAGTCACGCAATCACCGGGGCAGGAGCATGATCTAGGCACTTGGGACAGTGAATCTCTGCACCCACCCCAAATGCCTCGAAATGGATCAGGTAGTACTGCCTGTAAATAAATAGGTATCGGAATATCAAAACTGATTATTGGTTTATAGATAGATAGAGAACACTTTATTGCAAAACCAGGTGAAATTTTAATTTTTCAGTATCTAATTAGATATATTTTCCCCGTATCTACTGAGACAGTTCCATGCAACTAGTCAATATCATACAATACTAAACAATATTAACCTAGGATACCAAACTAGGATGCCTGTGTCTTTCTAACTAGGCAGGATGACAAAATTATGTGGAAAAAAAACCATTCACACAGGTGAACATTTACAGAAATCAATATACGGTGCGCTTGATCCAATCACTTCACTAATATAGAAGTGCTTATAGTATACAAGGCCAACGAGGCAGTCAATACACATTCAACAAATTGGTGACTTACATGGTGAAATCCACTCGGAACAGGGATTGGCATACGATAACATTGAGAAGCTGTGAGGCCCATAAGCGCACTTGAGTAACCATGATAGCTACCTTGCAGAGAGATCACATCGTGGTTACCAGTGTATGCTTTAGCCAGCAGCGTTGCTAAATCATTGGCCTCCGTGCCACTGTTTACTAGATAGACCACCTGAAAATTTTCAGAAGTTTTATCTTAGGAAGTCTTAAGATAGTATATTAGGATAGTGCACAAAGTAAAATAAAAAGCATAACTTGAATTTATCATCCACCTTTAGGTCCCCAGGAAACTTGCTAGTCAATTTTTCAACGTATTCATAGATTTTGGGATGGCGATAAATGTTTGTCGTATGCCAAAGCTTCTTCGTCTGTTCATTTAAAGCTGCGACCACTTTCCTGAAATGTAAGATTCACGTAAGTTTGTAAGCTAATACTGGATTACGTGTACATACCGCAAATAACTTTAATTTTAGTTATAGAAAAGAGAATACATTTTAGATCTTATTTATAAAAACATGATTTCCCAAAACCGTCCTCAGAGGCAGTTTAAATAGTCTGTGATAAAGGGAAAAACGTAACCGCAGGTCTCTTCGGAGTGTTATCCTCTGAGACCTGCGGTTATTTATTTATTTATAAAAACAGGATTCATCAGGGTTATCCTCCTGATGAATCCTGTTTTTATAAATAAGTTTTTATATCTCTATCGCGGATCAGCTATTTTGTACTTAACCCTTATTTGACCATAGGGATAATAGTTCCCACTTTAAATTGAACCTTACCTCCTTGAGATAAAGTCCAACACCAATGAAAAATGTATACTAGCTATGGCCGTTTAAGGGTTAAACTTTTTTCTACAAAGCTAAGCTCAAAATTATCTTTATCTGTCTTTCATTTCACACTGTGTTTTAGTACTATGACATTAGCATGAATGAGTCGATTTAATTTCCTTATTGTTATCTCTTCGTGCGTGCCCATCCGTACCTCACCTTCTAGCCATCAATGGCAGTGATGGTTAAAAACATAGATGTCTAAATAGCGCTAAAAATTTACCCCACGTTTAATGGGGGTGGCAACTGTCAATAAATTCAAAATGGAGGATGTCCCGTTTTCTTGACTATTTGCATAGGAAAAACACAATATTTGTAATTATATAAACCCCAGAGATATGTGTAGTGTCTTTACTGATTGCATTAGAAAAACTGTGGCTCCTAACCCATTTGGAGGAAGTAAATCGATTATCAAGAAGTTTATAGGATATGATGATTCTAGTTATAAATACCAAAAAAATATTTCTATGCAGGTAAATACAAATAATACTAATGAAATTCATTCAGAATCATTGTTTGAGTTATGTTTTATCATTCTTGTTTGTTTTCAGGTTCGCATCTTTCACACTCGTTAAAAACGGAGGCAGTGTTTAGGTACCTACCTACCTAGACCGTTAAACCTAAAAACTAACTAAAAACGAAAAATGCAAGCCTTGATATGAACAATTCAACCCATTTAGCAAATGTAAAGCCAGCTATTATTGTTGTAATCGTAAGTGAAGTAAAACTGAGTACTTGTAAACATCGGTTTTATTTAATAAAATTATAATCATACATGGTAATCCGCATTTCTTTGGGCGTAAGCCCTTATCTCAAAATAGGTAAGCAGCAGCACTTAATTACCCAGAGCCAGCCCATAGCATTGAACTGGGCAGATCTGAATAGATATCAATAGGGTAGGCAATTTAGTTGTTGGTGATAACTTCAAGTAGTAGTCCCGCAGCATCATTTTACGCTCATAAAAATGCTTCGTCTCCAAACTAGAATTAAATTAAGAGAGTTCATGTAGAAACGGTATGATTTTTATGAGTAAGTTTATATGGTACATGGTGTGGATAATTTTACGATTTTCGATGTTTCTGAGTAACTTTCTTAAGTAAATTTAACATTTTACACTTTATAATCAATAAATCAGTCCGGAAAGAGGTATTTTATTAAAGTATGCGATTATTTTTGCAAGAAATATATAAAAAATATTTTTGAAGTTACCTTTGTACTACAGTCTGTATTCCTTTTGCGGTATACAAAACTGTGCTTTTTCAGTTTTGGTATAAACTATAGCTCTCCCTTTTTTTTAGTATTAAGCATTTCATGACGTTTTTATGTTGACATTCCATGAACAAATCCGAAAATAAACAACACTTGTAAAACAAAACAAACATTGTCGGGGCAAATCTCAGTGGGGCCATATGTAATTAGTTTCGTGTTGCCTTCCCCATTGTGAAACGAGTTCAGTACTACCCGGCAAAATGTCTATACACCTGCCATCGTCAATCTTTGTACACATTGTATACAGTTTGACGTTTTTGTATACAACCAATCATCAGTTACGCTGTCACTTAAGTACTATCGCCCATCAACGTTCACGTCATCACGCATGGCGCACAGATTGAACCAATCACAGAGTAATTTACTTTACAGCACATCTTGCGCTCATTTCATTGGCCAAGACTAATCGAGAGACTGGGGCCGTTTTTGAATGTGAACTTTGTAAGAAGAAATACTTCTACGGTTTTTTTTAATTCGTAGGTCAATGGAATGAAGAAACGTCAAGTGGATTCACGATAGAGATCCAACTGTGAATCTGTTATTGTGCTACATACAACGTATCATTGATATAACACAAAACTTGAAAACAAATTCAACTATTTACACTATTACACAGATTCTATTAGTTTCTAGTTATTTAATAACCTATTGTAAAATAAAATGACAGAATCGAGGCCCAGAAGAAGTACGATAGAAGTAAGAAATTAAAAATGATTTAGTGAAGTTCATTAAGAATTGGTTTTTCTAGCCGTAGCCTGCAACTTACGGATGGCAGTGCCCGACGGAAACTGTGACGATTCCTCCAAATAGGTCAAGGTATCGGCGCCCTTCGTTATCGAAAAGCCATTGCATATGCCCTTGATGTAACAGCACAGGTTTCTTGTAAATATTGTAGACTGCAGGTGCGATGTGATCTGATTTAATTTTCTCAGTTTCTTGCATAGATGGTCCCTTGTAAAACAAAAAAATGATAAAATAGTTAGTGCTGTTAAGTTGAAGCTTTGTACACACCACCACCATCTGTGGCCTGGATACAGTCTGGAATGCTGCTAAGTAGGTATGATAAGATAAGATAAGATAAGAATATTCTTTATTGTATACCGGAAAAAAATGTTACAGAAACAGCAATGACAAAAGAAAAGATAAAATTGGCGGCCTTATTGCTTATGATAGTAAGTATATTAACGTACCATATATTTACTTGGTGAGACTTTACATTTTGGTAGATTTGAAATACTTGCGTAGCTCCGTGATATGCCACTGAAACAACTTTTCAGGACTGAAAATATAATTTTTTGGCGTCAATACTATTGTTATACATTGATCAAAGTTAGGTACTAATTGATAACAATTGTGATTATCTTGTGTGGGTTATTATTATCTATTTTCTTGCCTTTTCCTTCCATGTTTTGTTATCAACCAACCGGTCGCACTGATTGAGAGTAAGGCACTGACTGAAATATTTCAAATTCATTTGTGTGTTAATTTTGTAGACCTTTAACACGGTACATGCACCTAATAAATAGGCTATTGGTTGGATTTGTAGCACGTAACATAACATAACATAAACTTACGCCTGTATCCCTGAGGGGTAGGCAGAGACCAGGGACTGCGAGTTGCTACGATCCTGGCAGATCACTTTCGCTTCTTCAACATTCATTAATACGTACGTTTTCATTAAGTTTTCAGACAAGAAACAATATTAGGATAGAGTCAGTGATATAGGATTTAGTGTGTACCTTATTACTTATCTATATTTCTAACAATGGATAGTGTGTACGTTGCTACTTTGTAAAAAGTGTTGTAATGAATTATGGTTTCTATCTACCCTCTCGTAATCATAACTCCAAAGGAATAATTACGTTCTTAATTTATCTAAAGTGCTGCTTAACATAAGCAGCCTATATAGGTCGGACTGTAGGGCACAGGCCTTCTCTCAGGGAGAAAGTATGGGCTTAATCACCACGCGTGCCCACCGCGGATTGGCAACTGCTGCTTACATGTATTTAATTATTTATTTATTCTCTTGGTATGTTATGTATATTATTATTTAAGTATATTATTATTTAAGAATCGCTCGTAGCCCCGGCTGCCTGAGTGATCTTAAACGATCACGAAGGTTAAGCAACACAGGGCGCGTTCAGTGCATGGATGGGTCGCCGTCTATGCCTAACGCTAGTGGCATTTTTCCGAGCGGTTCCGTGCTTCGCAAGGCACGTTAAGCTGTTGGTGCCGGCTGCCGTCGATAGATGACAGTCGTTAAGCCAAGTCAGAGGCCTTAGGGCGGCTTGACAACTTCTGATAGTAGACGAGCCACTAGTCTACAAGCCTCCACCAATCCGGACTTGGCCCCCGTGGTGGAGTATGGCCTATACCTTCCTCAGGGAAGAGACCCGTGCCCTTCGGTGGGGACATAATGGGTTGATGATGATGATTATTTAAGTACATTATATAATATTATGTAATTATAAGTAGGTAGGTACTTAAATTCTTACAATCGTTCGTTACACATACTTGTTGAAATATCAAAATATTTTAAATTTTCTTATTTATGCACATCCACATTTCTGTAATCTATTCCATCCAACCATCATAAGCTGTCTGGAAGAGACCGCTCTTTGTGATAAGACCGCCAATTGTACACCATTACTTAGATATAAGAAATATTTTTTTCTGGATGTGCAATATCTGTCTACCTATCTATCTATTTAAAGGTGATATCACACGATTCACTCAGATGAGTGTTCACTTTAACGTCTCGTCAAAATAGCATGGCATGAAATGACGGAAAATTAACGTTCATCCGTTGTCATTATATCTGTGGTTGCGACGTTTAATTTTACGTTTAATAGAATGAACCGATCCAACATTGTTGGACTTATTGTTTGATGTCAATAAAATTAGATGAGTGAACGAAAAATGTCTGATTTCGCTTTATAAGTATTGTATTGTAGCTTAAGTTTAGTTGTAAGTTACGAGTTAGCTGTCGCCTAAACGAGAATGTTAGTCTTACCTATCTATTTACATTCATACTTTCTTTTGTTTCCTTCTATTTTCGGTAATGTATAAAGTCGGTACTTTTCGGTTTCTACATATATGTTCAAGACCGATAAATACGTCCATCACTAGTGACAAAATCCTCCACGTCAATCGAGTTGGAGAGCGAATTGGCATTTGAGGTGGAATTTCTTGCGGTGGTGGGCCGGCTATAGCAATAAGTGAATGGCCTATATTGTTCTCTGACGCTCGTCTTATTTTATTTCAATAAAATAATCAGTTGCTGTTAATAAATCATCATGAAAATCATATGCCTAACCCTATTGGTTTTACCAGCGTTGCTGCTGTGCTTCCAGAACGGTAAGTTCTACGACTATCCCTTCATTTGTTAGATAATTTCGGCTTTAGGACGTGGCATCTGTTACTCCTGTTTCATGAGAGAAACTGTTACGATTTTCTGCAGTTCTCTACCGTTCTAAAGTTGGCAAAGCCTTTGCGTCAACTTTTCAATGAATTTCTGGGTCAATTACCCAAACTAAAAGTTTTACTAATTATCCGTTAGTTAATTTCATTCCGAACAGACTGTTCATTTTAGCAGCGTTACCATCTGTATTATCTGACTAGGCCGACTAAGCTGTCAGGATGGTATAGGTGCTGGGCAAGCCTACACCATCTACAAAAAAAACAATGTCCTAGGCACTGCAGCGTTGCAGTGGTCACTTCCCCCGTCTAGTATGAGTGAATGTGCCACTGGATGCAAAGGCCAAAAGTTATCTGCATAACTACATTTTGCAAGCTTTAAACAACTAGTTGTAATCTGTAGGCTTCAAGATGAAAAAGATCACCTTACCATGTCCAGTTTGGAGGGTTTCTCACCCAAAGGGTGACTACCTCTTTTACTATTGCTTCCCGCTGCCTTTTTCTCCACTACATAAGGCAGCTAACATAGTACATTGACATTCAACAAATAGAATGTAAATTCTTTATGTTTTAATAAATTTCTCATTGCTGATATGCCTATGTTGTCTGCTGTACCTTTAAAGGGCTCTGTCTCGTGAACCATAATAGGGAGAGAAGGGGGTAGGTAATAATATCACAAACAGTGTTAGAAATACGGTTAAGTTTTTAACTAATTTTTCAACATGAGTCTCCTGTTAAGTTTACTTTGTTTGTAACAAAATGGTTTTTCTTGTTTTTTATTCTGATAATGTGGCATTTTAAGAATAATACTAGCATTTATTGATTGTTCCCAACAAGTCATACTGTGATTCATTAAGGTTTAAAAAGAAAGTAAACGTTTTATAAAAACCAGCCAAGTGCAGGTCACGTTTGGCGCCCTTCGGGTACGGAACCCCATAAAGTACATAAGGTCTACCACTACTCAAGATCTTCCACATTGTGGTAGCCATTGTTCTTTAATCAAAATTTGTCCTACAAGTTCTTGAATATAAACCATGTCACATCTCTTAGCAAACAACACCGATCAAGTTGAAATTTGACGGTTTTGATATGTGAATGCCATTAGGTGCAGATTTTAAGTGCGAATCAATCAATATAATAAGATTCAAGCATTCAGACTATTCACTGTAAACATTCAGTAGCCTTGATTAAAAAAATTGTAACACAGGGCAAATATTTTTTGTATGGAACACTGCAGAAACTGTTCACAAAGTTAAAAAGGTTTTTGTCTCTCCTGTAAAGTAAAGTAGTGGACAATGACTTGTGCGGTGTTGTTTGCTGTGCGACAATGTTTACTTACGCTAACTAAACATTCATAGACATCCTCTGAACGTGTATCATAAAAAAAATGGTATGTATATAATTTTTTTTTCAAGACAGTGTATTTAATCTGTGGCTACATCTTTGCCTTGAATCTCCACCACAGACTAAGTTAATCGGCGGTTTTAAAGTGTTTTAAGGAATTGAGTTTTTATAAATAAGACCGTGAGTTTTTACGCATATCCTAAATTATTTTCTCGAGTTAGAGGGCTAACTAACATTCACTTGTACTGACAAAATTCAAATTTCACAACATACACCTGTACTGACGAGTGTTTGTTGTGAATTTTGTCATAATGTACTTAGTTATCCCCGAACTCAAGAAAATAATTTAGGATTAAAGTTGTATTAAAAGGAACTATACAACTAAATAATAGTAGTTTATGTGACTGTCACATAATGAGGGTTATTAAAACACGAGCGAGATTTTAAAAAACGAGCTTTGGCGAGTTTTTTAATAGCATTTGCGAGTGTTTTAATACCAAGTTATGTGCAGTCTCATACACTACTTTATCTACACTCATTTTTGAGTGAAATTCATCTCACTCATTGAAATTTTTGAAACAAAATGGCGCAATTTCGACAAAAGTATCTTGACATTCAATCGTCTGCACTCAGTTTTGCGCGCGCAATTTTAGGTATTTTTAGTTGCACTTTTGGCACCACGAAAATGAAATTAGGTTTTTTATAGAGTCAACTTTTGACATTAAAAAAAAACTTAAGTTTTGTTCCGTGATCACAGCAACACTAAAAAAAATAACTGTAACATAAAGTGAAAAATCTGACCTTTAATGTAACTTTATATTGCACTTCTTTTTTTTATTTTCTTTAAAGTTATGTATTGTTTAAAGCCTGTCAATATGTGTTTACCTTTGAATTCTTAATTTGAAGATTATGATATGAGTGTAGATAATAGTAGATTGTACAACAAGTGCATAAAACGCACCATTTTACTCGAGACGTTTATCCATCCGAGCGAGCTTGCGAGCGAGGATAGATATAAAGTCGAGTGTAAAATGGGTTTTATGGACGAGTTGTACACTCTACTTTTCACTTCGATTGCGAGGAAATGAAACAGCAACATGTAAAATAATTATGGTTCCCGCCAATTAACTTTTTTTTCTTTTTTTTTCTGTAGGGACGTGACACCTGACTTAAGGTCGTTACATACTGCTCAGTTATAAAAACATTTTCTTTTTATAACTATGATAAGTTGTTGTTATGGCTTAAATACTATACTGATCTACTAAATTGAAAAATAAACAAATATAAAAAATAATAAATGAGACGAAATACAAATTATAAGTTTGTTTCATGAAGTTTTATTGTGTACTTTGGCTGTTGGTATCTTTGCCTTGGTCTTAGAATACGAACGAAACGAAATAAAATAAAGAGGTTGTTGTATGAAGTTAAAGATGTTCGTGTGGCTGTTGCAGCGATTGCCTTGGTCTTCGACGAAGATTTTACTTTATGCTCTAGAGCATAAAAAGCGACTTTATGTCGCCTACGCACGACATAAAGACGAACTTTTAGAGCATGAGAAGTGAATAATTATTTATAATGTATGACAATATCCACAGGACGTTTCCCAGTGTCTTTCTTGAGTAATCACTTCACATGTTTAGTGTGTGGATTGAATTACTACTTACTTACTTATATCCTGTTTTCCTTCATCAGCGACATAGGGCCTTTATAAAAGATCTCCACTTGCTGCAGTCTTGAGCGGCGACTTCGAATGAGGTCTTCCCATCCCAACCCTAATGTTTTAGCCTCTGACGTAATTGATCGGCGCCAGGTGGTTCTTGGACGCCCCCTCTTCCCGGAGGTTTCCACAAGAGGCTTGTTCTGGTAGGATGTTGGTTCAGAATACAGAACGTGTGGCTGAGCCACCTCCACTTTCTAACCAGGATTTCTGCAATTATTGGCCTCTGCTTCGTTAGTCTCCACAATTCTACGTTTGAGATGGTATGGGCCCAGAAAAATCGTAGAATCCGAATCTGTAGATTGAATTAGCCACAACATTTGTACAAACTTCTTTGCAACGCCATTATTTGTGTTCAAAAGCTGGTTTGCAAGAGGATTTATATGCTTTTGTAGGAATTTTTATATAAATTCAAATACTTTTATTTTCCAGCGAACACGATTCTCGCGCGAGCGGAGGAGGATGAACTCGACGATGTGGTGGACATCGAGGGCGAAGACAACCAGGTAGTTGGCGATGACGTGGTGGACGAGGATGACGGCGCCGTGAAGGCTTCGCAAGACGTCGACACCACCATCTTGTTCACGAAACCAGTGCCCATCGTTGGAGACATCGCGTTCGGTGAGTTATCTTATTCTTCATGTGGTGCTATCACCTATGGAAGGTCGGCTATCATTCTGGCAGCTCGGAACAAATTGATGGTGCCAGCTGAAACCATTCAGCCATGTTGTGTAGTCAGTGAGTTCTTCTACAGTCAGGTCTTCTGCAGCCTTGAATTTTTCTCTGCAGAATCAGTTGTTGTTCTCAGGAGTTATGTAATAATAAAAATAACTAACAAATAAGTCCATACCCATACTCTCACTTGAGAGAGAAGGTGTGTGCCCTGCTGTGAGATGCATATAGGCTGCATATATTTTTGTTTGAATGGTTTGAAAAAAGGCTTTTTAATTCTTACTTTTTTAATTTTACTAGCTTTTACGTAACAAGCTTAATCAAGAGAATATCTTACTTAATTTAATTTCTGAATCTGGCCTTAGTGTTAATTTTAGTTGATGAGTTTCAAAACTTCACTGAAATAATTATGTAAAGTGACCCTCTTTGTTTCTTTTTTTTTTTCCACAGACCTTCAAGCTGGCAACCTTGTCGAGTTCCTTGTGGGCTTCATCAACAAGGGTGCCGAAGACTTTGTTGTGGAATCCATGGAGGCCTCCTTCCGTTACCCTATGGACTACACCTACTACATTCAGAATTTCACCGCACTGCCTTACAATCGTGAAGTCAAGCCAAAGCAAGAGGCTACGTTTGCTTACTCATTCGTTCCCAATGAGGCCTTTGCTGGCAGGCCTTTTGGTTTGAACGTACAGCTTAACTACAGGGACGTCAGCGGTAACTTCTATCAGGTATGTTGGTTTTTAAATGAACATTTGTTGAAAAGCAATGTGCAATTTTGATTTTTAATATAAAAAACAATAATTTAATTGATAAATGAGACTTAGGCTTTGGAGTCTAATGGCGAACCCTCATTTCCTCTTAATGTTTTCTCGTAAGTCTAGATCGATCATGGAATTTCATACTGTATACATAAACTCACGCCTGTATCCCGGTTTTGACATCTACCACAAACCTGATAAACCCCTTTCTCTATATCATCATTTATTAGTCGCTACAAGCACGCATGCCAGTTTCGGGAATGGCATTTTTGCGCCGTTTAAAGTTTACTTCACACAAACCCACCCCTTTCCCAACAGGAGGCCGTCTACAACCAGACCGTTAACATTGTGGAAGTGTCTGAGGGCTTGGACGGAGAGACATTCTTCCTCTACGTCTTCCTGGGAGCGGCCTGTGTATTAGCTCTAGTGCTGGGTCAGCAAGGGCTGGCGTCACTCGCACGCCGTCGCTCGCCACGTGCCGCGCCCAAGCCACTGGAGACTGGCACCGCCAACGACGTAGATTATGACTGGCTGCCAAGAGAAGTTGTCAACCAACTCAGTGAGTGTTCCTTTCATATCGATTTCTAATAAAAGGAAGGTTAATATTTAGTGAATCATAAAGTAAGAGGAGTAAACAAACTACAGAAAAGCTATCCAAGACGGCAGCTTCATAGTAGTAACAATCTTTGAAAAGCTTGCGTGCACCGAATGAGCAATGCTTGACATTCATAAACCACTACTGTCTTTCGACCTGTGAATTTATCAATCTTTTTATTTTAATTTTTAAATCTGAATCAAACTGTTCATAAATAAAATACAACTCTCGCTTTTGCTTTACTTTTCACACAGTTTGAACTTATTACCGTCGCAAATATTTCGTCACCACGAAGGTAAAGAAAGATGGTGAAAGTGGAAGTACATTTATTGCCAAAAGACACAAATGAGACATAAAAAGCATAAATTACACAATTAAAAACTTTTAAAAAAAGTACGCGTACATCGGTATGTCGCGCATCAGACTTCGCGCCGGTTTCCGTATGACATTCCTTCGAGGTTCCTAATTTCCGATGGATTAAATAGTGCGAAAGCTTCTTCTTCTTAAAGTGCCTCGCCATCACTGGAGGTTGGCAGTCAGCTCTTTGCAATTGTCTCTGCTCAATGCAAATCTGAACAGCTCCTCCGCGAAAGTTTCAGTGGTTAGTCAAATCTCTTTGTTTCAGAAAAATCGCCCAAGACGCCCAAGCAGTCACCACGCATGAGGAAAGCGAAGCGTTCAGCCGGCGACGATTAAACCGACTCAATCGAAATAATAACACAGAAAACGCCAAGTGTGCATGAGATGGCTAAACTAAGAATAGACGGGGGATGGAAGATTCCGCGACTATTCTTAATTCAGTCTGGACAATACAGAATGTGTGTTGTTTTAGTTGCTAAGAGTGTCGTGAGAGTAAATTATGGAACAAATAGTGTGAAAGGATTTTAATTTTTGCGCGCAGTTACATAATGACGGTGAGAGTTGAAGACATAATTTAATTAAAATGTTAAATTTTTATTTTGTCGTTTTTTTTATTTCGTTTTCCGGATAAACTGTATCGTCTACTTCATACTATTAGAGGACCTTCTTGGTGTATTAGTAATTGGTAAACGAGACAGCCTTCGCTATGATTTTACTTTCAATGGCATTGGCCATTACTATTGTAATGGCCAATGCCATTGACTGGTTATGTACCTACGTGCGTGCACTCTTCTCAGTTACCTACATTATGAGCGAACTGAAATGAGATTTAAAGGTCGATTAGCTGTCAGTCGTCTGTAACGTGTTACGTTAGTTCTTATCAACTGTATGTATGGCTTGATCGGTTTGTATCACTGATTTGCACACCATGTATAGGTCAAGAAGTTTCACTAAAATACATTTTGAAACCAGCTATAAACGAATTCAAATCTAGAACGCGTTTATAAATTTACCGGTTTTCTAAATATAAAGCACATCACTACAGCTTCCATGCTTCCATTTCCAAGCTTCCACTATATTTTTTTTTTAATTTAGTTTAACCTTTTCCCGCCGAAACTATACGATCGTGCGTTAAATCGACAAAGGAATTTCAACACTAAACTAAAATGAACGCTCAGCACTGTAAATCTTGCAACAAAACAGACCATACGCGTAGAACTTCACAAAAATGTCTCAATTATTTGCCACCGATACGAAAGCGCAAGCTCTCCGCCTCTCAAGACGGTCTCGACGTGCAAGTGTACGTGGTCAAGCGCGGACTCGTCTCCGCTCTGTGTCCTCTGATGGACCCCGAAAAGAGACTCAGGCTCGTCGCCGAGATACGACGCGACGTACGTGACCTGTCCGGGCTCTATGTCGAACTCGGCATATTCATCAACTATTATCACAAACGAGTGCGTGAAACCGATCACACATGGCCCGAGAAGCCCAACATTTTGCACTTTACATACGCACTCAAAAATAAAAGCAAGAAAACTCTCCTCTCCGAATCACCTATTGTGCAGGAATATCTTCAACTGAGACGTGCAGCGGGCTCTCTCCCCTTTTACGACGCCAAATTACGAAGCTTTGTTATTCAAGAACAGGCTCACCAGTACGAGACGTGTCTCCAGACCAACGTCGAAACGCACGCATTCTCGCGTCTCAAGCGATACTTTCGCGACTATCATCAAATCCAGGACACCACTCTAGTACACGAGCAGACATACCTCGGCTTCTACAAACTGGATTTCGATTCGATACGCGACCCCGTAATACGAGACACGTGTCGGCTCATCAACTGCAAGAGCTCCTGGTGGAGCGCCCTGCCCAAGTGGATAGACATTCAGCACGAATTGGCCAGCAGAGAGCTCAAATCGTTCAACATCTTTCCTCAGCCGTTGCACCGGCACAAGAGTCTGACGTACACTTCCAGGGGTTGGCATGAGCTGCTGCTTCGAGTGGGCAAAGGCGGCGGCGTCTCGAGCGATTGGCACAAAATCCAAGATCATCGCGCCGAGCTGTGGGCGCCCTGGTTCGATAATCTCAAGAGCAATTTCGGCTGTTGCATTCAAACGGACGGCTGTAGCGTGAGTCTCTCGATGAATCGCTACGTACCCAAAACTACGACGAGTAAAGCGAAAAAATCCAAATATGAAAAAATAAAAACTACACCTAAGTGGGCGTACAACACGACGCCCCTGAGCAGAAAATTCGACAGGATAATCGCAGTGGACCCGGGCTCGCGCTATCCTATCGTGACGTGTGACGACACCTTCGCCTGCAGGCGCATTTCGCGTAAATACGTCTACCGCAAGTCTCGAGTGGAAGAGAGAGGCATTCCGCACGAGGACTACGGCTACGGCGGAGACGGCGGAACGCGTCGATAGAGAAAGATTACAAGCAACTCTCGAGTTTCCGCTCTCGGTGAAGAATCACCACTTGATAGAATACACGACGTTTCGCCTCAAGTGGTTCGCTGCGAGGCAAAGGGTCTACGACGAGCACCCCAAGCTGACGAGACTCAAGCTCGACAAGTACATCCGACAAATGAAGCTGAACGAGATGATCGTCCGAGATGTGTTCGGTGCGAAAGAGAAGGACCATCACGTGCTCGTGATGTATGGAGCGGGCTGCGAGTTCATGAACACTGCCAACTTTAGCGGCCGAAAGTTTAAGCACGACGCGCTTCTGAAACGTCTGCGCGCCCAGGAGCTCTATTTTTGAATCACTCGTATGAAATTGTATCGTCGAATGCGACTTAAGTCACACTCGTCTTCTAAGTCGCATGATGTCGTTTTTCCGTATTTTTGAATCGTTCGCCTGAAGTGTTGCCAGTACAATTTGAAGTATTGTATTTTATCCATTCCACGCAGAAATTAAAAAAACCGGAAACTACCGTAACAGAAACGGAACGTAAAACACTGTTTTATTGGCTGTATAAAAAAATCTTTGTCTTTTGATACAAACAAAACACTACTACTGTCATTTTGGTTTGTGTTCTAACGAAATGTCGAAATCGTTTTTTGACAATTAATCTACCGATCGCCATGCGAGACGAGTGGTAAGGACCATTCGTTGCAGTTCGAGTGATTAAAAAATACGGAATTTCAGATGTCGAACGAAAATCAGTAGAAATCGAGCGCTCGACGCGATACGAGTGATTCAAAAATAGAGCTCCAGAGAAATACGAGCGTGGAGATCGTCGACGAGGCGTACACGAGCCAGGAGACCTATTTTTGAATCACTCGTATGAAATTGTATCGTCGAATGCGACTTAAGTCACACTCGTCTTCTAAGTCGCATGATGTCGTTTTTCCGTATTTTTGAATCGTTCGCCTGAAGTGTTGCCAGTACAATTTGAAGTATTGTATTTTATCCATTCCACGCAGAAATTAAAAAAACCGGAAACTACCGTAACAGAAACGGAACGTAAAACACTGTTTTATTGGCTGTTTAAATAAAAAATCTTTGTCTTTTGATACAAACAAAACACTACTACTGTCATTTTGGTTTGTGTTCTAACGAAATGTCGAAATCGTTTTTTGACAATTAATCTACCGATCGCCATGCGAGACGAGTGGTAAGGACCATTCGTTGCAGTTCGAGTGATATAAAAATACGGAATTTCAGATGTCGAACGAAAATCAGTAGAAATCGAGCGCTCGACGCGATACGAGTGATTCAAAAATAGAGCTCCGGCCTGCTCCGAGTGCAACCGCAGAGAGCGCAAGTTTGTCAAGATAGCGTTGAACGCTCGTCTTCGCTGGGGGTTTTGCCAGAAATGCCACAGCGAGTTTGACAGAGACATCAACGCGGCGCGCAACATCCTCATCAACAATACTGTAGGCCGAACAGTAGTTCTCACAGTACCTACATACTTAGAGAGTCACCCCTCAGGTGACCATGCGGACCTAGAAATCCGCGTAGCTCGCTCGAGTAGGATCGGAATGAAACACGTAGAGTTCAAATTCATTTGTTCTTTACTGATCATTCAGGTTTGAAAGGGTTAACAGCCCTTTTACTAGTTTGCACAGAGTTGCCATTTCATTAATTTATTTTTGTTTTACCTTAACTACTACTTTTGTAAAAAAAAAGATAATAAAACGTAATTATAATTTTCTATTTTTTTACTTTGAAATCATAATACCTAAGTTTGTAGAACCGATTGCCGTACATTGTCGGCGGATTTCAATATTGAAAGGAATATTTTAACACTAAGCGGCAACCCCATGCGTCATTTCCGGTCAGTGTTGCCATATTGTGACTTTTGGCACAAATTTTGTAACTTGAACCCCCTTTGTAACTTTTTGTGACATGGCTTAATTGTAACTTTTTTGTGACTGAATCATTTATCTGTGAATACCAGGTCTGATATTCACAGATAAATGATTATCTGTGCAAGCGAAATTTGCCGGCCTCGTTCCTATAGCAATACGATTTTTCTATGGGTACGCATGTCCAAAAGTGCCATCTAAGAAGTGTTTTGAATTCAGCTTATAACTGTCAAATAAAGCAGGCCATTGAATTACGGATTTTGTTATGCAAAACAATACAGAATATAAGTATGTATTTTTTTTTTATTTTCTCTTTAATTTTTCAAGTTCCAATCAAAAATGAGGAGTCGAAAATTATTTAAAGTAACTTTTAAGTGGTTACATCACAGGAAAAATATTTGGTAAGAAATTGTAATTTTTGGATAAATTTTGTGACTTTTTGACTGCTCGTGTAACTTTTGAGGTGCGGGCCCTGGCAACACTGTTTCCGGTAGCCCTTCTGTCAAATTCCTTTCGCTACACGCTTTCTCACGGTACACGTGTATTTCGCGTTTTTCGCCAACAAACCCAGCCAAAATGGACAAGCCCAACGTGCTAGCTCGCGTCGTGAAGGTCTTGGGCCGCACCGGCTCCCAGGGTCAGTGTACCCAGGTGAAAGTGGAGTTCATTGGAGAGACCAGCCGTCAGATCATCAGGAACGTCAAGGGGCCGGTCAGAGATGGTGATATCCTAACCTTGCTCGAGTCTGAGCGAGAGGCCAGGAGGCTGAGATAAACAGGTGGGTTTTGAAGCCTTTCCTTGTAATTCGTTTGTTGATACAATGTTTTTTGAGGTTATAATACAGCTTAGGTGGTGCCAAAATCTCAGAATTTGAAAATACTAATTGAGCACTAAACTCGCGACTCGCGCTGCCGTTCTACCTGTGCTGGATCACACTCGATAGCATTTTGGTTGGTAACTTGGAAGGTTTTGGGCCAGTTTCTGTATTGGGCATTTCGCTAAGTAATATTTTGTAGTGCTTTCTCAGGGAAGAGCGTGACAGAACGTTACTTAAGTATTTACTTAGTGAAATTCTCAATTCAGAAATCGGCCCTTAGAATACTGGTCAAACAACATTGTTCTTGGGCTGCGTCTGAGCCTAGTGCCAAGCTGTAGTTGCTTTCTACTACTCATTGTTATTTTCAGCCTTTCTGTTACGGCTTTCACAGACATTGAATCACAACAAAATTAATTTATTCTGAGGAGGCCTTTACCTTCAGTGAAACATAGAATAATGTTCTTACTTCTTAAACTATTGTATGTATGTAACTTGAGGGCCGGTTTCTGAATTGAGAATTTTATAAGTAAATACTTAAGAAACGTTCTGTCACACTCTTTTTTGAGAAAATCCAAGAGACAGCACTATAGTTAGGTACTTATTTACTAAGCAAAATTCCCATACCCCAAATTCAGAAACTTTCTTATCTAATGAAGTTTTTTATTTTTGTTTCAGGTCAAGCTCGATGTAACGTAGGTTTAAGGTCTTAGGAGTACATCTTCCTAAATTCAGTGTTCTAATATCTTACCATCAACCGTCAAAGATGATTTTCTCAATATATAACTACATGTAAAAGCTCGTTTAATAAACACCTTATAAAACAACAGCTTGTTTTTAATTTGAATGTCTTCCAATTGGATTTTTGAACTGCAATAGTTACTTGCATCATTTTGAAACAATATGTTGAATGTCAATTGCTTTCATAGCAATTAAATCATGCATAGTATTGGGACTATTGGATAAATCAAGCCTGTTAGAATGTCCAGTTTTATTTAGCCAGAGAATGACCAGAACTATTTCCATTTAAGGGGCTCCATAGAGTAACACTACTGTCACCGAGGGAAAATATGATATTTAGTTTTACTGATGGACTAGGACCTAGGACTAGTTAGTATTATCTAGTCCCAGGTCTGAGTTCCTAGGTTCTCGATCCTATAAATCACTGTTAACATGGTTAAAAGATGAAGAATTATTTATTGCACTTAAAAAAATTAAAGGTGAAGTTAATGTTAAAAGCATAATAAAACCTGTACATACTTGCTGCTTATGAATGTGAAACAAAAGTTTTTCAGTGAATTCCTGACTAGGTTTCATCATCATCAGCCATTTCAAGGCCACTGCAGGACATAGGCCTCCTTCGTGGTTTTCATAACCATGAGGGGTTTTGCCATAATCGCCGCGCTTGGCAGGCGGGTTGGCGATCGCAGTATGCAGTTGGAATCTCAGGAAGATGCTGCTGCCCGTCTCCTGGTTGATTTCCTTAAGGAAATGGAGTGACCCTATTCTTAATCCGGCGCCATACGGAATTACTGCACTGACTAGGTTGTATGTAGATTATTGGGGTTTAAAAAACTTGAAATGGCCCCCAGAGACTAGTGCTCAACAGGTCAAAGTCAAAGTCAAAAAAATTTTATTCAAAGTAACACAGAAACTGGGACTTATTGAACGTTACAAGAAAAACTAGGTGTCCGTTTCAAAGTCTAGATCATTTGGAGAAAAAACGGACAAAAAAACTCCAAACTTAGTCTTTTCAAACATATTCCTTAATTAACAGAGTTTACATGTCATATTTTCTAAAAAGCTAGTACTAGGATGCATTGAACTGGCTTTAATTCCACACATCTTTGTCATCTAAATAATCCTTAATGCTATAATAGCCCTTTTGGCATAAAGTGCGCTTTACACATTTTTTGAACCGCACTTCAGGCAAGTTTATTATATCTTCAGGGATCTTATTGTAAAAACGTATACGATGCTCCATAAAGGATGTATTAACCTTTGCCAGCCTAAATCTTGGGAAAGAAAGTTTATGATTACTTCTAGTATTTAAATCGTGTTGGCTACCTACGGTTTTAAAATTACTTATATTTTTCCTGACGTACATAATATTCTCATAGATATACTGACTACGGTCACTTCACCTAACTACAAGAAGTTGCTATTAGTTAGACACCATACTATCTCGCCATTCAGGATGAAGCGGGTTAACATTAAAGAACCATCGATGTCAAAGCTGTCGGTAATCAGATGTTACTATAGGAAAGGGACAAATAGTTATTGTTTGCCTCTCGCTCGCACAATATAGATGGAGATAGGTATTGAAAGAGCAGGAAGCAAATAGTTGTCGTCCCTTTCTTTTATTATAATTATGTTTTCTTGTTTTGTTATACCTCAATTATAATATTGTTGGAAAACTAGCTACTTGAATAATCAATAAAGGTTCCTCAGAAAACCTACACTAATTACTCAACATCTAGATAACTGCTTCCAAGTCCCAAGATGTCCTGATATTGAGATAGTGTGATATCTACAGGTTAAAGGATGTAGGCAGATAAGAAACTAGCCTAATTAAATAAAATTGTGGTGAAAATTCGCATGATAACCATACATAGTGTTCCATTTATCTATGTAACCAATGGAAAAAATAAAGAACAATTCTTAAATTCCCAAATAGTATTATATTCCACAAACAAATAATATTATACAATAAATCAATATGCCATTACTAACAATAACTGTACATTCATCACATATTCCATCAATTAACAAAATAAAAAAAGAACAACAGCTTGAGATGCATAAGTACAGATCGGAGTCACATTGTCATCATCAATTCTCATTTTACAACCATACAAAACTACAGATATTGCATTAGGACCATCCTGTGACATGCAAACAAACCTCTTCGACATCTATTTAGAAAAATATACATCAAAACTTTCATTTGGCTCGCACATTACAAAAAGCTGAGCGTGGTCTACACCATCTGCCATTTCTGGGCGGCGTCAGGAACACTGCGGACCTTGAGCACTATGCAGGTGTCTTCTGGAAGCTTCTCGCCCTTCTAAGTGTCATATTTTTCGCTCTCGCACTGACTGCCCCAGAACAAACAGTTCCCGATTCCACTGTAGCATATCAAAAACACCGCCGCAAGGAATACAAAGCTGCACACGGTACACGGTTTGCGCTCTAAGAAAAATCCAATTAGGTACAAGACCATGAACATGACGTGCGTATTCACCAGGGCCGGGTTCACTGGCTTCGGTATTAGCAACACAGGGATCAACCACTGCAAACAATACATCACGGAGGCAGGGCGAGCGAATGTTAACTGTTATCTCTTGTACGGTGGTCTATTAACACTTTGGCCACAATCGGCATGATTTACAAGATAACATTATTATCTGCCAGTGTGCCGCGTGAATTGGGCAATTATAAATGAAAATTTTGTCGTCGATGCGAAATCTTGTTGTCTGACAGTTGTTTTTTTTCTAAGTGGTACAATCAGTGTTGCCAGTCGAGTCTTGTCAAAAGTTACCTGAAAGAGACAAAAAAGTAACCTTTTGTTATAAAGTCACCTTACCAATAAAAACCGGCCAAGTGCGAGTTGGACGGACGGCGTGATAAAAATGTATACACATACCAAATTACAGTTTTCTTAGTACCACCGTTCTTTGCGCTAGGCCACAGATGGACAGACAGACAGATGGACATGGCGAAACTGTAAGGGTTCCTTGTCGGACTACGGAACCCTTAAAAGGCGCTAAAACGTTTTCAGTACGTATAATTTTTTGTACCTATCTTGTTTTCAAGCTTTTCTTTTCAAACCACACTTTTGCAGATCTTAACGTACCGAACTGAAAAGTTAGGTCAAGCAATCAACGGACGAACTGAACGAGAGAATGATAGATTGACTGAGTAAGCGAGGTGCTTTCATTTCTGATAGGTAGGTATGCATTAGTACGATAGAGAAAGACGTACCCATTTTTGGGAGTTTCGCTCACTATGTGAATGAACTAAACGAAAAGATGCCAACACATGCCGAAATTGTAAAATAAATGAGTTATCTGTCCCGTTTTAGATTTTTTTCATGTAAAAAAATCCTACAAATGACAAAAAATAACCTAAATTAAATTAGTATGAAATTTGACAGTTAGACGATTGGAATTTGGTGCGCATAATTAGGCCACTGATCATACGTTAAAAATTATTACGACAAATCTGTACAAAAACAGTAAATAAAGGGTAAATAATAATATACGACTTTTATATTTCAAATTCCTTTGGGCATACGATTTTTTTTAAGCTGTTGTACGATTGCGACATTTTTTCCTCTGGCAGCACTGATGGCAGCACTAATGCAGCACTATCGCGTGACCAATTCTCAGAACACAAGTTGTATTGTACCCAGTGTTGCCAGAAGGTTACTTTTGTAACCTTTTAGGTGATTTTTAGCCAAGTAGCGTTCCTTCTAGGTTACACGATTCAAAAGGTTAAAGTCAGTGCAGTTTCCGGTGGTTCTGATTTTCATTTTCGCCACTCATATTTACAAAATTAATCACAAATTTTCGTATTTTTTACGTTTCTCTTACTTTTTTACCACCACTCAAGTCACCACTTATCTAAGATCGAGTGCGAACGCTATATACGTACCACAAATATAAACTCGATAGGGGATTTCCTAACCATAGACTAAGTCCAGAAAAATAAATACTTCCGTTTCAAACAATTGTTCACAAAAAATCGCCAAATATCATCGTAAGTAGTCGATAATTGATATTGAAAAAAGTCTAAATGAAATTATTGTAAAAAAATCGTACGTTTTCCGTACGATTTCGATGTTTTGATCGCACTCGCGTCGAATCAGAAAAAAGTCGTACAAATAGGATTTAAAACGTACAAATGGCAGCCCTGGCTGCCATTCGCTTAACACACGTGTTAAAAATATTTCGGCGAGCATTATTGGAGGACCGAAAACTTACATAAGCAGCCTATATACGACCCACTGTAGGGCACAAGCCTTCTCTCAGGGAGAGAGTAACTTAATATGATATACATAAAATAAATACTGTGTAAATTAGCATAAATCTGAATCCTACGACTCCAATGTTATCTCTTGTTATCAGTGAGCTAATTTCAAGCGTGTGAAGCGTGTTACAAACCACCAGTCAACTTATTTTTCTTTAGGACCCATTTAAAAGCTCTTTCAAATAATGGTAATCTCTTTATAAGTAATGGCTCTAACATAAATAATGGTATTTCGCGTTGTGACAAAATTGTGACACTGCAATAAAATAAACCCCCTATATTAAAAATACGTTTGGCTAAGAAATATTTTTTGTCGCTATATTAATAAACTGCCAAAATAAATGTTTTCAACTTTGAATATAAAGTTTACTGCACCTTATAGGTAGGCGCTTTGTAAACTTTAACAACAAAGAAAAGGCATTGAAATGTATTGCTTAATTTCTACGAAATCTCATTTCTTGATACGAGTAGCTCAGCCGTATTGTGTCAAGATCCTAGTTCGATCCCAAACCATTTTAACGTTAATAACAGTTATTTTTAAAGTTAAAAGTTGCAATTGCAAAGAAGGCTTGTTTGTATGACTGCCTCGTTGATCTTACGCCCACCTGGTATTAGGTACGTCTGATTACCGTACACCGTACAGGAGGTCGTGAGTTCGATTCCCACTGGGGGCTGCCGTACATTTGGCCTCAGTTTGGTTTTTAATCGTATCCATGTTTATGATCCAGTGGCGTAACTACAGGGTGGCAGGGTTGGCAAAATTGGCCGATCTGCCCCTATATTACGCTCACCAAATCCTGAGCGATTCCAATCGTTTAACTGTCAAATTAGTATGGAATTTGACAGTTAGACGATTGGAATCGCTCAGGATTTGGTGAGCGTAATTAGGCCACTGATCGGGCCCCCGAACTATGAGGCCGCGAGCTCAGAAGTAACTTAACATTTTTAACAAAAATTTGTAACAATTATGACGTTTACATATGAGTACCTACTTCAAATCAATTAAAGATGGGCCATATATACTATAGGACTATATGTATGGGACTATAGTAGGCTATGCATGTTAACGAGTAGTAGGCGACCAACTTACAAAAGGAAAACTATGTCCAACTACCGACACGCACTTGACCGGTTTTATTAGTCTGGCTTCTTCCAAGCACCTATCTAGAGTAGGTATTTATTTACATAGACCACTAACATTCGTTCTGACGACAACGACATGAGAGCATAACCTCGTTTTAATAGCTAACCACACGTAACATTACGCAAAAAGGGTTGGCCTCACTCCCCCCCCCAAAGGAGGTGGCTTCAGCAGGGTGGTAACTGAAAATACGCCTTTTAAATCTGGCTGCGGGCCAAGTTGTCAAGTTTGACAGGCGAAACGACTTTTGTGAACTCTCTAGCCATTAGTCCTTGCAAGGCCGGGGCTTGCTGTACCTGAGGAAAGGTGTATGTGTAGGGTGCTGTAAGGAACGTGTTCTCGAGGTCTAGCAGTGGTAGTGCAGCGGTGAAACGCTGGCCGCACATTCGGGAGGTCGAGTTTCGAATCCCGGCATTTACCAATGACCATGTTTTCTAAGTTATGTATATTTGTGGAGTTCTTGTAGCAATACCAGCCGCTAACTGTGAAGGAAAACATCGTGAGGAAACCGAAGTGCCTGAGGTGTTCACATATCTCAGGCGGTGGGCACGCGTGGTAACAAAGCCTTCTCTCTCTCTCTCTCTGAGAGAAGGCATGCCTGCACTGGGACGTATATAGGCTACATAAAAAATTAAAAACATCGGGCTGGGCAACGTACTTTTGTTCTCCGACCTTTAAAAATGAAAAATTTATCAAAAATAAAATAATGCCTAACGTTTAAACAGAGTTTTTTTTATGTAGGACAATATTATCTTACCGGCCTTTCCATTTTAATTCGGTCGATAGTCTGGTCTCAATCCTATCTCAGCCTAGTCAGCCTAGTCAGTCTCTAAATACCTAGTTACTACTACTTATAAATTAATTAATTACTTTATTGCACGCGAAACATTTAACAAGACCTTAGATAAGAAATAACATGTACCAAGGCGAGCTTGCCTTGCTTGCGAGGCGAGCCAAGGAATCGCTCGTAGCCCCGGCTGCCTGAGTGATCTTAAACGATCACGAAGGTTAAGCAACACAGGGCGCGTTCAGTGCATGGATGGGTCGCCGTCTATGCCTAACGCTAGTGGCATTTTTCCGAGCGGTTCCGTGCTTCGCAAGGCACGTTAAGCTGTTGGTGCCGGCTGCCGTCGATAGATGGCAGTCGTTAAGCCAAGTCAGAGGCCTTAGGGCGGCTTGAAAACTTCTGACAGTAGACAAGCCACTAGTCTACAAGCCTCCACCAATCCGGACCCGTGGTGGAGTATGGCCTATACCTTCCTCAGGGAAGAGACCCGTGCCCCTCGGTGGGGACATAATGGGTTGATGATGAAGGCGAGCTTATCTCTGTAAGAGATTTCTTCCAGCAAACCTAGGAGAGTCGGAGAAGCAGTAAAAATCACAATAACAAGTAAAGAAGTATCTGAAGAGATACTGTTTTTAAAAAAACTATAGATAGAGCGCGCTCATGAAGCTGATTAAAGTATTCGTAGTACATATCTACGTTCATTTCATAAATAATAAAAGCTATCTACCGACAATAGAGATGCTCGTGGCTGACTGTATCCACTTAAATTAACAGACCGAAAGAGAGCACCCAAAAAGTAATGACTTCAATCGTACGAAAAGGTATATGACTTTTACACCTCTACTTCTACTTAGCTATAAAATGGAAACGAAATCAGGATCGTCTCATTTTTATATCCAGAACACTTCGGTTCTACTCAGCATTCTGGCTGGAAGGTTTAATCAAGACAGAGGTTATATTACATATAGCAATGGCTCAGCTAAGGTGACGCGTACGCGCATGCAGTTCGCATTCATTCCTCGTATGTTGCACGAGTTTTTCAAAGAAGCAAGCAGGTTTGAAGGCGGGAATTCGGAAGCGTAATGTTGGTGCTAAAACATAAAAAAAAGTCTCGAAGGCGCATGCGCTAAGCTTCCGCGCGCCTTCCCTTCCCCCCAATTTCGGGAGCATTAAGGGAAAATTCCCGCCAGTGCAGTCGCGCGCCACGATTGCGCGTTTGGCGCCTCCAAAGCGTGCCAACACCCCTAAGAAGAATCTGACAAAAATGTGCTCTTAAAATCAGTCTTTTGATCACAAAAATACAACGAGAAAAAAGGTTTTTGTGCGGGTGTCCGGTGGGGTAGCCATTGAATAGAATCATGTCCATTAATAAATCAATAGAGATGCCATTGGGGTCAGCATCGTGTATATTAGCGAAAATCGCACTAAACGCTCTCTCCTATACACTGTTGATGCTAATATGTTGTCACGACAGTGAAAACGAAGCTCTTTAGAGCGAATGAAGACTTGAAGCTATGACAATAAAATAAAACTACGACAATACATCATATTTAGACAATAAAAAAACTAGTTTTAACTATCAAAATGGCGAACACGGCGCATTTGATGAGGCGCCAGAGCTCGCGGGACCTTTACGCTCAGAGGTCCATAGACCGGATGGAGATGAAGGAGCTCCGGGGGCGTTTGGTCACTATGGAGAACGGGCCGTCTCACAGAATCATGTACGGCGCGACAAACGAGGCTTTCGAGGACACCAGCCCGAACAGACGATCCGTGGACACCCCTACAAGCAAAACCTCGTCCGCGGAGGAGCAACCGGTGAAACCTGAAGGGGGAGTGGAAAGAGAGTCCTGGGACTCGAAGCTGACGTTCTTGTTGGCGACAGTCGGTTACGCCGTCGGCTTAGGAAACGTGTGGAGGTTCCCTTACTTGGCTCAGAAGAACGGGGGTGGAGCGTTCCTGATTCCGTACTTCGTCATGTTAGCGATTGAAGGCATACCGATATTCTACTTGGAGCTTGCTATAGGTCAGCGTTTGAGGAAAGGGGCCATAGGCGTTTGGCACCAGGTCTCGCCGTATTTGGGAGGGATCGGTATAAGTTCGGCGGTTGTGTCCTTCAACGTGGCTTTGTACTATAACTCGATCATCGCCTGGTGCCTGTTCTACTTCGCGCAGAGCTTCCAGGCGGAGCTGCCTTGGTCCGAGTGCCCGAAGAAGTACTTCCCCAACGGATCCTACACGACTGAACCGGAATGCACGGTAAGAAATAATTTTTCTTATACTTTTTTTGTGATTGAATCTTAAAGGTAGCACAGATGGCTATGAAGTAAAACGTGCAGTCGTCAGCAGGTAAACCTTATATTTTTGTTGGAAAGTCGCCTGTAACGTAACTGAGTAGAGTGCGTGCGTGTAAAGGTTGATATGCTGTCGACTATACAGTTGACAACACATTCTCATTTTCACAGCAGCTATTTACTCGATAATTTTGTATGGAGGATATGGAGCGGCATCCTTTTTGTTCGCGCGGATAACTAAATATTCGCCATCAAAAATCTGAACGATTAATAGATCGGTATAATATACAATACGCCATTTTTTTTACTCTCTCTCATACGAGAAGCCCTGTAAGTGCCTGAAGAATGAAAGCTGTGATTATATAGGTACATTAATCTGTTATATTATGACATTGAAAAAAGGAAGTAAAAACCATTGTTATGGTGGTCATTTAGAATTCTACAGATTACAGGCACCATTCGCAACGCGTGACGTCATAATTTACATTGCAGGCGCCATTCGCTACTTGTGACGTCTTGAAGCGGTTATCATTAATTTGTTGTCTCGTAAAATAATGTTTTTAATTTTCATTAATAGGTAACATGATCGGGGGAATATAATTTAAACAACAAATACAATAAAATTTTGAGTAATCGATCTGCTGTAGGTATTGAGTTTGCTTGCAAAAAAAAACCTGATGCATGATATAAGGAAAAAGTTGAATAGGCCAGCGTCGACAAAGAACATGTCAAAAAAGATTTCCCCTAAATAATAGAGTAGATTTTCACCCGTATCAGTCCACGTGTCAGCCGAGGCACATTAATTCTCTTCCTAATATAGCAGTATCCCTGATAAATTGCCGGTTCCAAAAATATTTGAAAGCGACTATAATAAATCGCATCTCATTTGTTGAGGAATGAGAGACAGTACCTAGTTAAATATCATATTATCTTAGTAAGTAAATAATTTAAGGAATTTTTAAGGAAAAAAAATCCAAAAACATTAGGTGTCCTGTTTTGCACTTAATAATTGTGTTTTGTTGCGAAATCCCTCAGTTCACCGCTGAAATACAGGCGTGATTGTATTCACGCGTAAATCACCGTGGATTTTTTTTTCTGCGAAAAGTCAATATAGTCACGTCGTATAGTCACGACAATATAGGTACTAAAACGCGCAATACAAATCGACCTTAGACTATGACGTCACTCCCTTGCCTATATGAAGCGTTTATCAATGTTTGAGTTATCTCGTAAAATAATGTTTTTATGCATATAAACCGTTATAAGAAAACGTGCAGAATTCAATGACAAAACGAAATCTTATAAGTTTTATGTTATTAGAGTAACTTTATTTTTCGCATAATTTGCGACCCCGAAAACCCCGCAAAAATATTTTAATTGTTTTATTTTTAATTTATTTCTAGGTTTTTATATAATTTCTATGGTATAAAAGCAATGTCACTCTAAATGACTATGACCATATAAAGTTAGACGCAAGTTCCCCATTGATCATAATTATTAATTATTACGTCACTATTCATTACCAGCATGCGAGCATGCAGCGACTAATAAATGTTGATTACGCGTAAGAGGTTTGTCAAAATCATGGCAAGTGGTAAGCTCTGGTTTCTACCTCCCCCCTTTGAGATACAGGCGTGAATAAATAAATGTAGTGTATTTCAAGTATGATGGACCAATTGATAGTCTCGGGTGAACAACAATTGTTGACTGATCATGATGTACCATCGCTTAGCGTCCGAGACGATTAATTGGCCCGTCAAGCAATTGGCAATAACTTCAAGCTGTAGTGACATTTTTTTTTAACAATAGAAGATATAGAAAAACAATAAATTTAAAATAATTAAACATGATTTCACGAGATAAGACAAATATTGATAAACGTTTAAGTTGTTACATCATAGTTTAAGCCAGATTTGTATGGCGCATTTTGGTTTCACGTGTCTAGAGTGACTAGGTTATATTATGAAAATAGAGAAAAAATAACCGGGATTCTTTATCTTTCAATATGACTCTCCAATGATATTAAAATATTTTGGTGCAAGTTCTCCTTTGATCATCTCGCCAAGGACTTTGTGACATATTGCCTAGATTTAGGTAAGTAAGCAGACGCTATATTTTACTTTAATGGAAGTACCAACTCAGGGTAATATAAAACGTTTAGTATGAATAATGAACGTCCGATGACGCCCTCAAAATTCTGCGTCAAACGACCGGCACCGGTCGTAATAATGGCAGTTATGCACAGCTGGAATTTAAGCTTTTTTAGAGTATGCTTGTAAAAACATAATACAATGTCTGTTGCAACAACTAGGTCATTCATTGTTTTTTATTCACCAATTTATATAGCTAGACAGATAGAGATAGATAACGCTTTATTGTACGACGAGAAAAAATAATGATGACCATTTAATGACTAGCTAATAGTAATTAAATGAGAGATTGGAATATTCTTAATCAAATCTTGATGATAAGCTAGACCGGGGCTGAGTTTAAAAAAAACTACAATTCGTAGATTATTATGACAATTCGAGCTACATTACGTAGCAGAGTCTTCTTATTAATCTGTGGCTTAAACAACTTTGCAATGTACATCGAATGGTCATAGTAGACCATGAATTGTAGTTCTATGAAACAGGCCTCTGCTATTACTTACCTAGCTCTCTTACATCTGAGACCGCTTTACCCATTTCAATAATATGCTGATCAGAGTGATTCATATTCAGCTTATTAAGCATTTTTGGAGGTATTCATAAAAACACAATACCTACAGTGTCTGCTACAACATTCAGGCCTTTCAGTCACATTGTTATTTATCTACCCAGTTAATGACTAGCTAATGGCACTGATTTGAAAGGATGGCCTAGTCTTTGTTAAATCTTTATGATAAGGTAGCCCTGCGATTACTTATCTAAGGACGTTATGAATAAAGTGCTAATTATAAATACGGTCTTTGAGATTGCTCTGGGTGCACAAAATAAAACAGCAAGTTCACAGTACACTTAAGGACGATCTCATAGCTAGTCAATGTTTCTTTTCCTGTACTAAGTTTTTGATATACATAAGTGTATGGCAAAATTAAAAAAATGTTGTATCAAATTTTTTCATTAAAAAAATTGCTGTAGAGTAACAAAAATAAGTCTTGTCCGTCATTTTATTACCCTTATTAAAATTTATTAAAAATTTAGTAATTTTTGACAAACATTAAAAATGTTAGAGAGCGAGCGAGCCGGCATGCGAAACGTAACAGCAGTCTTAACCGATCGTAACAGCAGTCTTAACCGATCGTAACAGCAGTCTTAACCGATCGTAACAGCAGTCTTAACCGATCGGTTTCGCATCCAAATGTCACTGTAATTGCTGCGAGGCTAGATAATCCCACAGCTTAGTGTCTCGACACGCATTGACTGGCTACCACTGTGGCCAACTTAGCAGAGAACTTAGAATGTGGAGCTATTCAATTTGGATCGATGAATCACAGAAGAAATACATAATTGTTGCGTGCGTGAAGACATTTCAATTAAATTTTGACTTATTCATACTAGGCTATTCTCGGAATTTCTCTACGAGATCGAATCAGAAATGATGAGATCCGTAGACGAACGAAAGTCGTCGACATAGCCCAGCGGATTAGTAAGTTGAAGTGGCAGTGGGCGGGGCACATAGATGGGGCCGAAAAGTTCTCGAGTGGAGACCCCATATCGGCAAGCGCAGCGTAGGACGACCAGCCACAAGATGAACAGATGACCTCATCCAAGTGGCAGGAAGACGCTGTATGCAAGCCGCTTCCAACGCGCACGCTTCCGAGGTGTGCGTTCACTCAACTGTTATTTGAATACTGATGTCCATAATTAAAAAGTTAAGATAAGATAAGAATGTTCTTTATTGTATACCGGAAAAAATTATACAGAAACAGCAATGACAAAAGAAAAGATACAAGTTCTTCTTTTTTTTCCTGTGAATTGAATAATACTTAATTTAATTCGCCTCTATTTGTGACAAGTTCTTTGTTTAGCTGTAATCTTTTCTTAAGGTTAAAAAAAATTAAACTTATAGCTTCCGAGAGCCTAGCAGTGAGGAAAATTGAGAGTAGGCTCTTCACTACACCCTCTCGTTTCACTTACACTTCGGCAAATATTAACATCGCCATTTGAGTTAGCAGGTAACTTAAGGTTTAATCAGGCACGCGGTTTCTGATTTCAGAATTTTACTAAGTAAATAATACTGAGTACTTATCGAAAATTTTAAGCTTCAATTTTTCGAATTTCTTAGAAAAGCATTAAGACAGACATACTACGGCCAGGCAGACGCTATCAGGCAGCGCTATCTATCTGTTTATCCAGGGATAAGCTCTATGCAGTAAATAAATCGTTTATCCCTGAATATGTATTTATCTATTCACTTACATATCCAGCGACTTAGCGCAAGTCACCCTTAGGAATTTACTGTGAAATTTTTAATTTAGAAAACCGTGATTGGTGGTTCTGTGAAAAAAATTCAAAGGTTAGATTCAAGATTCAACGCTCTGTAAGGCCGACTGTAATCAGAAATCAGAAATCAATATAATTTATTTCAATGCGCTGCCTTCGGGCCTTATGTAGTGGAGAAAAGGGCAGCGGAAAAAAAAACTCTACTCTGACAATTTTTTCTCAAATCACCTTAAACTTTAGAAGATAGCTTAAATAAAACCATATTTAGTTATAATTTAAACTCACGATCGCGATCTTTCTTGATGCAGTAGAGTTCAGTGAGTTCAAAGAACCATAAAAATTGTGACCGATGGCCCTAGATGGACATTGACAGGTAATTTTTTTTTCTGATTTTAAATACTAATCATTAAAGAGTAAAATGTTTTTTAAAACACCTGTTTTAGGGATACGTTCGGAGAAACCAGCTTAATAGGTAGCACAGACAGGCAGCTTAGACTTATTAATAGAGTACAGAATAGATGACATCCTTTGGTTACAGAACTCTGAAAAAGAAATTGAATAGAGAACACTCAAATGCTCTAGAATAAACGTGAAAAAGGTAAAGAGTATCCTGAATAGAATCGCGTAAAAAGAACACTTAAAACGACCTTTATCCTAAGCCGAGGTCGCCGGACCCCTGTGAGTACTTAATTTATCGAAACATTTTCCAAGAAAAGGCTTCCGCCACGCAATAGTAACGTTCGAAAGGTTCTCTTTTGATAGAGTTAAGTCAAGCGAAGGAGTAACAGTGGTTGAGAGTAGCAAATGACCGGAGGTGGTTTTTTCGTGGGAAAGAAGTGGCCTATGACTGGCAATGATTATAAATAAAAAATACCTACTATTTATTTATATAACAAAAAAATTAACAAAAAACATTTTTATTTTCCGATCCATTCCGTGTGGCGCCGGATTAAGAATAGCGTCACTCCATTTCCTCCCGTGGATGTCGTAGAAGGCGACTAAGGAAATAAATTACCAGGAGATGGGCAGCAGCGTCTTCCTGAGATTCCAACCACATTCTGCGATCGCCGACCCACCTGCCAAGCGTGGCGATTATGGCAAAACCCCTCATGGTTATGAAAACCACGAGGGAGGCCTATAATCTGCAGTGGGCGTCAAATGGCTGATGATGATGATGATGATTTTTATTTTATTGTGACTCTTCTTTATATAGATCATAGATAAGAGACTCACAATAAAATGAAAATGTTTTTTGTAAATTTTTTAGGTTACTGTCAGGAATTGTTTGTTAAGTAAGGTAAAGTAAAGTAAATTAAAGTAAACAAAATAGATTTTAATGTAAGAAACCATTTGTATTTCTTTCTTCTGGTTGTGCAATAAAGTGTTCTCTATCTTTATAAACAGAGTTACAGTGCATTCTATGTACTGACCATCTGGGCGTATGAAAAATCACGCAAGCATGCAATAATTATGTACTTGTCCGTACGGAAGTATTGATTGAGTTAGCATAAGTTTTTAAATGTAAATAAAGAGAACAATGTACCAACAAACTGTATTGACAGTTTGGTATTATTTTATAGTGAAATTGTTTTATAAAGTGTGAATGAATTAACTAAAGAAAAAAAATTACTTATCACTATTCTATACCACTTATTCAGACCAAAGATTAGAGGTACGGCTTATAATCATGAACCTTCATGTCTTTCACTTTATGGCCCAAATCCCGACCGAGGGTAACTCGGTGGGCGGATGTCCAAAGTTGATATAAATGGCCGTTATCGTCCGGGAAAGACGCCGAGACTTTCAAACTGCTTAAAGCGCATATAGCGTGTTGAATATTTTTTGTCCGCGATTGTTTCTGACTTGATGACACTGTTGAGTTTTATACGGTCAAAGCGCGATTTTGAAATCGTCAGCAATATTTTGTGGGAACTTTCTTTTCATTGCGAAAAACATCACTTTTATCAGGAATGGTGTAATAATGTACCCGATTTCTGACCTTTGGTTAAAAACAATGAATCCAAATTCAAAGTTGTAGGAGGTACCATAACGTTGAAGAGTCTATCGAATCTATCGTCTAATATGTTAAAAGAACGATTGAGTTAGCCGGCGCCGACCATAAGACGCGCGGACCACAGTTTTGTATTTTTTATTACTTTCCGTCCTGATATTGTTTGTTTATGCTTAAAACAAGTAACAGAAAATAATTTTTGGACGCATCCTTTTTTAAAAACTAGCCCCATATGTTTCTAAATCATAGTTAGAATGTCCCCTTAAAGGTCGTCAAGGGAATCTTAAATCACCCCGTAGATTGTTCAATTTCAATGCAACCAACATTAATGTCTGTCGTTTTTCGATAATATCGCTTTAATCAATTCCTGTCGATGTTTGTCACACAATCATTTGGAGAAATTCATACGAATTTCATGTGAACCTAACAAAAAACTGGTAGGTATACTACGTAAAACAGCCCATTGGATGCTACGCTGCTACAGTGGTGGCAGGCGCTAGTAGCACGCTACGGCGTAGTGAGGCTACTACGGCGTAGCGTTGTAGTAAAATACATGTCCAAGCGCCGGTGAACTATATTAAATTTAACGCTGTTTTTCTATCTAAAAAAGCTAGTTCGATCTGATTAGAGTAGAGAACACTTAGCGGATACTTAGGGATTCTACGCACTTGCGGGCACTTCGTGCGGGAGCGGACTGCGGGTAAATAAAATGAAAATATCGTACCGCAGGCTTCAGATCATTCTCATACGTTTCATGAACGCATACTGAGTCACCGTTAGCATGTTTTAGCATTTGAAGTTATTACAGTCAGCCTTATTAATGTTAAACTTAATATGTTTTTTAGCTGATTTTACACAACCGTTTCGAAGTATTAACAAAAAACAGTACATTTTTATATCAATACGGTTTTACACGATATTTTCTTAAAATCATGGTTCCAAATTGTTTTTAAAACATTTTAAAAACATGAAAAGGCTGTAATACCGATATGATATTTATGGAGTTTCGTGATACGATTTTGGCTATTGAACGCAATATTTAACTTTTGGAAAGGCCACATAGCAATGGTAGTTTGTTAGAATCGTGGCAAGAGTTTAATAACGGTCTCTGCTGCTTTCCCAGGTACAGATGTCAGTGTATGTGGAACTCGTATAATGACACATAGATGTTGACTTTCCAGAAAAATGCCCAATGAAAATGAAAATGATTTTTTTTTTATTTAACCATAAGTGAGATATTTTAGAGTATCATAAGAAATAGTCCTAAATGTAAACAAAGGCTTCACGCGTTATATTCGCGTTCTTTTGTTCTAGAGACCACATTGTTTCAAGTTCAATAAACTCAGTCCAACCCAGAAATATTTCTCCAATATCCGCCCGCAGGCATAATAAAAGTGAGCCATTTTATAAGTGCCATTTATATCGTCACAAGAATGCCAACAAAACAATAAGTGGGAGGCCAGCTATAGCCCGCGTTGTCACGTACAATACTGTTATTGCTATTAATAAAAAAATCGGCCAAATGCGATTTGGAGTCGCGCACCGCGGGTTCAGTACTGCCACATTTATAATAACAATCATATATTCTTTAGGCTGCTGTTACGTTGGGGAGTCCGTCTTGCCCTCAAATTTTTAGATTTTTTATAATAGTAAAAATGCTATTTTAAAAATAAATTACTATTTAAACGAATTTACTATTTTTAGGCCGAAATAGTGAAAAAAAAATTCAGAAGTTTAAATTTTTGGCGCTCGATATTTTGGAAATAAACAATGATATCAAAAATTTGAGAAAACTCCCCTGGACAAGAATTTAGTCAGCTACAATTTGACCCTAAATAAAAACGATCGGGTTAACGGTTTGCCCTGTAGCCTCACCTTTATTAAAAAAAGTCAAAATAGGATCGTCGCAAGTGGCAGTCCCTGGTCTCTGCCCACCCCTCTGGGATACAGGCGTGAGTTTATGTTGTATTATGACACTAAATAATTTTAGTACTTATCAACTTTTCTTTAAGCGAATTGGCAGCAAAACTTATAAAAAAAAAACAGTTGATGTTATAGTTGATAGCAAAGGAACCCTATTAAGTAAGTAAATAAGTGGAAAGATAAGTTGTATAAAGAACAGAACAGTAAAACTTACACAAAGAACGGTTGATATTAAAGTTGCCGGCAAAGGAACTATACTTACACTATTCCCTGTAAAGTAGGCTTTACCCTGTGAATTGGGTACCTACATCCAAAAGAGAGAGGCGTCAATTAGAAAGCCGCATTAAACAAAGAGCCAAGTTTAAAGTAGTTTTCAACAAGAATTTTATCACCGCGCCTCAGAAAATGACAAATTAACGTCTCCATAATTTCTTATGCAAATGAACGGCGGCTAAGCACTTTGAAACAATTATTTCGAGATTAAGTAATCCCTTTAGCCAAGAACTCCTTTAGCTCTTAAGGCTATAACCTGTCTTAAGTTTACAGCACACGATTCATAGTTTATAAACCTACAGTATACAATAATTTAGTCTCTCAGGGTCATGACTGGCACTGGCAGGAGAGTAAAAGTCAGCGGCGTGCCCTGTCCCAGCGAGTTTACGTTGGAGAGCTTGATATATATAGACACACACATATATATAGGCCCGTGCCCTACAGTGGGACGTATATAGGCTGCTTATATATATACGTCCCACTGTAGGGCACGGGCCTTCTCTCAGGGAGAGAGTATGGGCTTAATCACCACGCGTGCCCACCGCGGATTGGCGATTTCAAGCGCTGAGCTATGAGTATATGAATAGCTCAGACACTCAGGTTTCCTCACGATATTTTTTCCTTCACCGTTAGCGAGTGGTATTGCTACTACAACTTCACAAATGTACATAACTTAGAAAACAAAGTCATAGGTACACGCCCGCACTAGGAATCGAACCTGGGTCTCCCGCTTCCGAGTCCAATGTTCTACCCACTAGGCTACCACCGCACAGACACATAGAATATTTATTATTGTACACAGAAATATCTCATACTTGGAAGCTGGGAAATGTCTTGGGAGAAGTTTTAACAGGGGTAGATAAGATGGAATATACGGAAACGTATTTTAATTTAGAATAAGATAAGAGGAGAGAAAGAAGAAGGAATGTAAGTGTGATGGTTAGAGATTTTATGTATGTTGCAATGATAACTGCGTGAAACAGGTAGGAGGAATCGTTGTGCCCGGTGGATTCTGTTGGACCAGACTTCTTATAAGTTCAACGGAGATGGGTATGTGTTGGAAGGGAGCCCATCATCATTTTGTAGATTCTTTCTTCTAGATTTTCACCTGAAAGTCTAGATTCTCTCGAATTACATTCACAGGAGAGTTGCTGACGTCAACTGTCCCTTGCTTTCTAATAATATGTTACAACGTCGTTTTATTCATATTATATACAATTTTATTCTACGTGGTATAATAGTGTGATACATTATTCGCGAGTGAAACTAACTAGGCGCATGGGTCAAAACTTCCTAGAGAAGCAGCGTGCAATGCATCGATGTGCATAATGAAGTGTACAGAAAGATTGCAGTGCTCACCCTCTCGCTAGTCGCGGGCGCTCATGATTACTGACCCTAGCTAAGTTGCAGGTTTACGTTATTATCGATTACATTATGTGTACAGATAATTTAATCGCGAACTACTATTTTATATCTTTATATGATTTTTCCTGTTTATTAACTCACAATATGACGTATGGGTGTTTTATTATTTAACTAGACGATCACGACCATTTCCTTTGGGCAATTTATTTTCAGAAAATTCTCAACCCTTCAGGTTTTATTATATTTATTTATTTATTTATTTTTATTTATTTAAAGAAAACAAACAATTGTACAATATGGTTAAATACATAGAATAATTACATTTACACTATTTACATTTATATTCACACTTTAATTACGCGGGGAGGTTGCGTCTCGCAGTTAATAGTATTTGAGAGACCTAAGTACATTACGAAGTGGTATTCAAGCTCGGGCGTGGGCGTTGTGTTAGGAATCAGTAGGCGTGGTACGTGGGAGCGCAGCTGATGTGAACAGGGAAATGATAGATAGACAGAATTTCATTACCACATACAAACCTACGTAAAATACAGATTAAAACGAGCACGTAGTGTTTACTACAAAGGAACTAAATAGTTTAGTTTAGTTTAGTTAGAGTGGGCAGAATAAAATTGAAATTGTTGCCATAGTAACTTGAAGGAATAATGCGTAGTATCTCTATATAGTCTGTGGAATAATGAGTTTTTGGTATCTGTCTGGTAATCTGTCTAGTATTTTCCTCCGGTCATTAAATTATTGAATATAATATAATTTTTAATTAAAAGTTACTATTTTGAACTTGTATAAGATTATTATCAATTTACTTATTTTATTTCATTCAATTTAATATTATAATACAATTAAATTTTATCCTCTTTTGACATTTATAATTTTGATTTTGTACCTCTGGACTATCGTTGCCTCAGTACAAATTATGAAAATATTATCATTCTGACATTTGATATTTCATCATTCAGCCACAAGAAGTCCACTGCTAAACATAGGCCTCCTCCATGGATTTCCAAAAAGACCGGTTGGAAGCGGCTTGCATCCAGCGTCTTCCTGCCACTTGGATGAGGTCATCTGTCCATCTTGGGGCTGGTCGTCCTACGTTGCCGCTTGCCGATATGTGGTCTCCATTCGAGAACTTTTCGGCCCCATCGGCCATCAGTTCTGGGTGCTATGTGCCCCGCCCACTGCCACTTCAACTTACTAATCCGCTGGGCTATGTCGACGACTTTCGTTCGTCTACGGGTCTCATCATTTCTGATTCGATCTCGTAGAGAAATTCCGAGCATAGCCCTTTCCATAGCTCGTTGCGTGAGCTTGAGCTTTCTTATGAGGCCCATAGTGAGAGACCACGTTTCAGTGCCATAAGTCATCACTGGTAACACACACTGGTTGTATAATGTTATATTGAGCGATTGAGGTATATTAGACGAAAATACTTTTCTAAGTTTCCCGAATGCTGCCCAGCCGAGTTGAATTCGACGATTGACCTATTTCACGAAGTTGGACCGGCCTAGTTGGACTGTGTGTCCTAAGTAGACGTATTCGTCTACAACTTCGAGAGTCGAGTTTCCCAATGTTATTGGGGTGGGCACAAGACGGGCGTTCGACATGACCTTCGTTTTGTTCCTGTTCATCTTAAGGCCCACCCTTTGGGAAACTCGACTGAGGGTTGAGCCCACGACCCTCGGCACGGTAATCAGACGTAATACCGCTAGAGCAACGAGGGAGGCAGAGGCAGTATTGATTCGAAGAGATCTTTGGCCTTTGGGTAAAATTATGTAGCGGCCTACCAGGTGTTGATGTCAATAAAACACTGCACTTACAGTTTTATCGATGTATTGTCCAGGCAGACACAAAGAATCCAATACAGAAGGCGCAGAAGAGCAAGAGGCACAAGCACAAGCACAGATATAGTTCATAGGTAGAAAAACAGTTTATAGGAAAGCACGGAAGTAGAAAACAGGCAGTAATTTATAGTAAATAAGGCAAAACAATGCAAGCCGCGTAAACAGATAGCGAGAGCGTTAAGCGTGCGTTCGGCGTCGCATATGTGTAGTGACTGCTTTGACCTCTAAGCATGCGCGCGGGCGCAGCGACGTTGTCCAGCCGGTTTGTCGCTAACGGCTATCGGTGCGGTGCAGTAGGTCGATAATGAATGTATCGATATATTTATCGATATATCGATACTCGACCGATAGGTAGGCATTATGTATGTAATATGATGGCTCATAATGTTATGTATGTATTTATATGTATACGTGTATATATGTATGTAATTATATATATATATATATTTATAAGAATTATATTTGTGTATATAAATACTATGTATTGTACATGTGTATTATATTTGTATGTGTAAATGTAACTTACGACTAAGTAGGCCACATCACTCCCCTCCAGAGACCGTCAAGGGCGATAATAGTCTGGAAACTTTACCTGACGACCGGAACGGGTAACATACTGATGTGTTTTGTGAGTAGGTACAATAGGAGCAGGATCTTCCCCATCACCATCAGCAGCCAATGTAAAGGCTGGTTTAAGCCTATCTATAGAGACTGTCTTCTCCTTATTTTTCAGCATTATTCTAAATACCTTATCCCCACGCGATAGAACCTTATAGGGTCCGGTGTATGCTGCTTGGAGAGAACCTCGCAATGCGTCTTCACGAAGGAACACGTAATCGCAAGTTTTGAGCTCTTTGTAAACAAAAACTTTAGATTTACAATGTCGGGCGGCTGGTATTGGCCTTAGCTTTTCGGCGAAGTTTCTGAGCCTAGCGGTAAATTCGGTTATGTCCGAGGTACCACCTGTTCCTGAATCGAAGAACTCGCCGGGAAGCCTCAGTGTTTCACCGTAGACTAGCTCCGCTGCAGATGACTGTAGGTCTTCCTTAAAAGCCGTTCTCACTCCCAGCAGCACCCAAGGTAACGACTCTGTCCACTTCTCGTTCGCGTGACATACAATGGCCGCTTTCAGTTGACGATGGAATCGTTCAACGAGACCGTTGCATGCAGGATGGTAGGCTGTCGTCCTTTTGTGCTCGAATCCGGCTATTTGTGACAGACACTGAAACAACGTGGACTCGAATTGACTGCCACGGTCAGTCACGATGTCTGTAGGGCAGCCGAATCGAGCTATCCAGGTCGACAGCAGGGCCTTCGCAACAGTTTCGGCAGTGATGTCGCGTATCGGTACTGCTTCCGGCCACCGAGTGAACCTGTCCACTGCAGTAAGGCAGTACCGATAGCCGCACGAGAGAGGAAGAGGGCCGATCAGGTCAATGTGAACCTGCTTAAACCGAGCGCGTGGTAGGTTGAACGTGCCAAGGGGGGCCGTTACATGCCTATTAACCTTTGCCCGCTGGCACTGCAAGCATGCACGCGTCCACTCCCTGCAATCCTTCTGCACCCCTGGCCAAACAAACCTCTCAGCGACTAACTTAGCAGAGGCGTTGGAGCCAGGATGACTAAGAGAGTGAAGGCTTTCGAATACCTGTTTACGGAAGGGCTTGGTAACATATGGCCTGGAGGTTGGGGTACTGACGTCGCAGTACAGTGGCAACCTACCATCGGGTACATGTAGTTTCCGCAGCTGCAGGGATGATCCTTCACTGAGGAGCGCTTGCAATTCGGGGTCAGACGCCTGACCTTCGGCCAATGTTTCGAAGCTTACAGGCGCTCCCAGTTCTTCAATACGTGACAAAGTGTCGGCCACAACATTATCCTTCCCGGATATATGCCGAATGTCAGTTGTGAACTGGGAGATGAAATCGAGGTGTCTATACTGCCTTGGTGAACAGTTACTTTTTCGTTCGTGAAATGCGAAACTGATGGGTTTGTGGTCAGTATAGACGACAAAATGCCTGGCCTCGAGCATGTGCCGAAAGTATTTAATGGCCTCGTAAATTGCAAGCAGCTCCCTGTCGTAAGGTGAGTACTTAGTCTGCGAGGGAGAGAGTTTCCTGGAGAAGAACGCTAGCGGCTCCCAAGCGTCGTTCTTAAGCTGCTGAAGAACTGCTCCTATGGCTTTGTCAGAAGCATCTGTCACCACAGCAAGCTTTGCCGAACAGTCAGGGTGAGCCAGCAGGGCAGCATTGGTCAAGCTCTCCTTGCAGGCCTCGAACGCTGCTAAGGTATCTCCTGCCAGAGTGATGGGCTGAGTGCCTTTGACGGTACCCGTTAACAGAGCGTGAAGAGGGGCCTGGATTTGGGCTGCTTGAGGAAGAAATCTCCTATAGTAATTCAGCATACCCAAAAAGCCTCGCAGCTGTCGCACGTTGGTGGGAGGTGGGAAGTCCTTTAAAGCCTGCACCTTAGATTCCAGGGGTCTGCAGCCATTTTGCGAGATCTGGTATCCTAAAAAAGTTACCTCTTTTTCACCGAAGACACATTTGGATGTGTTGACCATCATGCCGTAGTCCTTTAGCTTTTGAAAGACTGTTCGCAGATGTTCTTCGTGCTCGGCTTCGCTGTTGGAGTAAATAAGGAAGTCGTCCAGATACGAATAAACAAAATCGAGACCTCTGGTTATCTCGTCTACAAAACGCTGACAGGTTTGGCTCGCATTCCGAAGTCCGAAACTCATATAAGGAAATTCGTACAACCCGAATGGAGTTGTTATGGCAGTCTTCGGAATGTCCTCGGGGTTGACAGGTATCTGATTATAAGCTTTTTCCAGATCTAATGTGCTAAATATAGTGCAACCGGCAACATTATGAGTGAAGTCATGGATATGCTTAATCGGATACCTGTCAGGCACTGTCCGGGCGTTCAGCTTACGATAGTCACCGCAGGGGCGCCATCCGTTATTCTTTTTTGGCGCCAGATGAAGTGGAGATGCCCATGAGCTTTCCGACGGTCTAGCTGTACCGCAGGCCAGCATAGACTGAAACTCTTTTTGGGCGATCTTGAGTTTGTCTGGCGCTAAACGACGGGGAGGAGAAAATACTGGGGGGCCTGGTGTCGTTCGTATGTGGTGTACTGTGTTGTGTGGTGTAGGGTGGTGTCTACCTGCCGGTCGAGTGATCTCAGGATAATCGTTGAGGATCTTATGATACCGTGTCTCTCCAGTCACCACCTTCACCGACGAAACGCTTGGGCAATTCGCTGACGTAGCAATTGCTGCAATAGAAGTGAGGTTATCAATTAATCGTTTATTGCGACAATCTACAATAATATTGTAAAAATTTAAAAAATCAACCCCTATGATTGGCTTTGTTACGTCAGCGACTACAAAACGCCATGGAAAGGTCCTACGTAAGTTGAGATCTAGGCCTAAAGTTACATAGCCGTATGTGTTAATACTAGAACCATTAGCAGCACACAGGTTGTAGTTAGTCTTTGAACGACGTTCACGAAGAGCCGACCGTGGGAAGACACAGAGGTCGCTTCCAGTGTCGACCAAAAACTGCATCTTCGAAGATCGATCGGTCACAAACAGGCGGCCAGTTGAAGATGTGGGGCAATCGTCCGCCGCCATTATCGACCGCCCCTCGGGTTTTCCGCCGTGTAGTCACAGGGACGAACACACTTCGCAGCTTTCTCTCCAAACTTGCTGTGGTACCAGCACAAGGGGTACTTCCTGTAGTTGGACTGGGATCGCTGTCTGGAACTACTGCGCCTGCCTCGCGAACCTGATGCTGGAGTACGGGATCTGGAGTTTCTGCCTGGTCCTGATGCTTTCAGCTTCTGGAACTCTCTACGAAGCTCTGCCACTTCTCTCGTAAGGTCACTGATGAGCGAGCTGGGTACTGCATGGCTCACTGCTGCCACTTTCGGTGAAGATGAAGCGAGGTCGTTTGCTCTGTCAGCTAAGTCCGCTAGAGATTCCAGATTTGCGGATTCTGGCTGACCTGCGAGGACCGTCTGGATTCCGTAGGGTAAACGATTTATCCACATTGTCTTCATAAAATCCTCTGTGACGCCGGTACTGGCGAGACTTTGGAGGTGTCGGAGGAACTGTGAGGGCTTTCGGTCTCCAAGCTCCTCGTGCATCATCAGCTGCTGGATCCTCTTCTCCTTGGAGTCGCTAAGCCTCTTTATTAGCTCACTCTTTAGCTTCTGGTACTTATTGGTCGCAGGCGGATTGATGATCACATCCTTAACTGCCTTAGAGTGGTGATTGTCGAGATGCCCAATCACATAATTGAATTTAGTCAAGTCACTGGTTATGCCGGATATGGCGAATTGACCTTCGACTTGAGCGAACCATATGTCGGGTTCTTCAGGCCAAAAAGGTGGTACTCGTACGCCGACTTTAAAAACATCGACAGGTTTCATCGATACGCCCCCATCACTAGTGCTTTGTCCTGGTTGCCGGGCGGGCTCAGCTCTTTGCTCTTGTGACATTGTGTCTTTCTAGGGGTCACCAGTTTGGGTAAAATTATGTAGCGGCCTACCAGGTGTTGATGTCAATAAAACACTGCACTTACAGTTTTATCGATGTATTGTCCAGGCAGACACAAAGAATCCAATACAGAAGGCGCAGAAGAGCAAGAGGCACAAGCACAAGCACAGATATAGTTCATAGGTAGAAAAACAGTTTATAGGAAAGCACGGAAGTAGAAAACAGGCAGTAATTTATAGTAAATAAGGCAAAACAATGCAAGCCGCGTAAACAGATAGCGAGAGCGTTAAGCGTGCGTTCGGCGTCGCATATGTGTAGTGACTGCTTTGACCTCTAAGCATGCGCGCGGGCGCAGCGACGTTGTCCAGCCGGTTTGTCGCTAACGGCTATCGGTGCGGTGCAGTAGGTCGATAATGAATGTATCGATATATTTATCGATATATCGATACTCGACCGATAGGTAGGCATTATGTATGTAATATGATGGCTCATAATGTTATGTATGTATTTATATGTATACGTGTATATATGTATGTAATTATATATATATATATATTTATAAGAATTATATTTGTGTATATAAATACTATGTATTGTACATGTGTATTATATTTGTATGTGTAAATGTAACTTACGACTAAGTAGGCCACAGGCCCTTTCGCACGTAGGGCGTGGAAAAGAGATGCAATAAACATAATTTACTGGACTTTTCGGAATATGATTCGAGGGCGGAGGACTAAGTTTCTTTGAAGGGGTCTCCCTGACATTGCTCACAAAGACTCAATAAAGAAAAGTGAAATTGATTTATGAACGCTGACTTAATTCGGATGAATCTACCAACCAGCAAAGAAAATAGGCGCAATAGATTGAATTAAGCCATTATGGGTTATCATCGCCATGTGCCTAGGAATTTATATCATCGTCATCATCACGTCGCACCACGGTGGAGCTAACTCTTTCATGAAGTGCGTGTGAGAGGAAGCCGGAGTGTCGGAGTGTTCACAAACCTCAGCGCTTGAAATTGCAAATCCGCGGCGGCCTCGTGTGGTAATTAAGCTCATACTCTCTCTCTGAGAGAAGACCTGTGCCCTGCAGTGGGACGTATATAAGCTACATAATAGTAGATTGTACAACAAGTGCATAAAACGCACCATTTTACTCGAGACGTTTATCCATCCGAGCGAGCTTGCGAGCGAGGATAGATATAAAGTCGAGTGTAAAATGGGTTTTATAGACGAGTTGTACACTCTACTTTTCACTTCGATTGCGAGGAAATGAAACAGCAACATGTAAATATAGTAAATGCTAATTTAATTAAAATTGAAAGTTACATTAGAGCAATGAGAAATATCTTTGGCTGTTGGTATCTTTGCCTTGGTCTTAGAATACGAACGAAACGAAATAAAATAAAGAGGTTGTTGTATGAAGTTAAAGATGTTCGTGTGGCTGTTGCAGCGATTGCCTTGGTCTTCGACGAAGATTTTACTTTATGCTCTAGAGCATAAAAAGCGACTTTATGTCGCCTACGCACGACATAAAGACGAACTTTTAGAGCATGAGAAGTGAAAAAAATATTTGTGCCTATTTGACTATTAAAGAATCACACCTACAGTGTTACGGTAAGTATGTAGGTACAATAAATAAGAGAGTCGACTTCAAATCTCGAAACTTTCGTAGTGCTTGCTCAGTAACCAACCCGACGCTTGGTACTTCCTACTTTAATTAATTGATTAATTCACATATATATAAAGTAGGGGTTTATCGAGTGTTTTAAGTAATCGTGTTTTTATACATAAGACCGTTATGTCTTGACAGCTAGTAGCTTACTGTTTCAAGATTTTCATTGGGAGGATCCGGGTTAGGTCCACAACTATCCATTTTAAATTTGGTGGAAGACTTGAAGAAAAGGGTCGCAATTTTAAAGGCTACTTGATAGTGTAGCGTATATTTACATTGTAGTGCATATGATTTATTTAAAAGATCATAAGTTATAAGGAAACCTCTATTAAGTATCCGTAAGTGTGTCTTATGTAAATAAATTATTTATCTATCTATCTATCTTATCCGTTTATGTTTTTGAGTATTGTGTCGTCAATAAATATATTTTTCTTTTCCATCTATCTAAATATATTCCGTGAAAATATTTAAAGTTACTTTCATACGTTCATACAAATGATTAATTAACGCACCGTGAATCCTATTCTATCGCAAGATATCGGGAGACGGGAACAATTTTTGACAATATTATATCAACTTAGTTTTGTGTAGGGCGAAATTGTCGGAAAGTGGGAACAAATAAACTTGGAACCCGGAAACGACGAGTCTAGGACGGGAAATGGAATTTATCGCGAGAAGACAGCTCGCTAGACAGGACAGGAAAGGCACTTCATCTTTTAAGTCCCAGTGCAGGTGAGGCCCGATTTCAGAACTACAATTCACGGACTATTACTATGACAATTCATTGTACATTACAAAGCCGATAAGTGCACAGATTAACAAGTAGGAATACATGGCTATGCAATGTACATCGAACTGTCGTAATAAACTATGAATTGTAGTTTTGTAGTTATTATTGCTAAAAATGAAATAATAACAGAACGTATCAGTTATTAGTATGAAAAATACCTGATATTAAAATAATGACCATATTCGTGACGTCTCTCTCGTTCTAACTTATAAGTTACGTTACGTTCTAACTTACAGTTAAATGCAGTGATAGTCATAGATGTCTAACTAGCGCTAAAAATGACCGGCGGAGCATCTATGCATCTGCTACCGTCAGACCGCAATCTTGCGAGGTGACTGGTGATTTCGACGGGTTATTTATTTAACTTTTAATCACAATAAAAAACAAAGAATATCTAATTTTCTACCGCACTGGATGAGAAATAATTAATTTTCCCATCCAGTGCTGCAGAATCGGGCTATCAAAATTTTCAGATAGGGTTCGCAGGATACTGTTGTCGCTGGACCTGCTTCTGCGCATGAGCGAGGCGGTCCGCTTACGCATGATTGCAAAAAAAGCATCCACGTGCACCTCAGCGAACATTGTTGATGCACTACACCAGCGAGGCAACCCCAACAGGCCCTCTGCACCAACACCATGAAGTCAATGGTTTGACGTTTTTGTGTAAAACCTATCATAAGTTACACTGTCATTTATTGTTGCCCAATCAACGTTCACGTCGTCACACATGGCACACAGAATGAACCAATCACAGAGTAATTTACTCTGCAGCACACCTTGCGCTCATAATTCATTGGTACAGACTAATCGAGAGGACAGGGACCGTTTTTGAGAGTGAATTTTGTAGGGAGGAATACTTCTATGATTTTTTTATTCGTAAGTTAAATGTCAAAAACTTGTATGCTCTTATTCTAACCTCTATTGGAGTGAAATGCCCGAAAGAGCTGCCAGAAAATAGTAGTAATAATGAATAACGACCAGCGTTATGACAATATAGGCCGGGTCTTTTAACAGGTATTTTTTAATATTAAACCTACCTACCTAACCAGAAAGTTTTGCAGGAAATTGGTTATTTGAGGGACTCTGAGTTGCTAAACAATTACGGCCTTATTTATAAATACACGATTCCTCTAACTAAAGCACTCCTAAGAGTCAGTTTATTTAATCTGTGGTTACGATATTTCCTTGAATCTCCACCACAGACTATTTTAATCGGCGTTTTAAGGAATCATGTTTTGTATAAATAAGACCGTTACTGTATATTGCTACTTGATTAATTATGGAAATATTGTAATTTGTAATGTTCTCGCTTCGTAATTTAAAACATAAAAAGAAATTCTGCAGCTCCAAAGTCGACGCGAATATGAAATAAGCCCGCTTTTATTTTCTTATACGTCTATTTTGACATCACGGAACTTACGGTTCGCAGAAACTTTAACTTTTCACTAATAACTCGACCTACCTACCTACCTAACCAGAAAGCAGTAAAACCAAATAGATTAGAGATAAAAGATGATGGAGAATGGCATTTCAACATGTTTTTGTTTTTTGTCACAATGTTTTTAATTGCTCCAGAAGTTAGATGTGGTCTCCCAAGCGTTATCCAGCAATTGGAAATGTTCAGGCCCTTGCTGCGCCGTCTCAAATTACCGCCTTGCCATGAAAATAGTTGCAGCTATTTTTGGACAAAAACTTGCTCCGGAAAATCCTTGAAATCTTTCACAACAAGACGGCGGGCGGTGGCGGAGATTTTGTATTCCGAGTGGGGAGGCCAGGGCGGACGCTAAGGATTAACCTTCGATCGTGCCTGTCCCAGAGGGCTTTGGGTAAGCCCATTGCAATTATGAGAACAAGGTGTTTCAAGAAGGCACTTCTTTATAACTTATCGATGCTACGTAACTGCGATTTATAACGGTGCCAATTAGGAAGCTCGCATACCTACTTGTTTATGTTGTGCTTATGTTTTCTGTAACTAAATATTTCTTTCTTTGTGCATAACAGAGTATACAGTAGGAATGAATATTTGTGTCTTTGCACGAATAGCATGATTCTGACTGTACCTACCTGCTTCATTTTCCTTCAAACAGACTTATTCATGATTATGGAGTTGAAACGGTATTTAAAACAGTATTAGTTAATAAAAGTCGTTGAACATTGGCGGGTAGAACATTGGACTCGGAAGCGGGAGACCCAGGTTCGCCTCCCAGTGCGGGCATGTACCCATGACTTTGTTTTCTAAGTTATGTACATTTGTGAAGTTATAGTAGCAATACTATTCGTTAACTGTGAAGGAAAACATCGTGAGGAAACCTGAGTGTCTGAGCTATTCACATACCTCAGCGCTTGAAATCACCAATACGCGGTGGGCACGCGTGGTGATTAAGCCCATACTCTCTCTCTGAGAGAAGGCCTGTGCCCTACAGTGGGACGTATATAAGCTGCATAAAAAATAATAATAAAAAAAGTTAATAAAATAAAATCTCCATACATTACAACTGAAAACACTATTCAGGGCTCAAAGAGCGTTTTGCTTAAATACCTCTTCAAACATGTATTTTTTATGTAGTATATATTATAGAGTATGGGCTTAATTTACCACGCGTGCCCACGTGGATAACAAACATGCCCAGACATGATTTTTTTATAAATAAGACTAGGCCTTTACATAAGAGAAAAATATTCTTTATTGTACACCAGAGCACACAGTGACCACTCAAACATGGTTGTTTGGGCCATATTTTAGATAGCCTTGCGCAATGCACAGGATTTATATGCGATGCGATAAGTCGCGATATCCAATTTCTTTGAGACTAGGTATATTTTCCACGCGTCTCAGCAACGTGTACAGCGTATAGGATTTCGCAACCGCACCCGTTTACGTAACCGAATTGCATCGATTCACACACATACCGACTTCTATCTACTTTTGCATTTTGGGAAAACTGGCGTGTAGCGAGTAGATAATCGAGCGCTTTCGCTGCAAAGCGGCTTTACCAGATAACTATTGTATACCTTATCGAAATTTCTACGTTTCTTTTGTGTGTCTAATAATGTTCTAAAATATCTCGATAATCTTTCGAATCAACTTGTGGCTTTAATGTGGCTGTGTGGTGAGAGGACAAACCAAGAACGTTTTACCCAATCCTTGGGATAAACCTTTCATCCTTTTATACTTCGAACATTCAATTTGTTTAGCTGTGTGTATTTATCTAGAAACTCCATGAAATTTGCTTGCGCATTACAGAATTTCTAAGGATATGCATTTTGTCTGTATACTAATGCTCACCTTCTCTTTTGTTGCAGGCCAGTAGTCCTACTCAATACTTCTGGTACCGCAACACGCTTCAAATATCTGAGGACATGAACTACCCTGAAACCTTTAACTACAAAATCGCCGTAGCACTCGTCATTGCGTGGATACTAGTCTACATGTGCATGATAAAGGGAATCGCCTCTTCTGGAAAAGTAGTCTACGTAACAGCGACGTTCCCTTACATCGTCTTAGTAATTTTTTTCTTTAGAGGCATAACTTTGAAGGGCATGGGCGATGGCTTAGCACATCTTTTCACGCCCAAGTGGCACACGATTCTCGATCCTGTTGTTTGGCTGGAAGCTGGCACCCAAATCTTCTTTTCCCTTGGTCTCGCGTTCGGAGGCCTCATTGCCTTTTCTTCCTACAATCCTGTGGACAACAACTGCTACAGGGATGCAATAATGGTGTCTATGACAAACTGCTTAACGTCTATGTTTGCTGGGATTGTGGTCTTCTCCATAATTGGGTTCAAAGCGACGATGGTTTACGAGAAATGCCTAGACCTGAGGAATAAGACTCTGTTGGAGATGTTCGGGTCGGGGTACAGAGCGATGCAATTCCCTGAAGCTGGGGAGTTGGTGACAGTCAATTTGAAAGGGAATCTGACGCAGCTGCTAATGCCTTATCTGCCTGAGTGTGATTTACAGAAGGAACTCGATAATGTAAGTACAAATTTTTATTGTGCCTTGTCCTGAAATACACCCAGACTGAGGCAATTTGTACAAACGTACGGCGGCCCCCAGTGGGAATCGAACTCAAGACCTCCCGGCTTGGTAATTAGACGTGATACCGCTAGACCAACGAGGCACTCTTTGTATGTACATGTATAATGAAATTCATATGTACTTACCTAAATTGTACGAAACCAAATGGAAGCTAAATTGCGATTCCATAATCCACTTTACTAAAATGAGGGTCTGTGAGACCCAGCCAAAATAATTATGATCCCTCCTCTTAGGATTCAAATTAGTTTTCACGAAAAAACAAGATGAAAAACATTAATTTAAATTATTTTACGAACGCAATGTTTCCCAGCATAAATTCTAAAGTGGAACTTTGTTAATTAGGACGGACGCAAAAAGCTTTCAAATTGCCTTCTCGAGACAATAATATCGCCTAGAATTGAGTTTGATTCATCAATGAAACAATTTAGTTTCTCGTTATTAAGTTATTTTTGGCTCAGATAACTTAAGTGCGAGAGATAGACTTTAATTTCTCATCTCTGCGCACTTCGTTCTAATGACAAAGCGTCTGACAAAGTAAATGACAATTTCGAAACTTTCACAAAGATCTTTTGGTTTGTGCCTCGCTGTGGTTACAGAGTATGTTGATAGAAGGCGACTAAGGAAATCAGTTACCAGGAGACGGGCCTATTTCCCAATCCTATTTCCGTATCGCGTAATAACTAGGCTACGATTGTAGACAGGACATTATCTTCAGTTACACGGATGAACAATGAAGTATTTTGACCAATACTAAGTACGTAGTTGTATCCGCGATTCTGTTCGCGTGCGATTTTATTTGCTGACAAGTGCCGACACTCTCATCCTACATTATGCGCAACAAATCCTGAACTACTTACATAATTCAATCGTCTAAAAAGGGTCAACTTCTGTACCATCGCAAACGTCAGGATCCCGTCAGGTTTTAGTACACTAATTAGGCTTCATATCGGGGTATGCCGCAAAGCGTAAACGCGACGCTGTAAAACCACCAAAAGCCCTCGCGGCGGAAAGCCCGCGTGGTCGCCGGTCGTTCCGCGAATTTTATTTCGCGTTACAGAAAAATATCAAAAGTTTATAATATGGAAAACTTCGTCCGCGTAATTGGCGAGCATGTAAGCTAGTTATGAATGTTGATGAAGCCAAAGGCGTCTATCGGCGTCGTGGTGGTGGCCTCTGTCTACCCTCGGCATACAGGCACGAGTTCATTAGACTACAACTCTTTATTGCACACCATACATAATAAAAGTACATGTCTCTCAAATATCTGACATACATAGTATACAGCTGGCGGTCTTATCTTAAAAGCGATCTCTTCCAGTCATCCTTAGGGTTTTGTATAGTTGCCGTTAAAATGAGCAAAAATCAGAAAGAGAACGATTGTCATTTTATTATTTTTCTACGTGATTTTCACTCAATTTGCAATTTTTTTTAGTTTTTATTTGTATTTTTCTAATACCGATTTCTACGCTGTAGTGGCGTTGTCTGAAATATAAATCAGAGATAAAAATTATCAAACAAAAGTTGTCATAAAACACAAACTCTAATTGACATTTAGGAATGACGTATTTTTAAAATAATAGTGTGTACCAACCTCATTCCAGACGGCCTCAGGCACGGGGCTGGCCTTCATCATTTTCACGGAGGCCATCAACCAATTCCCCGGCGCGCAGTTCTGGTCCGTGCTATTCTTCCTGATGCTGTTCACGCTGGGAATTGACTCGCAATTCGGTACTCTGGAGGGCGTTGTCACTTCCATCGTCGATATGAAGCTCTTCCCCAACTTGAGGTGAGTGCCTAACATAAATTGCAGTAACTAGATATGAAATTAACTCATAGCCCGAGAAACAAATTTTATTAGCGCTGCCATAGGAAAATTGAGGAAAAAATATTTAGGCTGACTTGCACCACTTTCTTAAATGTGACATGACGGAATTTTAGTTAAATGCTGTTTAACATTTAGCTAGAATTCTTCATACGTTTAATAAGTGTTGCAAGCAAGGATACTAGAGTATCCTTGGTTGCAAGTCGGCCTTATTCTAAGAAATCACAATCAAGCAAAGGTTAAGACAAACAGACAATATTAGGAGACAGAAATGCTATTCAAATGGGGGATGTAAGGTGTGCTTTGAACATTTACTGTGAGCAGAAACTAAAATACCTGAAACAAAGTGTCGTGGGCGTCGCAAAGTTCTGGGCCGCAAATGTTTAATAAAGACATGAATAAAAATTATTTTGCCATCGCCACTTGAAAAGAAGAAAAGTAGGTACCTGTAACGGTAACTGGCCAAAAGTAACTGACCACCTCCATTAACTAACCCAGTTTGCAGAAATAGTGGTCAAACCTTACCCAACATGCGTTACTAGAACCCAACCCTCGCATTTGGTGAAGAGAAAGAGGTCTCAAAGTAGTCCCAAGATAATTTGGTGATGTTCTGGTGAAGACTTTCGGAGATGTAAATTGAAAACTTCAAATTTTAAAGCAACGAATTAAGTTGGGTTATAGGGGACTTGTTTATTTTTCTCCCGCTCCTCTACTAAAAATTGAAAAGTATTTTTTTTAAATAAAATATGAAAACCGAGTTCAAAACACTACATCACTAAAAAGTTGGAAATAATTTAAAAGAATACCTTTTAATTAGAAGTATGTATATGTTATAGGCAATGTGTATAATGCAGGCATTCTATACATTTCCTAGGTATTGTATAGAATGCCGGGGTCGTCCAGGCAATGTGTGAAATGATATTGAATGTTCAAACTATTTTACACTTTACCTAGGAAATGTATGGAATACCTAGGCATTGTATAGAATGCCGGTTGACGCATAGGTAATGTATGTAACGTGTTTTTTTGCGTAGACAGCGTTTCTCACATAGCAGTTCCCTTCGGATAAACATTTACAACGTACTGTACGTTGCACGTAGAGCTTTACATTTTGACATTTCCACCTCTCTTATCTTCTGCGATATTAGGACAAAATCGAATGGCAAGTGTAAAGGTCTAAGTGCACTTGACCGTACCAAAAAATTGCTGCAGAAAGTCGTCCTGTTCATTTCTTACCACTTGATAATGGAAATTTGATCATGATACAAAAAATTCAAATTCATCAATAAACACTCGATTTTTTGTAGAAGCCGATTCTCTGTTAGTTCGCAATTCTAAGTAAAACCTTTCTTTCATTAGTAAGTACCGCTGATCAGTAGCCATTTTCCATTCAATAATCACACAAACAATGAATGATCACACTCTCAGTTTAGAACCAATTCATAAAACAAAGGAGTGCTGCGTACTAACACAACGAACGAGTTGCAACTCGTTTACGGGGTAGTCCCGCACGCCGCGCACTCGCCTCCTTCCCGTGGTCGTTCATTATACACATTGCCTGATGCGCTTCGGGCATTTTATACAATACCTAGGCAGTGTATGAAATGAATCGTATTATACACATTGCCTTAACGTTTTAGGCAATGTATACAATGCCTAGGCATTCTATACAATGCCGGATTATACACATTGCCTATAACATATATACAATACTTAGATTTGCCAACGATATAGTAGTCATGGCAGAAACAATGGAAGACCTCGGCATAATACTCGAAGGCCTCAGTCGAGTTTCCCAACGTGTGGGCCTTAAAATGAACATGGACAAAACGAAGGTCATGTCGAACGCCCTTGTTGTGCCCACCCCAATAACATTGGGGAACTCGACTCTCGAAGTAGTAGACAAATACGTCTACTTAGGACAAACAGTCCAACTAGGCCGGTCCAACTTCGTGAAAGAGGTCAATCGTCGAATCCAACTCGGCTGGGCAGCATTCGGGAAACTTAGAAAAGTCTTTTCGTCTAATATACCTCAATCGCTCAAGACAAAATTATACAACCAGTGTGTGTTACCAGTGATGACTTATGGCACTGAAACGTGGTCTCTCACTATGGGCCTCATAAGAAAGCTCAAGGTCACGCAACGAGCTATGGAAAGGTCTATGCTCAGAATTTCTCTACGAGATCGAATCAGAAATGATGAGATCCGTAGACGAACGAAAGTCGTCGACATAGCCCAGCGGATTAGTAAGTTGAAGTGGCTGTGGGCGGGGCATATAATACGCAGAACTGATGGCCGATGGGGCCGTGGGGCCGAAAAGTTCTCGAATGGAGACCACATATCGGCAAGCGCAGCGTAGGACGACCAGCCACAAGATGTACAGATGACCTCATCCAAGTGGCCGGAAGGCGCTGGATGCAGGCCGCTTCCAACCGTTCTTTTTGGAAATCCGTGGAGGAGGCCTATGTCCAGCAGTGGACTTCTTGTGGCTGAATGCTGATGATGATGATAATATACAATACATGTAGGTATTGTAGAAGTATAATTTGAAGTTGGTGCCCAGTTTCATGACCAGGACATATATTTTGGACACCGACTACAAATTATGCTTCTACAATACCTACATGTATACATACTTCTAATTTAAAGGTATTCTTTTAAATTATTTGTAACTTTTTAGTGCTGTAGAGTTTTGAAGTAGGTTTTTATTTATTATTAAAAAAAAATTTCTTAAACCAACGCTTTCCTTAACTCACCTTGCACTGGTTGAAAAAAAGAAAGACATTCTTCAAAGTTTTAACTCTCACTATGACCCAGAGATATTTTATCTCCCTCTCTCTTGCAGGAAGGAGTACTTGACCGGGGCTCTCTGTCTGACCTGCTGTATCCTCTCCATGGGGTTCGCTCACGGCGCCGGCAGCTACATCTTTCTTCTGTTTGACATGTACAGCGGAAACTTCCCGCTGCTCATCATTGCCTTTTGCGAGTGCATCGGGATCTCCTACGTTTACGGAGTTAAGAGGTCGGTACCTTTTTTGACTTAGTAGGTAGTGAAAATATTTCTAGCCCACCCAGGTTTTCACAACTCGAAAGGAAACATGGGGGAAAAGGCCTGTACCCATCCGCAGTCTGCAGCGGTAGGCTGATGATGATGAAAATACAGAAGTAGAATACAAGTAAAATAAAGGACTAGCCAAGAGGGAATGGCAATGACTATACTTCAACGTACTGATTCGTTATTGGCGACTTTACAATAAAAATGTAAAAGTGGACGTGATGTCGACTGTATCATAATCGAGTTTGTATAGAAAATCATTACACCATAGGTGACCACAGTGACAATAATAACGTCGGAAAGAGTTCGCTGTTGAATTTATGAAAGTAGTATACAACATTTACATTCTGTATAAGTAATTAATTATAATACATATATTTTTTTATAGTGAATAATTAATATTTTAATTTTTGATAACATAAAATAAGAGACTTAATTAATATATAAATGATAAAAATATACAAATAACTAATTCTATATTGGGGGCGGTAGCCAAGAGAAAAAATCACATTGATTTTTGAGATTACAAATTCATAAGTATTGATGAAATTTTTGAAGGTACAATGCGTTAAAAAAGCCAATTCAATTCGATTGATATTTTGGGAACCCTATGCAAATATTAATTGGTATTTTTGGGTTGAGCAGGCTGTTAGATGTTATTAGATCTAACATGTTTTACACCGAAATAATGAGTTAATTCAATGAAGGCCTGTTTCTGAATTGAGAATTTCACTAAGTGAATACTTAAGTAACGTTCTGTCACGCTCTTTTCAGAGAAATTCGAAGAGAGAGCACTACAGTTCTATTTACTTAGCGAAATTCTCAATTCAGAAACTGGATCTAAGTGTCATCATCTACTTTATTTTATCTGTGCATTTTCATTACTTTTCATAATGTCATATAGATAGATAGATGGAGATCACTTTATTGCACAATTAGAAAAAAAAAATAACAACTAAGTATGATTTATTGGATCTAAGTAATGTTATTTTTTTATGAAAACAAAAAAAAAAACTTAAAGTACCTAATAAACCGGTGTTAGGTTTCAAATTTAGCGCTAAGTAGGGATGTCAATATTTTTCCCATCCTACCCCCCAAGTCTCGATCCTATTGGAAACGCGGGTGCATGAAGAAAATCCACCGGGGAAAAGCTGTCAATAGAGAGTCAAGAAGACATCGTGGCGTTGCACGGACAGTCCGGTCGACCAGCTCTGAATAGTGGTCCCGTCAACGGTATAATCGTGATCACGAACGTCGCCACCGCGCCAATTCCATCCGGCGCCTCACAATAAGGGCCATCAACAAGGAAAACACACGTAGTGGAGAGTCTGAAGGGAAGACAGTCGCCAAGGCACGCCACCCACCACCACCGGATCGCCAAGTAAACCAGGTACGCGTTTCCATCCCTCTCTTTAAACCATTCATGAAATTGGTCCTTCTACCCGAATTTTAATCTTTTTGTCAAAATGAATAGAAAAATACTGGACCTAAAATTGTAATTGGTGAACTCTCGCGACGACACGACACAGTGCGAGAATTGGTGGCGAGAATCGACAAAAACTGGCGCCTAACCTTTTCAAGGTCGCGACCTCTCTTTGTCCCTCATCACGTAACTGGTCGGATTAGAGGGCGGCAGTGATTTCCGATAAGCCGGAACTTATAGTGGCAATAGGTTTACAGTTTCGTGACTAGCTGCTGCTTGCGATTTCGTTCGTTTGTTCAGGTAGATAGCAGGGATTCCCGATCTTTTTTACTGCGAATCCCTTCACAGGTTGGTTTTTAGGGTTCCGTACCCGAAGAGTGCCAAACGGGACCCTATTACTAAGACTTCACTATTCGTCTGTCTGTCTGTCACCAGGCTGTATCTCATGAACCGTGATAGCTAGGCAGTTGAAATTTTCACAGATGATGTATTTCTGTTGCCGTCAAAACAAAAAATACAAAAAACAGAATATAACAAATATTTAAGGGGGTGCTCCCATATAAGAAACATCATTTTATTGCCGTTTTTTGCTCGGTATTAATAACGGCAACAGGTGGACGCTTGAAATATTCACAGAATATTTAGTTCTATATTCCCTTAAAAAATAAATAATTAAATTAAATTAAACCCTAAAAATAAATATAATTTCCCTGTGGCACCGGATTAAGAATACCGTCACACCATCTCCTTCCGTGGATGTCGTAGAAGGCGACTAAGGAAAACAATTACCAGGAGATGGGCAGCAGCGTCTTCCTGAGATTCCAACCGCATACTGCGATCGCCAACCCGCCTGCCAAGCGTAGCGATTATGGCAAAACCCCTCATGGTTATGAAAACCACGATGGAGGCCTATGTCCTGCAGTGGGCGTGAAATGGCTAATGATTATTATTATTATCTACCATGATGATGATGATATATGTATAGTTCCCTTCGTAATGGCTCTGAGATGAAAAGCAGGTGTGTGTTTATTATTTTTTTAATGATGAGCTTGCTTATTCAAAATGTATCGAGGTATATGTAATTCATAGCTCAATAATAATATTTATATAATATTTTGAAACTTTAACACAGATCTTTTGGTTTGTGCCTCGCTGTGGTTACAGAGTATGTTGATAGAAGGCGACTAAGGAAATCAATTACCAGGAGACGGGCAGCAGGGTCTTCCTGAGATTCCAACCGCATTCTGCGATCGCCAACCCGCCTGCCAAGCGTGGCGATTATGGCAAAACCCTTCATGGTTAGGAAAACCGTGAGGGAGGCCTATGTCCTGCAGTGGGCGTCAAATGGCTGATGATGAAAATAAATATTTATGGGGGATTCACGTACAACAAACGTGTTTTCTTGATCTTTGTGTCTAATGTTGTATAGATAATGGTACGAAACCCTTTGTGCGCGAATCCGACTCGCAATTGGCCGTTTTTTTTTTGTTATTGTTACGTGTGTACTGTTTTTATAATAAATATTTTTCTTCAACTTATTCTTCTTAAATTTCACCACGCTGTAAAGGCTTTTCTGCAGAAAAAGTGCGTACCCCGAAGGGATAAACTTCATTTTTAGAGCTCTCGCAAGTATCTAAGTACTTAAACTTACGTTTCAGTTACTCAGAATAGCGTTTGTATAGGTCTGCCAAAACCTATTGGGGTTGAGTAGGTACTCGTTTAGATGCCTTTTTATCTGGATTCCAGCTCACTCAAGTGAAGGTTGGGTGTGCAAAGGGTTAGGATTATTTTTGTACCTACGAAGAAGATATTTGGCGAAGACAGAACTCAATTTGCTTGGCTTAATATCAAGTCTTAGATGGTACAATTTTCATCTTAAAAGACTAAAATAAAATTTTTGTGAAACTGATTGAGAACATAAATGGCTAATACCTACTTGCAGCACTTTTTCACACGGATTCACACAGGGTGCAACAATTTTCTGAGAATTAGTGGTTCTGCTCGTCACAACTAACAACTCTTACCCCCGGTTTCTCCTACACGAACAACCTGTTCCCTACTATACTACTTGTAATCTACTATTGACAGCTGACAGTTGTTTTTATTTTGTATGGACTTTGGCCAACTGAGAGCTGTTAAGAACAATTTTAGTAAAGTGCTACTCAAGACGAAACTGTGCACGTCGGCCTTAAGTATCGAAATATCGAAAAAAGTACCAGTTGTTCCATGTTATAATTCAATGATTTATTAATATTTTTTAAATCTATTAATTCACTTTGAACTAATGGTTTGCAATAAAGTAATAATAGTAATAGTAAATTTTGGATTTATACAGAAATTTTGTTGCACCCTGTGTAAAACCTCTCTATAGTTTACTTACGACATGCTCACTCTCCTCTTCCGTAGATTTGCTGACGACATTGAGCTGATGACGGGCACCCGGCCGGGCATCTACTGGCTGATCTGCTGGAAGTACCTCTCGCCCTTGGCCATGATGGCAATCCTGGTCTCCTCCTTCGTCCAGATGGCCACGGAAGGATCAAGCTACGACGCCTGGATCCGCTCCGAGGGTGACACTGTGAAGAAACCCTGGCCTCCCTGGGCAGTGGTGTTGGTGCTGTTTATGATCTTGGCTTCGGTGTTGTGGATACCGGGCGTGGCCATCGCCAGGTAAGAGTTATTGTCATGTCATCTCGTCTATATATACGGGCTATTACAGACACGTGAATCCCGCTTATGATACCGGCTTTCTTTAATCACTATGTTACGTTTGGGCTTGTCAAAGAGGGCAAGACAGAGAGGCACGACAGAGAATACGAAAAAGGGAGCAGTAGAGAAAGTGATAGGGGGTCATTCACAATTAATTCCGAGGAGTAAAAATAAATCCCACTTCTGATACTAACATCAGCAGTGGGACCCTAACATATTTAGCGACAAAGCTGGTGCTGACCCCACTTTTGTCTGCTTTTAAGAGAGACGGTAATGCTTAAGTTTCGTAGAATAGAAAGAGAGACAAGAGTTCGCAATACTGTAAGCGTTGTCATCTCGTTGTCAACCTTTACGTGGAACCAGAAATAGCGATGCTCGATTAAAACTATTTTGCCTCAAACTCCACTGAACTTCTCGCGAACGCATGAAAAGGAAAAAGAAAACTCTATCTCTAATCCCCAAACCTTCCCTTACAGGTATTTCGGTATCCCAGTAGTGGACGACGAAGAACGCGCCTGGTTCCCGGCTGAGGACCTGCGAGACTTCCACGGCATTGAACCCCGGCCCGTCTCCAAGGCGGAGACGATCCTGTTCTGCACCAGACCCGACGGGACTGAGGTCTGCTGCTGGCCAGGGTGCTGCGATACTGATGATGAAGAGTAGGGTCCGAGGATGGGGTAGGGGTGAGTTGTATTGGAACGTGGGGTGTGGTACAAAAGTTCTTTATTCTATAACGTTACTTTATTCATTAACACCGTCTGTTAATAGAAAAAGAATGAGAAAAATAGTTATTCCAATATCAGTAAGACACACTTTAACAACATTAAAATGTTAAAACACAACACAATTAAAAAGTAAAAAAACCATAAAACACTTTTTACGATAGTTACGGTGTCCACGGTGTCCAAGCTAAATTGGTCCTTCGAGTCTGACCGTAAGCGAGTAGATACAATGTAGCATGATCAATTTAGTCCCCAATCTGCAAAAGGAACGAATTGTTTAGGCAGCAAAATGAATATTTGGTCAGCTACAAAAATCAACAAAAACAATACATTTGGCCAACCAACAACAACAACGTAAACTAAAGCTGCGGGTGTATTTTTTTTGTAGTGTATTGGGTTTTGTTTTAACTCTTGTAATATATGCGTAAATATACTTACTAACTCCGCTTGAGGGAACCCCCAAAGAACCCATCTGATAAAGACTACGATTCGATGTTAGATTAAAATAAACGCAAAATACTCCGCTGGCTCAGCGACCCGAAGTGGGTTTAGTCTCGTCTAGGCCTCTGATACATACAAGTCGCCACTTGTCTATCCTGCCAGTTGCCAGCATGGAGCTCACGCAGCTCCTTGGCCACTTCGTCCTTCCAGCGATAAACGCAAACGTGAACATAAACATAGTCAGGAAATATGGTCAGCGTAACAAATTTTTGTTCAGCAAAATCGATCTCCAAAATGATTACAAGGTCAACACAGCGAGTGGGTGTCAGTAACTAAGTGGCTTTTTTGCCACCCTATTTTCTCTTTAAGCACAATATTATTGTGTTCAGAGATGAACAGAGGATAGGCACCTAAAATACATATCCCAATTTTTACCAAAATTATGTTAACCTCCTAAGTCCTGACTCCGAAAGTAATAATCATTGTTATTTTCAAGGTCAAGTTTCAAAATGTAACTCACCATTTGCTGACCAGTCAATTTATGAGCTGGTAAATTTGGGATTCAGTTTTGATATTTTACTTTATTTTTAAAGTAATATACATTATTTTTAGTTCTTTATAAACGAATATAAACAATTTTGTTGATTTGTTCCTCAATTTAGTCTGTCGACTATTAGTTGCTTGGCGGGGTTTTTATTTTTATTTACATTTATTTATTTATAAGGCACACAAAACAGACAGTAGCCATTACATCATCGTTTCGCGCTAGTATGTATTACGGCTTTTAAAATACAGCAAAAACTGAAAACTATAATATTTTTTTATAACATAGCAATTTTTTTATATTGTTTGGAGTCCAAAAATAAAAAAATCCCTTGTTTTTTATTTTGTTATACCTACCTAGTTTCTAATACTTGTTTGGTAAACCACCATATTTTTAACAATCAGAAATAGTGAAAAATTATGAGAAAACAAAATGGAAGTAGGCTTTTAAAATTTTATTCCTTCGGAAGTTTTGAAGGTCAACTTATTAAATGACATATCTGTAAAATTGTTGATAATATTGTAAAAGTATTTGTACTTAAGACTGTTCTTACGTGGAGCATGCTGTCTCGCTCGCACAATTTAACATTTTTAGTTATTGCAATAAATGAGTGATGAATGAAATGAGTGGTGAGTGAATGATGTAATGAAGAAAACCAAAGTCACCGACATAGCCCACCGAATTATCATGCTGAAGTGGCAGCGGGCCGGCCATATCATCCGAAGAACTGATAACCGATGTGGTAGACGAGTTCTTGAGTGGAGACCGCGGATCGGTAAACGTAGTGTGGGACGTCCTCAGACTCGGTGGAGCGATCTTCGTTGGGCGGCTGGCAAGAGCTGGATGAGAGTAGCCGAGGACCGTGCTCAGGGGCGTGCAATAGGAGAGGCCTATGTCCAGCAGTGGACAAGCATATGCTGATGATGATGATGAATAAAATGAGTATATTTTTGATGACTGTGGTCTGAGGTTTTTAGTGTACTAAGTTTGGAGAATTTTGTCCTTTTTTTCTCCAAATAATCTAGATTTTGAAACGGACACCTAGTTTTTCTTGTAACGTTCAATAAGTCACAGTTTCTGTGTTACTTTGGATATATTTTTTTGACTTTAACTTTGACTTTGAGGGTTTGATGGATAATTAAATTGCGAATATTTAAGGCATAGGTATTTTTTTTATCCTGTACTAAGTTTTTGACTGAGAAAATTTGATTCCAAAACTAATAATTATAGGAAAACAAAAGTACATTTTAAATGTCCGTAATGAAATTACGTGAGGCATCAAACCCTCAGACCAAATTTATCAGTTTAGTCATTTTATTATTACCATAATTAAAAATGTTAAATTGTGCGAGCGAGGCAGCATACTCCACGTAAAACAGTCTTAATGATATATCCTGCCATATTCTGTGAAGAATTGTTTAAATATAAAAAAAAAAGATTTTAAGATTGCTTAGATTTTTTGGCTTACTATCTTTGTAAGTAACCCTGTTAATCATACTTAGCATATCAATAGGAACGTACTAAGACATATCTCTGATACTATCAAAATATTTGAAATATTTTCCAAACCACTGAAAGATTTCTGGTTTCGATAAATTAAACGGCAGCTACTGCAATATATTTGAGAGTAAAATATATATGTTAAGGAACTGAGTATACTTGATTTACGTCTAGATTGTTGTTTTAGTATTTAATTAATAATTATAAAAAAAATAGTATTTTAAGTAATGAGAACAATAATAACCTTAAATAATGACAATAACAGCAGAAATACACAAAAATATTCGTAGCTATTGTAAGAAACGCCAAATCATGGACAATAAACCACTGAGATTTTATGCATAATTTCTACCGATATAAACTTAGATAATGTATCTTATTTTATTATAATAGTAGTAATAGTCTTTTATTGTATATTTTCTGTAGATAATATATTTCGATAAAGCTATCTGAAATATCTGATAATGTAATTTAAATCTGGTTCGACGACGCCATTTTATTTTAAGAATCGACGTGATACTTGAAAACTGTTGTTATTATTATCTTTTTTATATAAAATCTTATTCTTGTTGTAGTAATAAATGTATTGCCTATATGATATACATACATTATTATGTAACTTGTTGTTCTTTGTAATAAATATAGAAACTAAACAATTTATACTCAAAATAATAAGAGAATAAATAGTGTTTAAAGAAGTAGATGCAAAAACGTTGAATTATATTATTTTCAGTAGTATGTTAAGAATATCGTATATTTCATACGATTATTTCCTAGCAGGCTTAGTTCTAGTCTAGTTTCCCAGCTATTGTTAACAGCGAAATGTTACACGGCTTATTTACATCATATTAACTATATTACTTAGTAATATATTAAACGGGTATAACCGCGATTATTTATTAGGTAAAATGTAATTACCTTAGATTCCCGACGTTTCGGCAACGATGCAGCCGCTGTGGTCACGGGTAGACCCACGGTAGACTGATAAATAATCGCGGTTAGACCCGTTTCATATATTACTATGTACGAGCATCGCCAGTCATTAAAAAAAACTATATTACTATTAAGAGTATAGTATTAACATCGACGGTACTTTAGCAATTAGTGTTACCGTTTTCTCAAAAAAAAAAAAAAATATTGTGTGAAACGACATCTAGCAAAATAGTTACAAAGCTGTGTAGGTACGCGCAAGCATCTTGGGCAATTGCTTGCACAAACTACTTATAATGTCAATTATTTACCAACTATCTAGAACGAACACCAACCAAAGCACAAATCAGTTTCTAGGGCGATTTAGGAAAGTTGTTCTTGTTCGAAAACACTAGTTTTAAAATAAAATATCGCAGTTGGTACTTGTAAAGTTGTAACCAAGTGTCTAAAATGTCAGTTATTTTATTTCCCAGTTCCGCCTGACAGCATATTTGTCAAAGTATACTCATTGTAACATAATTATTAGTAATAATTAGTCTTGTTATGTTAGTCTTTGTTATGCCCTGTTAGTATTCCTGATATTAAAGAAATAAATGTTAAAAAATGTGCGAGATTGATTAAAATAGAAAGAAAAAGAAATAAATTTATTTATCGCCACACAGACACTATGCAAGGCATAGGAAACATAGGAAATTTCAGACGGGACTCCGGTCTTAATCTCCGTGAAAACTGTGCAGATATGCACAACTCACACCTGTTTGCCGGACGAATTGAATCATAACATACCTAATAATATATGCATATAAAATTATCTGTTCTTGAAAGACACAGTGACGCTTTCGAAAAAGGACACCTTGTATGTAATCCGCGAATGCAATACGATGTTTTGGTGTACTTTTGTGAAACGATTTGATTAGGTAATCTATTCTTACTCTTATGTTCCGTCCCTCTTTCGTGCAAAGGCGTATGAAAGGGACAACATAATTATAGAACTTGAATGTTATACCTATTCAGTTTGTAGGATATAGTAGAGTAGGTTATCTTAGTTTAAAAGAAGTAAAACAAAAGCGCACAAAGCAATAAAGTTGTGTGGGAATGCTTTCTTATGGCTAAATCGGAAGGAAAAGGAGACGAAAGAATAACTTACCTACTAAATGGCCCAATATCAACACCTAAAATACGTATCATTATAAGGGGTCGTCCTATAATCAGGTTGAATGTGGGGAGGTCAGAACAACCACGCAACTGATGGGTATAAAAGTGGCCTATAAACCTCAGACATAAAAGGACGGCCCTGGACTGTTGCATATCTGTATTTTACACGTAAATCTATGATACTTTTAGGTGCGCAGATGATGATTTGTCTGGTACAAACAGCCTTCAGTTTGCATGCTAGTCTCAAGTCATCAATTATTTTGACAACATATTTTTTCCTCGTATCCTGGAGGGGTAGGCAGAGACTGGTCTCTGGGGGTGACAGTATATTTCTAGTTTACATTTTATATGTATAGAATTGATGACAATAAATGTATGGTTTTCAACTTTGGTAGAGACCGTGCAGTTTCTCTGCCGCCTTTTCTACAGAGTGTTGAAAAAAAGTCTGGGCCGTGTAAACTCATAGAGCCTCATAAAACTATAATAATTCATAGTTTATTATTGCTATTTCATATACTTACATTGCATAGCTGTCTCCCTACTTGCTAATCTGTGGGTTAATCGACTTGGTAATGTACATCGAATTGTCATAGTAAACCATGAATTGTAGTTCTATGAAACAGACCCCTGGTAGAACTTAAAGAGGTTATTATACTCGTCAAAAACGACTTTTACTATTTGACGAACTCTAGTATCACGAAAAAATATCAACTGGTCCATTCAAAACAATAATATTTGCTCTATTCTATTTGTAGTTGTTATATCGTATTGACTAATAGTATAATCCTCTTAATTTCTACTGCAGATTTCTTTAACACCTGTAGGTACAAGAAAGATCGGGCATGTTTCGCTGAGAGTAGTATGAGTTTCTAAAACGCAGTAAATCTATTCTAAATCTGTCTCTATCGCTATTTGGGAGATGTTCTGTGCTCTGTGGATAATTCTTAATAAGAATTATGTGCCTGAGATAGGATTTTTATTTAGGGATCGACTTCAAATAGGTAAACGTATGCCATGATATCATAGACAATAAAATAAAATAAAGAAAGTGTAAATATCACAAAGTTAAATATGTCATGTATGCCCAGCAGTGGGCTCTGTTTATGGGCTGATACAGGTGTAACAAAATGCTCATGCACTTCCGAATATTCTACTTGTCATTCTACTTACGGTCTACTGGTCATTACGAACCACTTTCGCTGTTTTTTTGGGCGTGGTTTTCAGTATAGAACAGCTGATTCATTTTTCTTAACTTCGAAGTTCTCCCCGTGGTAAAAGTTGTTCGAGTTAAACGCCCCCCTTTTTATGTTAAGTGTATGGGGATTTTTTCACACCTGTAGTGTTGATTCGTTGCCTCCTATCGTGAATCGTAAAGTATTGAACCAAAGAAATTTAACTCAAAGGTCGCGAAACAGAGATTACTACGAAGAAAACCGTAGCTAATGCTTAAAATTTAGACAATAATCGCTAGCAATGTTCCGTAACTAAACATTGACTTGTTGTTTCTGTGTATTATATTAAAGTGTTGATGGTATAATAAATTCTAAAAAGTATGAACTGAAATGTCTTTTATTTTTTACGATTTTTACGCACACCTGCGTGTTGAACCAAATCGCCATATAAATAAAAAAAAAAAAATCGGCCATGTGCGAATCGGACTCGTACACGAAGGGTTCCTTACCATTATCTGTACAACATTAGACACAAAGATCGAGTAAAAACGGCAAAAAAACACGTTGGTTGTATGGGAGCCCCCCTTAAATATTGTTATATAATGGTAGATGATCTGTGAAAATTTCAACTGCCTAGCCATCACGGTTCACAAGGTACTGCCCGGTGAGAGACAGACAGGCTGTCTAGACAGACAGAGAGACGGACAGTGAAGTCTTAGTAATAGGGTCCCGTTTGGAACCCTTCGAGTACGGAACGAAAAAAAGGTTAGTTCCGTAAATACGAAGAACTTTTACATAACATGAGTATACTCAACTAAACTAGCGTCTGCCGCTTGCCACGATCCTGACAGATCTTTTTCGCTTCAACATTTATTAGTCCTTTGCTAATACATCCCCTATTTGGTCGAAGTAGGTCCGCCTGAGACGTCCCTTACCAATCCTTCCACTCACATTCACTCGACATATTTAAAGTATTTCGTCCCTCCTCAACAAGTTTTACTATGGAGAAAAATTACGATTTCGATGTTTCCACAATTTTGGTTCGTATTGACGTCTACCTAGCCGGGCTTTTTTTGCGCTTGTAAGAGAGAAGGCCTGCCCCTACTCTCAACGCTATTGTGTTCAAATTGCGTCACAATTAAATCCAATACGTCAGATATAACGACTCAGTACCTAAACGTTTTAGTTGTAAGAAATAGCAATTTAAACTCATTGAAAATTCAGAGCGCAACAGACACTGAAAGCATATTTTGGCCCTTCAAACCAAGAATAAATGTTCTAATTTAGCCAACTTGTCTTACGTTAATTGTAAGACAAGTTGGCTAAATTTGCGTTGAGGGTAGAGGTGTGCACTGCAGTAGGACGTATATACTTAAATAATTTTACAAAAGATTTTTAATCGATAAAGTTTGGTTTACTCAAATACCAAAGGTTCCAGAATTCCTGAGAAGTACTAGTCGAACGACAATCCACAACCCGACAATAAGATGTTTCTAAGTTATTAATATGTTACACATACCAAATTACAGCTTTCTAGCCTACCACCGGTCTTTGCGCTAGGCCGCGGACGGACAGACAGACAGACAGACATGGCGAAACTATAAGGGTTCCTTGTCGGACTAGGGAACCCTAAAAAAGAAGCATTCTGAAAGTTCTTTGGGTAAAATGAAAGAGGAAAGTAAGTTTGAAGTCCTTTATTTGTACCATAATTATCAAATTCAAGTAGATTACAATATTGAACTTGATATTAATTTCATAAACAGTGATTCTTCATAACGCCTATCTAGGTTTAGGTATTGAAAAATACTATCACGAGTGATTTTTATTTAAACGCATCAGTCCGCCTAAGAAATAGGCCATTAGTTACAGTGACATATATACCTAATTTCATCTAAGCTAGTTTACACGTGTTAAGTACCACATATAGGGTGTAAAAACCCATGTAAAACCGAAAACGTCTACTCGTGCTATGCTACTTAATACAATTAGAGTATTTTAAGAAATCTTTTATACCGAACCTTGCAAATAATATGCTGTACAAAATTAATAAGAAACAATATATAAGAGGGCACTCGCTAAAATTGGCAATCAGACATCAAAAGCTTACAATTTTTTTATAATTAAAAATTTTAGAACGCGCGAACGAGACAGATGCCAGACGTAACAGCGCTTAGGCGTGGGGCACATAGGAAGGACGTGGGACAAGGGCGCGAAAAAAGACGCGGCGTCCTTTCAATTCACTTTCATACAAAATGCTGAAGCGATGGGACATAGCCTACACAGATAAGACGGGGCGAGGACTCTATACAACGCGTCGCATCTTTTCCGCGCCCCTCGTCCTACATCCTTCATTCTAAACTGTCATTATTGTTTTATAGCATAAGTGATTATTGTGCCTTACTAAGTATGTTGAAGACAAATAAACATTTTCTATTTATAGTAACTTAATTAACACAAAGCCACGCCCAACGGGGTACCTGCAGGGGGCGAGGCCACTAACTCATTCTAATCGTTAACTTGCAACTCGCTACTAAACAGCTCTCTTGTGACTGTTCGGGCGTATATTTCAACTTGAAATTTAGTTTACACTTGCGCACTTAACAAATGTAAACTAGCCATAAGAATTTAGTTTTGAGTGATACAAACACGTGTTAAATACTACATCAAAGTGTATATGTCCAAATTCGTACTAAATATATATTGTAGTACAGTCGACAGCACCTCCACATTTACACACGTGCACTCTATTTAGTTACGTCATGGGCGACTTTGCGACAAAAATGTAAAGGTTGACCTGCTATCGACTGTACGAGATATTGACTTGGACCATTTTTCAACTCAATTATGTAGGATGCAATGTAAATGGATGATGCATCTTGATTTTGGTTTAATCTAATCTAAACAATTTATTCGTCACTATCTACTTAAATAATAACAATATTTATTTTAGAATCAAGACCGCAATACGCAGTCTACGCTTTTACGTAACAATTAGATGAAATGAGTGAATTTGTCTTGCAACATTAGTGAAATGTTGTCGACAGTATCAATCTTGACAGAATTTCACTAACTTTATACCTTACCTACTCAGAGTCTATTTTAAGCAATCTATAGAGATAAAACTATACTTAAGTATTAATTTAGTAAAATTCTGAACTTTGAAACCGTTCATTCACTTCGCAACTAAAATGTAAGGTTGATTGTAGACTGTATTATTGTTAGATTGTATTAATTAGACATTCTAGACATAAAATTGCTGCTTTACATATTGCTATAAATTTAAGATATTGCTCACAACACGCAGAATCAATAAAGAGGTAAGGAATTGACCACTGAATTACGACACTCAGAAGTTTCTAGAAGACTGACATTAAAATTAATGGAGGTAGACTTGTCATCATTCAGTGATGTCACTTCAGGTGAATATTTTAAAGCTTTTAACTACCTAACTCCATTGATTAAATCCTAAGTTTGCGGGCTATCTGTATCCCCTTTATCGGACTCTGTTTTCTTCATTTTCTTTGCTTTTATATCAGCCATTGTCTGTTCAATTGACCGTAGGTCTTTCTTATTTTCACTTGGTACCTCACCATAACTCTTATTAGTGTTAGTCTTGTGGGCTGCTTTTAGTGCAGCATCTTCACCGATAAGATGTGCGTACTTTTGTTTGTAGAATGTACCACTGAGTTCTTCTTTACCACGCTTACGTTTTCGGTTCTTGTCCTCTTCGGATTCTAACGCAGCTTGCTTCTCATTCTCAAGTCGTTGCTGTGCCATTTCTTTAGCTTTGTGTGCATCCCAGACCCCGCCGGCTCTGCGGACAGTGAGTTCATCTTCAGATGGGCCTCTGTCTTTGGTGTATAACACAGCGTAGCGGTCTATACCTTCTTGGCCGAAGGAGAACACCTGAGCCCCAGCAGTCTCTGCCACATCTCGTATCATAGCCCGGTACATGTGATCCATAGGTTCAAACTGTAGGTACGGTTTTGTACCATCTTTGATGAATTTGCTGACTTTCTCTTCGACTTTGCTACGGAATTTGTGCAGCATATTCTTCTCATCTCTTTGCTTCTTTTCTAAAGCTTCTTTTTGTTTTCGCATGACATTTCTTTGAGCCTCGCTGGTCGACGGCGGGCACTGCATCGAGTTTAGTATGGAGTCGAGGAAATCCATGTTTATTAGATTTGATTTTCAGTACAAAATGAAGTGTATGCAATGATTTCACGCGCGCGCTTTTGCCAGTGGGCAGGAACTTTAAAATTTTCAATTGGAAGTGTAGTGTTAATAGTTTTAAAGATGATGATACTCAGTGATGTCTCTAATTGAGCACAAATCTCGCCACCAAAACTCAATGAGTCTTCGGAGAACTCTAACAGTTGTTTTAGTGGAGGTTGTAAAGGGGAGCCGCTTACCAGTGTAGACTTTTCACTACAGTCTATGTCCTTACAGAACTCTGTTAACGTCTTATGTTTATTACAGAGCTTTTCAAATAAGTCTTCTAAGGTTGACCTGAAAAAGTTATGGTAGTTTTTATTTTATAATAATTATGGGGAACCGAATTACATACATTCTACTGTTTACTGCCAAGACCAATCGGTTATATACATAAGCAGTCTATATACGCACCCCTGCGGGGCACATACCTTCTCTCAGAGAAAGAGTATGAGCTTAATTACCATGCATGCCCACCGCCGTTTGGCGATTTATTATTATTAATACGTTTATTGCACACAAGTAAAATAATACAACGGCAAAGTGGATTAGTTAATGCTATAAGCATTTTTTACCAGTCAACCACAGGATTTCAAGCAGTATTGCTACTAAAAACCAAATATATGTATCTTGCTTATTGTTCGGTATATTGCACAAATAGGTTATTTTAAGCAAAAGCTATCTGTAATCATAAAAAAAATAAAGCCATCATATTCCACATGTCTTAAATAATTTATGCTTTGGTCACACACAGAGAAGAGTTGTTTTGAGAGTGCACGCGTCGCGAATAATAGTACATCACTGCCTGCCTATCACACACAGTGAGTTCAGCACCAGAGTTTTGACTGTCAGTGTACAGTTGCAGCAAGTAAAATTGAACATGCTCAATTATAGTCGCGGCGACTTCAACGTGCGGCGAGTGAATCTACTCGCAGCGAATAGCCTGTCACACACAGCGATTGCTTGCGGTCAGTAGGCACTCGCAGCCATTAGTCACTGTGTGACCAAAGCTTAGTGCTAAACAAACGGCAGCTATAATGTATATTAACGTACATTACATCCCAGGATGTACAGCACTAAACTATCACACACAGAACAGGTAATGTAATGTATCTTTCCCTTCATTAAATTGATGTCTCACTTTCCAGCAGCTAATGTATAAATGTATATTTTCGTATCGCTGTATCTTAGGATAAGATGTAGAAATATACATCTTAGCTGTCGTGTGTGGTCTCCTGACAATTTCTATGAAAAGGTGTAATCATGCTATAACATCTTTACATTATAGAAGTCCTTTACAGTCTGGTAGCTTTTGCCTAACTAACCTATAAAAGTGTGTTACATTTTTACTCACAAATGGGACTTCAGTTCAAGTACTTCATCTGAGATAAGGTTATATATCCTTGCACATAATTTACTTTGTAGACCAGCAAAATCCTCCAATGGTGTCCCGATGACTTCAGCCCTGAAAAAGCACTTAATTAGCACTCAAATAACACAAAACGATGCACAATAATAAGTGTTTACTCACTCTTTTATATTTTTGCATCGGACGATCTGTTTATTTATAGAAATAGCGCACTTTTGGCAGTCTTTCAAGCTGGAATTTACTGCGTTGTGGAATTCCTCAAAGTACGAGAAGTAGTCTATGATTTGCTTCTGAACTTTAGCTTCCATAATAACATGACACTCCAGGCATCATGCGGTATTTCATAGGTAGGTAAGGTAAGTTTTTCACAAAATAAACTTCACTCACGCGAGCGAAACGGAAAGAAAGAAAATAAAATATTTCAATGTTTTTTTATGTAACGTGCAGCGTGTTTATGAGTTTTGGTTATAATTATACGTAAACTAGTAACCTAAACTATACAATAAAGCGAATACAATTAATTCCTATCCACTGTTCAAATTATGTTTATATTTTGTTTTTATTGAATAGAAAAAACGGCACAGCACTACAGAATAGTAGGTACATGAAAAAGAGCTGTAGTCAGGATTAATCTAGTTAACAAGATTCGTAAATGCTTTTTAGTGTTGTGCGGGAAACGGTACTTTTGGCAGATGGCAGATGAGACGGCAGTAACCACTAACCACTGCATAGCTCAGGAAAACCACCTGTCACATCACTAGTTTGGTCGATCACCGGTTTGAGCAGTTGTCAAAATTCGGACCAACCAGCGGGCGTTCGGACAGTAAGAGAGACTTTTCCTTCGTAATCGACGAATAGGTCAGTCTCGTTCAAAAAGCTCCAAGTTTGGACGTTACTCGTTTGATTCAATAGATTATTCGATGTAAACACGTCGCCGATTGTGAAACACGAGTCGCGTGATGAAAAATATTTTTGCGCATTTTGTTTGAGGAAGATGAGTGATAGTAGTGAAGTTGAATTTAGGTCGTAAGCAAATTGTGTTGAATGTTAAGTGAAAATGAATGGTAAAATGCACAGTGAAACCGGCGCCGCTTTCACATCCGACGGAATGCGCGCCGAAATATTGAACCCTTTCGTTCATAAACTCGAGTTGGACAATACCTACGATAAAATAAAGGTACGTTAATTAAACTGAACAAGCCTGTAATTGCACAAAAAGTAGTCCCAATACGAAAGAAGCCGAGTGCGATAAATAAATATTTCTTGTTTCAATCCCTTCCTTCCTTTGCGCAAACTCCGTACATAATGAAGGAACGAAATTATTATTTTTACAAGACGAATTTTATCTTTGCAATTCTACTTTAGTTTTAATTAAGTAATGAATACGTTCACTTGCGTGCTTGCATATTCCTAAGTCCAGCATTTCAGTTAGGTATATAATTTGTATTTGTTTACTAGGTAAAAAAAATCAGAAATATACAAAATAATAAAATAAAAAATTCAAATTATTTGGAAAAGTAAGTTAAGAGTTTATAAGTACCTACATTTAATTAAATTTGGGTTATTATCTAGGCGCCGAAGTGGTGAGTTACTGTATTGTACGTAGGTACCTACATACATCACTACAGGCAGTAAATCAAATTACACATTAAAAATCTGCAAGCCTTCTGGATTTTAGTGTTGATGAACATACCCATTTTTCATTTCATTCAGTTTTGGTCTACATATAAACAAACCAATAATAAAATTTCTATCAAGTTACTTGTTTGTTTTAGGGCAGTCATACCACTCATTAATTCAAGAAATATCAAGCTGTATTATCATATGTTTGACATTGATAAATACAGTATAAAATTGTTTAGACTCAGACAAAGCTGAAGGAAATAAAATATACCTGCCTAATTTATGTAGGTTAGTCAGACTAGTGTTATGGGTACTGAGTTAGCCATGAATGCAAACCATCAATCCATCTATTTTAAAGTTCTAATGTAAAGAAGAATCGCTGAGGCTCACCCTTGTGGAGATACAGAAAAAACTTACAGTAACTTTAAAAAAATTATGTCTGTTGGATGGCAATTGTTTTAAAAATATTTGTGCTGTAAAGGATGGATCTTTTTAAACTGTCTATGCAAGGTTTCAGTTTTGGAAAAACATAGTTCCCCAACATGAAGTAGTAGTATTAGTGAAATGTCATATTTTTTTCATTCAGTGGCCAGTCTGAAATTGCCATGCCATATTACACTGCCTATATTATGAATCTATAGCTGGTTTTACAAGACAAGTTTTAATCCTATGTTTCCTTGTTCTAAAAAAAGGTCAAGTCAAGATTATCTTGACACAAAGAGCCATTTTTTGTGGCTGCATGATAAAAAAAAATAAGTGAAAAATGTTATTATTTAAAAATTATGTATGATTATACTGGTATTGGCATGGTAGTATAATATAATTTTATCATGAAGTGACAAATATTTGGTTACAAATAACTGAGAAATATGACATTACAAGAAATTTTCTTATTTTGCTATATTCTCTGTTAATTATAATCAAATCCTTCTGAAAATCGTAACATTATGTATTATATCATATTTTATTTCATTCAGCTTTGGTCTAGGTGTATAATTTTTTTAAATACTTTCAAATAGATGTAGAGAACACTTTATTGTATATAAAAATGGACTTTTCACAGATATTTATTATCCTAAGAGTTTAATATGGCTAAGAAAATAAATTACCAGGAGACGGACAGCAGCGTCTTCCTGAGATTCCAACCGCGTACTGCGATCGCCAACCCGCCTGCCAAGCGTGGCGATTATGGCAAAACCCCTCATGGTTATGAAAACCATGAGGGAGGCCTATGTCCTGCAGTGGGTGTCAAAGGGCTGATAATGATGATGATGACCCAGGCTCCCAGTCCCCGGCGGCTCCGCTATTCCTGGCTATGGTAGCAGTCATGGTAACGGCGGGGCAGGCGGTGCGAAGAATCCCCGGCAATGATCCGGCTACCAAAAACGAGGACTCGACCTGGTGACATACAACGCGAGGACACTGAGGACTGACGCAAAATTTTAGGAGCTGGAAGAGGAAATCAGCTAGTTGCGGTGGGATATCATAGGATTGTCAGAAGTTCGTAAAATCTGACAACTTGCTGTACTACCGGGAAGGCGACCACAAGTCTCGGGATGACGTCGGATTCATCGTTCACAAGTCCCTCATCAACAACATTATTAAGATCGAGAGTGTTTCGAGCAGGGCAGTGTACCTGATACTTGGAATTACCAAGCTGTAAAAATCAAAATCAAAAATCAAATTTTTTTATTCAAAGTAGCACAGAAACTGCGACTTAATGAACGTTACAAGTTAAACTAGGTGTCCATTTCAAAATCTAGATCATTTTGGAGAAAAAATGGACAAAAAAACTCCAAACTTAGTCTTTTCAAGTCCTTAATTTACAGGATTTATATAAATGTTCTAAAACTCATGCATTGAACTGGCTTTAATTCCAGACATCATTGTCATCTAAATAATCTTTAATGTTATAGTAGCTTTTTTGGCACAAAGTGCGCTTCACACATTTTTTGAACCGCGTTTCTGGCAAGCTTATTATATCCTCAGGGATCTTATTGTAGAAACGTATTCGTTGAAGGTCATCCAGGTTTACGCTCCGACCTCGAAACATCCAGACGAGGAAGTGGAGCTAAATCTCATTATACGGTTGTGATGAGGGAATTCAACGCCGAGGTGGGCAGTCGAAGCAGTGATTAATAGAAATTATTATAAACCTACATAAATGATAGTAAGATAAATAAAAATAAATAAATGAATAACAACATAATGTAAGATAATGTCGAACTCCCATGTAGCATCCACTCCTATCCACGTTGGCGGCTCTGACCTCGAAGTTATCGACCACTATGTATACCTAGGACAAACAGTCCAGTTAGGTAAGTCCAACTTCGAGAAAGAGGTCACTCGTCAAATCCAACTCTGATGGGCAGCGTTCGGGAAACTAAAACATATTTTCGCGTCCAAAATACCTCAGTGTCTCAAGACAAAGGTGTATCATCAATGTGTGTTACCAGTGATGACTTGTGGATGAGAGACCTGGTCGCTAAATTTCTTTAACAATGGAATCTGATTTTTTGAGTATGTCTAATAAGTTTTACCTTGCCTGGCCCCCCCTGAACAAAATCCAGACTACGCCCATGGCCACAGAGATTGCAACGTTAGAAAGAAACAGTAAATAACATACATATCGTTTAGCACATGTGTGTTTCGAATCTTATCGAAGAAGAAGAAGAAAAACATTTATTTAACGCCACATAGACACACATAATTATGCAGGAAAAGTAAATACAGAAAATAAGGCAGATATAGGACAAAAGCAGAAATGTATCGCATGCAGTTTGCAGGTGAAAGTTGCGCCATCATAAAGTACTAAAACGCATATCTATCTCATTCACACCTGCCTTCTTGCAATCCGAACTAGATTTACTTTCTCTGTATGTGAAAAAAGTGAAGTGAAGTGGAAGTGAAAATATTTATTTACCATAAAATCAATTTTTACATCATGCAAATCAATAAATATTTTTATTTTTATGGTAAAAGGGAAGGGGCTCAGCTTATTGCTATGACTGCATGCGTAGTCAGTAGCGCTGGTTTTCAGCCCGTCCCCTTTATTCCCATTTCAAAGAAATCTATTAAAAAAATAATTTAACAATGCTGAATACAGTCCAAGGCACCAACCATTTTATAAACATTATGACATTGTTTACAAAATACAAACTTCTGATGAATAAATTTATTAAAATAAAAAATAATTCTTAAAAGAGCAATAGAAATGAAATTTGATCGAAACTAAACGGAATAACTAAACGGAAAACCGGGAATTAAGATAATTAACTCTATTATCTAATATAAATAATCGTGATTAGCGGTGGTAGCGCAGCGGTAGAACGCCGCCGGCCTCACATTCGGTAGGTCATGGGTTCGAATCCGGCATGTACCAATCTTTGTTTTCTAAATTACGTAGGTACATTTGTGAAGTTGTAGTGGCAATACCACTCGTTAACCACGAAGGAAAACCTCGTTAGTAAACCTTAGTGTATTTGTTATTTACAAATCTCTGTGCTTGCTACGTACCTACTTACAATGGCCCAACTATGAGGCTAAGGCAAACCGTTGACAATAACGGTAGAACTCGTGTCTGCGTAACATACATGCGGTTATGGGTTTGAATCGAATAACTTATAAAATAAAATTATGGGTAGAGATAATTATTGTAAAATTAACGGCATTCTTCTATAGTGCTAAGAATCCCGTTTTCCTCTTGTAGGAACCAATTTTTTTATCTTTTTCTCTATTGTCTATTTCTTGACCTACTTCTTTTAAACCTATTTGTAAAACACAGTTAAAGGTGTTCACAAATAGGTTTTTCTACTTTCAGGGAAAGTGTGTCAGACACTAACTATATCTACCTGCTTTAATTCGATAAACGAGGCTTGCTTATGTAATTGCGTGCTTACGAACAATTTCACGTAACACACACACCTAATAAAGGTACATTCACAATACAACGCATGGTGCGTTTCGGATCAAAAATCTGTAACTCCGTCGATTTGAAAGATAGTGCTATTAAATTTTGCACTAATATGAAGTGATGTATAAGGATTCATATAAGTAATGTTTGAAGAATTGGAATTACGCGTTATTTTTTTTATTTAATAAAGGAAAGTCACAATCTTTTAAAATGGTATATATTTATTGAAATATTATATTTTCAGCAATATATCGTAAATGTATTTCTTAATTCTAATTAGTCAATTATGATAACTATAATTATAATGATAAATTGAATTAAAAAATGGTACAATGCCTATAACACTACGCTAAAACACATATAGAAAAAAAAAATTATAGCAATATATTCTGATCAGTAAGATTTACATTTACACTTGGTGAGCTTCAGGATCTAAAATAAGTTCGTTAACCTTGAGAAGGTGCAAAGTATCTTCATCTAGCTCCTTTACATATTTTGCATATGGTTTTCTTATGCTCGTTATATATGGATCTGAAGTATAAAGTAGTGTATGGAACACATCTTCATTTGTAGCTGTTCGAGAACATTTCCGAGCATGATGTAGGCGAAATTTTTTATAATCCTTATTGCGAGATTCTTGCGCATCTTCGGAAAGTTGTCCAATCCTTGAAGATATGCGCTTGTAATGTGCTCCAAACCATATTCATTTAGCAAAATAGTGTTTTTTCTTTTTTACTCGATTCTGAAGAGTCTCCATATGACACACACGGTCTTCCTCGTTTACCAGAAGAAGTAGATGGAGTAGAGTCGGTTGACACGTTTTCAGATGTCGGTATAGTCAAGGAATATTCAGAATCCAACCAATTGGCGTTCTTTTTTACAAAGTTATCCTTGTTGCGTCCTGCTTCACTCCAGATACTCCTTTGAATATTGCCAATAATAAAACATATATTGTCCCCTGAAACTTGTTTTTCCTCCAAATATGTTGAAAGTGCCGCAGTAGTTTTTCCGCCTTCTATATATGACAATATTAACTCACGTTTAGTACAGTGAAAAGTAGACATTTTGAAGAATAAAATAGCCGTACTCTACGTAAAGGCCACTGAAACGGTAATGGAGACATATTTTTTACAGAGCCCTTTATATTGTTTCAGAATGTGGGAATTATTTCAGATAACTATTTTCTCACGGAAAATGACATCAAAATTATAAAAACTCAACAAAATGAATTAATTAATTGATAAAACATACCACAAACTATTGATAGTAAAAGTCGACGACTAGTTTTCGATTTTTTATCATATCTTCTTAACGCGCAAAATTGCGCAGCTAATTTTTTTATATGTTTTTGATGAGTAACTAAACTATGAATTAACATTAAATTCAAAGCATCGGTAAACGTCGGTAAATGTTAAAAGCTTCGACGAAGTTAAGGAAAACTTTTTTCGCCCATAGTCGTATTAAAAAAGATTAATTTTATAAGTTCCGAATCTCCGATAGATGAGCTTTTCAAAAATATATAATACCTTACATCTTTCAGTCGAACTTTCAAAACTATTTCACTTTGAAAATCGTAAATGAAGAAATGAATATTTCCCAATTGCAAAAACGTTTATCTTTACTACATGAAAACATTTACTTTCAACAAATACAAAATTATTTACGCTACACAATATTAAACTTCGACTTTCGAACTATTAAATTATATACCTAGAGTACCCAATTTAAATCAGTTGTAAAAATCAATTTTGATATGCGATTGTTCTACCATATTCCACAGTGCAACGGGCCGGGCCGTGCATGTGCAACTATGTCAGTGTAAAAAAAAATTTATGACATTTTGGTGTGTATATTTGGTAGGTCTGAGAATTGGTCGCAGGCTAATTAATATGGCAAAACAACGTTTGCCGAGTCAGATAGTACATATATGTAGATCTAGCGTGGTTACTGCATACGTGCATTAGGATTCGACGTAGGCATTAGACCATCGCTTTTCATTGGCCAGGCAGGCCCCCTGGGAAATAACCCTAGAGATTTACAGTCACTGGTTTACAGTACAAACAATCAGACCGTTCTGTGGTCTCTAACCTTGTAAGAGTAAGCCACAAGGTTAGAGACCACTGTAATTTTTTAGGCCTAAAAAAATTTAAAGATTAAAAATATTTTATTTTTAGTTTCTGCTAAAGCAGTTCGAAAATGTATACAAAATTATAATTTTCAGTATATGTGGTCACGCCGAATTGCCTTTGAAAGGGTTGAAAATGGTGTGCAAAAGTATGGCTGTGACATTAGGCAGCATGGCTGTGACTGTTGATGACATGGCTGTGATAATGTGTCATGGATGTGACACATTAGTTTATTATGCAATAGCTTTGATATGACAGATGAGGCATGGGACGAACAAAACCGTCTCTTTTTTCAAGAATCTCCATCAGCATTGACGATGCCTGGAAGAGTTTCTGGCCTATGAAAGAGCTGATGAAGGGGAAGTTGCCACTTGCCCTGAAGCGAAAACTCGTCAACGCATGCATCCTACCTATTCTATCTTACGGTGCTCAGACCTGGTCTTTGACCGAACATCAGAAGTCCAGACTCAAGGTTTACCAGCGGCAATGGAGCGCAGTGTACTGGGTGTAAATCCGAAATACAACACTCCAGAAGCAAGATTCTGGAGTGTTGTGCTACGTAGAATCTTTCTGTTGGAGCTACGACCGCTAAGCTGAAGTGGAATTGGGCGGGCCATTTAAGTCGTATGGGCCCAGACAGGTCAGGAAAAATCGCCACTGATTGTTTTCCACGCAACAGATCCGAGCGGGGCCTAAGCAATGGCGAAACTGGTGGGACGACGAGATGGCCACAAACAGGGAGGACTAGAGAGCTAAAGGGGAGGCCTTTGCCCAGCAGTGGGACGATTTGAAAATCTCTTCGTGTAGTCTGCCTAGGACAGCAGTAACCACTGGAAGTATTGATATAAAGATATGTACAATGATTCCGAAGTATTGATAGAAAATGGTTCCATTTTATTATCGGTAGAAGCAGTTTCATCTCCGATCGCTCTTAGGGCGCGCTCTGCTAGCTTTCTTAAACGCGTTCACGCTATTCCTTTCGTTTCATTGTTGCCATGGCGCAAGATCCTTCACTAGTGAAATATGTTTTTCTTTCTTCCTTCTTACATCCTTTTTTTTTCCTTAGACCAGTCGTACTATCTAGTGCCCCCATTATAATATTGGATCACAAGTATGAATTGAAATGACACAGCCATGGTCTCAAAAAACTATGGTTGTGACATTTTCGTGCCGCGTAAAAACTTAAAAACCAGATAAGTTCTCTGCAATGTCTTACTTTGCACAGAAACTACGCCATATATGTTACAATTCATGAAAACAATGCAAACGAAAAAAATATATTTACTCGGCCCGGATAGGTTTAAATGGAAAAAAAATGTTTTTTCGTAAAAGTGACTTACGAAAAAAATTATATTTTTTCCGCACTCTAATATTATTATAATAAAAGTTCTTTGTATATAGATGACCCCGATAAGTTCCAGATTATGGAAATAGACAATACTTTGTGTGCAATAACGGACACACGGAGACATATCGATCTACAAAGTCCACAGTCCAAAGAATCTGGTGGTCAGTTTCCGAGTGTTTAAAGAGAAAGTTGAATGTAAACATAAAATAAAACCAACACGCGTTAGCTGTGACGACATACAATCCAAACACTAGCCAGTGAAGTATTTATAAACTATTGAATGCATACTGTCACGGGTAATTATTTCTACATCGCAGCATCACATGTTTTGTGACTGTTAAGAGTCTTCCTTCTAATATCTGTCCTATTAGGTGAATGTATAATTGTCTATTTAGCTGTTTGTCATGCATTCGCCCTCAAACGAATTACGATGAAATTTGGCCCATAAATAGACCAATTCAATTAATACTTAGGACAATTTCTGTCCGAATACCACGCAAACGAAGTCTCGGGCAGAAGTCAAGGTATAACGGGCCACTGGAAGGCTGCAGTCAATCTTCCAGAATTTTTTTTATCGCCGCCCACTCTGCGTCATCTCGCACCGTCCCTCGCCATCTTCGTCCACGGGCCTTCTGTCGGCTAACCACATCTTCCGAACACCGGACTGTGTAATAGAGCCTAATACTGGGCAAAGGACATTCCGTCGGTCCTCTGCGAAACTGGTCAATTCCCTCAATTCCTGTCATCAGCCCATCGATTTTGGGGTTGAACGTGAACCCTACTAAGTTAAATTACAGTTTGTAGAAAAACGTACTGGTTATTAAAAAGTCAATTGTATCTTCGAGTTCATTCTAACGTGTAGTGGTAGTAGTGCGTTGCTCTAGCTAATAAAATAAAATAAAATAGGTAAGTACTAAGAAAAACTTTTTTTAAATTCAATGTAGCGCAGAACTTAATGAAGTTACTATTTATTTACTATCTTTTGCCCGCGACTTCGTCCGCATGGAATGAGTAATTTCCGGGATGAAAACTATCCTATGCCCTTCCCCGGGACTCAAACTATCTACATAACAAATTTCATCTTAATCCGTTCAGCCGTAATTGTGTGATTGAATAACAAACATCCAAACATCTTCACAAAATTTCACTTTTATAATATTGGTAGGATAGGATTTAAAAGGTAAACTTAGAGGTAAGCGTTGGTAGCCCAGTGGGTAGAACAATGAAGTGGGAGACCCAGGTTCGATTTCCAGTACGGGCATGTACCTATGTTTTTGTTTATTTTCAAAGTTACGTAAATCTGCGTATTTGTAGTAGCAATACCACATGCTAGCTATAAAGGAAAACCTCGTGAGGAAACCCGCGCTTTGATTGGCTCCGCACGTTGTGACTTGTCTTTTCTGTGGGCCACGAATCTGACAGATTACTTTCGCTTCCTCGACATTCATTAGTCGTTGCATGCACGCACACTGGTTTTGGGTACTTTTTATCTTGCCCTTTGCTAATACATCCTCTACTTGGTCGAAGTATATCCGCTTGGGTCGTCCCTGACCGACTTTTCCACCCACATTCGCTCGATATATTTGTTTCGTCAATCTTTCTTCCTCCATCCGCTCCACATGTCCAAAAAAACAATGTCCCAGGCACTGCAGCGTTCGAGTGGTCCCTTCATCCATCTAGAGTGAGTGAAGGTGTATCTGGACGCTGCATAAATCATCTCATTACGTACATGCAAAGGCCAAAGTTTAAACTTACAGGTAACAACCATCAACTTTTCCACTTTGATTAAGGAAAAAATTGACAAAATTCATCGAACTCGGTCTTGTGTAGTCCCCAATTAACAGAGTTTAAATACTGCATTGAACTGGTTTAATGCCACACTTGTATTTTGTAGTCAGATATAGGGTTCCGTACCTCAAAAGAAAAAAGGAACCCTTTAGGATCACTTTGTTGTCCGTCCATCTGTCTGACAAGACCCTTTATATCGGGAACGCGTGAAGGTATCGAGTTGAAATTAAAGCCGTAGGTCTACAGTCCCTTGAAGTTGTGAAAAAATTAAATTTCTAAGTTAACGCAAAAAAAAAAAAATACGGCCGTTTATGCCACTTATAAAAAAAAACGTATATTTCGACACTCAAGGGAATCAAAATGCATAGGGTACTTCCCGTTAACGTAGAATTATGAAATTTGGCAAGTAATATCGTCTCATACTACAAATACACGGAAAAATCTGAAAACTCATTTGTAAATTAATCATAAAAAAATTAGCGAGAATCGAATACAAATTTGTACGGAACGCTCGGTGCGCGAGTCCGATTCGCACTTGGCCGGTTTTATTATAGATGGTTAATTTTATAGCAGTGTAACAATTTTTTCACATGACAGTATGATTTCCATTATTTTTAAAGACCTTTTAAAACAGCCTTGTCTGAGGTTAGGTAAGACACGCACCGTGTCGCTGGCATATAATGTAACAAGTGAACAAGCGGCAAAGCCGCGTCGTCTTTCCAATTGACTTTCATACAAAATGTACTGAAGGAACCGGACGGGTCGAAGCCCACACAGAAGAGAATGGGCGAGGGCGCGAAATCTTTAAACAACGCGTCGCGTCTTTTCCTTGCCTTCGCCCCACGTCCCTTCTGTGTGGCCAGAGCCTTAGCGTATTTACATTTTTTTTTATAGAGGCACGATTTTTATACTGTTCGCAAAATTAAACAATAATCATGCAGAGATTTTTTTATTATTTTTAGATGAATAAGTGTCAGGTAATAAGTATTAGGTCCGTCCGTCCGTCCGTCCGTCCGTCCGTCCGTCTGTCCGTCTGTCCGTCTGTCCGTCTGTCCGTCTGTCCGTCTGTCCGTCTGTCCGTCTGTCCGTCTGTCCGTCTGTCCGTCTGTCCGTCTGTCCGTCTGTCCGTCTGTCCGTCTGTCCGTCTGTCCGTCTGTCCGTCTGTCCGTCTGTCCGTCTGTCCGTCTGTCCGTCTGTCCGTCTGTCCGTCTGTCCGTCTGTCCGTCTGTCCGTCTGTCCGTCTGTCCGTCTGTCCGTATGTCCGTCTGTCCGTCTGTCCGTCTGTCCGTCTGTCCGTCTGTCCGTCTGTCCGTCTGTCCTTCTGTCCGTTTGTCTGTCTGCCTGTCTGTCAACAGGCTGTATCTCAAGAACCGTGATAGCTAGGCAGTTGAAATTTTCACAGATGATTTCTGTTGCCGCTATAACAACAAATACTAAAAACAGAAGAAAATAAATAATAGGGGTTAAAGTATGAAATTGCCGTTTTATTGCAATAGGTTCTTTGAATTGACATAGAATCTTCATGGTTTGAGGTTTTCGAATGAAACTTTTTTCAAATGGTTTCTATGATGTTCTTTTTTTAAAAAATGTGAAACATTTGAATATCGACTTTCAATTGTTTTTGTTATTCAATTTAGACAAGAAAGATGGATACTGCGAAAATTCGAGTGATTATGAGGCACCCATTTTTCGTATTTTTTTATTTTATTGATTTGACGCAAGTGAGTCAATATTGTGGGTAAGGTAACGTTAAACCATGCCGCTAATTCCTGGGTAGTTTGACTAGGGTCGGCTTCCACTATCTCTCTTAATTCATCGTTATTCACCTGTGTGGGCGGTCTTCCTCGTGGCTCGTTCTTTAAGTCGAAATTTCCATCACGAAAGCGTTTAAACCAAAATCGCACGGTGCGTTCATTAGTAGACCCCTCTCCAAACGCAGCATTGATATTGCGGGCTGTTTCTGCCGCGTTAGTTCCGCGTCGGAACTCGTATTCAAAAATCACTCGAATTTTCGCAGTATCCATCTTTCTTGTCTTAATTGAATAACAAAAACAATTGAAAGTCGATATTCAAATGTTTCACATTTTTTAAAAAATGAAAATCATAGAAACCATTTGAAAAAAGTTTCATTCGAAAACCTCAAACCATTGAAGATTCTATGTCAATTCAAAGAACCTATTGCAATAAAACGGCAATTTCATACTTTAACCCCTAATATTTAAGGGGGCTCCCACCCATACAACAAACGTAATTTTTTTTCAGGTTTTCTGCTCGATATTAATAACAGCAACAGGTAGACTCTTGAAATATTCACAGAATAGTTAGTTCTATATTCGTTTCAAAAATAAATAATTAAATCAAAATAAAATAAATATTTAAGGGGGGCTCCCATACAACAAATGTGATTTTTTGCCGGTTATTCTCGACCTTTGTGTCTAATTTTGTATAGATAATGGTACGGAACCCTTCGTGCGCGTCTCCGACTCGTACTTGACCGGTTTGATATGTATTTTATATGTTTAATAAAGACAAAGAAAAGTGTATCCTCCTTTCCAATTGTTTCAGACGGCGATATTCACAATAATCCTGCTGCCGTTCAGAGTGGTCGTGATATGCTACCTCATCGTCACGGCGTGGTTCCTCGCGTGTATAGGCCTCTATGGGCTCAGCGAGGAGGACCTCAGGCGACAGCCCATGACAGGTTGGCGGAGGTGCGTTGGTTCTTTCTAAATTAGAAAAGATTTTTTTTTTAATTTTAAAATTCGCTTTTTGTTGTACAATATTTATTATCTATTGAGAGGACCTTCATTAATTAAGGAATTAGGGGCTTTGTTATGTACTGGGCCCTTATTATGAGAATGCGACATTATCGGAAGTAGCGAGATGGTCGCAAATCCGTATCTCAAGATATGATATGACGTCATTGGGCTAACAAAGAGCCATGCATTGCTAGCGTTCATTACTCAGTGCCAGGAAATTTCGAAAGTATTAAAAAAAACCCGTATTTGTCGCTAGATTCGGGTGAATTGTCGGGCTCAAGCGTGACGTTGACGACCCTTCCGAACATATCGCTGCTGCATAATACCTCCAGTGTGGATTTGTCCGATTTAATCTACAACGAACTGTCAAATACATTTTTTTTAATGTTAACTCGAATCGGTCCTGTTTTGGACGACTACTTTTGCCAATGACGAGTCAGTCATGGGAGTGACACAATTACTGTTGACCGGTTATTTGAACTGTAGCCGCAGGCCAGTGGGAAACCCAAAACTAAAGAACAAACACAAACATATACCAACACCACCAATCAGACTTTTACAGTTTAATGTTGTTAGGACAAATAAATGAAGCCAAAGTTTTGATAAAGGGAGTATTAACATATTTTAGAACAGATTTAAAGTCAACACAATATTATATATATTCTTGTTTTGTATGGCACTTGTACTGTGCGTGACTAGCACAGTAAATTCCGCCAATATCATGTGTTGAAATAGGAAACAGTAGAGCAAGTTAAAATGTACGGTGGTATTTATGACTCTACATTCAAAATAATCGCGTACCTTGGCTTGATGAAGTTTTTAACACATACTAATATAACATTTATTATAGTTATAATTTTATTAAGTTAGTTTTAATAAATCTACTTAGAATATTTACAAGGGGAGTATTTACATGGGTTAGGAGGAAGTTAGTATTCAACACAATATTACATTTTGACATTTCTGAAACGTCAAAATGGATAACCCATTTACGTACGAGGGCAGGTACGGTTCTGCTAGTCTAGTGCGTCGTCCACTGTCATGAATCTAGCTCGAAAACAAGCAACGCAATTTCTATGAAAATCAGGCGTGCCGATTTTTTACTTGCTACCTATTATATCTCCTCTTCTTCGAGTGTAAGGACCTTTGTTGTATTCTTACGGTTTATCTACGCAATGAGGCTTTTGTAAATTTTTGAGGACGTTGACTACATAGGTCCCTGGCACTTACGCCAGGCACGCGTAGTAGGTGTGATTGCGTTGTCTAGCCACAAACATTCATGTCTGTGTCTTGTCTGGTCGTCCATTAATTTAAGTGAGGTGTTAGACCCGCTCCCCCCTTGGTAAGTTTGCTCCCCCGACTCCCTCTCTCGTGAGATTTGCCCTGTAGTTTTTCGGTAGAACAATGACTAAAACATTTATTGTATTTTTAGGTACATTCTATGGATAAACATTTACATACAGGCACATACATTGCTTCTGGCCCTCCCTACACTAGGATACCCTGTGTCGTGGGAACCAGAAACACCGACATCACAAACATTTTTGTCCCCAGCCGGGATTCGAACCCGGGACCTCTCGCATGGTATGCAGATGCACTACCGATGCGCCACGAGGTCGTAGAAAAAAAATATCAAATTTTTACTGACTCCTGCCCCCTTTAAAGAGATTTGGTGAGATGTTACGCCCACATTTATCTCACGTAATTAATGGACATCCCATAAGTTACATAACATACTCCGTCGCTGGTTGGTTGCGAAAGGTGCGAGTTTTTTTAATTAAATAATATTCAGTTCACCACCAATACAGTGTTGGTACGGTTTTTGATAAGCATATGAATATTAAATAATGAAATAACCCGATCACATTACGCAACCTATTACTGACTTTTATATTAATTTGATTGCACAGCACAAGAAAAACACTTACAGATAATGTGAAATTATCTTAAAAAATATCGTGAAATTAATTGTAAATCTCAGTTATTATTATTTTATTACTTATTGTGTGTTTTGGTACTTGTTAAATGGTTTTCTATACTATTCTATTCTTACTGTTGGTGACAGACCTTTATTTATTCTTTAGTTCCTTTTTTATAGATATTGTCTTTTTTACTATTGTCACTTTTTTGAATTTAGTTCGTTTTTCTTTCAGTTGAGTAATGTAGTTTTTGTTCTTACCAATGTGCAATGTCTAATGTGTCAATAAATATGGATTTACAGTTTTAAAGTTTTATTTTTCAATTTATTTAAAAGAAAACTAGTGGCACCTATTCGGTGCCTAATTCTTACGATTCAGCCAGTTTATGTCCCAAGGCCGGCAGTGTTGTGTGAGATCGCTCGTTACAGATATGTGTCGCTCCTAGTCTACTGATGTGCTGAAATCCCGCTTATAACTGACATAAGTCAGTAGTAATGTCTGAGGTTTTCACGACGTCAAAATCTGCTTTGAGAATAAAATTTAAAACTTTCATTTGGTACCAAAACAATAATATAAAAATAAAACCAATCATGGTTTAGCGTGTACATTAGGTTAACTAACTTGACATAACTTAGTAAGTACAAAATTAAGATGGACGATGTTCGAGAGAAGTATATAATTGAAATTTTAATCTATTTTACTTAATTCATAGCAACTGACATTTCAATTATTAAGTAGATTAAGTACCTGACAGTAGATTTGACATTTGTGTTTTATAAATGGTATTTTGACATTTTAATTAGGTACATATAAATAAATTTTAATTACATATTTGCATGTCTCTCACAGGATACAGTACCTATCGCTGGAAGCTTTAACTTATACAAAACGCATCAGAGTCCAAGCGCAATCATCACTAGACCGTCTTTTAAAGCATCGTCGTCTCATTTTGTCGAAGCATCCACAACAGTGCATATAAAGACATCCACGGTCACTCGAGTGTTTAATTTAATTAGCCATGTAATTAGGAAACGTCTCAAGGTCCACGTCCTAATAACCAATAGATCCACCATGAAGGCTGTCTTTTGAAACCGAAGGCGAACTGAAATAAGAGGCTTGTTTTTTGCCTGAAAATATCTATTTGGCAAAGTTGCATTGATCAAAGTGTTTTAAGCAGAGTAGAATACGTTAGGTGGAGCGGGCACACACATTCGCAATGTTTTTCGAATTCGGAAAGAGAATTATATTGAGAACGACATTCACTGTTATGCCTTATTGTATGTAATGTAACTAAAAGTCACGACCTATAATGGCTGACAGTACATCAATCTTTACATCCATGTAATCTTCTATGTTACGTTGAGTGCGACTTTGAATTAAAATAGTTCTGTACCTAACAGACTAGCTCTTGTTGCGTTACCAGTCGGACGAGTGAGACATCAGAGCCAGTTTCATTCACTTTCTAAATTCACCATTGGTGTGCGGCATTCGGCGTGGTCAGGCATTCAGAAGAAAATACACTTATTTGGCTACACAATACTTAAAAAAAAAAAAAACAACAAAGAAACAAACATATTTTAGCAATTTAGTTAAGCTCCCTCACACAAATACACATGTACGACTATGTACGCCCGGCATCGGCAGCGGGGGGTAACTGTGCGGTGCGGGGGGCGAGGCTACTTAACAGGAAAATTGACTATTCTGTTGCACTTGTTCACTTACGCTCTTCAACACTTCATTTACATTCCGTATAAAATAGTCTGTGGTAGAGATTCTACAAGGAAAATATGTAACCACAGAAAATTTAAACTTCCCCTGAGTGTCTTAGAGAAATCGTGTTTTTATAAATAAGACCGTTTATTTGTTAACTTGCATCTTGCTAGTAAAAAGTTCTTTACTTAAAATTTAGTTAACTAGGTACTTGCGTACTTAACAAGTGGAAACAGTTTACACTTGTCAAGTGTGCTATTACATAGTGAGTGACTATCCATAAGAGTTGTAGTGTCGGTAAAGTAACAAGCAACGTGAAGCATCGTGCTATTCTTATCTGTCAATCTGCATTAGGTACAAGTAGAAAGTTGGTTGTTTTTGCCTCTAAGCTTCTTGGTATCTGGTGATTACCTATTGCGCAGGTTTACTAAGATGAATGCGAAAAAGTTCCTGTAAATAATTTATTCCTTAAAAGTTCTGATACATACATCATCATCATCAGCCATTTAACGCCCGCTGCAGGACATAGGCCTCCCTCATGGTTTTTCAAGCTTCCCGGTCTTGTGCCGCCCGCATCCAGCGACTCCCCGCCACCGTAACCAGGTCGTCAGACCATCTGGTGGGGGCCTGCTTACGCTGCGTCGTCCGGTCCGCGGTCGCCAGGTCAGAACTTTTTCGCCCCAACGGCCATCAGTTCTCCGAGCTATGTGCCCCGACGACGGCCACTTCAACTGAGCAATTCTTATACATACATACAGTCAAAATATGTATATACATAAACTCACGCCTGTACCCCGGAGGGGTAGGCAGAGTCACCTGTCCCTAAGTAATAATTACAACGCAAAGATTTCCTCAAGTCACTGAGACCGATTCTTTGTCTATTGGTACAGTTGACAGCATATCCACCTTCACGTAGGTGCACTCTAATCAGTTATGTAAATGGTGGAATAAAAAGGTGGACCTGCTGTAAACTGTACCTAATGGTACCAAAGACATAATTACCTATCAGTACTGTTAATTAGAGCGGCTACCTACTATCTCAGACGAGTATCACTCACAGAACATGTCTGTTCTGTGGTATCACTAATTCATAGAATACCTCCCTAAAAGCTTTTACAGAAGGTACTAAAATCTTTGTTTCACTGTCTTAATTGTTTCTAGTTAGCTCATAACCTGAATTTTCTATAAATATTAAATATCAACAGGATTTATTTTGTAGTACATAATAATATGTACTTTTGCCAAATGACAGCTGTCAACAGTAGATCAACATATTTTTAGTGTACGAGAAACCGGGGGATAATCTGAATTCATTTCAGTGGCTGCACTGTACAGTGGACAGCAGGTCAACCTTTACATTTTTGTTACAAAGTCGTCCTTAACGTAACTGAGTAGAGTGCCGATCCGATGGACAGTCGACAGCAAATCAACCTGTGTGTGTGCACTCTACTCGGTTACGATACGGGTGACTTTGCAACTAAAATGTAATGGTTGATCTGCCTTCGACTGTACATCGGCTCGGCAGACGTGTGAAAATGACCTAGTGACGAGTTTTTTAACCGCTCTTGGCCTTGATGGGGCGTGACTGCGGCGATTTTGAACTACTGGTCTGGGGGGCTATTCTGTAATGCCGTTTACTAAACGAGGCGCACGAAAGAAAGAAAGAAGACCTGCGGTTCGGTGCGCCAAGAAATGGTCGATCGGTATATCTTTCATGTACTTACTTTAAAATTAAAGTTTTTTAGGTATGATCTTCGAAATAAATCGTTTGTTCTATAATTTAACGAATAGGAACTTTAAACAAGTTACCTTTATAATTGCTACTTTTAAATTAAAGATTGCTTCTATTAACTTTAAAATGAATGGTTAGGGAATGAACCCGAACCCGACCAAAGTGGTGTCATTATTACTATTGTGTTCAACAGAACTCCATCTTCAGCAAATTTTTGATAGGTCGAAGAATCTTTCCGATAAAATAAACTAGGAAACGCTCCTACGCTCGTTAAAAACGGTTGATAATATGCGCAAGTCTTTGAAGCCGTCCTGGATAATATCACGCTCTGGAATTGGAAGTAAATCCGACATACGTAGTGAGTTATTAGTCTTTGACAACATTCGACGAATTATATGGTCGTGTAAAACGTCGATACGTTTCGTTGTTGCCTTCTACGCCAGCCGACTCAAAGTCTGTAGTTAGGTTACGACTCCATAGCGATAGGCCTAAGTTGCTGCCAATTTAAATTCTACAAATTCACGGAGACATACGAAACTGGCCCTTGTTCTTCGCGAGCTTTGCAAACACGATTCACAATAACGCCAGGTTGACAGATCATGAGAAACTGCACTATCTCGTTAGTAAACTTACTGGAAGGGCTAGGTCTGTCTAGGCGGGAATCACGCTTTGTCCGTGTACACTGTACACGGAATCACGTTTGTACACTCAAAGCAAAATATGAGGACTTCAGATTAGTTGCTAATGCTTACAGAGATCAGATGTTTGACTTCAAGCCTAGTTCATCCTGCAAGGAACAGAAGCTCGAAAAATTCGTTGACACTTTCGCATCGTCGGTTCGGTTCCAACATAACAATTCGATACAATAAAAACCTTATCATCCCATTGACAAAAAACTTTGCTTGCCAAAGGCTGCGACCGCATCTGAGAATGGCCCACCAGACCGAGGTCACAGTACAGTAAGGTCAAGATCACAGCAGAGAAACTGCTCGCTTCGCCTAACTGGACAGGAAAGTAAAGTAAACACGGAAAATGATCGATCCGACTGTTGACCGAGATATTGGACAAGCTAACACTAGCTGTTCACTAGTTGTTAGTTCTGGCTAGACCTGAGATTTCCGCACTTAGGGCCGGTTTCTGAATTGACAATTTTACTAAATACTTAAGTAACGTCCCGTCACGCTCTTTTCTGAGAAATTCAAAGAGAGCACTACAGTTAACTATTTACTTAGCGAAATTCTCAACTCAGAAACTGGCCCTTGCCTCATAGTTGGGCCATTGTACGTAACAAGCTCTAAGGTATGTACATACCTCATTCACTGGGGTTTCCTTACGATTTTTTTCTTCACAGTTAGCAAGAGGTATTGAATAGAATAGAATAGAAAAAGTTTATATGTTGCTTACAAAACACACAAAAGAATTTTAACACAGAGTCAACCAAAGAAATACATAGATATTTAAAACTAGGTTTACATATTTAGCCGGATGTGATACTGTGTGTCGTGGCAATAAATAGGTACCAGACTCAGCATGTGTTACGGGTTTTCCCGCAACGCTGGTATTCTGCTCGTATTGCTACTATATCTTCGCAAATGTACGTAACTTAGAAAACAAAGTCATTGGTACATGCCGGGATTTGAACCCACGACCTCCCGAATGTGAGGCCGGCGTTCTACCGCTACGCTACCACCGCTTTCGCTGTTCACTTGTGTGAAGTTTGGTGTATTAGGATTGTATGTACGGTCTGACATGCCGGGTGTACGACAGACCCACCGAACGAATTACGCGGTGGAACCTGTAATTAGCTTATAGTTATTATTCCGCAGTTATGAAGCAACCTGTTATATTTCCATATATTAGTAAATAAATGAAATAAAAAAAACTGACAACCATCACAGTCTGTTAGCGGTCTGGGGAACGAGTCCCTTAGTTCAGTAGAGTCACATGAGTGCGGCAATGGTTGTTTCATTGACACTATTGGTACTGTAACGATTCCTCTTTATAGTAGCTGGCTGGCAGAGTTCTAGTCTTATTTTGAATATTTTGAAGGGAATCGTTACGTTTTGTTTTAGATGTCAGTCGATCCCCGGCTAGGCTAGGGAATCGATGAAAAAGATTATAATATAAGTAATATTTGCCCTTTAATCCGGGTTTTAATAAGTAGAGGTATTACAACAGTACACACATTGGTATTGGCGCCCCGTGCGCAACGCGCAACGATCTTCGTCGCGCAAACTTAGGCATCAATAGCAAATAGGCATTATATAATTGTACTGCTATTGCATTGTACACTACCAAATAGAGGCAAATAACCTTTTGTCGTGCTTATATATCAATCTATGAAAAAACTGTAAGTATTAGCGCTGAGGGCTCGCACCCTCAGCACAAACCTGAGTCAGATGCCCTTCGTGGCAACTTTAATACACCACAGGATGTAAGCCCTGACTGTGCCCTGTCCTCTCTTGTATTTTATGTGAATTGTTTTCTTTTCCTTATTTGTAACTATGAGTAATATGCCTTTTCTTTCTTATCGTGTGTGTTAATTTGTTAGAATGTCTTTATTTCTCTTTCTTTCTTCTATTTGACTCTAGGTCCCGTTAACGTACGAGAAACCGGCGGAAACTCACTTCTCGGCAAGTCGTTTCACGAAGCGTGAAACGCGACCGAAGCCTTTTAAGCGCCATGATTGGCTGTGTAAAGACTGCTATACGCCAGTGAGGTGTGGATATAAATTAAACAAAAGGCCGTCGAATCCCTACTCGTTCTCTATGGAATTTTTGCAAAGACAATGAAAACTTTTCTTCAGTATCGACAATTACATCGCTTACAATAAGCGATTGTTTTTTGTTTTCTTTTTTTGTATGGGGTTTCATTACTGAAGAAACGCTTTTACAATAACTTTTAGTACACGGTACTAAATTGAGACTGCATGCATACTTACACAGTGAATTAATGGGGAACTTGCGTCCCACTTAGATTGGAGTGACATTGTTTTTAATCCGTAGAAGACAAAAAAACTTAGAACCTTTCTAAAAATAAAACAAGAAATATAAATATTTGCGGATTTTACAGATTACAAAAAATGTGAAAAATTAAGTTCAAATAAATAACTACATTAAATCTCTACTATCACATCAAATATATATCATTCTGTAAACGAAAAAAATATAAAAATAATATTTCTCTACAGTTACTTTACCTAATAATAATAAATTCCTCAAGTATTCATCATCAGCCGTTTGACGCCCACTGCAGGACATAGGCCTCCCTCATGGTTTTCATAACCATGAGGGGTTTTGCCATAATCGCCACGCTTTTTTATTGATTAAGTCTAACTAAGCTGTCATGAACTTCTGGCGCTATGTTTACTTATTTATTTTACTGACTGTCTCAACTTATTGATTATCAGGGGTGTATAACGGCATCGCTGTCGTGTTATAATGTTATAATATAAAGAAATTAACTATTCATCTTTTGCTTTTAAGTAAAATGAGCTTCCTCATTAAGATCGTCACAAGCAATTGGGAATTTGGACTTACTTTTATTATAGAAAGATCTCTGAAATAAACTAAGTCAAAAGCTCTGCTGTCGTCAGCCGTCCGACGTGATATCGAATAACTGAACATAGGCTTTCCGAATGTGTATTGTGGACTTTTAATGAAAAAAAGTTTAAATCACGTAGCTCATCTAACCTAGAGTTTGAAGAATAATAGCTTTTATTGCATTGCTTTACGGACTGTTATGCGGACACCTTTCCCTTTTTGCCCATCCACTAATCTAGCGCGTTTTTAAAAGATCTTTTGTGAACTTGTAAGAGAGTATCTTTTCCCTTGGCAAAGAGGTGTATGCACCTGCAATATGGAAAGGTGTTTTTTGGTAGCACGACCAGTCCCCGTGCCCTCGAAGCCTATTTAGCCAAGTTGCGTTACAATTGTGTGACGTGCGTTAATTTGATAATCTAGCCAAAATACGCCTTTAGTTTCTGATGCTCTCTAAAGTTTCAATAAATATAACCCGCCCGGTTAAATCCCGGTCAACAACGAGACCATTCACTGCGAGAGCGTGGAAGAGTAACGGACCACTATTATTGGGAAGCTGGGATCCCTTCAGTAGGCCATCAGCATAGGTACCTAGTACGCCGACGCGAGACGTGCGTTTTAATGTCAAAAATAGCGACTTTCCAGTACATTTCATGATGTATTTAGTTAACTATATGTAAGTTATGTAATATGTAATTTTAAGTACCCATATTCTTGTAATCTTTCGCTGTACATATTTGTTACTTCACATACCATAATACTTCAGATTCTCTTATTTATGTACATCCATCTACCGACTGTATTCTTCCTGCAATCCCTACATCCAAAGGTTGCCTGGAAGAGATCGCTCTAAGCGATAAGACCGCCAATTGTATACCACTACTTAGATATAAGAAATTATTTGTAATTCTTTCACCTGGTTGTGCAATAAAGTGTTCTCTATCTATCTATCTACATCGTCAAATTATGACATTTTAGTGCCTCAAAACGCCTATTTAGTCCACAAAACGCCTGTCCTGGGGCCTAATTATGCGCACCAAATCCTGTCAGAATCCTGACGTTTGCGATAGCAATTAGTCCGGAATTTGACAGTTAGTTAGACGATTGGAATCGCTTAGGATTTGGTGCGCGTGATATAGGGGCAGAGCACTGCTGGCTTTGTAGAAAGAGATATCAATGGCCCAAATAAGACGCCTAAAGTGCGGAAACCTCTGGTCTAACCTACCAAGTGTAATTGTATTTTTTTATGACTAAAACGTTCACTAGAGCCGACTTGCACCACTTTCTTAAATGTTGCTTAAACAGAATTTACCTAAATTTCTTCATACAAAAGTCGATTTAAATGGCGACTTAAGTGACGTTTAGGAAGTCGTGCAAGTCGGCCTAAATTTTTATTTCTGACATTTGGAACAATAACATAGACAGTAGGGTAGGTATATGTGGCTTACGGTACTTATTAGTGAGCGATGGAATTTCCTTAAATCTTATTAGTTTGCCATCGTCAGTCGTGTATGGGTCACGCACGATTGATAGAAAGCAGCCGAGAAAGTTCAATGGGTTTATTGGATACACGCTCTTGACGATCTTATAACGTCAGCTTCATTCATTAATAACTTTGACCTTTGGTAGATGGATGTTAGAATGCAAAGTGCTTATGCTCTATAAAATAAGTAGTAATAAGCACTTAAAACGTTGAGAAAATTGTCAAAACAGTAGGATAGGATAGGATAGGATAATCTTTATTTGTACTTTCTTTATTTGTATTGTTATTGTACGTTAAAAAAAACTTACGTTCATATGTTTTTTTCGCTAATAACAAAGATCGTGGTCTGATTTAAGATACCTCGCTTGCGATGCGGTGCTTCATTGTATGCAACTAGAAGTTGACTCAAAAAAATGTTTTGAAATAATTTGCGTAAAAAAGGAGAAAGAACACGGAGGTCACTCCGTTGCGCCAATTACCAGCCAGTGAGTAAGAATCTAATGAGGTCTAATGAGACTGACCTCCATGGAGGAACTCTACATTTATTGTTTTCGTTTATCTGTGGTATAATAACTGTTGTTACCGGGTGCGACCATCCTCCACTGTATGGAGTGGTTCATTTTAGCCTACTCCGAACTGTCAAACACAAACATACGTATTTTGACACTTTGGAGTCGTCTAAACGCTTAACCCGATAGAGTGAAATGTTACGTGATACTAGGGCTGGTCAGGCCGTATTGTAAAGATTTTTTGTCGAAGGTTTATATTATAGGTCAGATTTTCGTCTTCGTAGTCAAAAACTTATCCTCGTTGATATTAGGTCTTTTTTGTTCCTTTTATTTAGACTCTCTTTCTTCGAATAGAAACATAGAATATAGTATGGAATACGGGTAGGTACATATATAAACTTCAGAATGATTGACAGATCATTTGGTGTGTCGAAGTTTTTGATCAAATAAACCCGTGTGTAATACCCGATATGACAGATGTCTTTCTTATCCAACAGCAAACTCCGATTCTACATCCTGTCGTTGATGCGACTGGTCGTGGTCGTTTCTGGCTTCCACCGCGTCAAGATAAAGGGCAAGGCTCATGCCGTGTCCAACTCCAGGGACGCCCCAGTGATAGTCATTGCACCTCATTCGACTTTCTTCGACGCAGTGGCCATAGTCTGCCTCGGGGCCCCGACCGTGGTCGCGAGGGCTGACACGGCGCAGCTACCGTTCATCGGACGTATGTTTTTGAAAATGGAATTTTTTTTTTAAATTTTTTTGTGGTGTTTAGTTTTTTTTTGTCTAGCTCTTTGTTTTAGTTTTTGCATGAGTTTTTTCCCAGCCAGTTGTAGTTGAAAGTATTGTCTCTGCTCAAGGTTTATTTTTATTTCGTGATTCGAAAATAGAGAAACGCTCAGCGGTTTTTCAGGATTGACGCCTGAATGTTTTTTAGTGTTTTTTCTTAATGTCGTATTGCTTCTGAGTAGTTTAATTTATTTTCCCTCCACTTTTAGACTTTGGTAAGTATGATACTTTTTAGCGTTCCGTACCCGAAGATTGCCAAACGGGACCTATTACTAAGACTTCACTGTCCGTTTGTCCGCCCGTCCGTCTTTCTGTCTGTCTGTCTGTCACCAGGCTGTATCTCGTGAACCGTGATAGCTAGACAGTTGAAATTTTGACAGATGATGTATTTTTGTTGTCGCTATAACAACAAATACTAAAAACAGAATAAAATAAATATGTAAGGGGGCTCCCATACAATAAACGTATTTTTTTGCCGTTTTTTGCTCGATATTAATAAAAAAATATTCATAGAATATTAAGTTCTATATTAGCTTAAAATAATAATAATTAAATTGTAGGGGCCAAGTCGCATGCGCCCTACACTTGGGTACCAACGGGAGCGGGAGGTGGAATTAGACGCGTTAATTCGATGTGTCCGTCCCTGTTGGGAGTATTTATTGTACTAAAAGACGTAGAGCGGGGCATACAGGTTCGCTGTATCAGCAGTTTACTTATTACCAATACACTAATGTCGAGTGTGCTCGTACATGCTGCCAATTAAGAAAAGAAAACAAATAAGCAATTAACAATTAAAGCAATTATGTACTAAACGATGTAGGTAGGTATAAAAAATGTAACAACACTAATGTAAGTAATCACTAATCACTAAACACAATGGGCGATGTTGAGCTATCTACCCTGGTGGTTCTAGGCTTCGCCTCGGGTGGCTCTGTTGCCTCTGGTTGTATCGCAATCTGTTGCATTTCCATCTCATTGGTAGGTTCTGCGGTTGTCTCTTGAGGTATTACACGATTCCATATGCAATTTCTTTTCATCTTGAGACAAAGTGCGGTGCACAATGCTGTTCCACAGATAGTCATAAACCCGTACATCACATAGTGATGTGTCGCGCCTTCTGATTGGTCCCGGGTAATGGCTTCTTGTTGATTTTTAACATGCTCGATCCTCCTTTTCAGTGTGTCAATTAGTTCTTCGTTATCCAGCATCACCGTCGTGTTGTGAGTGATGTTCCTGTTTATTAAAAGGAGGTCGTTGACCCCAGATTCAGGCACGTACATGTCCTCATCCTCTATCTTCACCTCACTGTGTAAGTTGTAATGTGAGTGAATCAAATGGCGTTCCCCGCGAAGCATACATCCATGTTCTAAAGTGACGATACCAGTGTGTCGTAGTATCTGTGTCCTGGCTCCAGCTGGGCAGAAAATGCGCGTCGAGCATTCCTCGCAACATGTAAACAGCCAGGCGCCTTCGCCTTGTAACTTAATCCAGTCTTCTTTGCAAGCCGCTATCTCTGTATGACAACCGGACGCCGGTCGATTGTTTATAATTTGCGCTTCGCATAGTGAGTTGGTAGTTTTGATATCATAAAGGGGCGCGTTTAGACTACATAAATATTTGTGCTCGTTGAAGTGCACGCATGATGACATATCTTGGAGATTCAGTTGGATTAGCATGTCCTTTCTTAGGTTTATTGCTATGTAGTCCGATGTTGGTGTGATATGCATCATTTTGTCCTCTTTTATCATTTTTATAGGTATAATTCTCGTTAACTCGTACTGTTCATCGGCCACGAGTGGAATTTTCACCTCGAATAAGAGGAAATTTTCTATGAGTCGCACGTGTACTCTTGAAAGTTTGTAGATCTCTCTTATGCAACTGTGGCTGTTTGTGCACGGCAGCGATAGTCCTTTAGGTACTTGTCCCGAGATTGTGTTTAACTGGGTTGCGAATTCGTCGGGTTTTAACAAGTGTGCGTCGATCTTTCCGCTGCGTACGTCTGTGATTAAGTCAAGCAAGAGTTGTTGCACTCGACGTAAGTTCTGTAGAATCATGTCAGCCGCAAGCGCAGTGGTCGTTATGTATAAATTCGTCTCTTGAACTAGGTTGACTTGTTGTTCGGTTTCTTCCAAATGTTTGTTGATGGCTAAAAATTGTTGTTTCATGACTTGCTCGTTCCGCTTCAGTAGATTGTATTCCCCTTCTATGATGGAAGTGTGTTCTTTGTAGAGTTTTAACAGATGTTCTCCATTCGTTTGAAGTAATTGTATGTCATTGTTATATTTCTCTGCAAACCGTTCATCAAGCACACCGAAGAGGGAATTGGCGATGTATCCCACAGCGTTGATGAGGCCTCGCTTGTTACGGGTGCCATGTTCTATTTGTAGTACTTGGTTGTAATGTTCCAGCTCCTTTAACTCATGTTGGAATTGGGATGATATGGCTTGAAGTGCTGCCTTTTGTGTACATAGTCGTTGAAGGTGGTGTACGTATTTTTCAATGTTATCCACACTTCTCCAATAGGTAGACATATTGTAGAATACAACCATTTTCCATTCATCCTGTATGACTTGCATGTCAGCAATTTTGTCGAAGTACACCAGTCGGGTTGGGTCAAGCGGTGAAACGTTTATCAATTGATGCATGGTTGGTGATACACACATGACCATCAAGACAAGCAAAGTGCTCAGGTAGGGGGTGAAAGCACATCTCTTTGCTGTCCTAGGTCGCAGCAACCGTCTGAGCGTGTTCTTTTCTGCTTGTTCAGTGTTTATTTCCGGATTCGACCTTTCTTCGTCCAAAGGTAAGCGCGATAGCTTTGTTATTGGTCTCTTCATCGTATTGGATTTTGTTTTCAAAGTGACGACACGCACGCGACCATCCGGTCCGGGATGAGTTTCAGTTACTCTTCCGAGCAGCCACCTAGCGGGTGGCAGGTTTTCCTCCTTCACGAGGACCACATCACCCACGGCCATGTCTTGTGTTGGATGGTGCCACTTGCCTCGTTGTTGTAGAGTTTGAAGGTAATCCTTGGACCATCTTTTCCAAAAGTCTCTGTGCATGTGTTCTGTTAGACGCCATCTTATAGTTAGCCCAGTTTCGTTATCATCAGTTGATATTGGTGGGGCTAGAACTGGAGCGCCTACTAAAAAGTGTCCGGGTGTCAAGCAGTCTATGTCTTCAGAGTCGTTTGTTATAGCCACCAGTGGACGTGAGTTGAGGCAGGCTTCAATTTGTATTAGTAATGTTGAGAATTCCTCGAAGGTGAGCTTTTGTTCGCCAAGTACTCGCTTTAGATGGTATTTTGTACTTTTGACGGCAGCTTCCCATAAACCACCCGCGGTAGGCCAAGATGGGGCATTAAAATGCCATTCAATACCCCATTCAGAGATGTGCGTTATGAGGTCAGCGTTTACGAAATACTGCACTGCCTCTTGGCGTATTTTGGTTAGAGCTCTTGCTGCACCAACAAAATTCGTCCCGTTGTCGCTATAAATGTGTCTCGGCGTACCTCGGCATCCACATAGGCGTTTCAAAGCTGCCAAAAAGGCAGCGGTGCTGAGGTCCGAAACCAGCTCCAGATGTATAGCCTTTGTGCATAGACAGATGAAGACTGCGATATAAGCCTTCATAGTTCTTATGCCTCTGCCTTTGTTGGCTTTCACTTCCACCTGGCCAGTAAAATCTACGCCCGTGTGAGTAAAGGGTCGTGATTGTGTCACTCTGGGCTCAGGTAAGTTGGCCATCAGCTGACTTTGGTGACTTGTCTTGAAGCGATGACACGTGACACATTTGCTGAGTTGTCCTTTGACTGTCTTCATCCCTCCAAGTACCCAGTATGTGTGCCGTAGATGGCTTAGTGTCAGTCTCGCACCGCCGTGGAGAGTGGTTTGGTGAGCCTGGTCGATCAACAACTCTGTGAGTCGGTGGCGGGCTGGTAAGATCAAAGGATGTTTTTGAGATTGTTGTAGGTGTGCGTGTTCCAATCTTCCACCGACGCGTAATAATCCATCCTTGTCCAATACAGGATTCAGGCTCAAAAGTTTGCTTGTTGACCGTAACTTGTTACATTTTTGCATTTGTTCTAGGTCGCCGGCGAAAACATTCCTTTGCACCGTTTTGACGATTGTGTCGTGAGCGAGCTTTATGTCCGCTGTAGTTAGATGCGAATATCGCCTGGCATGCAGGGCGTTTCTTGTGTTGTGTATAAAACGCATTATCCAACTCAGCACTCTGGTTACTTGAGTCATAGAGCTACGTTTCCGTAGAAGCTCCTCCACTAATCTTGCGGTTGTCTGAGTCGCACAGGTTTGTTTTTGTTGTTTTTGTTCCTCAGATGTTGTAAAAGTGCATTCACTCGGCAAGTCGTCTGTTTTCAACCAGTAGGGCCCTTCCCACCACAAGGTATGTTTCTGTATTTGAGAGGGATTTAGGCCTCTGCTGGCGCAGTCAGCAGCGTTCTCTTCGGACTTGACGTGTCTCCAAGTGGCTGGTGGCATGGTTTTTGTTATTAAGTCCACTCTATTGGCAACGAAAGTTTTCCAACGGCTGATGTCGCCTTGTAGCCACCCCAGTACTACCATAGAGTCAGTCCATCCGTGCGCATTCACTGTCTGTGCGTTTGTTGACTCTATGACCTTTTTCATAAGGCGAGATAGTAGCAGCGCGCCGCACAACTCTAATCGGGGTAGTGATAACTGCTTTTTTGCCGGCGCGAGTTTGGTTTTTCCGGCCACGAGCTTGATGACAGGTTGACCATTTTCGTCCATAGATTTGCTGTAGATAACGCACCCATATGCCTTCTCTGAGGCGTCACAAAAACCGTGAAGCTCGAAGGGGCACTCTGTGTTGCCGATCCATCGTGACAGTGTGGTGTTATGGATGCTAGGTAGTTCTTCACGGAATTGCTCCCAGTCCTGTTGTATGTTATCCGGGAGAGGGTCATCCCAGTCCTTTGTTGCTGCCCAAGCTTGTTGAAATAGGAGTTTCGCCTTTATTGTGACCGGGGACAGCCATCCGAGGGGGTCGTACAGTCGTGACAGGTCGGAAAGCAAGGTTCGCTTAGTGTTGACGTCACGCTTGAGGCTAAGCGGCGTTTGTTTGAATGTAAATTGATCCGTGCAGGGATTCCAAGCAATGCCCAAGGTTTTGTTTGTTTCTGCGTCGGTAAAGTGTAACATCTTTTGACTGACTAAATCGTCATGTAGGTTTATTAGCAAATCGGGGTTGTTACTAGCCCATTTTCGCAGTTTGAATCCTCCGCCCTCCAGCATACAAATGAGTTGCCCTTGAGCCTTTTGCGCTGTTTCTATATTGTTACTTCCGCCAAGTAGATCGTCAACGTATAACTGATTGTCAAGAAGTTCGGCGGCTAATGGATATCGCGAACCGTCATCCTTGATCAGCTGTTTGATGGTGCGCATAGCCAAAAAAGGTGCGGCTTTAGTACCGTATGTGACGGTACATAACTGATAGTTTTTTAATGGCTTTGCCGGTGAGTCTCTCCAGACAATTTTTTGTAGATGTTGGTCTTCGTCTTGAATCATTATTTGCCTGTAGAACTTTTCTATATCGGCTGTGTAAACGTACTGAAAGACTCTCCAGCGCAGTATCATGGCTTGCAGATCTTGTTGCAAGTTGGGGCCGCATTCCATGAAGTTGTTGAGGCTTTGTCCCGTGCTTGTTTTAGCAGACGCGTTAAAGACAACTCGTAGTTTTGTTGTCGTTGACTCGAGGCGTAGTACTCCGTGATGAGGTAAGTAACAGCTGGGCTCAGTTGGCGCTGTGCATAGCTTCATGTGTCCAAGGTTTTGGTATTCGTTTATGAAGCTTTTGTAGTTCGTAGCTAGGTTTTCGTCCTTTGCCAACCTTTTCTCGAGTTGCTTGAACTGAGCGACAGCTTGGGGTTTTGAAGTGCCCAAACCTTGTGCAAATCCTTCTTTCATGGGGATTTTTACTGTGTATCGCCCGTCAGTAAGTCTTTTCGTTGTACTGGTGTACAAGGTTTCGCAGTGTTCTTCCTCAGCCGTAACGACGCGATTAGTATCCGTTATTTCTTCTAACTCCCAGAAGCGTGAGAAGTCGTCCGAGTTCACCAGCACATGGCAATTGAAAGTTTTCATGTTGCCGAGCAGCACCCACCCCACCTTGGTTTGTTGAGCGATCGGTGCGTGGGATGATGGGCTTCGCCGTATGCCATTCATGATGATGTCAGCATATACTCCGGCGTCGAGTAAGACATCCACCTTTCCCGAAAGATTGTAATCTGGATCGGCTAGGTTGATGTTCTGTACGTGGGGCCAAGGTTGTTTTTCAAAGGAGTAGTTTGGCAGATTGTTGAGGATGTTTGCCATCACTAGTGCCTCCACTGAAAATGCGTAATCGCCGTACAGAGATTCACAGTCTAGGTTAATGCTCCCGTGACTGCGATGAGCAGTGATTCCGATTCCAGAAACTGTAGAGTTTTGTTTGTGTCTTTGTAACCCGAGACGCTGAGCCGCAGATTCTGTTATGATGTTTATCTGCGAACCCTGATCGAGAAGGCATCTTAGACCAATGTAAGTACCATCGACGGCTCGTACTTTTAGTTGGATGGTAGCCAGTAGCACTTCGTTGTAGTCGCTTGACACGTGGTTTGCCTTGCGTTGCGAAATCGACGGCTTCGTAATTGGAGTGTCGCTAGGTAAGTCGCCCTGTAGTGACTTCGCACGGCTTGTTTCACGGATTACGTCATGCAACTTCGTGTGGTGCGCAAATTTGCACACCTTGCACCTTTTGTATGAGGTACATTTGTTATCTTCATGTGGATACATACAATTCTTGCAAATATTTAATTGCGCAATTGTCTTCATTTTTGTTTCCGGCGACATGTCTTGGAATTCTTTGCAATAAAGCAAAATGTGATTGTTGTGGCAAATAGGACAATTTCTTTCGAAGCTTGCATGGTAGGCCTTGAATGCACGGCTATTGCATTTGTTGTATGAGTACCTTTGCTGTGTAGATTTTGTGGCGAATTCCTTTGTCGGCGGGTTGTTTGAAGTCGAAGGTTTCCTTTTTGTGGTCACCGGTTCAAGTGCAGTAAACTTGCTCTCGAGGAAATGTAGGAACTCTTCCAAGGTAGGTAATTCCCGAGGCGCTTTTCTTGATTCCATGTAATCTGAATATGTTTGGGCGTCCAATTTCGCTGTAAGTATGTGGATAAGAATTGGGTCCCATGTATCGGTATTTATGCCCAGATTATGGATAGCGTGAACCGTCTCTAAGCTGGTGTCGTGTAACCGCTTAAGGTCGTGCGCGTTCTGGTGTTGAATGGAGGGCTGGTCCATGAATGCTTGCATTTGCTTCGTAAAAAGCAACTGTGTATTGTTATACCTGTGGTTAAGTATCTCCCAACAGGAGTCATAGTTTTCAGCCGAAACATTCAAATGTTGCACGAGACGTTCCGCTTCTCCTCGGAGCTTCCCTTTCAGATGTTGCATTTTGCGAGCCTTGGGAATTGTTGTGTTGTTGTGGATGGCTTCGGAGTATAAATCCAAAAATGTGGGCCACTGGGTGTAGTTGCCGGAAAAGACAGGAATTTCGATCTTTGGGGAGCTTTCGTATTGTTGCACAGTGGAGTTAAGCTTCCGGTTGAGGTCTCTTTTTGTTGACTCGTAAGTTGATTCATGTTTAGAGAACTCAAGCTCGTAGTTAACGTCGGCACCGACGAGCAGGTTGTCAATTTTCCAATGTATCTCGTCGATGACTTTCCATCGGGAATAAAGTGTTTGCAGTTTATCCTCGATTTCCCACTTTTCACTGATATTGTCCATGTCTAGGAGACGTATGAATCGAGAAAAGGCTCTGAAGTTTGTACCTTGTTGTGCCTTAAGCTCATCTGTTTTAGACATGACTCCAGTTTCTTCAAATTGTTGACCTTTCGAAGCGCTGCCAGGTGTCTCCTCGACGTATGGCGTGTGACTCTCCAGTCTGTCCTTGATCCGCAGGTAATCAGCTTTGACCTTGTCATATGCTTTTGTGGTGAAGTAATCTTCTGTGTGGTCTTCAACCGATTTCAGTAGCACTGAGTGGTTCATTTCAAACTCGTCCCATAGGGCTTGAAGTGACTCCAGTCTAACCTTCAGGTAGTTGGCTGTTTTCCGAATGGCACCATCCTTACGGAATCTGACTTCAATCTTCGTAATCGCTTCGGAAATTATTTCCTGGCGTGTAAATAGTTGTTCTCGTTTTGACCCCATTGTATGTGGTGAATGTGTCAACGGCGGTCGATGTTAACAACACTGTTTCTTCTAGTATCGTGTACTAGGATCCTCACAACGGTATGTGCGCCTTCTCAATCGGTCCGGTGATTCCCGCTTGTGAGAGGCCGGCCGACCGATTCGCTACCGAAGCTCGAACCACAATCACACGTCACTAAAAGTTCTTCCGGAATGCACTGTTAAAGTCCAATGTGAACAGATACAATCCGGCTCGAAGGACCAAAAATGTAGGGGCCAAGTCGCATGCGCCCTACACTTGGGTACCAACGGGAGCGGGAGGTGGAATTAGACGCGTTAATTCGATGTGTCCGTCCCTGTTGGGAGTATTTATTGTACTAAAAGACGTAGAGCGGGGCATACAGGTTCGCTGTATCAGCAGTTTACTTATTACCAATACACTAATGTCGAGTGTGCTCGTACAAAATTGATATAAAATAAATATTTAAGGGGCGCTCCCATACAAGAAACGTGATTTTTTGCCGTTTTTTCTTGATCTCTGTGTCTAATGTTGTTAGATGGTACGGAGCTCTTTGTGCGCGAGTCCGGCTCGCACTTGGCCGGTTTTTTTACTACTTATGTACCTATTTTATAAGAATAAAAGTATTGGTTTGAAACACATATTTGGACGCAGTTTTGAATAAAAACATAGTTTAGTATATATGGACTTCACAACTATTTGGCTCTCACTCATACTAAATTGTTGGCTGTGTTGTGTAAACGTGAGCCAAATAATTATTTGGTCTTTCCTTGATGAACCGAGCTATATGATGAATTACGTAGTTACAGGATACATACATGCATTTTTATTGTTGGTCGGTCTGGCTAGAATACTAAAAATATATGTAGTGGTTACTCAAAAACCTTAGCATTACCTAAACATTGTCCTAAAAATATTGAGTTCTGTTTTTATATATTTTTTCGAGAAAATAGGTAATGAATTAGAAATGCAGGGAGGAAAGGCTTTTGAGAGCCTAAACTGCATATTTCGATTTGTGCTGCTTTAATTAATTTTTAAAGCCAAAAAAGAACCAGAGTCTACGAAACTGGAAGTATATCATGTACGGAAGTACGTCATCAACTGAGATCCTGCGAGATGTCAGTTTGCAGTGGAAGCATGACTCGATACAAGTACTCTTTAAATAAACAAAATTAAAAACTCTCCTAATCTGTACAAACGTAAAAGTTGTTTTATTAGCGTTTTTTTTTACGGAATACCGACCGAGATGTCAATATCTTGGAGTTTTCATTCGAAAACATTAAACCTACATACTTTGAAACGAAAACGAACGTTAGAAGGTTGAATTAGTCACACACTTATTCACAAAAATACAAGAAATCAGTGAATATTATTAATTTATAATTGTAGCATTATATTTACTGACCACCTTTAAAATGAAGTATCATTTGTAACTATTGTCAATATTTAGGACGATGCCCATTGCAGTTTCATTGCCACGGCAACAAATAAACAATGCACCTAGATTTTTTACTCGCTTCTCCAGAACAATAGGTACTAGAAACTCGTCATTGACATGATTTTATCTAAATGTCTGTAACAAAGCCAATTACGTAGCCTCTTTATCTTATCGTAGTTATTGACACGTAAATCGTCAGTTGTACAGTCGTCAGCAGGTGAATCTGGGGGCACGGTAGTGCCCCCGCCAAGTCGAGCAAACAAGCGGCACGGCCGTACCATACTTTTCTCGAAGCAGTTCAGGCCTTTTTCGACCCTCTATAACTTCTATAATGAATTTTCAGTAACCAAGCAGGCATTGTATAAACACGGTATATTTCAAATTTCATTGAATTTGAACCAGTACCTTAAGAATTATAATGAGCCAAAATTTCTTAATTTTGTCACACTCGACTGGCCGATCATCAAAACTCTAAGGCACTTCTAGCAGACATAGAAGCTTCAAATTTAGAATACAATTACTGTTTAGCGTATAAATCAAGGAAAAACTAAAATATTTTGAAATTTCGGTCCAGTTTTCTAGATACACCAAGTGCATAAATAACTTTGTAATCCCATATAACCACATAAATATATAAGATTACAAAGTTACATTTACAGTGAATGAATAAATATGTATATTATAATGGAATAATATGTGTAGATAGGTGGGCTTTGAGAAAAACTGTAGCTGAAGCTGGAGAAGTAGATAGTACCGGAAAAGAAAAAGAGGGGGACTACCTACAAAAATAAGAAAGCGGGCCTTAAGAAAATACGTTGTTCGTAGTCAAGAAGTAGAAGGTACCGGAAAAGAAAAAAGTAGGATTATCTACAAAAAGAAATGAGATGCCATCATAAACATAACTTGTAAAAAAACGGGTCTCGCAACTCGAACTGAGTTGTAAAAAGTTGTACACCGTAAAAAGTTGTGAGATCCATGTAATACCATATTGACTTTGCAATCGCACTACACAATCTAATTTAATATAATATGTATTACTTGTGAGATACATTGTGTTTCATGTGATGGCCAAGTCAATCTATTTATTTAAAACATAGGAGATTTTTAATATCGATATGGTCACTATAAGATGTTGTTAGGTTAGCTTATTACGTAATTACTTAATACAGAAGGACCCTTAAGTAGGGACTAAATAAATTGACCGACTTGGTATTACATGGATCTCACAACTTTTTACGGTCGAAGAACTGAGTTGCGAGTCCTGGTTTTTTTACAAGTTATGTTTTTGATGGCATCTTTATATTTTTGTTGCAAAGTAGACCTTAAAGGTTGGAGTGTAGTGCACAATGTAAAAAGCGATGTGCTGTCGACTGTACCATATTACATTACGCTCAATTCAGATTTGATTTTTTTTAAAATACTAGCTTAGCTATCAAGAAGTTGATAGAAATAGAGATTGTTAGTTCATAAATTAATGAGACGAACGAATAAAAGTGAACGACTTGATAGATATTATTGTTTCTCGTTTTTTAACGATTTCTATTAACGGTTTGTTTGTATGTGGACCAAAGCTCAATGAAAAGAAATTGGTTTTAATGGTAAATGGTTAATATTAGCTTAATAACATAGCATGTGCTTTGCGATAGTCTAGGACGACCGGGGACTCGTGATATAAAATAAAGCCCCTAAAATTAAGTGACCTTTTTAACGGGATCCGAGTATCTAGTTTTAAACACAGGTATTTTAGGACTTTTTACACATGGACGATTTTCCTTTGATCGTTTTGGCTTGAATTTTTGCAAGCACTCTCTTTGGATACCTTGCGTCCCGCTCTAGATACATCGAAAGAGTGAGACGCACCACTTATTCCTAGAGAGTTTGAACGGCAATTTCTGAGTAAACGAATTCCGTCAGTAATAACTACAGTTTATCTACAGTCAGTTACAGCGTTCAGCTAATTTAAACTGTGCTCGAAAATCTAGTGGTTGGTAGAAAAACTACGCATGTCCTTCTTACAACCTTCTTACTTCTAGATAGCTCTCCGAGCGCTTACTCTTTTCCAATTGTTTAGAAAAATGAAAAATAAGAACTTCAAATTAAACAACGATAGCCCACAAATTTCTACAAAAAAAAAATAACAACTGATGCGCAACCTTAAACAACCACTTATTTGTTCTTATACGTGAGAGCCAACTTCCTTCCCTTGTTCCAAATCTTTCTCTCACTGTCCAACTCGTCAAAAGGTCAACCATCTCTACAATTTGTACCGACTGTTGGCCTTCCGTTTTCAAGGTGCGACAACACATCAACTTTTACATTTTAATTGCAAAATAGCCATAAAATACGCAGTTGCGTAGAAGGCACAGCTAATAAGGCTGATGTGCTGTTTTATAACTGCAACAGAAAGCACATCATGATGGCACGTTACCTAATAGTTACAATCATTAGTACTCATTTTAGAGATTGTGGATGCATAATTGAAGGCGTAGGTAGATATAATGCAGAGGCAGCGAGTTGGCGGCAGCGGTGAGGAACTTTCTTTTCTGACGTAGCTATTTGATAATGATGATAACTCTTAGCGAGCTGCGTCTAAAGGTCTATTCACATTACGCTGGGCTGGCCGTACGGGTGCAATGATACAAAATGTAACTACGTTTTTAATAAAACAAAATAACTCCAATAAAAATACTGATCTCTCGGGATCGTGGCAAGTGGCAGTCCCTGGTCTCTGCCTACGCCTCTGTGATACAGGCGTGAGTTTATGTATGAATGTATGTAATAGCTGCTGTTATGTACCTCTATTTCGTAGTCTACTAAACAATATTTTTACATTGTAATTCCAATGGTTGTAGGGTTTAGCTTACGCGTCTAGCGCGATTCTATTGCCTAGCACCCTTCTCTTTCTATCAATGCAACACAAAAGACTTACGTTTTGTCCAAGTTGAACCAACATTATCCTTTCGTTCGTGATAACATGAAGGTGTTGTGAAATTGGATTTCAGTGGTTGGTAGGTTGGATTTCAGTAGGTTCAACTTGGACAAAACGTAAGTCGTAAACGAAAGAGTAGGGTGCTAGGCAATAGAATCGCGCTAGACGCGTAAGCTAAACCCTACATGGTTTAATCCGCGCAAATTAAATAGGAATCCCTCGTGAAGGACATGGAATCGCGCGAGGAGCCGAGTTAAGTCGCACGGGATATACCGTTGGAATGCGATATGTTAGTAGACTATCAATTCTGTCAATGAAACAACCATTAGCGTACTAAAATCCGTTAAATTATATTCGTTAAATGTCGCATAAGGCATCGCGAGTATTATTGACTTAAATAAATTTAAATTAAAAAAATTAAATAAAAAATAAACACCGACTTCAAAACACTACAGCACTAAAAAGTTAGAAACAATTTAAAAGAATAAAGACCTTTTAAATTAGAAGTATGTATACATGTAGGTACTGTAGAAGTTTAATTTGTAGTCGGTGCCCAGTTTCATGACCAGGACATATACTTTGGGGTTATAATTTTTAGTGGGGGAGCGGGAGAAAAATAAACAAGTCCCTTATAACCATAATTTACCCTACTTAATTCGTTGCTTTAAAATTTGAAGTTCTCAATTTTCATCTTCAAAAGTCTTCACCAGAACAACACCAAATTACCTAGGGACTACTTTTAAGCTATTTTATGAAACATACGGATATTACTAAAGGAAGGCCTTATTTACTGCTGTCCATTGAAGAGTTCCGTCTCTGAAAATATTTATCAGATCTTCACCAAATTAAAATGGGACTAATGGTACCTTATATCTATTCGAACGAAAAAAGAATTGTCGAAATCGGTTAAGATTTGACGGAGTTATGCAAGAACATAGCCAAAAAACTCCTCCTCCTCCTTTTTTTAAGTCGGTTAAAAATACTATTAAAATACGATCTGTATGTGTTAATATTTGACAGGTGATCAAGTCTACGATCGATGTTTTACAGCAGGACAGTTACTTCGGTCTTCTTGAGTCGATGATCAAAATGTACTTTGTATAGATTGGAATGCGGTGAGGTGAGATGGTCTCGACTTCATAGAATGAATAGCGGGAAATAAAGAAATTGATTGCTCCATTATCTCGCAGATAATAACAGCAGTTTTCAATTAACGAGCTATCCACAGATTAGCTCTACAGAGGATAATGAAAAAATACATTAGAACATTTTCTTTAAGTTTCATCTGATTATTCTTAAGCTAAAAGATCTGCGGGCTAAACAAGTGCATAAACCTAGAATAATGGGTAATCTGCCTCAAAATTTGATTTACTGACATTGGCATTATACCATAGAGAATAACATTTTCGGAGTTGTAACGGTTTAAAAACGCGATAAATAATATATAGATAGAGAACACTACATTGCACACAAAAACTGAAATTAAAAATACAAAGTTAAAGTTAAAGTATGAAATTGCCGTTTTATTGCAATAGGTTCGTTGAATTGACATAGAATCTTCATGGTTTGAGGTTTTCGAATGAAACTTTTTTCAAATGGTTTCTATGATGTTCTTTTTTTAAAAAATGTGAAACATTTGAATATCGACTTTCAATTGTTTTTGTTATTCAATTTAGAGACAGAGACTACAAACAACAATTAATGGGCCACAACTCAGTGCCTATATTTGCCCGAGAGCAAAACACAGATTTTCAGTTATTGCCCGTCGAGCGAGCACGGGTACGAAATTACAAAAAAAAAACAATAATGAAATATTAAAATTAGATACTAATACTTTCGCACGATGTATATAAAATAAATTGCGCGTGGCGCCGGATTAAGAATAGCGTCACTCCATTTCCTTCCGTGGATGTCGTAGAAGGCGACTAAGGAAATCAATTACGTCTTCCTGAGATTCCAACCGCATACTGCGATCGCCAACCCGCCTGCCAAGCGTGGTGATTATGGCAAAACCGCTCATGGTTATGAAAACCATGAGGGAGGCCTATGTCCTGCAGTGGGCGCCATATGGCTGATGATGATGATGATGATATAAAATAAATATATTAGTTCTTTATGATAACTGCGGGAGTCCAGGAACCCTAAACATTAAGAGCGGTTTCGCACTACGTCCGATCCGAATCCGATCCAAGCGCGTGAAAATACGGTCCGAAGTAGTCGTAGAACTATTTCTATGGTAGTTTACGCACTAGATCCGGCTTCCGTCATCCGATTTATCTCCGTCATCCGTGAATCTCGATTTTGGATAAGATTATTGACGGACTGAAGTAGCCATAGTATTTTTTGTATGAACGCTCACTCACTGCGTCCGAACCGAATCCGAGCTGCATACGAGCAGAGAGGCAGCGGGGCGGCGGGGTATGTGTCAGGGGCGGGGCGCAGCGCATCCAGTTTAGTACGTACAATATCAATGTCAGAACTTGACGCAGATTGAAAGGACTCATGATCAACGACGTGAACGCGCGAATCTGTGGCCGTATGCGTGGCCCCTAAACTGCTTGGATTTAGATCAGAGATCGGACTAGTGCGTAAGCAGGATATTGCTTACGCACTAGTCCGGTCCGAGATTTCTAGATCCTTATTTTCACGGATTCGGATCGGATTCGGATCGGATGTAGTGCGAAACCGCTCTGACTGATTACTCCAAAACCTTCTCTCATAGGACGTTGAAGCCGGTAATATGCTTTATCGGGAAGATGTCATACCTCGCCGGCGGGATGGCCATCTCGGTGAGGGGGCGCCAGGCGTCTCGGCGAGAGGCGCCAATTCTCGTCGTGGCGCCCCACTCGTCCTTCCTTGACAGCTGCATAGTCTACGCGACAAAGATGTCGTCCGTCATCGTGCGAAAGGAAAGCATGGATAATTACGTCGGAAGTAGGTTTTTGTTTCTTTTTTATTTTAATTTTTGGTGGTGGTATTGGCCTATATAACTAAATGTAAAGAATTAAAATTTTAAGCTTTTTTGACTTTCAAATTTCAAACCTCTGATGTGCGCGATGACGATATGCATGGCGCATGAAGAGACTATAACAAACATTTAACATTGCAGAGAACCAATGAGTGTCATACTACAAAGCTTAGCGGTGTACTGAAAGGAATGTCAAATATCGAATAAAAAAATTGGACTTTTCACAGCAAGCTGTGTATGATTTTTCTTGTACCGAGGTCGATAAAGCATGAGCCAAGTCATGTAAGCAAAATGGCTCAATTGAAAACTATCTATTTTAATACAAGGATCATGCTGAGCATACAGGCGACACTACTTGAACCTTTACATTTAAAGTCAAAGTCAAAAATTTTTATTCACTATAAAAACAAAATGTTTACTTAATGAACGTCAAAACTGTTAGTTTCACAATTAATAGATTATGCGGAGAAGAAGCTAACAAAGAAACTGCACATTTATTCTTTATATATTCTAAACAAATTTTAAAGTTCAATTAACACACTTACATAAAGTTTAATCAGCTGTCGACTGTACTGTGTTTAGTTATTTCGGGAGCCGGTGGTGGTTCTGTAATTTTTATGCAATAATTCCTTTTGTTGTGACTAACGATACCTCTTTTTATCGGCCTTTTTCCATCCTGTCTAACTGTCTATGTGTTGTGCCGTGCGATACATTACACATTACATTGCATTATTATGCGTAGACCCTAAGGCTAAAATCGCAAAGTGGTACAATGGTACATAGTGGGACACTCGCTGGATCGCTGGACCGATGATCTAAGGCAGTTCCCGGTGGCTGGATGAGGATAGAAAGTAAAGGTAAAAAATATCTACTTTTTAGGGTTCGGTAGCCAAGGGGATAAGGGACCCTATTACTAAGACTCGACTGTCCGTCTGTCTGTCACCAGGCTGTATCTCATGAACCGTGATAGCTAGAGAGTTGAAATGTTCACATATTATGTATATCTGTTTCCGCTATAACAACAAATACTAAAAACAGAATAAAATAAATATTCCCATACAATAAAAGTTGTCTAAAGACAGCGCTCGCCATCTAGCGGCCATCTATGTATCCTTCGCAGCGACGATGTCATGTCATTAAATGTCAATGTTAAACGCTTCTTGTCGGTTTCGTAGATGGCGCTGTTCTCAATGTGCATAATCTATTTTGTCTCGTTCTTTGTCTAATGTTGTATAGATAATGGTACGGAACCCTTCGTGCGCGAGTCCGACTCGCACTTGGCCGGTTTTTTATTCTTCATACAAAATGAGCGTTTCATGAGTGTGGGACTTAATTAGTGCGACGCGCTGGCTCGTAAGATCGACGATCTAAGGCAGTTGCCGGTGGCTGGATGAGAATAGAAAGTAAAAAATATCTACTTTTTAGGGTTCGGTAGCCAATGGGGTAAGGGACCCTATTACTAAGACTCCACTGTCCGTCTGTCTGGCTGTCTGTCTATCACTGGCACACAAAAATCTCTACTTTTATTCTTCATGCAAAATGACCGCGTCATCTTAAAAAAAAAGAAAAAAATGTGATGACCTTGCTTAGTTAGCATAGCACAGGGTATCCTAGTTTGGGATTGTGTTTTGTGGAAGTTGATGATTAATTTGAAGCAGTAACTAACTGCTCTAATAGCTAACTTTACTACACGAATCAGTGAAAGTCTGTTACGAGTATATCAAAACTCTCACGCGAGGATCGCATAGTTAATAGAGCGCTTGATGGCAGGAATTATAATCCAATTAACATTTTCGAAAATGGCAGGCCTCTAATGTGGTCGTGAGTATTTTGGATTTTTGCTGCGGAAGTAATAAAGTGCGACGTTTCTATTTGTCTTTCGTAATTTAACATTTGATTATCCGTCTCTCGTGTTATATTCTTATTTGAAGGCAAGTTTTCCACATAATGGAAAACTTGCCTTCAAATAACATTGCATTTAAATATCATAGAAAACTGCGAAAGAATATAACCATACATTTTTTTCGTGAATTACCAGATCTCGAAAAGCCAAAATGCTCTTGAAAGAAGAAAATATGAGATTTACTTTTCTCGACTGATCTCTAAAAGTTTTCTAATAAGGGTGTAGTGTAGACTGAGTAAAACATTATTTTATGAGAACCCGAATAGGTTTAATAATTCAAATAGGTCAACTTCTTTGTCGGGCGTTATACTTTATACTATCCTACACATTTGATGCAGGAAGTAGATACTTATTGAATGGAGACAGACAGTTGATTAGTATTCGAAAATCGAAAACTCTTCAGATGTGACAGGACAGAAAACTATCTGTTAACTAACTGGTTGGTTAGTAATACAAATACATTTTTTTTAAAGAGTTTATTTATCATAAACATCACCAAATGTAAGTTACCTAAACACAGTTTAGTACATACGAACACAAATGTTAACTCGGCAGGCTATGGCGCCTATAGAAGTTTTATAATAAAATTACTATTTATGATGGTACCTAGCCCCCTTGCCGAGAGCACAGCCCTGCCCCCTTGCGCGCCGGCCAACAGTAGGGCGGAGAGGAGAGACAAAAACAAATATCTTTATTGAGAAATGCAATTTGCCACAGTGAATTTTGAGTAATGGTTAATTGTTTGGTTAGAAATGGTTTGCAACTCTATGTTCCTACAAGGTAACACAAAAGCACGTCGTTTAATTGAGTAATTATTGGTGAAAGGTGTCTTTGTTCGTCGTTACAGAGATCCGTTTCAAATCGCGTTTATTGTCACAGATAGAAGGGTTAAATGGTTGTTAAGGCAGCGCTATTCATCTCACGGTAAGGTCTTAGTGCGTCCAAAATACTTGAAAGGACACAATAAGTGTAGTGGTATATGGACTGGGCTATGTTTATTCTTTCCCTTCGAATGTTTTGTACACACAAGATATTATTATAAGAAGTCACTACTGACTGGAATATTGTTAGATAATTAGACCTGAGATTTCCCCAGTTAGTCTCATATTAGGGCCACTGTACAGCTGTTATATTGTGCAGAAGGTAGACCGGTTGCTTACAGTCAAGAGTGCCGGGTTCAATTTCATTGTTTGTAAAGTTAAGTTTTCCAGAAATTTTCTTGGTCCAGATTATTGATGTATCGTGCCCGGGGAAAACCATGAAATTCGTGTGACGTAAGTTAGTCGCTGTATATTGTGTAAAAAAGTTCTTGTCGATCAATAACCTACTTGGTGAATGAAGTTGCAAACTCTTTAGTTAGAAACTTTTTTAAAATTTTACAGTGGCTGTGTTAGCGGTCGATTTTCTCTTTTGTTTTTTTTTCTCCGTACGCTGTAGGCAGGTGAGTTTTTGTTTTGTTTCTATGCGTGTACGGAGTAGGTATAGTGGCGTGATTAATGTGAAAGGGCCGTATTAACATAGCGCTCTTACGAGTACTTCTGAGATTGCTCTTGAGTGCGCTGCTCAAGTTGCAGTTTTGTTTTGTACAGCAGCATCCTGAAATGTTAAGGCTGCTCATGCAGTAACGGCCTTATCTATAAAAACACGAGTTTCCTAAAGCACTCCTCAGGGGCTGTTTATTTAATCTGTGGTTACGTCTTTTCCTTGTATAGTCCGCACAGATGTTTTTGGCGGTAACGTGAACATAGTCACAGATCATTTGCACATCGCTTACTGTCTTTACAGTGTATGTGTGAGTAACTGACGTCGTGTGATGCGTAGTAAATTACTATTAGTCAATTACTAAAGTAGTCAATAAATTACTCACACATACACTGTAAAGACAGTAAGCGATGTGCAAACAATCTGTGACTATGTTCACGTTACCGCCAAAAACATGTGTGCGGACTGTAAAATCTCAGACTATTTTAATCGACGTTTATCTAGTGTTTTAAGGAATCGTGTTTTTATAAATAAGAAGGACCGTACATATATGAAAAGTAAAACATGTCCGTGATCTTCTAATATATAAAAATCTCGTGTCACATTGTTTGTTATCGAACTCCTCCGAAACGCCTTCACCAATTTTTATGAATTTATTGTGTATATTTGGTAGGTCTGAGAATGGGTCGTAGGCTACTTAATACGACAAAATAACGTTTGCCGGGTCAGTTACTTTTAATATCCATAATAGTAATGACGCCTCAGACCACATCTGTCAAAAATGAAAAGAAAGAGTGAGAAAGTGAGTTTCAGATCTGTGAAAAGTAGTCCCTATATTACAGTAATTAAACAGTTTGGAATGTGCGAGCGATAGGGATGCAATAATTAAAAACAGATTAAAGCTATCTTGTGTCCCGAATTGAATCATGAACTTTGAATATTAAGGTCTACTGGCGCCACTTCTTAAATGTCACTTAAGTAGCCATTTAAATTTGTGGATTTTTTCATGTTAAATACTTAAACCACATTTAAGAAACTGGTGCAAGTCAGGTACTTAGGTATACTAGAGGAGAGACCGCCACAAGAAGAGAGGAACAGTATCCGTCGTGCGGAAAAGCTCTCCAGTGAAGGCAATCCGGTACCTACTTACCTACCTACTACCGGGTTCCACGCTCAGTGCTGAACAGACGGGACGCAGTCGGTGGATGTGGATAGTATATGTTTAAAAAGTTGTTGTGGAATTCCTGGTATTGTATTGTATTTGTAAAGCCTTTGTTGCGTGCACGCTCGCTTGATTATCGTTACAACGGGCTATTTTTAACATCACTGCACTGCGCTATGTACAAATGGCTTGTTTTAGTTTTACTACTAGAATGAATTTAGTTCAGTTGTTGAATGTTCAGCATGAAATTTAATTTAACTTTTTTTTGTGACTCGCGACGCTGATAATATATAGTTATACATTTAACCGGGTCTAATCGCGATTATTATTAGATAAATTGTATTAGCTTAACGTGGGAATTTAGAGAATTAAATTTACCTAATTAATAATTGCAATAATAAGACTCGTTAAATGTATAATCTTAGAGTATGGATTATTTTACTTTCTTTTGTACCACTTTCTGTCAGGGAATTGTTGGAAGATTACCTTTATTCCTAAAATTAATGTTTCATTCGAGATCGTTAAATCCACTGACTTTGAGAGATGTTTTTAATGCAATATCAATTCAAGTTCGCTCGCATAAACGCATGTAGCGTTAGTTAGGTCAATGTATTAAAAACATCTGACAATGTCAGTGGTTATCCAGTGGCTTTGTAAACTTGTCTATCCGCCTGTCCAACCTGTGACCAACTGAATAGAAACCACAGAACACAATTACTCTCACTAGGTAATCAAAATCTAATATTGTCTTTATCTACATGAACTTTTATCCCAGAGGGATAGGCGGAGGCCTATTTGGCCATTTGACAACAACTACGCAACAAGCAGAGCACGTTGTTTTCGCGTCGAGAAGTCTAAAATCTTCAATTTTATATTTGTAAACGTTACTCGGTGAAGACATCAAAATCTTGAACAAGTCTTGTTACTCTAAACCTACGTTTGTTCAAGGTCTAATGGGCATTTTCCTTTTAGCGTGCTAGGCCAAAAATGTCGTGTCAAAATTTTCTTAAATTCATCCTTTAACCCTGATGAGAATAATTAAACTAATGCAACTTCGTTTGAACGTTTCAGAGCTAATAAACTACACGCAGCCGGTGTACGTGTGGCGTGATGACCCTAACTCGCGACAAAACACCATCAAGGAGATTATAGCACGAGCCACCTCCAAAGAAGACTGGCCCCAGGTATAGTATTTGAATGTGAAGGTTTTAGTAATGTAAAGGTTAGTTTCCCGGGATCAGGTTCGATTCCCAGTGCGGGCATGTACCTATGGCTTTATTTTCTAAGTTATGTACATTTGTGAAATTATAGTAGCAATACCACTCGCTAGCGGTGAAGGAAAACATCGTGAGGAAACCGGAGTGTCTGAGCTATTCACATACCTCAGCGCTTGAACCCCATACTCTCTCTCTATCTGAGAGAAGGCCTGTGCCCTACAGTGGGACGTATATAGTCTGCTTATGTATGTATAAGGAAAACAAACATTAAGCAAGTAGGTAAGTACTAAACTACAAGAGTGGAGGGAGTGGCCTGATCAGCTGTCCTAAGTAATCACAAAGTCAAACCTTCGCTGCCCTTTTCTTTAATACTTTTTTCCAACTTTTACTGTTCTCACAAAAAAGTTCTGTAGGTAGATATATAACTCGTTATGTATTACTGTATTATTTAGGAACAATCTTCTGTGCAAGTCTCATCATCATCAGCCATTTGACGCCCACTGGAGGACATAGGCCTCCCTCATGGTTTTTTAAGCTTCTCGGTCTTGTGCCGCCGGCATCCAGCGACTCCCCGCCACCGTAACCAGGTCGTCAGACCATCTGGTGAGGGGCCTGCCCACGATGCATCGTCCGGTCCGCGGTCGCCAGGTCAGAACTTTTCCGCCCCAACGGCCATCAGTTCTCCGAGGTATCTGAACCAAGTCTCACCCCATAGTATTTGTTAGGTTTCATCTTAGTCACCATCATCAGCCCACCCCTGCCCATTGCTGCGTGTAGGCCCCCGAATACCATCTGTCACGGTCTCTTGCCATCCGCACGGACCTTCCGCTGACTCAACAATTTCCTCCGACTAGCGGGCTGCTGGTCTGCCCACTGACCGTCCGCTGTTCTCGGCTGCCACTCTGTGATTGCCCTGGTCCACCTGACGTCTTCCCGCCTCGTCAGGTTTGCCGCCCATGTCCATTTTAATCTCGATACTCTTACGCCAATGTTGTCGACCTTTTTCCGACGAAGGTTGACGTTATGGGTATTGTAATAATCATTATTGAACTCCAACTGAGCCGCTGGGGTCCTCACGATGTAAATATTTGGACATACAACACCGTGCCAGCTGACTAATTTGTGGCCTATTCAATCCGTTAACTCGTATTCGTCCGCTGCTAGATATAGGCCTCCCTCAATGCACGCCACTTTTTTCTGTCCTCTGCTATCCTCATCTAGCTACACCATTATTCCTCAGTTCGTCGGTCCAGCAAGAAGGTGGCCGTCGAAAGCTGCATTTGCCGGTCTCCACACCTTTTAGCCTATCAGCCATCAGTTCTTCGACAGAAGTGACTAGCCCACTTTAACTTGCAAATCTCATAGCCTATTATTGACATAGGCTATGAGATTTGCAAGTTAAGATGGTCTGTAATGCGGATGGATAGCCTAGGTTCTTTGGCGATTTGCCTTATTTCTGATGCGATCATTTGAAGAGACTCCGAGCAAAGCAACGACCATAGCAACTATTTCGTGAGTCGGTCAGTAAACCGAGTCACGTCTTCGGATCTCTATACCACTTCAACGTGATATTGGCCCGGACGTCGAAAGCATTTACGCCACAAATTACCGTTAATACTGCTAACTACTTACATTGAAGGCCACACAAAAGAGACTTGTGAAAACACCGTCTACAATAGAATTAGCAAAAACACTCCGCATTGTGTCGAACCTGTGTTCATGGTTTTAAACAATACAGACAATGAGCTTAACTGCGACTAATGTCCGGTCTACGACGGCGATAGAACTGCTACAAGAGCTACAGGAACAAATCGACTTGTCCTAAATTGCTTCGAGTTTCTAGTATTTTTTAATGACTCGCGAGACAGACTTGAGGACACTCATGTTTCCTCATGATGTTTTCCTTCACCGTTAGCGAGTGGTATTTGATTTGCTTATAAGGACCAAAATTTAGAAGACTGCGTTTGGAATTTTTGTTAATATTTTTTACAAAACGATCTAGCTTTTAAAATTGACACCTATATTTAACTTGTAACGTTAATTAAGTTGCAGTTTCTGCGCTACTTCGAATAAAACAATTTCGGTATTATTTATACATAGGTACATACACACATACCAAACCATAAACTCACGCCTGTATCCCAGAGGGGTAGGCAGAGACCAGGGACTGCCACGATCCTGACAGATCACTTTCGCTTCATCGACATTCATTAGTCGTTGCATGCACGCACGCCGGTTTCGGGTACTTTTTATCTTACAGTTATTTATAAAAAAAAAACGATTCCACTAAAACACTCATAAGTCGGAGTTAAATGCAGTTTATAACAGGAATTCCAGTCATAAACCGGCTTTAAATCCAGGGTATCCTAGTTTGGGACCCGGTCAAGTCATTGTATTGTGTGGAAGTTATTATTATTATTATTATCTTAAGAGTGTTTAATGGAATTGAATTTTTATAAATAAGACTTGACTCTGGCATTGACTTTAATGACGCCGGGATTTTGTTGCCACCACAGATTGGCGATTTCAAGCGCAGAGGCATGTGAAACAAAAGTTTCCCCTTCATTGTTAGGAGTGAGGAAATGCTATGTATTATATGTTAACAGTTACACACTAACATTCATCTCCACATCACTTCCAGGTGTTAATCTTCCCAGAAGGCACCTGTACGAACCGCTCGTGCCTCATCACGTTCAAGCCCGGAGGCTTCTACCCTGGCGTGCCCGTGCAGCCAGTCACCATCCGCTACCCCAACTCGCTGGACACCGTCACCTGGACCTGGGAGGGTCCTGGCGCGTGAGTACCTTGACTAGACTCCGCGGTAACTTCAAGAAATGTCTTCAAACCTTCAAATGGCGGGAAACGAGCCTCACTTGGACCTGGGAGAGGCCTGGTGCGTGAGTAACTTAAAATTACTCCACGATCTCTTCAAGCTCTTGTAGTGTACAGTGGGATTCTTCACGGGCTGGATGAATATAAAGATTGATCATCTTAAGCATCGATAAAAAAAACCTTAGATATCCTATCAACGCTCAAAAAGTGTCCCGGGTCAAACTGTGCTTGAATTCATTCTAAGCACAGTTGCACTCGCAGTCACGCGCAGCTAGTTGTCGAGTTAAGATGCCGAAGTGCTCCGTGAAAAAATGCAAAAATAATACTTTATATACGTTGAAAAAGGATGGAATTTCGTATTTTCGGTAAGGAATAATTAAGACTTTTATAAAGTGAAGCATTTGTAGCTAAATTCACCTCCAAAATAACTAAAAACATTATTTTTAAGAAATTGTTTGAGCAAATGTTTGAACTTGGCCCTACGCAGTTGTTTCTTTCTCTCATATTACGACACGTGTAAGTTAAAAGGCGACGAAAGATTTACAAAGTGGAGCAAAACAGGAATGGAGTAGCTTATTATTTATTAAACCTAATATTTAAAACAATATTGACAAATAAATATTTCTAATTGTCCTTATTGTCGTTTTTACACTTTCGTTCTAGATTTCCAAAAAATGAAATCGAAAGAGAAAAATTGCGACAAAACATAGAAAAAAAGAACTGTTCAAAACGGCCAGTTTATAATAAATTAAATTTATTCCAAGCGACATAAAAATATTTAATTTAATAACAAGAAACTATGTCCGTATTGGTCTGTTGTGTATTGCTAATTGAAATCCCATATTTAATTTTATTGCAACGATAACTTTAATTAATAACGATCTCTGAAGTTATAGTTAACTTGATTTGACGTCGAAAAGTGACATTGTACCTTTTTGTAAGTCTAATAAGATGTTCCTGTGACTAAAAAAAAAATTCTATTTTAACTTAAATTGTTTTTATTTACTTAAACCTTTTTAAGTTTTAGTGAAAGAACTACTAAATAAAAAAAACTTCCCAACATTTTCATTTCAAACTAAAAATCTAATGAACAATCTGAAGGAGTCTCCATGTCTTTCACGACACGCTCCTGTTCCTGGACTGGAATTTCACTGGATATGAAACGTTATCTTTCGTGAAATAAGGTTGTATTTTGTCTGTGCATCTTTTCGTCCGATGCAAATGTGTGTCTAGTTGTAAATGTGTGTGTGCAGCAGAGACACACCTACTATTCGGACACTTTTTCTGTTGGAATTTGTATGCAATGATGTATCTAAGGTTTTTTTATCGATGATCTTAAGCCATTACCAATGATATTGGTGCAGCCATTCTTGATCATAATGACTGATCATTCCTTTTATTACGCATTGCAAGAGTCACGTACTATGCATACAAAACAATGCACACAAAACGCCCGTGCCTCATCACGTGCAATCCCGAAGGCGTTTAGGCGTGCCAGTCCGTCCATACGCTACCCCAACGCCATCTTTACCGCTTTAACAGATACACGTATGTGTATCCTAACCGGCAGGCCACTTTGCTGGGGATGCCTCAAAGAAGAGGTCCCGCCCACGTGACCATTCACTGTGACAGCGTGGAAAAACAACGGACGGCCATCATTGGGAAGCTGAGATCTGGAAGCCCCACGTGAGATTAAGAGGGCACTGCTCGCTTTCTGGAAATAGATAGGCTGGCTGGAGTAAACGAACAGCTTCGCTGCGTACAATGGCCCAACGGTGAGGCTGAGTCCCAGGTCTAACTGACTAACGCGTATTGTTCCCAGGCTGAAGCTGCTATGGCTGACGCTGACCCAGGTGCACAGCTCGTGCGAGATAGAGTTTCTGCCGGTGTACCATCCCAGCGAGGAGGAGCGCCGCGACCCCAAGCTCTACGCCAGGAACGTACGGGACGTCATGGCCAAGTGAGTTCACTTGACCTAAAGGTCTTAAGGCGAAATCAGACGGTTCACTGTTCGTTCAACCTGTCCCAGTCCCATCCCCCCCCAAGCTGTGTGCTAGGAATGTACGGGACGTCATGGCCAAGTGAGTCCACTCGAGCTAAGGTCTTAAGGCAAAATCATAATTCATAACTTTATTGCGACCATGTAGTTGTTTAGTTGTTACATTTAGTGTTTGTCTCGTACGTGATACCCACTTAGGGCACAGCGATTTTCAAGCAGCATGCAGTATTAAAAATAAAAGAAGTTTGTCAAAGAATTACATCTGGCATCAGAGTGAATGTCATAAATTGGTATTGAATTGAAATACATTTAGAAGGTAGTTACATAATAATAAAATAAAAAAATAAAAACTCTAATTAAATCAGAAGGTTCACTCTTCGTTCATTCTGTCCCAGTCCCGCCCACCCCAAGCTGTGTGCTAGGAATGTGTGGGGCGTCATGGCCAAATGAGCCCACGCGAGCTGAAGGTCTTAAGGCGAAATCAGACTGTTCACTTTTCGTTCATCCTGTCACAATCCCTTTCTAGCGAGGAGGAGAAGAGCGACCCCAAGCTGTGCGCTAGGAATGTGCGGGACGTCATGGCCCACCCAGTGAGTCTATTTAAAGCTGAAGGTCTTAAGGTGAAATTGGACGGTTCACTCTTCGTTCATTGCTGTACTTGCGAAATCGAGGAGTCCCAGTCACATTCCATCAAATGGGTTTCTTCACCACATGCTGTATGATTACTGGACCGAATAAATGTTTTTGTAATTTGTAGGAAGAGGAGGACAAAACGCGACCACAGTCTCTACGCTAACAACGTATGGGACGTCATGGCCAAGTGAATCCACTCGAGCTAAAGGTCTTAGACTGAAACTAACCTTATGACAGACTCCAAACAGCTGGTTCTCGAAGAAAAAAGAGTGCGTTTGTCAGTTTGTGATCTCCACTCAAGAACCTTTGTACCCCTCGGCTTCGCCCATAGGTTTTTCGGCAGGTGTGACCAGCCCACTGCCATGCCATGCTAGTCTTATCATAAGCAGCCTATTTACGTCCCGCTGTAGGGCACAGGCCTTCTCTCAGAGAGAGAGAGAGAGAGAGTATGGGCTTAATCACGACGCGTGCCCACCGCGGATTGGCGATTTCCAGCGCTGAGGTATGTAAATAGCTCAGACACTCTGGTTTCCTCACGATGTTTTCCTTCACCGTTAGCGAGTGGTATTGCTACTATAACTTAACAAATGTCAAAAAACAAAGTCATAGGTACATACCCGCACTGGAAATCGAACCTGGGTCTCCCGCTTCCGAGTCCAATGTTCTACCCACTAGGCTACCACCGCTAGGCTACCACCGCTAGTCTATAAGGCTATGTCAATCACGTTAGTCCTTTGGCGAATTGTGTTATCTAGTGAACTAGTAGTTAACACAGATAACACAACAAAACAAAACTCACGCCTGTAACCCAGAGGGGTAGGCAGAGACCAGGGACTGCTACCTGCCACGGTCCCGACAGATAATTTTCGTTGGTCGTTGCATGCACGCACGCCCATTTCGGTTACTTTTTAACTTACCCTTATTTGGTCGAAGTATGTCCGCCTGGGACGTCCCTTACCTGCCCTTCCACCCACATTCGCTCGATGTATTTGTTTCGTCAATCTTTCTTCCTTCATCCTCTGTACATGTCCACACCAACAAAACATTCCTTTTATTCGCAGGGCCCTCGGAATTCCAGTGCTGGACTACACCTACGATGACTGCCGACTCATCGCTCGGGCCAAGCAGTTTGGCATCCCCTGTGGGGCCCAGTGCAGGGAGGTCAGCGAAATCAGGGCCGCACTCGGGTGAGTGACCGATTTTCGTGCCGATCGGTATTATAAGGGGATTTTTGAGCTACCAAATCAAATCCATTTCTTTTATTAAAAGTAGCACAGAAACTGCGACTTAATGAACGTTACAAGTTAAACTAGGTGTCCATTTCAAGATCTAGATCATTTTGGAGAAAAAATGGACAAAAAAACTTCAAACTTAGTCTTTTGAAGTCCTTAATTTACAGAATTTATATAAATATTCTAAAACCTGGAACTCATGCATTAAACTGGCTTTAATTCCAGATATCATTGTCATCTAAATAATCTTTAATGTTATAGTAGCTTTTTTGGCACAAAGTGTGCTTCACACATTTTTTGAACCGCGTTTCTGGCAAGCTTATTATATCCTCAGGGATCTTATTGTAGTAACGTATATGTTCATATGCTTGATAGACCTGTAAGCCACTTTTTGCAAAAAACGATCTGAAAAAAAACCATTGGTGGCTCTAGTGTCACTTCATGGAGCCTCTTAAGAAGAGTGAGTGAGAGAGTCAGTATTCTGGTGACGTGAAAGAGCTTTGTCAGGATCGCGATACATCTTTGTTGATCACAGTAGAGAGAGGGTTGATGGGAGCGTTGTCATTGATTCGTCTGATTTTGGCTTGCGTTCTCTTTGATGTATTTGTGAGTGTATGTGTGTATGAGTGTGTGTATGTGTGTATGAGTGTGTGTGTATATATATGTATGTTTGTGTGTGCGCGTGTGTGTATGTATGAGCGAGTGAATGAGTGAGTGAGTATAGAAGCGTGTGTATGTAAGTCCCAGCAACCCACTGACGCCCCCCCCCCGGGCCGCAGGTTGAAGCTGCAAATAGCGGGCGGCGCGCGCGGCCTATTTTATATTAACACAAATTTCGTTACATAATACATAGTTTGATACTTAATTTGTATCACTTTGATCGAAACGATCTAACTCAGCCGAGGACCGTACTCAGTGGCGTGCAATAGGAGAGGCCTATGTCCAGCAGTGGACAAGCGTTCGCCGATGATGATGATGATGATGATGATACATTTTGCTAGATCAAAGTGATACATAATTATTATACAATAGGCGGTCTTACTGCTGAATTTCTTTGATTGTATGTGTATGTGCGTGCGTGTGTGTATAAGCGTGGGTATATAAGCTGGAGCAACCCGCTGACGCTCCCCCCGGGCCGCAGGCTGGAGCGCTCGCGGCTGGAGCTGCACGCGGCGGGCGGCGCGCGCGGACAGTGGGCCGACAGCGCGCAGCTGGCGCGGCGGCTGGGCGTGCCGGCCGGCCCGCACGTGGCCAGGCTGCACGCGCTCTTCGCGCAGGTGAGCGTGGCATGACAGTGGCGTGGCTTTGTTTTAAGCGGTTTGTAAACCCATCCTATGCTTCAGAATTAGAAAGTATTAACGATACTGTTTCTTGTGTAGATTGTGTAAGTGTACGTAAGGATTGTTACCGAGAGCTTGCCGATAAACTGCATTGGCAGTTTGGCAAACTAATGAAATTGAGGTTTTTCTTGGTTTACTGACAATAAAAAAAAAAAGATAAAATTTATTAATGAAATCATGGGTATTAAGTGTACATAATAATTGAAGTTAAATATTGGTAAAACTCTATCCTGTAGGCGAAGAGACGTAACACTGCCTATTCCGATCACAGATAAAGTATTTTTTTTTGGCATGCATATAAAGTCCGCTTAATAGAATTGTTCTCTCTCCACTCAGCCATCCAGTGGGCTGGTGTACCTGCCAGACTACCTCCTGTGTGCCGCATTCCTGTCTCTGCAGCATGAGCCGCTAGCACGTCTTCTGGCCTTCGCGTTCAAGGTATTACACACACCCAAACACACACACACACACACACACGCACGCACGAACGCACGCACGCACGCAAACCCCCTCCCCCCTCACACATACACCCACATTTTAACGTAAATTTTACCCTTTTTTCTCACTTAATGCTAATTCGTGTAAAATATGTAAGATACCGAATGGGCATTTGTCTTAAATATAATCACAATAAATGTAATGGTACAATTATAAATAAATAATATTCTTTGATTTCTTCTATTTTTCTGAATAAGTGTGTGACTAATTCGACCTATAAACTTCTTCTCACTTCACACTTTAGGTTTAATGTTTTTGAATAAAAAACGCCAGGATATGCACATCTCGGTGTTCCGTGAAAAAAAAAAAACAAGTAGTTCGTAGGATCTCAGTTGATGACGTACTCATAACCAAACTAACCAACCGACTGGTGTTCCTCAGCTCTATGACTCGAGTGGGACGGGTCGTGTGAGCGCGGCCGACTTCGCGTCTTTGGCCTCCCGATGCCTCGGGCTGTGCCAAGAAGATGCACAGAACACATTCCAACAGGCCGACCTCGATGAGAAGGGATACATCACTTACGGTAAGTTCCTCCATGTGTCTGTAACCCTGAGAGTATGTCATCATCATCATCATTCGGCCACAAGAAGTCCATTGCTGGACATAGGCCTCCTCCATGGATTTCCAAAAAGACCGGTTGGAAGCGGCCTGCATCCAGCGTCTTCCTGCTACTTGGATGAGGTCATCTGTCGATATGTGGTCTCCATTCGAGAATTTTTCGGCCCCATCGGCCATCAGTTCTGCGTGCTATGTGCCCCGCCCACAGCCACTTCAACTTACTAATCCGCTGGGCTATGTCGACTACTTTCGTTCGTCTACGGATCTCATCTGATTCGATCTCGTAGAGAAATTCCGAGCATAGCCCTTCCCATAGCTCGTTGCGTGACCTTGAGCTTTCTTATGAGGTCCATAGTGAGAGACCAGGTTTCTAGTGAAGCCATAAGTCATCACTGGTAACACGTGAGAGTATGTAGTAGAGACTATTTTAGACTTACGTGAGCAGCCTGTATACGTCCCACTGTAGGGCACAGGCCTTTTCTCAGGGAGAGAGTGTGGGCTTAATCACCACGCGTGCCCACCGCGGATTGGCGATTTCAAGCGCTGAGGTATGTGAATAGCTCAGACCGTATAAACGGTATACTTATAAGGTTCAAATGAGACTGCAAATTAGATAGATAACTGATTTTTTTCCACAAGACACACACACACATACAAAAAGCATTACATAAATCACGAAGCAACGGCACAGAGTAAATATTGACAAGATAGAAGAATACATAAATCATGGAAACATGTCGGCGCCTGAGAAGTCGTGGGTATGACCATCGTTCCGGGGCATACCTGATGCAGAGGATTTCCCTGGCGGTGCAGCGGGGGAACGCTGCTAGCGTCATGGGAACTTTTGGATCAGGCGTGTCCCGGGGCGGTATATTTAATTAGTTTAATTTAATATTTAGTTTACTCCTTAGCTACAAAATGTATGTGTGGTTGGAAACATAACAACTTGACACATTATACGGTACAGTAAGTACCTATTTATTGGTGACATTAGAATAAAAACATAAAAACGAGTGTGTGGTAACATTGTAACTCTGTTGTGCCGATGTTTCACAAATAAATGTTTCTATGTGTCTATACTGCGATCGTGAACCCGCCTGCCAAGCGTCACGATTATGGCAAAACCCCTCATGGTTATGAAAACCACGAGGGAGGCCTATGTCCTGCAGTGGGCGTCAAGTGGCTGATGATGATGATGATGTGTCAATCTGGCTCTCTGGCTTCCCTCTGCCTCCGGATGTGCCACGAAGATGAGAAGTAATATCACTTATATATAAGTAACTACGATAAATTTAGGCCGAACTCAATGATTTTATCGATGGATAAGGCACTTACGGTAAGTATCCAAAATCAAATATACAAGGAATATAAAAAAGTATGTACGAGGTGGGGGAAGGACAAAGGGCCGAGACGGTAGATGTAGATTCGAATGTAAACGCTTTGCCTTGAAATTAACGTCTTAATCTGATCATTCCAGACGAGTTCATCGCGTACGCGCAGAAGAAGGCGGAATTCGCTTTCGTTTTCTCCGAGTCGGGCCTCCAGAAGCCGAAGAGTCAGTGAGGGCAGCACCTCCCTACCGTCTGCAGTCAGGTCACTTAAGGCTGTTGTTACGTTGAGCATGCTGTGTCTCACTCGCACAATTTAATATTTTTAGTAATTGTAATCAACTGAGTGTACTTTTGGTAAATGTGGTCTGAGGGTTTGATGCGTAATTAAATTGCGGAGATTTTTCTTATCCTGTACTAACATTTTGATTGAGAAAATTTGATTCCAAAGTTAATAATTTTGAAAAGAACTTTTCTTTATTAAAAACTGCGTGACAAAAACAAAAATATATTTAAAAGGTTCGTAATTTTATAATCCAGCAAACCCTCAAAGCACATTCGTCAAAAGTATACTCATTCGAATACAATCACAATAGTACATTACTTCAGAGGGAAGAAAGTGACAGTTCCATACCGAGATTATGGCATTTGCGCCACGAGCTTGCGAGGGGCGCAAACCATTTGAGGTATGGAACTGTACTTTATCCTGAGGTATGTATAGTGCTTTTTATTACACCTACGAGGAAAATTATAGACAAATGCATAGAAATGTTTATATTTAGTTAAAAGTATCCTTTTTTTATTCGCCTGTTTCTGGAGTAGGCTAAGATCATAAGGTCATGCAGCCACTTCTTCCGTGATTCCGCGCGTTTTATATACAAAAATAATTTCGTTTTTAATTTTCTGTATGCACCAAGGAGGTTGGTAACTGGTAAAAAAAAACTGTATGTGGCCAGTAACAATTTAATTGAAATTTAATTAGTAGACAGTTAAAGTCTCTTTGCAGTATGACTGCTGACAAATTTAAAAAATAAAACCCGGTATGTAATGGAATTTCATACATACTTCCCACCCTTGGGTCGGAAGGATTTTCATACAAACTTCCATACCTTGGGATGAAAGGATTTGAAGGGCGGGATAAAGGCGTTTCTTCCCTCTAATTGGTATAATTAGTATGTATTTTCAGAGCAGGTGTGATAAAATAGTAGTTTATGCAACTGTCGTATAATGAAGGGTATTAAAACACGAGTGTGAGTTTCATAATAGTAACGAGTGTTTTAATACCCGTGTTATATGCAGTTGCATACACTACTTTATCTTCACTAATGAATTTGTCGGAGAGGTTTTTGAGATACGCAAGAATGACATTTTCAGAAAATTATGTAGTTTTCTTTTCGATCTTCCATGCCAAAAAGTTATTATATTCTTTTTCATATAATTTTCTAGATTTTTCTGGCAAAAGATTGTGAGTTAATTTTGTTGCCACTTCTAGAATATCCGGAGGCGTACAAATATCATCGTCGCTATCCATTTTTAACTTTTAATTTATTAAATTTAATTCACGCGTACGTGTATAAGCACAGTGATTTTGCCGCCATTAAAATTTAACCAATGAGAGCGCAGCTGCGCGCTTCAATAAAACGCGACCAACCTGATTGGCCCTGCAATCAAGTTGGTCGCGTTTTATTGATGTTATAATGAGATTTTACGATATCGATGTGAATATTATACCATCATGTGAAATTGCTTAAATTGAGTGTTTTGTTGTCTGCGCTATAACAGTGGTAATTATAAGTAAAGTATTGAAAACATAAGTAGAATGTTACAACATTAGTGTAGATAAAAAATATAAAATTGTGCGCGCGAGTCAGCATTCTCCACGTGAGATGAGCCTTAAGACTTCGCTTGTGAAATAACCCGCTCGTAAGGAATCGTCTATTAATCACGTGAAGCACGAAAGGCGGGAGGGGGTTCGGAAAAATCGCAGGCGGCAAGGAGGGTGTAATGAGACATTTCGATTTCTAAACTGATGTTTACAGGCTTACACCTTTCCTTTATTCTTTTTGTGCCCGTCAGAAACAACATGCAACCTTGACGCCTGTCTGGACATTTTTGTTATACAAAAAAAAAAAAAAAAAATACAAAAATATTTATTCATCCAACCAATTCCATTGCTAACATACACTTTTGCTGGGATTCCCTTTTAAGTATAAAGTACCTGTGCCAGGGAAACCCGCTCTTCCATAACTTGTAAAGGTTGATGGTGCGTAACACTGCTAATGGACAATAATTCAAAAAACCGTTTGGAGATTAAGCTTCACAGAATACAAGAAAAATATACTCTAAAGATTTTTCTGTAGTTTTGTTTCAGAGATAATTGAAAAATTACAAAATTTAAAAAAAATCCGGCACAGCGGCTCTACAGCGTATTACTTACGCCTTTGGGTTTGTTAGCCAAAAAAAAAGTTAAATGTCAACAATGGTTTTTATTGTTTGTGGTATGTGAACGAAAGGTGAAAGAAAAAATGTTAGCTAGCACGATCTATTCGAAACTACAAACATAAACACAGATTATTATCTTGCATGACGTGACAATGACAAGTGACACTTTTTTTTTCAAGAAAAGGCAAAGGTAGCCTACGTCACTTCCGGCCCTAAAAATCTTCTTTAAAACTTTAAAATAACTATTATTTCCAAATCATCATCATCATTCAGCCACAAGAAGTCCACTGCTGGACATAGGCCCCCTCCATGGATTTTCAATGAGACCGGTTGGAAGCGGCCTGCATCCAGCGCCTTCCTGCCTCTTGGATGAGATCATCTGTCCATCTTGTGGCTGGTCGTCCTACGCTGCGCTTGCCGATATGTGGTCTCCATTCGAGAACTTTTCGGCCCCATCGGCCATCAGTTCTGCGTGCTATGTGCCCCGAATAATACGTGTCCCCTATTTTGCTGTTTTCTTCTCAAAAAATTTGCAATATTGTCCATTTGGCAGAATTGTCTTGTGTTAAAGATAATATTCTGAAAATGATTACGAATATTTTGTATTAAAAAGGTTCTCGTATAGGGATGGTCTGACACTTCACCACGTGTCACCAGTGGGGAAGGGGGGATGTTTAGGAAGTTGCTAAAAACATCACCTGATTAATTGAACGACGAGCCACGCGACCGTTCCACTGTAAACGACATGGATGAAAGCATTATTTTTATTTTGTGAGTAAAAAATACAGTTGATAATGGCTAGAGTGTACTAACAGCTAAAAAAATTAAACTGACAAAATACTCAGGCGAGTGTAGTGTTACTATATCGTAACTGTATCGTGCCCGGGAATATTGCCAATATGCCCGAGAGAAGGCCTCATTACACGCGGGAGTAGTCCACTCAGCTAGCGCAGCGTAAGCTTTTCTTGTAATTAAATTTGTTCTCGGGCATCTTGGCAATATTCTCGGACACGGCTCGCAAATAGTTACAGGTACATCAATCGTTATCCTAAGACTCGTTGTTTATTTATCTGCAGACAGGAGGAGTGTGATTGCTCATGAAAACGTATGAAAATTTTAGTAATGTTTAGATTTAGTAATGTGGCTCCATTCGATATAGGTACCCTACTCACAGACGGTAATCGTACTTACTGGAACGTGACATTCAGCTTAGTCAATAATAAAACAGTGCAGTCGACAGCTTACAACCTTTACATTTATGCACTTTATTCAATTACCTTGCGGTTGACTTTCCACCTAAAATATAAACGTTGGTGTGCTGTCGATTGAACACCATTCATTTGGCACGAGATTTTTTGTATTTTCATTAGTTAAGCGTTTTAATGAAGCACTGTACTAAATACTGCTAAGTAGAACAATGTTTGTTTGCTTGAATGATTAATTTAAGTAAGTAGTAGATTATTCGGTACCAACCTTCCTATTTTGTAAATTTAATTTATTTCCATTAAACCTACGAATTGTTTTTAATTTTATTAAATTGTTTTAGGCATGTTATTGCGAACTGTACATAAATGTTTCTTCCTTAGATAATAAAGCTATCAAGTAAGTATTTATACATTAGCCGTAAGACTCCGTAGTGATGTATTCTTTATTAAATTCCGTAATTATTGATACAATTCAAAACTCACTATACATTTTATAGTTATGTACTTAGTGGTCTTTTGTTTATTTAAACTTCATAGGTGTAGAACTTTGTACGTATATTTGGCTGCAGACAATGAATGCGTCAATTATTTTATAAGTCATCAGTGTGTTTGCAAGTTAAGAATTATAACTAGCTAGGATATCTAGCGTTTTTATTTACTGACCACGGGCCTTCTGAATTGAGAATTGCGCTAAGTAAATAGTTAACTGTAGTGCTGTCCCTTCGAATTTCTCAGAGAAGAGCGTGACAGAACGTTACTTAATTACCTATTTACTTAGTGAGATTCTCAATTCAGAAACCGGCCCTAAGGTAGTTGATTGGCAATTATATCCAGCTTCACATAAGATAAATAAATGCATATTTTTTTCGTATTTTTATAAGGTGTAAAAAAATCTTTAAACACACCCGAAATCTACTTGTTGAATCGAACAACGCAACAACCACAACTATGGAGAAAACTTTCAAGTCTTAGTTTATTATTATTTGTATTGTGACTTCACTAAATAGATAATTTTATAAATATTACTTAGAAAATATAATATTATAACAGAAAACTTTGAAATTGCAAAGAAATTATCACCTGTTCCATACTAAAGTTACCAGATGCGGCATTAAAATGTGAAACAGGGCCCGCAGCGATATCTTCGGAAGGGTCGTCAACGTCGCGCTTGAGCCCGACAATTCACCCGAATCTAGCGACATTACGGTTCTTTTTTTTGAATAGTTTCGAAACTTCCTGCCACTGAGTAATGAATGCTAGAAATGCTTGGCTCTTTGTTAGCCCAATTACGTCATATAATATCTTGAGATACGGATTTTGACACTGACAAGCGACTTCCGATAATGTCGCATTTTTCATAATAAAGGCCCAGCTTATACTTTTTTTCGCGATTTCAAGGTTTTCCGTGTGGCGCCGGACTAAGAATAGCGCATTTCCTTCCGTGGATGTCGTAGAAGGCGACTAAGGAAATAAATTACCAGGAGACGGGCAGCAGCGTCTCCAATCGCATACTGCATTCGCCAACCCGCCTGCCAAGAGTGGCGATTATGGCAAAACACCTCATGGTTATGAAAACCATGAGGGAGGCCTATGTCCTGCAGTGGGCGTCAAATGGCTGATGATGAAGGTTTTCCCCAAAACTATTTTTGCTTGACCGACGTTCTGAGGTAGATTGCTGGCAGCGGCTGGATGAGCATGGCCGAGGATGGCCGAGGACAGAAGGAAGCGGTGTTGAAGGCTGTGTCCGGCACAGGCAAATTGATTATGATTGAAGGTTTTCCCCGTAGTAATAGTTGTTCGTATCGTCGAGTCGTAACCTCATTTTCGGAAGTATATGGGGATTTTGTTACACCCTGTATAAAAAAACAGGCAAGTGCGAGTTGGACTCTCGCACTAGAGGTTTTGTACCACTACATAATGTTCTACTCTCTCTTTGAGAAAAGCCCTGTGCCCTACAGTGGGACGCATATAGGATGCATTATCTTCACATAAGCGGTGGTAGCCTAGTGGGTAGAACATTGGACTCGGAAGCAGGAGACCCAGGTTCGATTTCCAGTGCGGGCATGTACCTATGACTTTTCTGTCTAAGTTATGTAGGTACATTTGTGAAGTTATAGTAGCAAAACATTGTGAGGAAACCTGGGTGTCAGAGCTATTCACATACCTCGGCGCTTGAAATCGCCAATCCGCGGTGGGCATGCGTGGTGATTAAGCCCATACTCTCTCTCTGAGAGAAGGCCTGTACCCTACAGTGGGACGTATATAGGCTGCTTGTGATCTTCACATATTTAGCAAAAAATGTATTTCCTTGTACACTTGGCCGGTTTTTAGTATTTGTTATACTTTAGGGACTGCACTATAATCGTGTCAAGTGTTGTGTGAAGCTCTTGAAATGAAAACTCCATAAAGTCGCAGCATCTGCGGCGCGCTATTTGAAAAAAAAAAAAACCGTTTTGACTTTACCGTTTTTGCAATAAAGCGAACAAAAAAATAAAGTAAACGTAGTTTTTACTTTTTGTATGTTTATTAAATTTAATTAATTTAAAAAATGTTTTATATAGCACAGAAACTGCTACTTAATGAACGTTACAAGTTAAACTGGGTGTCCATTTCAAAATCTACATCATTTTGCAGAACAAATGGACTGATGGAGAAATATTTGTTGAGTAATCCGCAATAATAACACATTCTGGAAAAATTTCAACTAATTACCTATTATGATTCAAGCGATAAAGCCCTTTATAGGTGAGACAGACAGACGTTCCATGAACGTATACCTTTTTGGATACCAAAACCTTAGAACACCGGACAAGTGCGAGTCGAACTCGCCCTCCGAGGGTTCCGTACAAATTTGTAGGTATAGAGCTTTTCCCGAACTTCGAAGACTTATTTTCGTATGATTTAATTACAAATGTATAGTTTTAAGATTTTTCCCTGTAATTGTAGTATAAAACGATATCACTTGCCAAATTTCATAGTTCTAGGTCAACGGAAAGGACCTTATGAATTTCGATTTCCTTGAGAGTGTCGAAATATACGTTTTTGCGGCATAAACGGCCGTAACTTTTTTACGTTAACTTAAAAGTTTGTATTTTTTCACAGCTTCAAGGGACTGTAGAGCTGACTTTCAAATCGATACCTCCACGCGTTCCCGAGATAAAGGGTCTTGACAGACGAACGGACGGACAATAAACAATGACGTTTCGTTTTTTCCTTTTGAGGTACGGAATCCTAAAAACAACCAATTCTACACTTTTTATCATGTGTACGACAACAGCTGACAATTGAGCTTTGAATTCAACTTTAAACCGGGATTCTTGATGTACCTAAATGATAAAATATAATGTAGACAACTTCAAAAAACTGGTTTTATTTCAGTGTAGCCGAGAACATCCTGAAAATACAGACTAAGAACAGGAAAATAGATAATTCACAAGTAATTTTGTAGCAGTGGTGTTTCGTCAAAAAGTAATGTAGGAATGATGAAAATAAAAAACAAATAGAAAAATTGATGACGTAATTTTAAATTTTGAGTTTAAGATTAATACAGACAGAATGAAAGAAAATAACAGAAATGTTGTAAGAAGGTTTGCACCGTTACAACTTTATGCATAGGCTTAAAGGTTCATACTGCCAGTGTCAAGGTGTGTGCTACCATCTGTTGTATGTTACCTTCATGAATAGAGTATTTAACGGAAAAATGCAGATATTTCTATTGTGTCGAAGTTCATACCTATAGCCTATTCATCCTTACTTGTCCAATTTAGTAAACAAGATTCTACCCGCAAAGTATGACTTTTTAGTCGAAAACTGCCATATTTTTGAATATTACCATTTTGAATAACACACTGCTATGTTTATAAACAAAGTGCACGAACTTGCAAGACAAGAGTCAATTTTGAGGTTAGAATATTGTTTACTAAATTGGACAAGTAAGGATGAACAGACTGTACATTCATAATCAAGCATTTTAGTTTGTTCCTTCTATTGTAAACTTGCATGTCATGTAAAAATATTGAGACTCTGATTGACGATGTCCAAATAAAATTTCCCTAAAAGCCAGATCTTGATCTGCCGACGAATGTAAAATGAACCTATCTGGAGATTTTAAAATAAGTTGTAGTTAAGTTACTGAAAATATTTGTATGAGTGAGTTGTCAGGGATTAAACATAAATAAAATTTATCTCCGTGCCAAATACAACTTCCCTGTATGTAAACAAACCGTTATATAATAAAATAAAAATAAAATACAGAAAAATGTATGTCCATCTAGTTACTTGTTGGCTCTATGTTATTCATTTTTCATTGTTACAACTAATGCCTGGTCTTATTTTCTATTGAAAGATTTTACTTAAAGTTATGCTTACACTTGGGGTAAGTGGATTTGGCACGAAGTGTACCTACATAATTTACGATAAGGTTTATTATAGTTTGGGCATATTTTGTACATAAGTTTAAATTAAGTTTTAGTTTAACTGTGACACATACTACTTACAAGCCATTAGCCATACGAAGTCGTATTAGGTACCTTTGGAGTCTTCGTATAAAGTTGGTTTGTGTAGTTACACTGTACCACAGTTTCTTAGAAGGAAGCTTGCAGTTAGGAATGCAAAGTTAAGAAAAATTACAGACAAAAAGTGAAATTCTCGAATGATTTCTCGAATCTGAAAGTCGAACGTAACGTATAAGTATTTTTTAATGAGTCAAGATGCTCATACATAGGCTATGCTTACATTTAACGGGGTCTAATCGCGATTGTTAAGTTAACGCGAGAAACAATCGCAATTAGACCTGTTAAATGTGTACGGATCAATTACATACCTAATATTTTTTATCAACAATTTGTGTATAACTATGGAACGATCATCTGATATTATGTTTATTATGTGTATTATGATATTGATTATTAGCATATCACAATTACTCAATGTACAATATGGAATCTTGTTGGTTGACAGACCAAGACAATTAGAGAAGCTAGGCGCGTGTATTCAGACACTTATAGGTGTACGAGGATCTCGAGAAAAATGGAGATTAAACGTTCTTGCTAGTGGATAGCAGGTGAACTATGAAATAATGATTAGTGGAGCCACCATCACCACCACCATCATCATCCCTTTCTGAACTAAAAATATATTGTTCCATCTGAAATGGCAAATTTTTGTTTTACAAACTTTCTTTTCCTAACTACGCATTGCTATATTCCGATGTGAAATAATTATTTAATTTTAAGTCATGAGATAACAGTCCTCTTATACTTTTAAACTTGATGCTAATAGGAGGGCTGGAGTCAAACTCATTTGTCATATCGTAAAAGATGGCGGCTTCCACTTTTTAAGGTCAAAGTGACTGCTAATCTATAATTTACAAAAAAATATGTATTACTGGTTTCTAACATCGTATTCAATACTTATTTGTAATCACAATTTATATAGAATATTTTCCAAAAAATATCTTTTTACCAGGGATATACTTTATATACTTTACCACGTATAAAAATTATAGATGTTGCCATATTTGACACTTGTAAAATATAAAACCTTTTTTAACGCGACGTGACTTTGAATTTAGTCCGTCGAGTCCACAAATTAGAGATTTCTGTTGAATCCGTAATTTCATTTGCAAACTAAGTTTTTTCTAATTGTATTGGTTGGTAAAAAGTGAAATTAGACTAAGTTTTAAAATATTACCATTCCAGTTTGTTACTTCCCTTTGACATTTGGATGTAAAATAAAGATTTTGCTTCCACTTTTGTTTAAAAATGGTTTTTCTTAATTGCTACCCTACGTTGCTACGAATTGACTATATCCCGGGGTGATTAGGAAATAATAATAAGAAATTCAGACTCGGTGGAGCGAAGATCTACGCAGGGCAGCTGGCAAGAGTAGCCGAGGATCGTGCTCAGTGGCGTGCAATAGGAGAGGCCTATGTCCAGCAGTCGACAAGCACGGCCCGATGATGATGATGAATGAGAAATTCTGGTTTAAGTGAAAGTAAAAGTTGCCTTTAAGTTAACTTTATTGCCAAAATTTAAAAATTACGTGAAAAACTTAACTAAATCTGGCAATAGGCCTCATAATCAGCCTAATCTCGTCGGAAAACATGCTCCACTGCCGACGTATTACAATAAATGTAATGCCTATCGGGAAGATAGAACCTTTCGACCTTGCATCAAAGCAATGGCCAAGTTATATTCGTCGGGTGAAGCAATTTCTTTTGCTTTGCGAAATTAAAGTCGAACTAAAAGTGCCTATGTTAATCACGGTGGTTGGTGAAGCAACCTATGCATTGATGTGTGACCTATGTTCACCGGTTCACCCAGAAAATAAGCCCTTCGATGAACTGGTGAGGTTAGTGACGGAGCACTTGGAGCCGAAGCGTTCCGAAATTGCCGAACGCCACGTATTCAGATTGCATCGTCAGCCATTGACATGAATTGCATTATTTACAAATATAAGATAATAGGAAATACACGAAAGGCATCTGGGGATGAATAAAATTTTTTTAAATAAAAAATAAAAACCGACTTCGAAACACTACAGCACTAAAAAGTTAGAAATAATTTGAATTATTAAAAGTAGAAGTATTTATACATGTAGGTATTGTAGAAGTATAATTTGGAGCCGGTGCCCAAAATATATGTTCTGGTCTTGAAATTGGGCACCGACTATACTTATACTTAATTTGATGTTCTAAATTTCCATCTCCGAAAGTCTTCACCAGAACATCAACAAATTAACTTGGGACTACTTTTACGCGTAGCTATGTTTATTGGCCGAATCTAGACAGGGACATAGAGGAGCTGTGTCGTGCATCCACGGCGTGCTGGGCCCCCACGGGCTCAGCTGCACCCGTGGGAATACCCACTGAACGCGTGACGGCGCGTGCACGCTGATTTCGCCGACTGTGGGGGAAACTTGTGTTTTGTGTTGTGTTGTGAAATAAGTAAATTGTGTGAAAACATTGAGATTGTAGGTACGAGCGCCTTATGGCTCAGGCAGATTTTCAGTCGTGGTCGGTACATTCGTCGTTGCCACACTGGAGATTGTAGATGTGGTCGAACTCGTCGTCGAACTCGTCGTCGAACTCGTCGTCGAACTCGCCGTCGAACTCGACGTCGCTTTTGCTTGCTTCGCCTTCTCGTTCTCTTTTATAAACGCTGCCTCCTTCAACCTGATCTTTTCACGCCATCGCGTGTGGAATAAGTAGACCGTCTCCGACGTCGTCATGATGTCTACGTAGATGGCCAGGTAGCGTTCGTACGCAATTAGGTAGTATATCATTTTGGCACGGTTGACGTTGAAATGTTTGACGGTCTCGTAGAACGAGTGGAGTTTGATCACCATCTCGCTGATGGCGCCGCAGAGCACGCCGATGCGGTACTCTTCGCTGCTGTCGATGCGTTTCCTGAAGTAGGTAAAAGTATGTAGTGATATCAATAAATCAATTAGCCCGTGTTCGTCCACTGCTGGTCATAGGCCTCCCCCAAGGCACCCCACTGCCCTCTATCCTCAGCCATCCTCATCCAGCCACTGCCAGCGATCTGCCTCAGATCGTCGGTCCAGCGAGCCGATGGGCGTCCCATGCGGCGCTTGCTAGCTCGTGGTCTCCACTCGAGAACCTTTGCACCCCATCGACCATGAGTTCTTCGGCATATTTGACCAGCCCACTGCCACTTCAGCTTGCTAATCCTATAGGCTATATCAGTCACCTTGTTTTTTTGGCGGATTCAAATTCAAATTTATTTTATTTAATCACAGAAACAATTACAGCTGAGAGAATTTAATATACAATATCTAGGTACTTACATTTCAACAGTCCTATATATAACAAGTCGACCCCACAAACGACACTCCCAAAACGAAGCCAAAGCCAGCTTATCTCAGGAATTCCTGCTACAGACCTGCCACAACTCCGTCCCAAGAGTGCTCCAACAGAATCAACTCCCCACAAACAAGACCGAATAGTGTTTACATGCATCCGATCGGTAACTTAAAATGTAGACATCTTGATTTTTAATGCAGTAATTAACGCAATCTATTTTACTAGCAACAGCCAAAATGATACTACTACCCTCCGTACTAGTAAAAACTGTATGACGGCAAGGTAGGTTCTCGTTCTTGCTGTGACCAAGTAAGGTGGAGCTCTTTATCAAATCATGTTCCAAGTTAAGGTATGTAGGTCTTCGTTAACTGGACTACTGATAGTGTCTTATACAGAGCAAGGAAATTGTTTAGAGTGAACAGATAATTTTTCTTCTAAATTTTCTATTAAAAGAAAACATTTAACGGAAATGAATTAGATTTGATTAATAATAGTTGAACAATATTTCAATAACTTAATTGTGATCTATAATTTACTATGACATGGACATGCATTTTTTTTTCTTATACAATATTACTTTTACCTTACTTCCAATTTGCCTTTGCCTTTATGTGCATACATAAATTCCACATAGATATATAGATATGATTATATCCAAAATAGTTAGAAATGAAATGTAAAATGTATATATTATATTACCTAAAATTTATAAAAATATGTTATTTATGAATATCATAAATTTTGTCTTTTTATAATAATACACATAAACATATACAATACTTATTTATTTATATATTTTTTTATAATACCGTACATATTATTTATTTTATAATTGTCTCATTTCTGATGTGATCCATCTATGAGACTCCGAGCATAGCCCGTGCCATAGCACGCCGAGCGTCTTTGAAACGATATAAAGCAACCCAATCCTTCAGCACGCATGTGCCCACCGCTGGACGTAGGCCTTCTCTAAACGCACGCCATCTTTTTATCTGTCCTCAAGGATGGCTCTTATCCAACTGCCATCAGCAATCTTCGCATTATGTATTTTATATTTATTCTAAATTCTTATAATGATTGTTAAAGAATCATTTCGAAATTCAGAAAGTAGATGAAAAATTATTATTATTATTATAATAACATAAGCTACGCAGACGACATGGTGCTGCTGAGCGCCTCGATCGGCGGGCTTCGTACAATGCTTACTATCTGTGAGAGATACGCTGCTTCACATGGGTTGAAGTATAACGCAGTAAAAAGTGAATGTATGGTATTTGAGGCCAGGGTAGCGTGCTCGGATACGGTGCCTCCTGTTCGCTTGAATGGCATTGCTCTTAAGCAGGTAAAGCAATTTAAATATCTCGGGCACATAGTCACTTCTGACCTCAAAGACGACGCAGACATCGAGAGGGAGCGACGCGCATTGGCTGTAAGGGCTAATATGATCGCCCGCAGGTTTGCTCGATGCTCCAATGATGTAAAAATCACACTTTTCAGAGCATACTGTACATCATTTTATACGAGCAGCCTGTGGGAGAGATATACGCAAAAACAGTACAACATTTTACGTGTGCAGTACAATGATGCCTTCAGGGTGCTGTTGGGGCTGCCCCGCTTCTGTAGTGCATCTGGCATGTTTACAGAGGCCCGGGTAGACTGCTTCTACGCTACTATGCGTAAGCGGTGCGCATCGATGCTTAGCAGGGTGCGGGCCAGCTCCAACAGCATCCTGAGCATGATAGCGGACCGCCTAGATTCGCCCTACATGCGGCACTGTGCCGGCATGCATGTGCCCGTTAATGTGTACTGATGAGTGTAATTTATAATATATTGTGTCTTTAGCTATAAGTACTAACATATATAGTTGTTAAGCCTACTAACTAAAATGAGTGTTACTTACTTGAGCAAATAAAGTTTATTATTATTATTATTATTATTATTATTAATATGTTTATTGCACATAAGTAAAAAAAATACAATGGCAATGTGGCGGACTTCATGCTATAAGCATTTTCTACCTGCCAACCACCAGTAAAATCTGTCCATGTCAGTGATATCATAACCACATGTAGGTAATTACAATTACAATAATTTGCGATGTACCTATCGCAAACAGTGAATCAGCTCGGTCAACTGCTGTACATCTTTAGAAAGAAAGGCTGAAAAAACGATGAATCTATGAAATGAAACAAGCAGGGCCTAGAGGTTCCATTGGATAGATTCACGTTCCTTGAGAGCTAACTAAACGATTTAGGTCACCTAGAATCTAGGCGACCTTAACCGCCTAGTCTAAGTTGGAGTGAGAAATAATTTCGTTGAAAATGAGTTTGCCAACGTAACAATTTCAGTAAGTAGGTACCCTATGATTTCGAACGCAATAGGTACTCCGTCTATGGTCGAGAGTAAGGACTCCTACCGGTAAATATCGGTCCTCTGCATCCGGTACCGCACGTCATAAATGGACTGTTTCATCAGCTCCATCAGTTTGGCGCGCACTTCCGGCTCTCTCATACTTTTCAGCTCGTTCAGATAGTAGTCGGCGTCCACTTGGGGGTAGCGCGCGCGGCGGGCAGGCCCTGTCGACCTCAGTTAGTCATAGACATTACATAAACCATGTCCGGTCCGTAGACCGTGTGGCGCCGGATTAAGAATAGTGTCACTCCATTTCCTTCTGTGGATGTCGTAGAAGGCGACTAAGGAAATCAATTACCAAGAGACGGGCAGCAGCGTCTTCCTGAGATTCCAACCGCATACTGCGATCGCCAACCCGCCTGCCAAGCGTGGCGATTATGGCAAAACCCTTCATGGTTATGAAAACCACGAGGGAGGGAGGCCTGTGTCCTGCAGTGAGCGTCGAGTGGCTGATGATGATGATGATGATGATGATTACATACACTCACGCCTGTATCTCGGAGGGGTAGGTAGATTCGGGTCAGTCATGGATTACAATATAAATAAAATACATATGTATCTATACAGGATGTAAAAAAATCCCCACCTACATCAGAATTCGCGTATTTCATAGTATGGGGAAAGCTTCGAAATCGCAGTTGTTTGTAAGTATTGCCGAGTGGGATCCCCGTTTTCGGATGTGGGTATATGGGGAATTAGTTTACACCCTGTTTAGATAGGTAGCTTTCATTACACAAATTTTAATGACTTAATTAAATGAATTTAAAATTAAATGAATGATGACTTTACCTTGGCCAATTCTTGCCACCTAATGGCGCCATTCCTACTCCGAACTGTCAAATACATACATAGGTATTTTGAAACTTGGAAAAGATGAAAATGGGTAAACCGATACTGTGGACAGTTACGTAATACCATTGAATTAAATTCAATGGTAATACCTAAGGGCAAGTAAATACTTGATCAAGTCGTCACACGTAGTACGGCATAGAAATACTACTTATTAACCTGTGGAATCAGAAGAGTTGTCGTTGCCAAGAGCTTGTGCATCGTTGCCAAGCGTAGGCGAAACTTCGGATAGGGTCGGTGTAAGCTTCTCGAGGGGATGTGCAGTGGTACGGGATGCATCAATTTCTTTCCGCCAAGCTGCCCGCAGGATGTTGTGGAGTAAGTCCGAGTCCAGAGTATTGATCTCGAGGTTTTCTCCTAGGACACGCAGCGTGTCAGGTTCTTCGGCTTGCAGTGCACTGACGTTTTCGCCGCGTAAATACCTTCGGAAGGATATTATAAATTACTGGGGTAAGAGATGCACCACTAAAAGGGGTTGCTGTGCAGTTGGAATAATTCCATAAGGTTTGCGAAAAACTCAGGAAGGTTCCTTGGAATTCCAAGCTTGTACATAGATGCAAGTTTCTTCCCCATTGTACTCTTTCATTATATACATGTCGTTACACACATCCATTTATTTCGTTTCATTCAGCTGCTGTCTGCTGCTTTTACTACCAAAGTCAAGAAATTGATAATAGGGGTTGATAGTTCTTAGATGAATTAAATTAATGAAGACCTAGGACGAGCAAAGGACTTGATAATTATAAATTATTGCTTTCCGTATTGTAATTATTTTTACCAAGGTTGGCTGAATGAAATCTAAGAATTCTTTTTATTTCTTTTTTTTTGTAAACCTATTTAGAACCTATAAATTCCACCCATGCCGGGACTGGAACCCGCGACCTCTGGCTAACCGTGTCAGCCCTCTCTCAACTGAGCTAATGGGCAAGTGCAGGCATCGGCGAAATTTTTTATGTGAGTTCTGAAAAAGAAGAAGTCTGTTGAAACACTGGCCAGTTATTTAATATAAGTGCGTATTTTGGGCAGCCCCCTACCTCTTTTTCTATTTGTTTTTTTATTACAAATAGGTATTTGTATGTGCTAAAAATAATTCGGTGCAAGTCATCTTCAGTGACTGATTCGGGACTAAAAATTCTAATTTGTGGTCTTCTGACTGATCTCATTTATGTTTTTAAGTTACTTAATGTTACCAGTTTTACAAACAACCAAAATTTCCCAACTTCAGGCACTAAACACATTGCAATGCCTGGGTAATTTTAAAAGCCTAAATAGGCCGAATATTTCGACTTAGAACGTAAAATATTCATCATCATTATCATCATCAACCATTTAACGCCCACTGCACAGGACATGGCCTCTTTCGTGAATTTTATAACCATGAGGGGTTAAGTATATTCATCATCAACCCATTATTTCCCCACCGAGGGGCACGGGTCTCTTCCCTGAGGAAGGTATAGGCCATACTCCACCACGGAGGCCAAGTCCGGATTGGTGGAGGCTTGTAGACTAGTGGCTCGTCTACTGTCAGAAGTTGTCAAGCCTCCCTAAGGCCTCTGACTTGGCTTAACGACTGCCATCTATCGACGGCAGCCGGCACCAACAGCTTAACGTGCCTTGCGAAGCACGGAACCGCTCGGAAAAATGCCACTAGCGTTAGGCATAGACGGCGACCCATCCATGCACTGAACGCGCCCTGTGTTGCTTAACCTTCGTGATCGTTTAAGATCACTCATTGTTCTGAAATTATTTTGTGGGCACCCCAAGGCCAAAACATGGCGGTTCTAAGTGGGGCATACAGAAAGTTTCTGGATATGGCCACTTACAATAAAAGAATGAAAAAACAATTATTATGGAATTCGAAAATGGAACTCATTGGGAACGTGTTACTTTTTAATTTGAGAGACTGTCATTTGTTTTTTCATTGTAACGTCCTTTAGAAAATTGTGTGTGGCTATCAAAATGAATTAAACTCGTGAACCAGAAACTTTCAGTACCTATGCCCTAAGTAGAATACTCTTAGCAGGCCGAAAACTTTTAGAACACTTTTTTTTAAATTTACATTTATTCTTATAACTATAATTGGAGCCAGTTTTCTAATAATTACTAATTGTATTTTTTTTTGTTAGTATCGTAATAAATCCGGGATGCGGACGTGAGTTTACGTATTTCTATTAATTATTTCAGGCTTAAGATATAGCCGAATGTAGCTTTAAAGACGTGTAACCTTAGAGTATAAATTTCTGTGCGTGTAACTAATAATTAAATCAGACAGAGATGATTATTGGAAAACTTTTGAAAACCCACCCGAAAATATTACCCGTGTCGAACGTGTAGTTCCTGAAGATAGTGTTTGATATTATATTCTGCAGACGATTTGAGAATGGGATCTCAAAAGCTCGTAGTCGTTTTGGTCCTCCATCTAAAACATAATTATGCCTAAATTAGCTCTAATTTAACGCCTTAGCGACGTGTTTCAAGAATTTCGTCTTTTTGAGGTATCCATGCTTACTCAGGTTAGTAAAAAATCACATTTTGGTTTGAATGGTACATAAAAGAAATAAAATAAAATGGTAAAATTAAGTTTCACATGAACAAAACACAATCGTAATACAGAGAAGTTTGTAAAGAGGTACGAAATTTCGCCGATGCCTGCACTTGCCCATTAGCTCAGTTGGGAGAGCGCTGGCACGGTTAGCCAGAGGTCGGGGGTTCAAGTCCCGGCGTGGGTGGAATTTTTAGCCTCTAAATAGGTTTTTAAAATTGTCCTCAGCACTGGTTAGTGCAACCAAAAGAATATAATCATGTAGGTACAGCGACATCATTCCGATGTAAAAACCTAACTGCAAAGTGGGTTACTCGGGGCTGCAAGTGATGTAAATCACTTCGGCCAGATGTCGCTGCCTGTACTATACGCCCACTGCAAAGCTCAGGCCTTATCTCGGAGAGAGAGAGAGAGAGTCTTGTTCCGAAATCGCGCATACGTATTAACGATTTCAAGCGCCGCTCCACGAACATCAGCTCACCGCTTTATGGTATACGAACACTACTAGAGTTACTCAGGTTTCCTCACGGTGTTTTCCGTCACTTTTGGCGAATGTGTAGGTGCTACAATTAAAAATAGGTAATTATGTATAGTCGCGATCGCCAAGCGATTCGGTGTGTTACGACGTGATGTCTGGTAACACCGTGCCTCAAGTATACCAACCAACAAGAAGCGTTTAACATTGACATTTAATAACATGACATCGGCGCTGTGAAGGTTACATAGATGGCAGCTTGATGGCGAGCGCTGTCTTTAGACAACGTTTGTTGTATAGAAGCCCCCCTTAAATATTTATTTTATTCTGTTTTTAGTATTTGTTGTAATAGCAGCAACAGAAATACATCATCTGTAAAAACTTCAACTGCCTAGCTATCACGGTTCATAAGATATAGCCAGGTGACGGACAGACAAACAAACAGACGGACAGTGAAGTCTTGGTAATAGGGTTCCGTTTGGCACACTTTGGGTACGGAACCCTAAAAAACCCCAGGGCCGAGTTTCTACAATTCCTATTTTTTATGACAATACGATGTTCACTGCGTAATAAAGTCTTCCTACTAATGTGAACCTGTGGGTTATCGACTTTGCAATACAGGTCTCAGGTGCGAGTTTGTCGACGTAAAAAAACGGCCAAGTGCGAGTCGGACTCGCGCACGAAGGGTTCCTTACCATTATCTATACAAAATTTGAATTTTATTAATATCGATCAAAAAACGGAAAAAAATCACATTTATTGTATGGGAGCCGCCTTTAAATATTTACTTTATTCTGTTATTAGTATTTGTTCTTATAGCGGCAACAGAAATACATCATCTGTGAAAATTTCAACTGTCTAACTATCACGGTTCATGAGATACAGCCTGGTGACAGACGGACGGACCCACGGACGGACAGCGGACTCTTAGTCCCTAAAAAGGTCATACTTACGTAGAAATAGCACGAATGTGATCATTAACATGTCACGCCCTTCCATGAAGCACTTAGGTAGAGGGTCTTATGAAGTCCACCTTTATTAAGTCCATCGACAAAAGATGGTAAAACTTCTTTATATGCTTTAGTACTTTGCCTTAAGATTCGTTTCGGCTTGTCGAATAAGAATTCGTAGCAAGTAGGGGAGACCGGGTACAAAAGTAACACTTTGTACTTTTACTTTGATTTCTGGATGGGTGTTACTGTTGCCATTAAAATAATATAATTATATAAAAGTTCAGTTTATGTTTTTTACTGTAGCAACTCGATTTATCACATTAAAATGTGTTTTGTATGAATTACAGAAATTTAAAAAAAAATCGTTCCTTGTTACTTTCGACCACGTAGGCAGGTCGAAAGTAACACGTTGTGGGTCGAAAGTAACAAGACAAAGGGGTTGATAATTAATACAATATTATACATGGTAAATCAACAAATTATTTATTTAAATTCTTTATGCTAATAACACAAATTAACTTTCGTATTTTAAATGTTCAAAAACTATAAATGTTAAGATAATAACAAATCAATAAAATTGAAACTTGTTGCCCGCGACAGACTTGTTGCTTGAGGACATCTTAAAGACAGGCTCGGGTGCCGTTTTAAAAAACCAGTCAACCATTCCTTACCAGCCATTTGAGTATCGTGCCACTTTGTAGGAAATAGTTTTTCATTTTTAAGCGCTAACTCGTATGCCAGTTTACGTTTTTCAGTTGGGGATAACCCAAAATAAACTGCAGAGCATTCGATTAAATAGTCGCGTAGATTAATTTCTTCGTTGTTGGTAAAAACACGGTTGACGCAACGGTAGCCCACAACTGCGGTAGTATTTCCTGCTTTTAATTTTTTTATAAATCTGCATAATGTTACATGGCAAACATTATATTTTTTGCCAGGCCTCTAATTGTTGCAGCATCTTTAAAATGCTCTTCAGCCGCTTTTTTATACACTTCCGTGTCGGTAGTTCCTCGTTCAGTTGTTCTTATGCGTTGTCGAGGCATTCTGTTAAAAAAAATATGAAATATGAAATATATGATAAATAATTAAATCACCACGAGGACAAAAGTAACATGTTACTTTTGTACCCATAGGGTTATGTTACTTTTGTACCCATCCACATTTTTGTCAAAACGTGCAACATAACCTTAAATGGGAACGTACTACACAAAAATGAATTTACGCAATGTACAATCACTTTAATACAGTATAGACATGCAAACATTCAGATTACTATCCTGCTTTTAAGACTATCAAAACATTGAATAAGAAAACGTAAAAAAACTTACTTTTGGTTTGTAAATTCACGTAGCGTTCTGTCACACAACCAAACAGCGCGTGGCGTACGCGGCGACTAAATGCAATTGAGGGGGGCGCTCCCGGCTATCGCCTGACAGCAGCAAAGCGGTGTTCGCCCATTGGATAAATCTAGAGAGCATTTGTTACTTTCGACCCGCCGTTACTTTTGTACCCGGTCTCCCCTAATATGCAAACAGCACGATCAAAAGACGAACTCAAATCGAAGTTTCATTATTCTATTCAGAGTTGTCATCGAGCTATGTATAGAAAAATAAAATAGGTCTGACCGAACTGTAGATACTTGTAGTTAGACCAAAAATATTTATTTTAATACCTGCAGGAAATTAAATTGCACGCTAAATAAGCAGTTGATAAGGAATTTAATTACGGTGATAATGGCCTTTATGTGGCACGTTACCTAATTAAGACTGGATATTGTATAACGTAACAATTTCGTGTCTATCGGATTCCTCATGGTATACGATTGGACTACCAATAAGACTACGGTATGGTAGTAATACCCGTGCAACTTGAGTCGGCGCTTTGCGCGATTCGATTTTCTTCGCGAGAGAAGGCTATTTAATTTGCACGGGTTATAGGTAGCATTGGAATGACATTGTACCGCTATTGCTTTGTAGACTACCAAATAGAGGAAATAGCAACTATTGTCATGCTTCTATAATTCTACTGAAAAACTGTGTAAGTATTAGACTCTAGGGCCAGAAGTGATGTGATGATATTGCATCGCCCAATGCAGGACACAGGCCTCCTTCGTGGTTTTCCAAGCTTCCCGGTTTTGTGCCGCCCGAATCCAGCAACTCCCCGCCACAGTAACCAGGTCGTCAGACCATCTGGTGGGGGGCCTGCCCACGCTGCGTCGTCCGGTCCGCGGTCGACAGGTCCGAACTTATTCGCCCCAACGGCCATCAGTTCTCCGAGCTATGTGCCCCGCCCACTGCCATTTCAACTGAGCAATTCTTCGAGCTATGTCAGCAACCTCACGTTGCTGGACTTCAGCAATGCGTTCAATACGGCGTACTTCGATGTCTTATTGGGGATACCATGCTCTCTCAACATATCTCCGACAGTAATTGACTGGTTTCGTAGTTACTTGTATGGGCACCGGCAACGTATACGTATCGATGAATCCTTTTCTGCATGGTGTGATACTACAGCCGGTGTCCCGCAAGTGGCGTGTTGTCTCCTCTTCTCTTCGCTATCTTCACCAACGGCATTTCTAGAACGCTACCTTCTTCCTACCACCTTTACGCAGATGATCTCCAAATTTACGCGCGGTGTCCCGTAGAGAGTCTGCCTTTGGCTATCATCGACTTGAATGTTGACCTTCACCGAATTTTAGATTAGAGCAGATGTTATGGCCTAAAAGTTAATCCTTCTAAGACAGGTTATCGCGATCGGCAGTTCAAGAATGCTGTCAAAAGTTGATTGGGAGCAGCTTCCCCAAATTGGATTTAATGGAGTATGTATACCATACAGTGAGAAGGCGAAGAATTTGGAGATTATTATAGACAGTTATCTGTCCTGGGCACCGCAGCTAGCGGAAGTGAGTCGGAAAATATTTGCTTCAGCGGCTTCTCTGAGAAGGTTACGGAATTTCTTACTAACTGCGACCAAGATTGCGCTTGCGCAATTTCTTTTGCTCCCTATCCTCGATTATGCCGACGCTAGCTATCTAGAGGTAGATCTAACTAAAGAGCAACTTAATAAACTTGAGCGCCTCCAAAACTTTGCTATATGGTTTATATTTGGCTTACGCAAATATGACCACACTTCTGAATACCGCGCTAAGCTCAAGCTCCCCATCCATCTCCGTAGGAATGCTCACATCCTTTCACTTTTTTACTCAGTGCAGTTCAGTCCTGCAACACCCCGTTATCTCAAAGAGCGCTTTATCTTCCTAAGTGACTCCCACAGTCGGGCACTACGGTTTGATCAGAGCTTGACGCTGAAGACACCGAGTCATACGAAAAGGTTCTTCAGCAGCTAATTCACTATAAGGACTGTCCGGCTGTGGAATGATCTGCCGATCTCAATAAAGCGTTCTCCATCTCCAGCAATCTTCAAAAATAGGGTAAAAGATCTATATCTTTCTCTGTAAATTAACTTTTTAATCAGTACATGATTACTTTTTCTTTTTATGTGGGTATATTATATTGATTATATCCTCCTCTTACATAAAGGTATTGTAACTTATTTATGTAGTAGTTTATAACAATTATTTAAGTAAGATTTATGTAAGTTTATTATTAAGTTTAAGTATGTACTATTCGTATTTGCACCAACTACCCGTCTCTCTTTCTCCTTCGGAAACCTTTCCGTCACAAGGTTGTCTGGAAGAAATTGCTGTTAGCAATAAGGCCGCCCATTGTACATTTTCATTGTAAGTTTCATATTTTATGTCTCGCTTCTTATCTTATCTTAGGTAAAAAAATCCACTTGCCATCCTTTAAGGTAAACACAAAGAAGGCCGCCTCAACACAGCCTTGACCAAGCGTGTTGACCACAGTAAACTATTATTTGCTTGTAACCGTTATTATTAACAAAGATCTTTTTACTTTACTTCAAAAAATTAGCTGCTAGGCGTCGTCGTATCAGGATAAGTAATTTTCGTCTTATCCCTGGCCCACTTGGACTTCTGCCGTGACACGTCCCATATGTACTGACGCACGTAGGAGGGCAATGTGTTACCAACACCCTTCTTCTCTTCCTTCCAGCGATGCAGGCCCACCGCGATCTTGTACAGGTATATGAAATCCGAGTACTTCTGCACGGCTTTCATGTGCATGTAGATGAAGTAGTTGGCACAGCCCCAGGGCTTCATCGCCACCATCTTGTCCTGCTTGTCTATCTGGGTGTTGTATATCTGCAGGATGGCTCGGCGGAGTTCCTGCAAATACATTGGTGGTGAGAGAATTTTTCTTCGTGCTTACTGCTTGGCTCGCTAACTGCGAAGGGAAATGTCGTGAGTAAACCTGATTGTCTGAAGTGTTAGCGTACCCTTACAGGTTGAACTAGTCATTACGCGGTGGGCGTGTTTGGATATTAAACCCGTGCCATACCCATGCAATTTGTGTAAGTTGAGACAAAATAAGTTTTTTCACAGACATTCTTTTTTCAAAATATCAGGATTCATATAGTTTTTTTAAAAACGCGCTTCACTCGATCTATGAATGTTGCAGCCTGGGAATAAAAATAAATCGTCATTTGCACGTTTTAGACTCGCAAAAGTTAATTCATCCTTTATGCGGCACTGTATATCCTTCTACAATAAGATTCCTTATGATATATTACAGTTACCACCGACGCGGCCTAAAAACTGTGTTAAGCATACTTTTTGCAAAAAAGCCTATTATAACATTAAGGATTATTTGGAAGACAAAGATGTTTGTTATTTAAATAATGTTAACGGGGACGATTGCATCTAGTGTAGTGTTTCTTTAAATTGATAATTCGGTTAATTAAGGAAACCAGTTTTGAAAAGAATGTGGAGTTTCTTTGTGAGCTTCTTCTCCGCGTAACCTATTAATTGTGAAACTAACAGCTTTGACTTTCCTTAAGTAAACATTTCGTTTTTATAGTAAATAAAATTTTTGTCTTTGACTTTGAGCACAAAATGTTAAATGTCGTAGAACAAAAGTTGTTGTAAATGACAAACTGAAACCGACATGTTTCAGGTATCAGCTCATTTTAGAAAGAGCCTTATGTACAAACGCTCAACAGACCCTCATTCTCGTGAACAGGAACGCAATACGGAAGGATGGATCGCTGCTGCTGAACCCTGGCTGAAGGTTGATGTTGTCCAACCTCGCCTTCGCCTGGTAGATGAGTTGCAGCATCAGCTCCATCAGTCTTAGCTTCATGTTATGTCTGTCGACCTCTCTTCTCCAGATTATTGACTGCAAAGGTTTTTTTTAAAGTTAAATATTGAAACTAAGAGAATGAAATATAATATATTTTAAAACCGTAGGTAGCCAACACGATGTAAATACTAGAAGTAAACATAAACTTTTTTTCCCAAGATTTAGGCTGGCAAAGGTTAATACATCCTTTATGGGGCATTGTATACGTTTTTACAATAAGATCCCTGAAGTGCGGTTCAAAAAATGTGTAAAGCGCACTTTATGCCAAAAGGGCTACTATAGCATTAAGGATTATTTAGATGACAAAGATGTGTGGAATTAAAGCCAGTTCAGTGCATCCTAGTACTAGCTTTTTAGAAGATATGACATGTAAACTCTGTTAATTAAGGAATACGTTTGAAAAGACTAAGTTTGGAGTTTTTTGTCCGTTTTTTCTCAAAATGATCTAGATTTTGAAACGGACACCTAGTTTTTCTTGTAACGTTTAATAAGTCACAGTTTCTGTGTTACTTTGAATAAAAATTTTTTGACTTTTGACTTTTTGACTTTTGAAGAAAAGAGTCACCAGAGAAACACAGGATGTAATTGAATTCCCTCATACAACCGCAAACAGATCAATACTCGTGACTATAAAGAGAACTTCGAATTACGAAAAAAATATCAGTTGTTCTATAATGAAGTTATCACTTGCGGCATTCAAATATATCTGATATATATTTTTTTTCTTGTTTTATTTTTCAAGTTCTGTCAAGGTGATTAAATAGCCTATAAGATGAGCACGTTAAAGTGACTGTGGGCTTGTCACACCAGCTGGAAAACCGATACCGATGGTGTAAAAAGATTCTCGAGTGGAGATAATTGGATTGCATTGGCAAAGAAAAGCAGAGCAGGACGCCTACCAGCTCTCTGGACCATAGGTCTGCGGATCGCCTTTGAAGCCTTTTGTGGAGGCTTATGTCACGCAGTGGACGAATATTGGCTGATGGATTAGGATAGGATTTTGGGATTCTTCACCTTTTCGAATATCGGAAATGGCCACCAAGACCACTTCCTGGTATCGTTGGTACCGTTGTGCGGGATCAGGGACTGCTGGAAACTCTGCAGTTTTGATTTGAACCGTTTGACGTCCAGTTTCTCAATATCGACGTGGACGTTCGGTGGAAGCGCTATTCCGGCTCCGCCTGTCTTCAGGTTGGATTTACGGGCCCTGAGGAGCCACATTGATTAATTTGTTGTATTTGGTTATTTTGCATTAGATAGGTAGAAATAACTCTTTATTGCACACCAGTAATTTACAGAGATAAGGTACTTAATGTGTAGTTTCTAATTAGTCATTAGTTCAGTAGATTCAGTTTAATTTTAAGTATAGTTGGGTTTAGGTTACTTTGTTATGTTAGTTTGCTTGAATGTTAGTTGCGTAAGTTTTGTTGATATACATTTTGTATAGCTTTGATTAAGTTAATTTAAGTCACATTGTATTTGCGGATGTTGGGAAGATAGGTAGAACTGTTGAGGAGCTTAGAAAGGTTGATGGTTGATGGCACATGTCATTGAGTGAAAATAAAATTATAAAACTAACTTAAACTAACAGTTGGGCTTAGTTTCACTTAGTTTGAGGTAGTAAGCTTAAGAGCCGGTTTCTGAATTAAGAATTTCATAAAGTAAATACTTAAGTAACGTTCTGTCACGCTCTTTTCTGAGGAATTCGAAGAGACAACACTACAGTTAACTATTTAATTAGCGAAATTCTTAATTCTGAAACTGGCCTTAAGACGTTTGACGTCTAGTTTGGCGATGACGACTAACATAAATTTAACTAAACTTAGTTAAATTTATGTTAGTTTAGTTGATTGGTGATTTATTTGATTTGATACGTTATTTTAGGTTGAAATAAAATAACGTTACATTTAAATAATCTGAATCTATTGGAAGTTGCCGCGAAGTTAGAAGTGGAAATTCTGTAGTTGAAGCTCTATTATGCCCTGGGAGTTAAGGGACTGAAGAAAAAGACTAATAATCTGTTAACAACACCCGAGCAAGCCGTCGGTCTCAAAGTATCCCTGCGGCAGGAAGTCCGGGTAGTTTGCAGTAGCGCCAAACAGCTCGTTGATGTTCGGAAAAGACTCGTCATCCTCTTCTTGAGATGCAACGAATCCGTAGGTGCCTGATGGATATATCACAACAATTAGCTGGACTATACTTAGGATGAACCCTCTTCTTCACGACGGCCTGCATGCTGAGCCACTATCTGTGCAAATTAATAATTTATCTATATGTAAAAAAAAGTAAAATTAAAAAGTTATAAATAAAAAATGTTACATAAAAGTAGATATAGTTTATTGTGGTCGCCACGCTAGATCGAGCTGTGGTGGCCTTCTATATGTTCACATTAAGTAATGGCGCATGTTTATGATATAATATAGGCAATTTTAAAAAAACTTAAGTACAAGTTAAAACTGAAACACAATATAAAAAATAAAAAATTAAAATAAGTATAAAGGAAACAAAAAAAAAACACACACACCGTACAGTAGTCAATAAAACTGAAATATATAATTATATTATTTTTGTTGCACTAACCTATTTAGAGGCTAATGAGAGAGTGATGTAAATTGCTTCGGTCAGATGTCGCTGCCTGTACGTAATACAGAGAAAGTTTGTAAAGAGGCTCGAAATTGCGCCGATGCCTGCACTTACCCATAACCTCAGTTGGGAGAGCGCTGGCACGGTTAGCCAGAGGTCGCGGGTTCAAGTCCCGGCATGGGTGGAATTTTTTGCCTCTAAACAGGTTTTTAAAACTGAAATATATCGAGGGGTGAAAGGCTAATTGCTTTAAGCGACATTTTGTGAACTTTAGAGGAGAGCGTTTTAAAGTTTTGAAAAAAGAAAAAAAAATCGTAGTAAATCAGGTTTTTGTTTAATTTAGATTCTAAGTATACAGTTCTTTTGGAAATTAAATTTTTCATCAGATATTGTAGTTTTCAATCAAATAGATCAACGGGTTACAGAAATAAATGTCGCTTGAGTCCAAAATGCTCGTATGGTTTTTTTTTAGGGTAAGGCAAAAAGACTTAAGCGACGGTTGCCCTTGTTTTTGGAGTAAGACCAAATGCTTTAAGATACAACAACTATCATGATTAGTGGAGGACTAAATAAGTCAAGGAGCTCGTAGTCGTGGTTTTCGAGTAGAGCTAATTGATTGAACTACCTAGCTATAGGTGAAATAGATTACATCTAATTAGTTGAAATACCAGTTCCATTCTTATTTAGAAACAGGAAAAATGACTTAAGCAATGATCACTATTCTAATCTCGTTGACTTAAATCATCATAATTTTGAACTTTGGTTGAATTTGGCGGTTGAATCCATAACCAAAATGTAACCGCATCAAAATTGGAGCAGCATTCATTATGAGATTTATGAGTTTTCGTTGATGTTTGGCGAGAATAAAACAAAAAGTTAAAGGAACAAAGTGTTTATTTATTAAATCATCAAAATTAGATAAACATTGAAGTTAAAGAAATTTCTTAACCATTTCTAATTGGAGTTATCACTCACTACTATTATTTTTAATAATTATAACCTACTAATACTGTAACAATCAGTCAGTTATGTTCTTAATAAGAAATCACAGAAAACTATCAGGTCGATAAATGCTTTGCACAAATATCGTTTAACAATAAATTATGCTTAATGTTCATAAAGTCAGCCTCAAAAATTTAACATCTTAATTGAGGATACTTAATTAAACAAAGCTAAGATAAGTAACATTCAACATAGTTTTTTTTACTTAGCGGTTTTACAAAATCAGTCTCATCTCAACAGGTATAATGTGTACCGATATAAGCGTTTATGTAACAATATTGACCGAAATACATGAGTTACACAGGTTTAAAAGCTTACTTACCAATAATCTTCTTGCGCGTGACTCAAAAACAACGCGCGCGTCCGGCCTCCGTCACGGTTCGGCGATGACTGAAGCGCCCCCCGCGCGTGCGCCCCTTTATTCCCGAGAAGTTCTAAGCGCAACGCAAAAATTATACCTACGTCTTAAAGGACATCGTTCAACTAGTGTCATAGAAAAATGAATTTGCTGAACAGACGTTCGTTACTAATTGTAAAACAGGATAATTGATTCAAGTACAAATACTATTAATAATTTTTGAATTAAGCGACTGTTTATTGTAAAAAATGTAGGCCATAATTATCTCAAACGACCTGCTCTCTTGAATTTTCGAAGAGGGTAAATACTTTAAATGACTGCTCTTAACATAAAATAGAGCAAATCTAATTGATTCAAAGGCCATACTTTATTTATTTTTGGGGAGGGCTATTTGATTCAAACGACATTTCCCATATGTTTTTGTGGAGAGCTAATTGCCTCAAGCGACAAGCTTATATTTTTTTTGTGGCGGGCTAATTGCTTTAAATAACAAGGGTTTGTGTATTCTGGGGCAAGCTAAATGATTCAACCTACTATCTGCTTTTAGTATAGAAACAGCAAAAAAGCGTTAACAACCATTTGAGTTTAAATACGAGAAAGGCAAAATGAGTTAACCAACTACCTACAGTATCTTAACATAGCTCAAGTCAACCATGTTTTAAAAAAAGGCAATTTTTGTGTCACTTGAGTCAGTAGCGGTGTAAAAATCAGCGTCAAATCTAATTGCCTCAAGCGCCAAAAAAGTGCTCAGATCGGCATGAAACCCGGCTCAAAAGACGTAGAAAAATTTTCTGATTCCGAATATATATATAACTCAATATCGCCCATGGTGTCGCTTAAAGCAATTAGCCTTTCACCCCTCGATATGGTTAAACAAAAGAAATAGTTTTATGAATTCAAACAGAAACTAAAATTTTCAATTAACAATAGTGAGTCCTAACTGAGAGGCGTAAGTTTAACTTAAACATGTTATCTATCTATCAATCTGCTGGTCCATTATGAAGAGGGCATGGTTATCAGAAACATACAATATGTTAGTAGTTTTAATGACTTTTAATGAGTACATAGTCACACATTTAACAGTTTCTGTTAAAACTCCGTCAGTTACGGAAGGCCCGAGCTGGACATCAGGTGCAGTGGGAAAAATTGCAGCATAAACTGAGCTCGAGGTCATCCTACCGTTGCATGGTGCATACCCTAGGTCTCTTATTGTTATGTTCCGTGATAATTATGACATAAACATATCCTCGTTCTATTTCAGCAGATAGAAAAATGAATGGTCAAAAATTGAATTCGTCTACTTGAATAGCAGGTTTTTAGGTCCCTTCAAAGGGTAAGGGTTAGTATTACTAAGACTCCATTGTCCGTCTGTCTGTCTGTCACCAGGCTTTATCTCATGGACCGTGATAGCTAGACAGTTGAAATCTTCACAGATGTTGTATTTCTGTTGCCGCTATAACAACAAATACTAAAAATTTGAATAAAAAAATAAGTGTGGCTCCCATAGAACAAACGTGATTTCTTGCCGTTTTTTGCTCGATATTAACCCAGTACGGAACCCTTCGTGCGCGAATCCAACTTGCACTTTTAACGCAATTAAATTTATTTACTTCACTTATTTTTCGTACCTACCTAAGAGAAGAACGCCGACAATGAACATTCTAGTATAATCTTCTTATATCCTTCGTTACTTCCAATAATAATTGTTTTGAAAATAATCTTGCTAGTAAGAATGTTTCATACAAGTGAAATGGGCATGTAATTAGAGATTATTAAAAATTGTTTGAGTGCAATTCAATTGGAAAATTGTATTTATGCTGTGCCTGAACGCACTTAATGTGAGTATCAAGGAAGTGTGTGTGAGGGTATATTATCTATGCAATTACTATACAAGGTGGTAAATTGAGATGGGATCAATCGGCATTACAAACTGATTATTACTAAATAAAAAATTCCAACTATATCTATTTATTGACCAACTGGGTAGGCGTGACATCACCTAATATTCCTAAATCACCTAATATTCCTAAATCGGTCCAATCAGAACCCATGGTGGAATAAAGAAGACATATATACCTACCTACAGCATAGATAATCTAAGTATTGCATACAGGATCTCTGAAAAACAAAATTTTTCTTTGGTTGGCTACTCATGTAATAAAAAATGGCGATTTTCTTGCATACTGAAACATTTTTTCAAAATATCTGAATGCATTTTATTATTGATCTAAATGTTAGATGTGGACTTTTAAGGCCGCTTTAGTACCGAAAAAATGCTTGCAGTCTTTCTGTTCAAAAAGTAGTTGAACTATCGTGTGTTGAACCGGCCAAGTACAATGTAATCTACTACTATGCAGCATACTAGGCAGCATCAGACTATTTGTCCCCGATAGATACGGTCGGCGCCGGCACCTGCTGTTCGCGGGGCTCTCGCTGCGCATGCGCCGCGCCAACAACGCGCCCACGGCTAGGGCCTTCGCCCTGCTCAATGAGTTTTTAAGCGAGGTCCAACTGGTCGATATTTTTGTTGATTCCATTCAAAATATGAGAATTTCGGGGCGGTGGTAGCCTAGTGGGTAGAACCTCGGACTCGGAAGTGGGAGACCCAGGTTCGATCCCCGGTGCGGGAATGTACCTATGACTTGGTTTTCTAAGTTATGTACATTTGTGAAGTTATAGTAGCAATACCACTCGCTAACTGTGAAGGAAAACATCGTGAGGAAACCTGAGTGTCTGAGCTATTCACATACCTCAGCGCTTGAAATCGCCAATCCGCGGTGGGCACGCGTGGTGATTAAGCCCATACTCTCTCCCTGAGAGAAGGCCTGTGCCCTACAGTGGGACGTATATAGGCTGCTTATGTATTCAAAATATTGTAGTACATTTAAGATTACACTTATGTAATTAAGTTTTGTGTGCAATATTTAAGTAACATTAAGAGCGTTTTGGTTTTATATATAAAATTTAAAAAAAAAACGTAGGTATACAGTCCCCCACCAGTGCATATAGTTTAGTTTATAGTTGTATTTTTAATGACTCGCGACCACCTACCCTCACAACAATAATTGACCGTACTCGCCACTTCAGTCTACCCGTGACCACGGTGGCAGCTGCAACATTGCCGAAACGTCGGGAATCAAAGGTAATTAAATTTTACCTAATAAATAATCGCGGTTAGACTCGTTTAATATATTACTAGTTTATAGTTTTTTTTTAGTTTATTAGAGGTATATATACCAAAATTTAAAATAATTTTCCGTTAAAAACTTTCTTAAGAATTAATGCAAGATATGGTATGGGTCGCCGTCTATGCCTAACGCTAGTGGCATTTTTCCGAGTGGTTCCGTGCTTCGCAAGGCACGTTAAGCTGTTGGTGCCGGCTGCCGTCGATAGATGGCAGTCGTTAAGCCAAGTCAGAGGCCTTAGGGCGGCTTGACAACTTCTGACAGTAGACGAGCCACTAGTCTACAAGCCTCCACCAATCCGGACTTGGCCCCCGTGGTGGAGTATGGCCTATACCTTCCTCAGGGAAGAGACCCGTGCCCCTCGGTGGGGACATAATGGGTTGATGATGATGGTATGTAATATTATATAATAAAATATTACACAATTTTTTTTTTTACGTATCCTCGTTTGTGTCCCACTGCTGGGCAAAGGACTCCCCCAACTCAGACACAATGAAAGTGTAATAAATTAAACAGTTGTAGTGATGTTTCTCGAGTGAGCTCGTTTATATTTCGGGCGTACTGGGCGTAGTAAGCGTGGTCTTTTCCGTTGCATTAGTTGGATACCAGCATTTCGAATCAGGGTCCATGGAGCAATATGACTCGTACTCGTCATCCAAGACTTTGACATAAGTGATGAGGTCTCTTATGTCCACGTCGACCCTCATCAGTTCCTCGTACGTCCTCAGAAGTAGTTTAAAGTTCCTGCTTTCGGAGTCCCTCCATTGCTCATGAGCTAGGTAGACGAGATTTTGCTGTAAAAACCAAAATCAAAATAAAAAAAATATATAATTTATCTATAAAGTACCCGAAACCGGCGTGCGTGCATGCAACGACTAATGAATGTTGAGGAAGCGAAAGTGATCTGTTAGGATCGTAGCAAGTGGCAGTCCCTGGTCTCTGCCTACCCCTCAGGGATACAGGCGTGAGTTTATGTTATGTTATAATTTACATTCTGTTTGTTAAATGACAATGTATTCGGGTCGAGTTGGACCAGGGAAAAAGACAACGAACAAAAACTTCACTCCGGCCCTTTCACCTTTTCCCGAATAATTTTAAATATAATACATAAGTTGGTACAAGCACCTACCTGGATGTACTGAAAACGCCTTATTTTCGACATCAGATATCCCATCATGTACAGGCTGCTGTCACGGAGGTGGTTGCGGGTTTTCAGTGCGAAGCCGATCTTGTAACGGGCGTGGATTAGAAACTGAAGGTTTATGTTCATCAGTCGTTCCTTCTTCACCTTTTCGAGGTCCTTCTTGGCGATCATCTTGTCCACGTAGTCCTGCTTCCCGTAGTAGGAGTTGTGCCTGAGGGCGGTTAACAAAAGTAAAATAAAAGTTCATATTGCGTCTATGCGATTATAATAATGTCTTTTAGTAGAGTTCAGAAACGCCGAAATAATTCAATTAGACCGCTGCTGAGTGACTTATTTGAACCATGACTAAAAAGATTATGTTAAATGAGTCTTGTGCCTAGTTCACACGTCTACCGCGACAGAGATCTGTGTCCAATTTAGTATGGGCCACCTATACGTTCCATTCCGGGAGGTCAGTTCAGAGGTTAAGTTTTTAAGAACGCAACTGAAGCAAGATGCGCGCAAGTTCGAATCTGTCTAAAAGTCGTAGAGCAAAAATAGTTATAAATGACAAACCCTGATTAAGATATTTCTGGGGTAAAGCATTTTAGATGTTAACCTGTATTTTACCCTCAGAATAGTATCATCATCATCATCATCATCAGCGATTTGACACCCACTGCAGGACATAGCCCTCCTTCGCAGTTTTCATAACCATGAGGGGTTTCGGCATAATCGCCACGCTTGGCAGGCGGGTTGGCGATCGCAGTATGCGGTTGGAATCTCAGGAAGACGCTGCTGCCCCTCTCCTGGCGATTGATTTCCTTAGTCGCCTTCTACGACATTCGTAGACATAGTATAAGCGTTCTCATTGCATACACATCTCGCTGCTGGCTGCAGGTATGGGCTTGAATTATGTCCGTCAGTATTTGTAGGCTCTAATGTGTATCACTGTTAAATGTAATTTATAAATAGATATTGTTTCTTCGGTACTCGGTACATGTGTAATCATATGAGTGTTACTTATTTGCAAATAAATTAAATATTACGCGTGCCCACAGAAGCAGTCTACCATATTTTCAGATAATGAGCAAACTCCAAAGTTCCCATTAGCCGTTTATCCCACTAGGCTCGCCTCATTTCTAGTTCCTTACCAGTATGTGAAGTATTTGAACGAGCTTGGCACTGAGTCCCAAAACATGTAGCGTCGACTTGGGGCCTTGTTGAAGTCGTCAACGTCATGAGTGAACTTGCGCTGCCGTTTCCCGGTACGGCCTCCTCTTTGCCTCGGCAAGGCGATGGGCTAGTGAAACGATAGTATAGCACGGCCAATTAAAGGATGGGACTGAATAACTATTGGCCTGTTGCTCACACAATATAGACGGCAACATTAATGTAATAAGTATTAGAAAATTGGGAAACAGGGGGAGTATTAGTATTGGGAGATTCGATTTCTAACTGACTTCAAAAGAAGTAGGAAGTTTTCTATTCGTTCGTATAAAAAATTTTGTAATGCCCGTCAGATAACTTGAAAAACAATCTACCTAGTCGGCATTTGCGATGGTAGATACATATTCTATTTAAAGTACATTGTTCATGTGACTTTAAATGGATTTACCATCGCAAACTCATCCCGACACGTACGTCCGATTTCATTAATTCTTTGTTTCTGCAGGTCTGCAAATCTGTAGATGAGGTTTACGAGAACGTCATCGAATTCTTCTTTTTAGTTTTCTTGAATTCGGTTTTCTTTTTATTAAAAAAGTAACTATAGTAAGTTGTTGATGTTTACAATTCGTAGCTAAATTGGACTATCATTGCTTAGCTTTAAAGTGATGACGACGGTAAAACGGTATTCTTTTCATTATTAAATAATGAAATTCATCTAAGTGGTAATACAAATAAATAAATAAAGAATAAAAAATTTGCTGCTGCGTTCGGAAATGCGGCCCGATGTCCGTACCATTGGTTTCTGGACCATACCATCAAATCAGCTGGATTATTATTTTTTGATTGGTTAAAATGCTGAAAAATCCTTTTCTGCGTTCATTACTTTAAAGTTTACCAAGCATATCCAAGTTCATATACGAATTCGAAACAACTGTGAAGAAATTTAATGACATTACATAAATTTACGCTCGTGATATAAATTTAATTACATTACACAAATTTAACAAGAAAAATACAAAAAAATACAAAGTAGGATTAATGCAGTAGAAATGAGGTTCTTGAGAAATATGTCTGGTGTTACTTTGATTAGAGAACGTTGTGGAGTGAAAGAGGGTATAGTGACTAGAATTGAGAGAGGAATATTGCGTTAGTTATGACATGTGGAGAGAATTATTTTTATTTTTTATTTATTGCATTACACAACAGATAAGTAACATTCCATGTTATAATATCATGATGAAGAAACATTGACGAAACAAACATATCGAGCAAATGTGGGTGGAAGGGCTGTTAAGGGACGTCCCAGGCAGATATACTTCGACCAAATAGGGGATGTATTAGCAAAGGGCAAGATAAAAAGTACCCGAAACCGGAGTGCGTGCATGCAGCGATTAATTAATGTTGAGGAAGCGAAAGTGATGTATCAGGATCGTGGCAAGTGGCAGTCCCTGGTCTCTGCCTACCCCTCTGGGATACAGGCGTGAGTTTGTGTATGTATGTAAAAATTACACAAGTATTTTTCGCGTTGCTCATTCATAGTCAAGTATACATTAAATCTAATCGCGGTTATTTATTAGGTAAGCTATCCGTTAAATATATGACTAAACTATATATATAATGTGTAAACTATTATCGTTTCACCTTAAGGTCTTTCAGGGTGACCTTGCCAGGATTCTCCTGATAGAACAGACGTCTCTGCTCAGGGAAAGGAAGCAAGAAAAAGTTATTGTAGTCCTTCATGTCTCCGAAGAGCAGGAGGTCAATGTCTCCGGGGATGTCGAACACTTGGCCAGCGAGCGGCGTGGCGACTGAAATAATTTTATTGCAGCAGGTATTCGAGAACAACTCTTATCGGAGAAAAAAGTCAGACAACAAAAGTTATTGTAAAACAGAAACTTTTTTTTTTAAGGTACAGGATGCTTATGTTAGCTCATTCACTTATCTCGTTTCTCGTATTTTGTCGTTTCTCAGGGACGACATTTTTTTTCTTGCCTACACCGTGGCGAGGGGTATCATTGAATTGGTCGTTTAAAAGTACCTATTATGAGAGTAGAAAAACCATTTTTAGGGTTCCGTACCCAAAGAGTGACAAACGTGACCCTATTACTAAGACTTCAGTGTCCGTCTGTCTATCTGTCTGTCTGTCCGTCTGTCTGTCTGTCTGTCACCAGGACTATGACCAGGCTGTATATCATGAACCGTGATAACTAAGCAGTTGAAATTTCCACAGATGATGTATTTCTGTTTCCGCTATAACAACAAATACAAATAAAAGAATAAAATAAATATTTAAGGGGGCTCCGATACAAGAAACGTAATTTTTTTGCCGTTTTTTGCTCGATATTAATAGCGGCAACAGAATATCTAGTTCCATATTCGCTTCAAAAATTAATAATTAAATTAAAATAAAACAAATTTTTAAGGCGGCTCCCTACATCAAACGTGATTTTTTGAAGTTTTTCTCGATCGTTGTGTCTAATATTGTATAGATAATGTTACGGAACCCCTAGTGCGCGAGTCCGACATGCACCTAACTTGGCCGGTTTTTGATTTAGGGACTCGTTTGCGAAATGTTCAGCTTAAAAGTGAATCTTTTTGTTAGAGTTGGGTCCCCCCCTTTCCCGGCTAAATGGTTATTAGTAGAAACTTAAAAAAAAAATCAGGACTGTAGTAAATATATAAAAATATAATGAATTTAAAAGAAAGACTATCACGGCTAAGTGGGTGTCACGGCTAAGTTAACGAGTAATCGTTGACCAACTTATAAAAGGAAAACTTCATATAAATCAATTGAAAATTACTTTGAAGAAGTATGAAGTAGTCAGTTCTGTAAAGCAGATAAAAACCCCTCCTGGGGTAATCAACGCAAACCATGCTTGTAATGTATTTCTTTTTAACAAAGCATTTTGTGTTTTTTTATTTTTCTACGGAACCCTAGAACCCTATACTGCGCGTGGCCCGGCACCTGGCCAAGTGTGGCCGGTTTTTTCTGTATGCACATTTGCCAACTGACAGCTATCAACAGATTAACAGATTGTAAGTGTATAAAGTTCAATATTTCAATTTCATTGCTTCAATTGCATGGAGACGTCTAAATATATTTCAATGTGATTGCGAAATTTGATTGAAAGTTATGAACCGCCGAAGGCTTTCAATGCAATTGACTCATCTTCTATATATATAAAAGAAAGTCGTGTTAGTTACACTATTTATAACTCAAGAACGGCTGAACCGATTTGGCTGAAAATTGGTAGGGACGTAGCTAAGAACTGGGAATAGGACATAGGATACTTTTTATGCCGTTCCCGTCGTTCCCGTGTGACGTGACATAAAACGTTGTATAACAAAACGCAACTGACATGGAATAACAAAACAACTCAGTCAAAATATAAATCAGTTGTACATTGGACATAGAGCCTTGCTATTTTGAGGTGACTTCGCAATCGCGACATATTTTTTCGGCAATTTTGTTTTTATAAATATTTCTCATAGTCCAAATGAGGAAGGAAAATCGGTAATTTTAGTGAAATTTTAGTGTGGGGCCAGAAGCAATGTATGTGCCTGCATGTAAATGTTATGTTAAATCACCTGAAAAATAGCAAAATTTGCGCAAATCTGAAAGTGCTTTTTAAAGTCTTAACAAAATGGTTCAGCTTGTGAGCTATAAAATACTGAAAAGTAATGCTTGTAATCTATTACGAGTATAATAGCCCTCAAGGAGTATCCCAAACTTACACAAAATAATCCTTAGAAGCAGCCACATTATGATGATTTCATTTATAACTCTTCAAAATTTTTGAACAATATTTATACATAAGTAGGTAGGTACTTTGATATATTCGCTGAATCTATGATGTAAGTAGTAAGTACATTGCTTAAATGAAAACAGTCTATAAAATCATTATACGAGTTTTATAATTGGCTCTTATTTCACGGCCACACAATTAACCTAATTATAATTCTCTAATGCACGCCAGATATATTAATTCCATTAATTTTCTTATTTATTGGTCGCCTAATTTTTAAAGTGACACGTAGGGGTCGCGGGTTCTATTTCCGCTGGGGGTTGTCGTCCGTGACTACTCAACGTAGATAGTTTATTGATTACTACCATTGGCCTCCCTATCTGGGCGTTTTATTAGTTTATCCTGTCTTTGACTGGTTGCCATTCCATATCTTGTATTGGGATGAGGAACAAGTGGTTGTGAACAAGTGGCCTTTCCAATGCCCGCCTCTTGTTGGTCCGCTCAATACTAGGACCACCAGAAGGTCGATCTCCAGTTGCAAGGCAGATGACTATGCTATTGATGACTTAATAATGTGGTAGATTTTAGCAGTGAAAACTTTATAAACACATGTGTTTTATTGAGAAACTATTTGACAGGTATTTGGATTGATCTAAGTAAAGACCTTCCAATTGAAATAAAACAGTGAACCAATTGAATATTTCCAGTCCAATTGTATATTTCTGTTCATTGTTTCTATCTTCTTCTTTTGTTTACATGACAGGGCTAGTTAGACCAGTTAAGCCATGGAATGGCTAGTCCATATAATAGCTAGTCCTGGAACTTGAATCGCTTGAGGCGGTCGCTCGCGTATTTAGCGATGACCTCCATGGCCCGTCTCTCGTTGGTCATTACTAAGTCCACCAGCAGGTCGATCTCCAGCCGCAGATGTAGCAGCCGCTCTTCCGTCGGCAACATCTCCAGGATCTGAGAGGTGGAAAGGCAGAAATTCCGTGATCAGCCTACAATGTCCAGCAGTGGACGAATGTGTGCTGATATAATGGGTTGGATAGCAATCAATCCATCAGCGTGCACTCGTCCACTGCTAAACACAGGCCTCCTTCAAAGCTCGCCACTTGTTTGTGTCCATCCGCATCAAGTTGATTGAGATAATTTTTATTTGCGCAAGTCCAGGTACATAAACATGAATAATAAGTAATTAGTTTTACGTAAGACTAGCTGTCTCCCAAACTCTGACTCTTGAACTAGAAAAAAAACTGTATCTTAAGAGCCAGTGATTGTACTTAAAAGTAATTTATTTTATGGAACTATTAAATGGTTATAAAGCTGGGAACATTGATGATATATTTAAAATCTTATAAGAGATACCAGTTCAAATCTCAATGATGCCTAACTTTACTTCAATGATAGCCAATAGGTAGGTACTGTACTAAAATTCGACAATAACCCTGTTTTTGAAGTCATTGTTGATGGCGACCCGCAGGAGTAATCGCCTCGCTAGAAAATCGCTCGCAAATCGATACTGTGATATGACTCCCCTTACCGTGTGCTGCTTCCCGCCGCCCGTCTTCTGCCGAAAATTCATGCAGGCTCTCCACGCCAGCCACGCCACCTTTGAGTACACCTTGCACTTGTTGTCGGTCTTCGATATCAGGAAACCCATCTTGTACAGACTGTTGAAGTTAAATAGTTACCCGACTGCGCCAGAAGGAGGGTTATTTAATATATGTTTATATATCGTGCTGCTGAAAAAATTTAGTTTTCTTTCGTTCTAATCAATCAATCAGCCCGTATTTCTCCACTGCTAGACATAGGCCTCCTCCAAGGCAATCTACTTGTTTCTGTCCTCGGCCATACTCATCCAGCTGCTGCCAGCAATCTGCCTCAGTCAGCCGGTCCAGCCAGTTGGTGGGAGTCCTACTCTATGTTTGCAAGTTGATGGTCACTACTCGAGAACCTGTGTGTACCATCAGCTTCCGGTTCTTCGGCAGACTCTGCAGGTTCTGCTGACTGCCACTTCAACCCGCTAGTTTTATAGGCTATGACCTTAGTTCCTTTGCGAATTGTCGCATTTTAGATGTGATTCAAGAGTCCTATAGTTCGTTCATAGGACTCTGAGCGACTTGGAAACGAGAGACTTGTCTTACCATCCCAGAGTCCACCATTCGGCTTATTAGATCGTAACTGGCAAAATGCATTGGTTAGAATCTCTTGTCTTTAGGCTCTGAGGAACGGCCGAGAAGAAAATCTGACGTTTGAAGTTTTTCAAACGCAGCCCAAACCAGTTTCTTTCTTTACAAGTGGAAGTCTTCTTGGAAGTGAATTAAATATTTCAGGGTTATATTGGATCAGCTTTCTTTTGGTGAAATTTGACCTTTCTATACACTGTCTCTACCTGTTGCTCATGAACTGCCGCCGTATCATCTGCATGGGCACCATTTTTTGCCGAGTGCTGTATATGGCTTGCTTCATCAACTCGAAGAGTCTTGCTCTGATGTAGTAGGGGTCAAAACTTTCTTTTGTATTCTCGTTATAAGGCAAAATGAAGTGTTTATTCTTTTCTGGTCCCCAGGCTGGGTAGCGGCGAGAATCGTTTAGATACACTTTAGTACCTTTCAGTTTCGATTCTGTATCGTCTGGGTGCAATTGAGTCTCGTTTAGACGGTGATAGGGTACGGGTCTTAAATTGGTGAGATCAGACTTCGCAGGCTCAATTTTCAGTGCCATGAGATCTTCGGTCGGGTCCATGGCACTCACTACCTCATCGAAAACATTCTTCGCTTTTATGCGTCTTCTACGGAGTTTTGTTTGAGCCATTCGGATGACTCTGATTGAGTCGTATTTTTCGCAGTATCTCCTGAAGGTCCAAGCTTTTGGTTTTGATGAGTTTGCGGCTTCTGTAGTGGATAATTTACTGCTTGTAGCTTCATTTGCCAAATCTATTGAGTTACGTCTGTGGGGTTTATTATTGAAGGGGTTTTCGTCAGGTTTCGCCTCGTCGTCGTTTAGTACAATAGTTGCGTGTTGAGATAGTAAGAGAAGTGATGTGACTGAAAATATCTGTGAGTTAAAGCGGGATCGTTTATAGGGTGTTATACCTCATATTTATTTGTCGTAGACATTGGAAAATGAACGAAAACACTTACAAAATAAAATATTAAGTGTCATAGTGAATAATTATAATAAATTATATAGTTTTATTAATTTACCAGCCTGATAGTCTATTATAACCAATTTCTGCGGTAGAACTGCAACGAATATTCTATAATTATACTGCGTCGTCAGGGTTATGATCAATAAGTATAAAAATCTTTATCGATAGTTTGATTGTTTCTACGTTTTAAGTAATCAACCTATACAAGAAGAGTTTCTCTACAGTATACAAGACGAGAAAACGAACGTGTGTTACCTGGGATGACTTAAGGGTTTATGACAACACTACCATGCTGAACGAGGTTTGATATAATTATTAATTCATAGACCTAATGTAAATTTTTGTAAGTTAAATATATTTGTTATAATTTTCATTTTGTTTTTTTTAACGATATTAAACTACGTACCTCATAAAATATTTGTATTTCATTGGTTGGATCACATAAAAATTCCACCCATGCCGGGAATTGAACCCGCGACCTCTGGCTAACCGTGCCAGCGTTCTCCCAACTGAGCTAATGGGCAAGTGCAGGCGTCGGCGAAATTTCGAGCCTTTTAACAAACTTCTCTGTATTACGTACAGGCAGCGACATCTGGCCGAAGTAATGCACATCACTTATCTTGCAGTCCCGAGTTTATCCGATGTCGACTGTACCGCATATTGGAACGGCATTACAGTAATTTCAATTTTAAAGTTTAAGTTTTAGCGAGAAAACGTAATCGATACTGTTTAAGTAATCAGAGGCCGCGTACGGACAACGGGGTTTTCATATTTTATTCGTTTACAGGCTTATTGCAAGTCAAACGAAAACGAGTAAGTTATTCCATAAAATATCCTAATTTTATCTGGAACGGTTAGCCAGAGGGCACGGGTTCAAGTTCCGGGTGGAAATTTTAGCCTCTAAATAGGTTTTTAAAATTTATCTGAGTCTGTTAAGCGGCTTAGATATGAAAAGGTAAAAGACAACCAGACAAAACTACTTTCGCATTTAGTATGTTATTATTCTATTCCTCCACCGTTAGCGTGTGGTATTACTACTAAACATTCCCAGATGTACGTAACTTTAAAAATAATCAAAGTCATAGGTCGAACCTGGGTTTCTCGCTTCTGAGTCCATCGTGAGGAAGCCCGCGGCTTGGTTGGCTCCGCACGTATTGATTTGTCTTTTCTGTGGGCTAGTTTCTCTGTTCTGTGGACTAGGCCGTATAAGCTGTCAGGATGGTATAGGTGCTGGGCAAGCCTAAGCCGTCTAAAAAACAATGTCCCAGGCATTGCAACGTCCGACTGGTCTCTTCATCCATCTAGTATGAGTGAAGGTGCCACTGGACGTAGAATAAATCATCTTATTACGTAGATGCAAAGGCGAAAGTTTAAATTTTTTTTTCTAAGTTACGTACATTTGTAAAGTTGGAGTAGCAATACCACTCGCTAACCGTGAAATGATTGAGACTGGTGATGGCTGACCCCTGCGTGAACGGGTTCTGTTCGTGTGTCTGGCCGCAGCATTAATGTTTTTCTTACTTTTGTAAGAAAATTAACTAGGGTTTCGGCATTTAAAGTTATTGGAATCTTATCATATAGGCAACAACTGATTGTATGAGGTTTTAGATGATTTGAGAAATGATGGTTAGAGTGCAGTTTTTTTCCCCGCTGCCTTTATTGACATTCAGCAAACAGAATTATTTACGTGGAAATAAATTTTTGATTTCTGATATCTTGAAATTGCTAATCTGCGGTGGGCACGATTGAGGAATGAACCTTAAGAAATGGTATTGTAGCTAGCTACTGTCGGTACGAAGTTCACCAGGACAGCTAGTTATCTCATATAGGCCGCTGCGCTGTTTGATTCGGCCCACCAATGTCTCACAATATCGGGGCCCTATGGACCCGTGCGCAGTCCTGCCTTTGAAATAAACTTTTGTCCATTCTATTCTATTCCAATTTGTTACTATTAAGTATGATTACCATGTCGTAGGTCGTGGGTTCGATTCCCACTGCGGGCCGCCATACATTTGTACAAATGGCTTCAGTCTGAGTGTATTTCCATGTACGTGGTGTCCTTGCCTGGTTACCATAGCATGTGGTAACCGGGTATGCTAGTTTGGGACCAGGACAAGTGATTATGTTATGTGGAAGTTATTTATTTATTTAGTTATGCCACGTTTTGCTTAAGGTGATGAAATAATTTCGCATAGGTTTGGGTCATTCGTTAAACTCATTAGTAAAATAAGTTGAGAGGTAATGAAATAGACTGAGGAATTAGTTAGGGTTCTGAAGTCTGTACCAACGATTTGGTCTGTACCTACAGGATAATAAACTTCGCTCGCTCCTTTCTGTAAAGTTTAATTACTTAGCCAAGTCGGACTCGAGCACGAAGGGTTCCGTACCATCATCTATACAACATTTGAATATTTAAAGCGTCTACCTGTTGCCGTTATTAATATCGAGCAAAAAAGGGCAAAATATTCCGTTTGTTGTATGGGAGCCCCCCCTCAAATATTTATTTTATTCTGGTTTTAGTATTTGCTGTTATAGCGGCAACAGAAATACATCATCAGTGAAAATTTCAACTGTCTTACTAGCACGGTTCATGAGATACAGCTTGGTGACAGACGGACGGACGGACGGACCGCGGAGTCTTAGGGATAGGGTTCCTTGCCCTTTGGGTACGGAACCTTAAAGATCATTACTGTCATATGGTGCCAACTCAAGAAGACTACGCTTCAGTTTTGTTTTAAAGGTATTAACGTTCTCAGCATCAACTACGGCGTAGCTTATTGTGTAACTCAGCTCCAAAGGTCTTTTTACACTTATCTACCAGTTTTAGTTAGTCAGGGCCTTGGAAGTAATAGAATGTGCACATTTCTGGTAGCTCTGCCGGATATGTCGTCACATCCATACGTGTTTTTATTGTTATTAACTTTGGCCTTTGCATCTACATAATGAGATACTTCATACAGCGTCCACTGGCACCTTCATCAGATGCGTGAAGGAACCACTCGAGTAGGCTTGCCAAGCACCTATATCATCCACACAGCTTAGTTGGCCGAGCCCACAGGAAAGAAAAGTCAATACGTCCTGAGCGAACTAAACTGCGGTTTCCTCACGATATTTGCCTTCACCAGTAGCGTGTGGTATTGCTACTACAAATTCGCAGATGTACGTAACATTGAAACTAAATAAAGTGATAAGTACATGCCCGCACTAGGAATCGAACCTGGGTCTCTCGCTTCTGTGCCCATTGTTTTACCCACTGGGCTACCGCTCCTATTATTATTAATTGTTAAGGAATCCTTCTAACCCCCGGTTTCTCGTACACGAAAAAGCTGTTAATCTACTGTTAACAGCTGTCAGTGGTTTTTTTGTATGCACTTTGCTCAATTGAAAGCTGTTAACAGGAGATTAACAGCGCGTTAGTGTACGGGAAACTGGGGGTAAGACTCATAAAGTAGATGATAGATGAACTCTTTGTGGTATAATGAGTAAATTTCACTATGATAGAATATCTAAATCTTAATTTACAGCCTATCCTAATTAGAACGGGCCAACTACGTACAGAACTTTTTTTTCGGAACTTTTTTTTATACAAAAAGTTCTGACCTGGCGACCGCGGACCGGACGACGCAGCGTGGGTAGTCCCCCCACCAGATGGTCTGACGACCTGGTTACGGTGGCGGGGAGTCGCTGGATGCGGGCGGCACAACCGGCACAAGACCGGGAAGCTTGGAAGACCATGAGGGAGGCCTATGTCCTGCAGTGGGCGTCAAATGGCTGATGATGATGATGATGAACTACGTACGGGAGCAACGATACAATAAATTACATCCAAGATTAGAACAAGGAAGTAAATGATCATACAAACAACGCCCTGGCTGTGGCGGTCCATACATACGTTATGAAAGGATGAAACACACCTACGCGGTCATTTACTGCAGTAGTATTTATAGTATCATCATTAACTGAATATATTGTTATATAATATATATTTTGATACTATATATATTACTAGCTGACCTGGCAAACGTTGTTTTGCCATATTAATTAACCTACGATCAGACGAGACCTACTAAATACACTTACCCAAAAATTCGTTTTGGAGGAGTTGCGTTCCAAGATATTTATTTTTCATAAAGAACTTACAGTTCACTTAATTAATGAGAAAATAAAACTTAAAATTGGATTAAATTTTTACGGCATGCATTAAGGCAAGATTAAGCTTAATTATAAATTAAGACATGTAGTTTAAGATTATTTTTAAAAGCATTCATATTTTCTATATCCTTAATTTCAGCCGGTAAATTATTATAAAGTTGGACTCCTTCATGCATCACATTTCTTCTGCCTTATTTAGTTCGTGGTGAGCTTAGTTTTTGCGTTTGCGTAAGATCGATAACAAATACTGTGACACTAACCACGATTATTTATTAGGTAAAATGTTTAAAATCCCGACGTTTCAGCAACATTGCAGATGCCGTGGTCACAGGTAGACTGAAGTGGCGAGTACGGTCAATTATTGTAGTGAGGGCAGGTGGTCTACCCTCAAATCACTCTTGTTATGAGCATCGCGAGTCACAAAAAAATACTATTATAGTATTATTATGAACTGAATGACAATTTTCTCCCTCCAACAATGCTGTACGAGCCAGAGACAGATAGTCTTACAACAACTCTGTTCGAGCAATCGCGTTACACAAGCCAACCTTCGGTTCCGCGGTAGCGTAACCTGAACCACTGGGTTCGCGGTAAGCCCGCAGAAAGAAAACTTGGCCAAACACGGTGCCCGTCGATAGGTGCCTAACCTCGTCTCCCTCGAAGCCTACTTTCTGTGCGGTGTCCCTCTCTCACTCGCCGTGCCGCCGCAAAGAATAAGCAGGTGAGAAGATGAGACTACGCAGCTCAAGCGATTGCAGCGTTGGGGTCAGTTTTAACTGTCTGTGGAAAATAAACGATTTTTCATTTAATTTAGTTTACGGGGATAAGCTTCTGCCGACGTAAGCATTGTTTTTAGGGTTCCGTACCCAAAGGGTAAGGGACTCTATTACTAAGACTCTGCTGTCTGTCGTCCGTCCGTCCGTCCGTTCGTCCATCTGTTCGCCAGGCTGTGTTTCACAGATTATGTATTTCTGTTGCCGCTATAACAACAAATAATAAAATAAATATTTACGGGGGGCTCCGATACAACCAACGTGATTTTTTTGCCGCCTTTTTTGCTCGATATTAATAATGGCAACAGGAAGCGCCGCTTGAAATATTCAAATGTTGTATAGATAAAATGGTACGAAACCCTTCGTGCGCTAGACTCGCACTTGGCCGGTTTTAAAATAGTATGAAGAAAGGGGTTCTTGTAATTCTTTATGGAGGTTAGCATCCTTTATTTCGTCACTTCAAAAAAAAAACACGTGCTAAAAAGAAGAAGAGTTCACAAAAAATTACGGATGAATTGATCAATTGCCATCAATTAGTACTATGATTTTTTTTAATGTGACGCAAGTAACTAGGCAAGGCCATCGCGCTCTGGCAATGTGGCCTTTATTAAGTTTTGGTCCCACAGAAAAAAAAAATGTAGCTAGAGAAACCAAAACCAAGTCAATATTCGACGCATCGAAAACGAATTGCTTTATACTATCTACACGTACATATTTCTGCACATGATTAACACTCTCACTTTGCCAAATGACTGTCTTGTTGGTCTAGCGGGATCCAGTCTGACTATCATGCCGCAAGTAGTGGGTTCGGTTGTCACTGGGGGCTGCGGTACATTTGTACAAATGGCCCCAGTCTGGGTGTATTTCCACGTTTGTGATGTCCTTGCCTGGTTGCCATAGCACAGGGTATCCTAGTTTGGGCCCAGGACAAGTGATTGTATTGTGTGGAAGTTATTATTATTATTATTACGGGGGCGAATCTAGTTTTCCACCAATAACGCCAATCTAACTTGATTCAAAAATACTTTTCATCCCCCCATCTCGGAAAGAGTAGTTTTGCTCTTCAATATCTGAGTGCAAAAGCGGTTTTTATCCGCTAGAGGATAAAGTAAATTGAATTTAGAACATATCGTGTGCACTAAGTTTGTAAATTCAAAACATCGTTAAACCTATTTACTTCTACCTCCATGGTGCCGAACTTATCGTACAACTTTTTTTTTATTTGTTAAGAACTCAGACTCGGAACCTCCTTTGGGTTTTTTTTTTGCATTTAGTCATTTCCTCGCTGAGGTGGGATGAAAAGTTACGTGTTGCACTCGAGTGCAAAGATTTTTCACCTCGTGCTCTTTTGATTCCCTCGCTAACACTCGCTGCGCTCGTGATTCAATTTTAGAATCCTTCGTTCGCTTGCTCAGGTTTCAATACAAGGTACTCGCGCCAAAAATTAACTTTGCAGCCTTGCATAACAAATAACTATTATTGCACAAAAGCGGTGTTTGTTTGTACAAAGGGGAGCTTAATACTAGTAAGTATTTTCTTCCAGCTAACCTTGGGTTATGTGGATAGTGCAAGGGGTAGTGCCAAGAAAGATTTATTGCAAGGACAAAAAAACAAAAAAATAAAATAAATAATAATAACATTTTCTTGCGATCGATATTTAAAACCGCGTGTTTACGATCTTAGACCGCTCGGACAGAGTGACCTATTTTAGCTAAGTACTCGAAAGCTACTCGTGGCGTGTACACCAGCGATCTTAGTACCGACAACAATCGGCTGTTTTCATCAGCGTTTGCGAAGATCGCTGGTACACACGATACGAGTAGTATTTGAGTAGCATTCAAGTAGCCATTCCAGCCCTCCTATTACGTAACTGTCCACTGTATCGGGTTTCCAAATGGCGCCAATTGTAGGAACTGATTGATGTGTTTCGTGAAGAAAAAGTGAAGTTCGAGTGAAATGTTTTTGTTTGTGGAGTTTTATTAAGCTGTGGAAGTATTGTGAAACGTATGGTTTCTATTGTCGTGGCAAAGCTAATCTTTCTCTTTTCTTTTTATACTCATCGTAGCAGATAATATTTGGCACGATGAGCGACCAAACACCTATAAACTGGAGCAAAAATCTGGATTCACTAAAAGTGTGTACAATCCGAGTAGCCTACAGTTTTTAGTCACTAAGATTAATCACTCTGTCCGGGCGTACTAAGATGGTAAAAACGCGGCTTAAGAGGTCGTCATATCTGCAGACATTGCCTCTTCTGTGCCCGTAGTATTGGTGTGCCGGGGGTCTCTACCCCCGTGGAGTCAGTTGGCATACGCGCACCGCACACCACGCGCGTCGCGCGCGACCGGACATCGAGAACACGAAAAAAATGTAGCCCCCAAAAGTGTTTTTAATTCCCGGGCGCGAACTGCGAGGCTAATGTGCCGCGCCGAGAATAACAGTTGTTGTTTGTCGCTTCGTGTCTGTGTGTTTGTTGACGTTTGTTGGGGTGTTTTGTTAGTGGACCCGTCGATCGGTGTTTTGCAGTTACCTAAGTAGCCCGAACTATTGGTTAATCGCGATCGTTGATGGCAGGTGAGTGGTTGAGTTCGTTTGGAAAATAACTGGTGCTAGGAAGTGGTGGGTGGTCGTCGTTACGTACTGCCATGCCTCTCTCGGCTTTTCTTAGGCAGGTTCGTGGCGACAATTAGTTAAATAGGTTACCAAACTTTATATTAACAAAAAAAAATACCTAAACCATTTTGAATTATCATTTTTATACTTCGTCACTACAATACTTTAAGATGTTAGACGTAACTGTTCAATGCCGGATTTTTAATTAGTAAAATAATATAAAGGTATATTTTTACCTTGTTATACTTTCATTTAACGGGTCTAATTACGATTATTTGCCACTATTAAAGGTAATTAAGTTCACCTAACAAATAATCGTGCTTTGACCCGTCAAATATATAGCTATGTATGACCATCGTGAGTCATTAAAAATACAAATTTTAACCTGGTTTATAAATTTTGCAATTGCTTAGTGGAATTTATTGAAGTAACTTTGTCTTAATTGGATATAACCGTCTCTTGATTTCCAGTTTTCAATTCAGCTTACGTAGGAAGTTTACGCCTGGAAAGTTAAATTTGACATTTTGCTGACGTAAACTACAGTCGGTTAATTAATACCTTACTCAAGTAACCTGCTGCTGAAAGCGGTTTACAAATAATCGGATAAAGTGATTCCCAATTTATGGCCTGGTTCAGGAACAAACTTGACCTGACCTAATTCGTCTAGAGATTTACGTTAACTGAACACAGTAAAGAAAAAAGAGTTGTCCGTTTCTTCTCCATAACAATCTATATCACCTGTAATTCTTTTTTCTGGCTGTAGAAATTAATCTATATATTTGTAATAGATACAGTTAATTTTTCGGAAAGACAGGAATATGGAAGTATCAATATTCCTGTCCGTCTGAAACGCTGACCCCTGCGTTATGCTCGTAAACGGGTGTTGTTTGTGTTCTGGACGCAGCATTAGAGTATTTCTACTTTTGTAAGAAGAGTAACTGGTGTTTTAGCATTGCATGATGTTGATTGAAATCAGAAATCAATAATTTATCTCGACGTAATGAATTAATATACGGTATAGGTGCTGGACAATCCCACTCCATCTAAAAAACCATATCCCAGGTACTACAGCCTCCGAGTGGTCCCTTCACCCACCTGGACGCTGTATAAAACATCTCGTTCTCATCTAAAGAATTTACATTCTGTTTAAAAACCTATGTAGAGGCTAAAAATTCCACCCATGCCGGGACTTGAACCGTCTCTTTACATGCATGGAAATGAATGAATCAATGGAAATGAATTTGGGCATGGGTGAATTTTTTTGCTTCTAAATAGGTTTTTAAAATTGTCCTCAGCACGGGTTAGTGCAATAAAATAGTATATTTCATTACAAGTGTGGAAAGGCTGTCATTGCAAAGAGTTCCGACAAATGTCTACCCGAGCCGAGGCGCAGCCGAAGGCGAGGGTTGACAGTCGGAACAAGTTGCAATCACGGTTCCGCACGTGTACTGAACGACTATTTTTAATACAGTTGCGAAAAAATGAAAAACTATTTGCTTTTTTCTCTTCTCTCCACGCAATAAATTCGTCGTATGTAGATATGTAGCGACTTTTTGACTTTTCCGGTAAAATGTTCTCCGAAGCATTTTGTGCAATTATACTGAGTTCCGGTGGTGTTAATTAAAAAAAACTAGGGTCGAAATTACTCATTTTGTGCAACAAACAACTAAACTGAAATGAAACCTAACCAAACTCATTCAATCAAATAATTAAATCTGATATTGAAACAAATTAGTAGCTTCTTTTTTGAAATATACGTATTTGCATGAATCATAAAAACTTCAATGATTTTTTTTAGTAAAAACTTCATTCTTTTTAATAGACATTATTTTGACAGTTGGGAAAGAGAACGCACGAGTGCGGGAAAGGTAAAACAAAGCACGAGTGTGTAATAGCCGACATCCCGAACGCTATACGTCCCTGCAATACGCCACTTTTTGAGCAACTGTATTAAAAAGAATATAATTACATTCTGTTTGCTGAATGTCAATGTACATTGCTAGCCGCTGCCTTCGGGCCGTATTTGTAGTGGAGAAAAAGGCAGCGGGAAAGAAACTCCACTCTGACCATCTTTTCCTAAATAATTTTAAACTTAATACATGAAAGCCTACAATTATGATAAGATTGCGCTTATGGGATCTTGTTATGTAGTTACCAAAAAATGTGTGTTGCTCAGTATGATTTGAGAAAAGATGGTTAGAGTGGAGTTTTTTCGCAGTCTTTTATCCAGTACAAACCCGACCCGATGGCAGCTGCTAATATTGTACATTGACATTCAACAAATCAAATGTGAATTCTATTTTTTTATTTCTATTTCTTTTTCTGATTACGTGAGGAAAGGTAAGGATAAGAAACTCTCTGTTTGTGTACATTAAAGCATTTATCTATGGGGCTGTAAGTTAAGGTTACTGTATGAATATTGTATGGAGTCAGGCGTTAAGTACTTTGCGGAAATCCTTAATAGCATTGTCAGTCGACTATCGTAGCCTGAGGATGCCTCGTGTTAGAGGCGAAACGCGTCGCAACGCATTTTCTCACACAAGTCTTGGTGTCGGTGGTGGTGTGTTTGTTTCTTGCTTCTGCTTGAAAAAGTGGGAGGGAGGGCGGTGCATTAACTAACCGCATGCTGCTTGTGGGATTTTGGCGGAATTTAGCAAAGTAACTATCACATTTTAATTACTGTATGAAGCTACACAAACATATTTTATTATCTTGTATCTTGAAATGATAGACCTGGAGAAGTTGTAAATATTGCTTCAAAAACTTTGTGCATACCACACGCACACCAAAGTTGCGTGAAAAAGTTAGCCATGAATAAAGTAGCCTAAATCCATCTTGATTTACATTATCAGCCCCTACATTCGATATTATCAGTATTGCGTTAATACAACGGTTTTGGTACATTTCAGGAGTTTTCATGTTATGCAACTTAACCATACACGTTTGCCAAAGGTCATTCGAGTGGTGATGACAGGTCGCCCACCAGTGTCAGCCATTTCAAAGGAAGCTCTCTAAAACGGTTGAGACTGGTAGCCATCACCAGTGTTGTGGGTGAACGGGTGCTGTTCGTGTGTTTGGCTACTTTTTACTCGACAGCGGCGGAGCCCATACTTATCTGACTGCAGCGGAGCCCATAAGGAGGGTAATGTGTTTAGCTCGTATGCATGTAAGTATTTCCGATTCTATGTTCCCTCATAACTCCTTAACCAATGGTCAGATTTTGATAAATAATATCGCGATCAATTCTTCATGTCTCCGTGAGTGTCATAAGATATATGAAATCAGAATACATCAAACAAAAAAATTAAAAAAAACACTATAAAGTAAAAAAACACTAAATTGTAAGGCAATAAAGCAATATTGACGTTGGCAGTAGAGGCGCTGGACGAAGGCCAACAATCGTAAATCTGGGTTAGTTGGCCGAAACGAAAGTTACAAGCTCTCATGTTTATCAAAGTTAGAAGTCTTTTTAGGGTTCCGTACCCGAAGGGTAAGGGACCCTATTACTAAGACACCGCTGTCCGTTCGTCCGACCGTCCGTCTTTCACCAGGCTGTATCTCATGAACCGTGATAGTTAGACAGTTGAAAATTTCACAGATTATGTGTTTTTATAAGGCCCACTACAACGTTGTCATGGGGGACTTCAACGCCAAAGTGGGAGTACAGAATTGCAGCGAATCGGTAGTAGGATCCCATGGTTATGGAAACAGGAATCATAGGGGGCAAATGCTAGTCAACTTCCTCGAGAGGGAGGGGCTATTCTTGATGAATTCATTCTTCAAGAAAAAGCCCCAAAAGAAGTGGACATGGCAAAGCCCCGACACTATGACAAAAAATGAGATCGATTTCATCATAACGGACAAGAAGCGTATATTCAGAGACGTCTCCGTGATCAATAGGTTTAATACCGGAAGTGATCACCGACTTGTGCGAGGCTCTCTGAATATCAATTTTAAGCTCGAACGTGTCCGTTTGATGAAATCCAGGCTCCGACCAACCCTGCTCCAAACTATAGTGGGGTCTGAAAAGTTCCAGTCTAATCTGGAAAACCGATTTGCTGCCGTGGAAACCAGAAATGGCGTTGACATTGACCAGGCCCTCGAGAATGTAGTCGGAATCCTCAGGGAGGAAGGGATGAGATTTTGCGAATTGCAGCGTAAAGGTAGGAAGTCGAAATTTTCGGAAGAAACACTCAAGCTTATGGAAGAACGACGTGAACGCCCACCAGTCACTGCGTCAGAAAGGCATGCTCTAAACAAGAGAATTGGCAAACTAGTTCGACGCGATCTCCGATGCTCCAATACTTGTTCAATAGAACGAGCAATCGAGCAAAATCGGGGATCTAGGGTGTTTGTCCAATCTCTTGGGAGAAGCCATCTGACGAAGTTGACCACCACGGATGGAGTGGTCGTTTCTTCCATACCAGAGGTTCTTTTGGAAGTTGAAAACTTCTACGGCCAGTTATACGCTGCGCACGCATCTCGGCCTGATCCCGAAAATGAGGATTCCAGAGCTACATTGACACGCCACTACACTGAAGACTTGCCAGAAGTCAGCCTGGACAAAATCGCGATGGCTCTTAGACAGCTTAAAAATGGAAAAGCCCCTGGAGAGGACGGTATTACAACTGAGCTCCTGAAGTCTGGCGGTAAACCTGTAATGAAGGAGCTCCAGAACATATTTAATGCTGTCCTCTTTGATGGCAGAACTCCGGAGGCGTGGAGTAAGAGTGTTGTCGTGTTGTTCTTTAAAAAGGGTGATAAAACCCTCCTGAAGAACTACCGACCCATTTCACTCTTGAGCCACGTCTACAAGCTGTTTTCAAGAATCATCGCGAACCGTCTTGCGAGAAGACTTGATGAGTTTCAGCCACCTGAGCAGGCCGGCTTTCGATCGGGTTACGGCACCGTAGACCACATTCACACAGTGCGGCAGATTATACAGAAGACCGAAGAGTATAATCGGCCCCTGTGCTTAGCGTTTGTGGACTATGAAAAGGCCTTTGACTCGGTCGAGACCTGGTCTGTTCTGGAATCTTTGCAGCGATGCCAAGTCGACTGGCGATACATCCAAGTGTTGAGAGGTCTGTACGACGCCGCTTCTATGGCCGTCCAGGTCCAGAACCGGCAGTCTGAGCCTATCCCCATACATCGTGGTGTGAGACAAGGGGATGTTATTTCCCCGAAATTGTTCTCAAATGCATTGGAGGACATGTTCAAGACACTGAAGTGGAAGGGGTACGGCATTAACATAAACGGCGAGTACCTTTCACACTTGCGATTTGCAGACGACATTGTCATCATGGCGGAAACGCTGCAAGATCTGCAACATATGCTGAGTGGCCTAGCTGATTCTTCCCAACGCATTGGTCTCCGGATGAACTTGGATAAAACCAAGGTTATGTTCAATGAACATGTAAGTCCGGAGCCAATTGCAGTTCAAGGCAGTATTCTCGAAGTTGTTAAGGAGTATGTTTACCTCGGGCAAACCATGCAGTTAGGTAAAAACAACTTCGAGAAAGAGGCCAATAGAAGAATACAGCTGGGCTGGGCAGCGTATGGGAAACTACGTCGAGTCTTCACATCGCCAATCCCACAGAGTCTCAAGACGAAAGTCTTCAATCAGTGCGTCCTACCCGTCATGACATATGGTGCCGAAACGTGGACACTCACGGTGGGGCTGGTCCACAAATTTAAAGTCGCTCAGCGTGCTATGGAAAGGGCTATGCTCGGGGTTTCTCTGAAAGATCGAATTCGAAACGAGGTGATCCGACAGAGAACCAAAGTCACCGACATAGCCCACCGAATTAGCATGCTGAAGTGGCAGTGGGCCGGCCATATTATCCGAAGAACAGATAACCGATGGGGTAGACGAGTTCTCGAGTGGAGACCGCGGATCGGTAAACGTAGTGTGGGATCTCCATTTCGCGGTTGGCATGCGTGGTGATTAAGCCCATACTCACGCCTAGCCCAAACACGACCTCTGTTTTGGTAGCTAGGCGCCTTAACGACTAGAGGCAGTCACTCTCTCTCTGGATCTGTCATCTGGAATAAAGTATACTGTAAACCGTAACAAAAATACAGGGTGTAATAATATAAATTCGGGGTAGTAGCACATTTAATGAAGTTAAAAGAAAAACTATCACAGCTAAGTAGGCTTTACAAGTTAATGAGTAATAGGTGACCAACTTATGGAAGGAAAACTTCGTACAAAATCCATTAAAAATTACTTTAATGAAGTTGTAAGTTCTCTAAAGTAGATAAAACCCCCTCTTTTTACGTAATCCTACACTGCGCGCGTCCCGACACGCACTTGGCCGGTTTTTTATTTTTATTTATGTCATCATCATCATTCAGCCACAAGAAGTCCACTGCTGGACATAGGCCTCCTCCATGGATTTTCAAAAAGATCGGTTGGAAGCGGCCTGCATCCAGCGCCTTCCTGCCACTTGGATGAGGTCTTCTGTCCATCTTGTGGCTGGTCGTCCTACGCTGCGCTTGCCGATATTGTGGTCTCCATTCGAGAACTTTTCGGCCCCATCGGCCATCAGTTCTGCGTGCTATGTGCCCCGCCCACTGCCATTTCAACTTACTAATCCGCTGGGCTATGTCGACGACTTTCGTTCGTCTACGGATCTCATCATTACTGATTCGATCTTGTAGAGAAATTCCGAGCATAGCCGTTTCCATAGCTCGTTGCGTGACCTTGAGCCCTCTTATGAGGCCCATAGTGAGAGACCACGTTCCAGTGCCATAAGACATCACTGGTAACACACACTGTAGTTGTATAATTGTATAAAGATATTTTATTTATGTATGTAAGTAGATCTGTGGTTCGCGAATTTTTCGAAACTACATTTCCCAACTCTTTTTTTTTTACGTATATTCCTAATAGTCTAAATAGGTGGCATTTTTGATTACTAATTACTTAACCGCTGCTCTGAAACCATCCACATTTCAGTGTATGTATATATATATATATAGATTGTGAAGGCCATTTCGATATTTAAATTCGAGACATTTCTATTTTACCACTGCATGCTATTCTGTAGCTTAGTATTCTAAGCTGTTAGCTCATAATTGAAAAGGTCAATCGATAGAAGCCATTTTTAAAACACTGGTATAGTGTCGTAAAATGTTTTATCTAGTTATCTATTTTCCTCTCGAGAGCTAGTAGCCTACGGAATACACGAAATTATGAAAATTCATGAGATTCTAGGTTCGAATCCCAGCGTGTATTTTTTTGTAACATTCTAGCATTGAGATGAAACAGAAACAACGTGCGTGATGTGATTTTTAGGGTTCCGTACCCAAAGGGTAAAAACGGGACCCTATTACTAAGACTTCGCTGTCTGAATGTCCGTCCGTCTGTCTGTCACCAGGCTGTATCTCAAGAACCGTGATAGCTAGAGAGTTGAAATTTTCACAGATTATGTACTTCTGTTGCCGCTATAACAACAAATACTAAAAACAAAATAAAATAATTATTTAAGTGGGGCTCCTATACAACAAACACGATTTTTTTGCTGTTTTTTTATCTTTGTGTCTAATGTCGTATAGATAATAGTACGGAACCCTTCGTGCGCGAGTCCAACTCGCACTTGGCCGGTTTTTGTTCATTGGCGGCGCTAGTTAGCCCTTATTAATGCATGTATGTTGGAGTTCAAAGATATTTTATATACGTGTGAGCACATACATAAACATTTTGGCATGACTCTGAATTATAACTCGCTTCAAAGTACTGAGAATCAAACTTATTCTTTTCTACCACTTATGACGTACAGGCTACGCTTAAAGGGTCTACGTCGTAGTGGCTACGGCCGTAGCAGTTCGTAGCAGCTTTTAACCTCTGTTACAATTCTTTGAAATATGATGTCCTATACAGTAGACATAGATTAGATTAGATAAGGTTAGAACACTTTATTGTACACACCAGAAAACAAAATACATTAACAGGCTTACATGTCTAAGTTATGCTCTGTGTCACTTGTTAGACTTATGACTTCCGCACTTAGCCTCATAGTTGAGCCATTGCACGAAGCTAGGTATACACCTCAGACTGAAGCTATATAGAAGTCTTTTTCTTAAGTGGCCTATATACGTCCCAGTGAAGGGCACCGGCCTTCTCTCAGAGAGAGAGTATGGCCTTAATTGCCACGCGTGCCCAGCGCCGAGTGGCAATTTCAAGCGCTGAGTTATGCGAACACCAAATGTGCACAAATGTGCGTAAGTAACTTAGAAAATAATTGTACATGCCGCGATTCGAACCCCCGATCTCCTGAATGTGAGGCCAGCGTGAGATATACGTTGTCTACCATAGAAATCAGATATCAATAATTTATTTCAATGTAAAGAATTTACATTCTGTTACTATACCTCCGGGCCGCATTTGTAGTGGAAAAAAGAACTCCAATGACCATCTTTTTAACCGACTTCAAAAAAGGAGGAGGTTATCAATTCCACGCGTATATATATATATTTTTTTCTCAAATCATCTTAAAGATCAGAGCATATGTGATAAGATTTCATGATATAGGACTGTGCGCAATAAATGTAATCCTGTGCTGGTAGTTTGATTGATGATAAGCCGAGAATAGCGCCATATTTGAATTGGAGCGGCATTGTGACATCGCAAACGTGTGACGGATTAAGCCCCGTTTCGTACAAAAAATAGGGCAGTTTTTGTACGAAACGGGGCTTTTAATCTTCGCGAGCTATGAAGTAAAACATCGAGAGGAATCCTGAGTGTCTGAGGTGTTCACATACCTCAGCGCTTGAAATTGTTAATGAGCACGCGTGGTGATTAAGCCCGCTCTCTCTCTGAGAGAAGGCCTGTGCAGTGTGCACTGCAGTGGGTCGTATATAGGCTGCTTATAATGAATTTTTTACTTTAACAGGGGTATTTCTAAAAGGCACAATTCTTGAAACAAGTCGGATAGTTTGTCATTTACAACTTTTGTTCAACCACTTTTGAGATTTTTTGGTCAATTAAATTTTAATATTGTTAAATTTTATCGCGATTTTGATAATTCGTAGTGGCATTTTGGATAGATGATAACTAAAACCATTTGTGTTTCATCGAATTTATAATCTTCTTTACAGGACAATGATTTACTGAAGGCTCTCTAGAGCGCGCAAAGCACGAATTTTATTATGTGCACCCCTTTATTTCAATGCCCATAAATCTGAGAAAAACTCGTAGAACACAAGTTGTAAGACAAACTGAACTCGATTAGAGTTTGTGTTTTACATCAACTTATGTTCTACGAGGGCGTTTCAGGAATTGCGCGTTATAGAAATAACCTTTCTCAAAAGTCATGACAGACATTATCAAATCCTATCGCTATAGAACAAATCCGTGGGTTCTTAATTCCCTGTTATCGAGTGGTGTTGCTTTAGTTTTGTCCGTAAAGCTGCACTTCAATCCAACTAACATTAAATAAATTAATAAATAACTTTGACACAATACATTCACTTGAGCTGGTCCCAAAGTAGGATACCCTGTGCTTTGGTAACCAGGCACGGACAAACATTAAAGTATACTCAGACTGAGGCCATTTGTACCAATGTACGGTGACCCCCAGTTCGAATCGAACCCACAACGTACACACACCTTGTTTTATTTAATTTAATAAGGAGCACCAACAGGGTGCACGTACAACTTTTACATGGGTAGAAAATTATATTTTTTCAATCTTATATCAGCTGCATTACAGGCGCCGACCACATTTGCCATTATATCAATAAGATCTCAGCCTAACTGGTACTTAACTAAAAAAAAACTTTTCTGTGTAAAAAAAAAATAAGGTAACATTTTAGAAACTAGTTTTAATTTGTTTTATTTTAAACACAAAACAAGTTACAGCCACATTTACCAAATTTTACAGACATTACAGATCAGACCTAGCCTATGACCCTAAACTCGTGTACCTAGCAGGCGTTTAGACTACTTGTAATTTTAATCTTAACTTGATTAGGCTCTTAACACTTTTTTTTAACCTATTAACTTCATCATCATCATCATCAGCCTATGCTTGTCCACTGCTGGACATAGGCCTCTCCTATAGCACGCCACTGAGCACGGTCCTCGGCTACTCTCATCCAACTCTTGCCAGCCGCCCTGCGAAGATCATCGCTCCACCGAGTCTGAGGATTTCAAGCGCTAAGGTATGTGAATAGCTCAGACACTCAGGTTTCCTCACGATGTTTTCCTTCACAGTTAGCGAGTGGTATTGCTACTTTGATTTCATAAATTTTCATTTTTATACCTAATAAAAATCTCGTGTCACAGTGTTTGTTATCGAACTCCTCCGAAACGGCTTCACCGAATTTTATAAAAATTTTGAGAATAGGTCGTAAGCTAATTAATGTGGCAAAACAACGTTTGCCAAGTCAGCTAGTATTGGATACATCAGATAGATCCATGTACAAAATAACACATAATTATAAAAACCTATTTAAAGGCTAAAAATTCCACCCATGCTGGGACTGGAACCCGCGACCTCTGGCTCACCGTGCCAGCGCTCTCCTAACTGAGATAACGGGCCAGTGCAAGCATGGATGAAATTTCGAGTCTCTTCACAAACTTCTCTGTATAACGTACAGGCAGCGACATCTGGCCGAAGCGATTTACATCACTTGCAGCCCCGAGCAACCCACTTTGCAGTTAGGTTTAGGTCCTCAGCACGGGTTAGTGCAACAAAAAGAATATAAACACATAATTAGACATACAACTGAACAAACAAACAGCATAGATTCATTAAAGAGACTCCGAGCTTAGCCCGTTCCAGTTTGATTACCTCCAAGGAAATTTTAATCGGCACAGACTTTCCGAACTATTTTTTTACAATAGTAAATCTAATCTAATTTTGTAACAATCTTCGTCGAGCGCAGCTAAGGCACTAAAACCTACTTTAATTGTATTTTCTTTGTTGAAAAAGGCGGTGTTTGTGTACGTGGCTTGCTGCCAGGTTCTGAACAACTATGGAAATGGGAGAACTGAAATTTTAAGTGCACGCTTGCCTCGGATCTTGTTTTGTGGATTTTAATTTCTGCATATTCATTATTTTTATAAAACGTACTTGTTGGGCACCTCGCAGCCAGGTACGGAGGCGTAGTTTTTGGTAAAGGCTTGGCTATTACACGTGGCTTGTACACGTATTTTTAACCGACTTCAAAAAAAGGAGGAGGTTATCAATTCGACGTATATATATTTTTGCTATGTTTTCGCATTACCGTCAAAAATCTTAACCGATTTCGACAATAATTCTTGTTTGGTTAGATATAACGTCCCGTTGATCCTATTTTAATTTGGCGAAGATCTGATGAGTACTTTCAGAGATGGAGAACGGAACAGCAGTAAGTAAGGCCTAATGGGACCCATCCTTTAGTAATATCCGTATATTTCATAAAATTGCGTAAAAGCAGTCCCAGGTAATCTTGTGATGTTCTGATGCAGACTTTCGGAGATGGAAATTGAGAACTTCAAATTTTAAAGCAACGAATTAAGTAAGGTAAATTATGGTTACAAGGGGAAGTATAATTTGTAGTCGGTACCCAGTTTCATGATCAGGATATATATTTTGGGCACCGACTCCATATTATACTTCTACAATACCTACATAGTATACATACTTCTAATTTAAAGGCTTTCTTCTAAATTATTTGTAACTTTTTAGTTCTGTAATGTTTTGAAGTCGGTTTATATTTGTTTTTTCTTTCAACATTGTTGGAGTGTGAAATTGCTCGTCCGTAATTTCGTTGATAACGACAGGATTAAATTTTTGCAAATTTGACAGAAGAACCCTTTTTCTATGATTGTACGGAAACTACTATGACTCGGTATATAAATGCAATTACGACAGTTAGCATCATCTGAAATTAATAGAAATTAAATTGTTTCAATGTCTCATCATCATCACCATCATCAGCCATTTGACGTCCACTGCAGGGCATAGGCGCAGTTTTCATAACTATGAGGGGTTTTGCCATAATCGCCACGCTTGGCAGACGGGTTGGCGATCGCATTATGCGGTTGGAATCTCAGGAAGACTGTTATGACGTAGACTTATATGGCTGTTTTGCTGATCTAAGAAACCTACTTAATTATTTTATTTTAATTTTTTCTAAATGCAAACCTTGCATCTGCTTCGAATCTGAACCTTGCACTCAATGTTGCATCAGCCGAGGCTTCATTAAAAATTATCGCTTTACAAAAAGTTAAGTTCCATTACAACTTTGATCGGTTTAACATCGAAATCCGTGCGGAGTCAGAGTCCAAATTCGGGAGTTGTGTTTAAAGTGAAATAAAGTGTTGTGTAGATAAATTTGTGTTTTTTAAAAAGACTCCACTACGAGACACCCTAACATTGGTGTCAGAAGTGGGATGCTGGATGAGCAATCAACGTGATTCCCAGCATTTCGAATCCGGGGGTCCTGTGAGGGTCCTAGAGGTCGACGGTCAGTCTCCGCCGCCGCGCAGAGCACGCATCTCGGCACAACTACACCACTTCTCCAGCTTCTTCGAGGTCGACGGTTAGTCTCGACGGTGATCGAGCCCGCACCAGGAGCTGCAATCTTCACTCTGGGTCGACAGTAAGCCTCAGCGCCGCCTGAGCTTGCACCTAGACATCTCCATCGTGATCGACGATAAGACTCCGCTTCTGCAGCGTGAGCCCGCGTTACACGCGTCACCAGTCACTTGCATACAACGTGACTCCTGCATCGACGCCGCAACTCCCCGTCTCCTACGGTTTGCCGTTTCAAGGAACTCAACCACGTTTTGGATTTTACCAGCTATGCTGTTCTTCGTGATCCTGTAAGTGATCTTAATGCTATGCTTTTCCAAAAAATCTCAGTGAAAGTGAATAATTTGAAGGATAATAAATCCTTCTACTTCCTGTTTACAAAAGTCCATCATTATGACGAATTTAATTTTGCTACAATCTACAATTTATTAATCAAACTCAGAGATCAAATTATTCAAGAAAATCCTGAGGAAACAGACCTCGCCATATCGGACTTTTCCGATCCTTTCAATAAGTTTTCTTATACAAAAATATACAACATGATTGCTTTTATCTTTCATAATACTAATCTCAAGATTCATATTTACAAAAATCAAATTATTTATCCAACACCTGCCGAAGTCCCTAAAATTCTTAAAGAAAATCATGACTCTACAATCGCAGGTCATCCAGGCATCAAAAGAATGCTTAATCGTATTAAAGCTTCGTATTATTGGAAGAGCATGCGCTCCGACATCGAGTCATATGTTAGAAACTGCAAACTCTGTCAAGTGAATAAGCCGCTACGGGCTTCTAATAAAGCTCCTATGGAGATCACATCAACAAGTACAAAACCCTTCGAGAGATTGGCTCTCGATATTGTGGGTCCCTTACCAGAAGCTGGTTTTCAAAGATTTAAATTTATCTTAACTCTACAAGACGATCTAACTAAGTTTTCTAATGCTTACCCTATGATCACTTCCACAAGCGAGGAAGTTGCACGAAATCTCGTTCATTTCATGTCATTGTTTGGCATTCCTAAAATGATACTTACCGATCAAGGTACATGTTTCACATCCGAACTCTTTAAACAAATTTCTCAAATATTTAAAATTAAATCACTCTTTTCATCTCCATACCATCCTCAAACAAATGGCGCGCTCGAGAGGAGCCACGCCACTCTCAAGGAGTACCTAAAATCTTTCGTCAATGACAATCAAAGTGATTGGCATTCTTTCCTAGCTACGGCTATACTTACATATAATACTACTCCTCATTGTACAACCTTGTACCCGCCTTACGAACTACTATACGGAAATAAACCTTACATACCTAACTCTTTATATGATACTTACGACAATCTTACTTACCCAGAATACATACGCGCTCTGAAATTCAGAATGAAAGTTAGTAGAGAAAAAGCTTTAGAACACATAATTAAAAGTAAAGAAACTTCTAAGGAATATTACGATAAATCATCTCGTCAAATCAAATACAAAGTCGGCGACATGGTGTATTTAAAACAACACCATCGCCTTAGAAAGGCACTTTCCCCAGTATGGAAAGGCCCATACAAAGTCGTAAAAGTGCATGATAAGCACAATGTTACTCTATCTGTTAATCGCAGATTTATTAAATATCATACTAATGAAATTAAGCCAGCCAACTCATAAAATTTCTTCTTTTCAGTTTAATGATCAGCGGCGGTAATGTAGCCGAACCCGAAATATCCCAGATTGTACATAGTCCAGGGATTTATTTTGACCCTACTACTTCTATTATTTTTTACAATGATTATTGGAAAATTATAACGCATATCGATATTGTATCTATGAAACCTTATCTTAAAAGTATTCACGAAATTTTGCATAAGACTACTGATCTTTGCCTTAAAATTCAACCTAATGATATTATTTCTTGTAAAGATATTTTAAGCCCTATTGGCATTTTATTACAGTCTAATAATGTTAAATACGAATCCTTATCTCACCTTACTTCTGAAATCGAATCCGATCCGGAAAGAGTCAAAAGATCTTTGGAATTCGGAGGAGAAATACTTAAGTTCTTTTTCGGCACTTTAGATGCTGATGATGCAAGAAAGTACGACTCTGCAATCGAGTCTTGTCAGAAAAGCGAGACCGAATTATTCAATTTAATGAGAGAAAATATTCACGTAGTTAAATCTACTATAAATACTTTTAACAACACTATTTTCAAACTTAACAAAAATGAGATCAAACTTAATAAACAAATTACAACAATGAATGACATAATTTCTCAAATGACTAAGACTAACGATCAGCTGATCCATATAAGCAGAATAAATAATATGCTTAATATTATAGAGAGTTCATTGCTCACTATATCGAATTTCTTAGATACTATCCTTAACGCAATTCTATTTGCTAAAAGCAATATTTTGCATCCTAGCGTTTTAAGTCCTCGTAGTATTTTAGGTGAACTTTCTAAACATAATAATTTAGTTAATAAAAGGCTAGACTTTCCAGTCTCTTTAGATTTAGAAAATATACATACTTTAATTGATATTTCTACGTTAATGTCTTATTTTTATAAAAACAAAATCGTTTTTATAGTAATGATTCCTCTCATCACTCCGGCTAAGTTCAATGTTTATAGAAGTATCGCGTTACCAACGCCGCATGATTCAAGTAATCCTCAGTCATTTGCATTATGTAATTCAACCTTCAAAATCATATGTTGCCCTATCCGAAGATAGGCTTAGTTATACTCTAATGGATAATTTAGATAAGTGTAAAATTATAAATGATTATTTTTCTATTTGCCCTTTGGTGTCTATCTTCTCGACGTTAAGCTATCCTTCTTGCGAATCTAAATTGTTAACTGAAGTTTCTATGTCCATACCTTTAGAATGTAATTACAAATAAATTTTTGGACAAATTGATATTTGGCAAATTCTTAATAATAATAAATGGATTTTTGTGCAAAGTAAATCATCTAAATTAACAATTAAATGTGATAATGATGTAAAAGATTATCTTATCTCTGGAACAGGCACTTTAAAGCTGCCAAAAAATTGTATTGGTTATTTTAAAGCTTTACAGTTATATCCTTCAACATCTCATGATGTAGTAATACTGAATGAACTTAATGTCAATTTTAATATTTTGAAAGATGATTGTTGTAATCGCGAAAAATTTAATAAGTCCCTACCTTTGCTTACTCCGATTTCTCTCAGCAACGTTGATCTTGAATCTTTAAAGTTTACTCAACATAACTTGAATAATTTAGAAGATGAGCTTAATATCGCTCAACAACAATCACATTTCATAAAATACGGAATTTATTATTCAACCTTTACTTATATCCTTATAGCATTTGTTTTCTTGTACTTATTTTGTAAAGTCTATTCATGTTTTAAAAATAGAAAATCGTCTAGCTTTTCCATTCGAATCTACAACCAATGTCATAATAAAAAACGTGTTAATCAGGAATCTAAAATAAGAAATTCTATTGAACTTACTGATGTTTCATCTGAAGAAGATATTAATCGTAAATCTGTTGAATCTCTTCCTGAGATAAATTCTTATAATCCTAAACCTAGAAAGGTCGAATTTTCATCAAATAGAAATATAAGTAACTTTTAAGAATTCTTTAATTAATTTTTCATATTATTTTTTCATTTTATTATTTTTGTCAATTTTATATTTTATTTTTTTGTAATTGGACTTTTACTCCACTTCATCTTAAGGGATAAAGCTCCGTTTTAACGGGGGGGTTGTTATGACGTAGACTTATATGGCTGTTTTGCTGATCTAAGAAACCTACTTAATTATTTTATTTTAATTTTTTCTAAATGCAAACCTTGCATCTGCTTCGAATCTGAACCTTGCACTCAATGTTGCATCAGCCGAGGCTTCATTAAAAATTATCGCTTTACAAAAAGTTAAGTTCCATTACAACTTTGATCGGTTTAACATCGAAATCCGTGCGGAGTCAGAGTCCAAATTCGGGAGTTGTGTTTAAAGTGAAATAAAGTGTTGTGTAGATAAATTTGTGTTTTTTAAAAAGACTCCACTACGAGACACCCTAACAAGACGTTGCTGCCCGTCTCCTGGTAATTGATTTCCTTAGTCGCCTTAGACGACATCCGGAAGGATAACGTCACTACATTAAGAAAATGTAGTGAGGTTATTCTTAATCCGGCGCCACACGGAACGGCGTGTTTAACTGTCCTTTTGGAGTATTGTTACTAATTAACTTAACTAATTTGGCAAAAGCATAATTCCGTTGTTGTAGTTCCTGGTGAGCGTTATTAGGATACATGACACTTCATTTGTAATTGTTGGATACGTGACAGTCCATTTGTAATTGTTGCCAAGGTTTAGATGAGTTAATCCTCATCTAAACGTTGAGGATCAACATAATACATTTAAAGAGTCTAATCGTGATTATTTAATAGGTAAATCAAATTTTCTTAATTCCTGAAGTTTAACGTTACAGGTGCACAGATAGGCTGAAGTTGCGAATACAGTCAATTAATTTACTTGTATCATCATCGCGAGTCACAAAAACATTTATCCTACCAATATTATAAATGTGAAAGTTTGTGAAGATGTTTGGATGTTTGTTACTCAATCACGCAGCATAAACAGGAACATGTAACCTCACGCCTATAGAAATCAGAAAATTATTTCAACGTAAAGAATTTACATACTATTTGTTGAATGTACAATATTAGCCGCTGTTTTGGGGCCGATCTAGTAGTGGAGAAAAAGGCAGCGGAAAAAAAACTCCACTCTGAACATCTTTTCTCAAATCATCAGAAATCTAATACATAATTTGGTACGAGTACCTACCTAACTAGATCCCATGAGTGCAATCGACAACTTGCAATTCTAAAATATTAGGGGTTAAAGTATGAAATTGCCGTTTTATTGCAATAGGTTCTTTGAATTGACATAGAATCTTCATGGTTTGAGGTTTACGAATGAAACTTTTTTCAAATGGTTTCTATGATGTTCTTTTTTAAAAAATGTGAAACCTTTGAATATCGACTTTCAATTGTTTTTGTTATTCAATTTAGACAAGAAAGATGGATACTGCGAAAATTCGAGTGATTATGAGGCACCCATGTTTCGTATTTTTTTATTTTATTGATTTGACGCAAGTGAGTCAATATTGTGGGTAAGGTAACGTTAAACCATGCCGCTAATTCCTGGGTAGTTTGACTAGGGTCGGCTTCCACTATCTCTCTTAATTCATCGTTATTCACCTGTGTGGGTGGTCTTCCTCGTGGCTCGTTCTTTAAGTCGAAATTTCCATCACGAAAGCGTTTAAACCAAAATCGCACGGTGCGTTCATTAGTAGACCCCTCTCCAAACGCAGCATTGATATTGCGGGCTGTTTCTGCCGCGTTAGTTCCGCGTCGGAACTCGTATTCAAAAATCACTCGAATTTTCGCAGTATCCATCTTTCTTGTCTAAATTGAATAACAAAAACAATTGAAAGTCGATATTCAAATGTTTCACATTTTTTAAAAAAAGAACATCATAGAAACCATTTGAAAAAAGTTTCATTCGAAAACCTCAAACCATGAAGATTCTATGTCAATTCAAAGGAACTATTGCAATAAAACGGCAATTTCATACTTTAACCCCTATTATTAGTTACTTCAAACAATTCTTACAAAAGTAGAAAAACACTAATGCTGCGGCCAGACATACGGACAGCACCCGTATAACACCGGATGGTCTGACAGAGAGCAGGGTTTGCTAAAACTGTTAAGGCTGAAGAATGTTAGAGGTAAGAGCATTAGTTATTCTCTTCATGCATATGTGAGTGAGACAGTAAGAAAAAGAGAGAGATAGTTGCAAAGAGTGCTAACACTTATCTGTAATTAGTATTTTACGTGGGATTGCGGCACATCTACGTCTGATAGGCTTATTTATTTGCGTAGTGTCTCAGTGTACTCTATAGTTAACGCACTGCTGTAACATAATTTATCACTGTTACATGTTAGCAAAGATCTATATCGGCAGCAGCTTATTAGTTGTTCATTCGTGAACCTCTTAAAAGATATATAATTGGGAGGAAGTAAATTTCAGAAAGTCCATTTGTTACATAAATGATGAACAATTGTTGATTTGAACAGAGTGAAAATTTGTTTACAATTACTTTGTGCCCTGACTCCCGAACTAAGCGGGGACTTGTCTCTGAGGAGCCATTTTGTTGAATTAAATAGGGTCTCGAGTGGAGACCACGAATTGTCAAACGCAGCGTTTGTGTAGAATTACGCAATCTGCGTAGGCAGATTGATGGTAAGGGCTGGACGAGGATGGCTGAGGATAGAAATAAATAGCGTGCCTGCAGTAGCAGTGACACGCCGTGACCTTAGTTGTCATTATTTATAATTTTTTGTACAGAAAGAAAGAAAATACATTTATTATAAAAGCAAGACATAACAGAAACAAAATAAATAGATAAGTAACATAATATGTACTCTCAGAGAAAGAGCATTGGCTTAATCACCACGCGTGCCCACCGCGGATCGGCGATTGCAAGCGCTGAGGTATGTAAATAACTCAGTCACTCTGCTCTACTCTTTCTCTGAGAGAAGGCCTGTGCCCTACAGTGGGACGTATGGGACTGCTTATGATGATACTATGTACAACAACAGAAAGAAAACGAAGCACACAACAGACAAAACAACAAAAAAACCATTATACAGGGCGTCCCAAAATTATGGGCCATGAAAGGAAAGTACCTTAAGTATCGTAGATAGGGTATTTTGCTGAAAGAAGACTTTATGTTATTTTAAAAGCTAGTAATTCTGCATTCAAAGATTTTCTAAAAATCACTTGCCTCGTCTGGGAATCGAACCGACTTAAATGTAAAAAAAATACCCCTAATTTTATGATGCCAATCGAAAGAATGGCCAAAAACTAATAACTCTTCTTAAGTAACATAGTATTTTAAAAGAAAGAAACAGTGTGAAATTAATTATTTTAATCAAATTAAAAACATACATGAAACTGCCGTAGTGGGTTTTTTTTTAATTAATTAATTAAATGCTCAAAATGTGATCCTTCTTGTCTTACGCAAATTGCCAATCTTTTAATGAGTCCGCTGCCTGTTGATTTTCAAAATCAAAATCAAAATCAAATTTTTTTATTCAAAGTAGCACAGAAACTGCGACTTAATGAACGTTACAAGTTAAACTAGGTGTCCATTTCAAAATCTAGATCATTTTGGAGAAAAAATGGACAAAAAAACTCCAAACTTAGTCTTTTCAAGTCCTTAATTTACAGGATTTATATAAATGTTCTAAAACTCATGCATTGAACTGGCTTTAATTCCAGACATCATTGTCATCTAAGTAATCTTTAATGTTATAGTAGCTTTTTTGGCACAAAGTGCGCTTCACACATTTTTTGATCCGCGTTTCTGGCAAGCTTATTATATCCTCAGGGATCTTATTGTAGAAACGTACACAATGCCCCATAAAGGATGTATTAACCTTTGCCAGCCTAAATTTTGGGAACGAAAGTTTATGTCTATTTCTAGTATTTACATTGTGTTGGCTACCTACAGTTTTAAAGTCACTGATATTTTTCCTAACATACATAATATTTTCATAGATATACTGACTAGCAACTGTTAGGATGTTGGTTTCTTTAAAGAAATCTCTTAACGAATCTCTATTGCCTAGCTTATATATGAATCTGATCGCTCTCTTCTGCAGGACGAAGATGGTCTCAATGTCTGCAGCCCGACCCCACAGTAGTATACCATAGGACATAATACTATGGAAGTAACCAAAATAAACAAGCCTAGCAGTTGCGACATCAGTTAGTTCCCGGATTCTTTTAACTGCGTATGCTGCAGAACTGAGCCTATTTGCCAATTTTCTATATGAGGACCCCATTGAAGCTTTGCATCAATTTCTTATCTTTTTATGGTGAATACTCGATATGATATGGCACAATTCTATTTGTAACTCGCCTACGTTCTCGTATCGCTTTTTGTATAGCATATCTTTCACGTATCTCCAAAAGAAGAAATCTAATGGTGTAAGATCCGGGGATCTGGCCGGCCATCTAATCGGTCCATTCGTACCAATCTAAGTAGGAAAACATTCATTTAGAAAATCTTGAGAAGCATTATTAGTTTTTGGCCATTCTTTCGATTGGAATCATAAAAGTAGGGGTGTTTTTTTACATTTAAGTCGGTTCGATTCCCAGACGAAGCAAGTAATTTTTAGAAAATCTGTGAATGCAGAATTACTAACTTTTAAAAATAACATAAAGTCTTCTTTCAGCAAAATACCCTATCTACGATATTTAAGGTACTTTCCCTTCATGTCCCATAACTTTGGGACGCCCTGTATAGTATAATTTTGGGTTTGTTTTGTTGTGTAATGTTTATTAACGTTTTTTCTTCTTCTGTTTCAGGTATTTTTGGTTAGGTGACACTACTGCAGAACCGGTTTGGTTAGACTACAAAGTTAATTAGTTTTGTGGATGCGCTTTTAATAAATTGAGACCATACGCCCCACGCTTTTTGGCTTTGCCACCAAAAATACGAAACTACAAAAATATTTTGTACCTTTTAGCGCATCACCGAAAAAAGTTACATTTTTACAACATATCGTAGACTCATGCCTGTATCCCGGAGGGGTAGGCTGAGACCAGGGCCTAGATTCTCTTAATGCATTGTGGTAACATGACAACTGCATGAACATGGCGGTTTTCATTTCATGGCTGCTTTAAGTCTACGCGGGCACACCCATCAAACGTTCTAGGCGTCAATGGTACGAAAAAACACGTCACGTGACCCGACAGTGTACCTGTCATTATACTACAATGCACTAACAGAATCGAGGCCCAGGGTCCACCAGTTATATTTTTGTAGCTACAATGACGTCCTTGAGCTCCAATATCACGCGCACCAAATCATAAACTCACGCCTGTATCCCGGAAGGGTACTTTATACTTCATTGCACACATAAAGTAACATGAACAAAACAAAACATTTACAGAAAAATTAAAAAGTATACATGGCAAGTCTATTTCAGCAGAAATCTCTTCCAGCCAACCCTTGATGTGGTGATACGAACATTATGAACAAGGGAGGAAAGTGTACAATAATTATTAAGTACTATATGTTAACCCAATACAATCATACATATGTACAATATATATATACTTATAAGATGATAAATAACTAGAATACGTAAATAAATAAATATCTAAGTAAAGCAGAGGCCAGGGTCCACCAGTTATTAGCTACAATAACGCCCTTGAGCTCCAATATCGCGCGCAACAAATCCTGAATGATTCCAATCGTCGAATTCCATGCTAATTGCTGTCGCAAACGTCAGGATTCCGACAGTTTTGCTTGCGCATAATTAAGCCTCTGGTGGGAAACGACATCGCTTTTAGCTCCCCAATTCTCCCTGTCCAGATCCACTTCTTGCCACTCAGTAGAAACCAGTTCCTGACGTCGTCTTACTATTTCTTAGGTGTCGACCAAAATTTTAAGTTTCAAAAAAATATTTTATACTAGCTGTCCCGGCAAACTTCGTAACGCCACAGAAAACGTTTGTATGGGAAATAGAAAAGGGCTGTTTTTAGGGTGTTCCCGGAAATCATTCGATTTTTTTTTGGCTTTTAAACCTTCCCTAGACCTCCACGAACATTTCAAGACTAAGATAAGATAAATCTGTTCAGCCGTTCTCGAGTTTTAGTGAGACTAACGAACAGCAATTGGTTTTTATATATACAGGGCGTCCCAAAGTTATGGGCCATGAAGGGAAAGTACCTTAAATATCGTAGATAGGGTATTTTGCTTAAAGAAGACTTTATGTTATTTTTAAAAGTTAGTAATTCTGCATTCAAAGATTTTCTAAAAATTACTTGCCTTGTCTGGGAATCGAACCGACTTAAATGTAAAAAAAACACCCCTAATTTTATGATGCCAATCGAAAGAATGGCCAAAAAATAATAACTCTTCTTAAATAACATAGTATTTTAAAAGAAAGGAACAGCGTGAAATTAATCATTTTAATCACATTAAAAACATACATGAAACTGGCTTTAAATTTGGCTTGTGTCTAGCTTACCAAGGACGTATTGAAATACTAAATTTTATCATTTTATCTACACTTCCACTTATAATAGGGAAAACTATGCTATAAGGTATTTTATGAAGTGGGTACTTATTTACGAATAATCAATGCTATCTATGGAATGATAATATCGCTACTTTTCGAACGTCGTCGTCGGCAATAAAAAACTTTCTTGAAATTTGACTCAAACATTTTACGTTGTGTTAAAAAAACAAATTAATAAAGAGAACTAGGTATAAGCCGTTTAACAGGTTAAAAAAATATTAAAATACATTGTTATTTTGCTCGACTCGTAATCAGAATATAGTACACCATTGCCCTAAATTGAGCCAACGAATTGTTGAATAAGTCAACCGAGGCCGAAATCAGCAAAATGAGAGTTCTTTTTCATTCTACCATGTAAATAGGGCACCTCAAAGCATTTTAAGACCCCTTAAGAGCTTTTGAAGAAGAGTACCCTTACGTGGTTGTTGGATTGGACTGTTCTATGTATGAGGCGGGATGTAGACGTTTTCACCGTTCACTGGAACCAAATGGTGGGTGGGTTAGTTAATATATGTGACCGTTGCTGTAGTTGTGAAGTCTCTTGACTTTCATATGAATATTTCTGTACATAAGAGGTAAGACCATGTTAAAGCATTATTTATCAGACAGCGTAACGCCGAACATTCAACAATTTTTTTTATTGAAAAATTGAATATTGAATAGTTTTTTTTATCAGAAATCAATAATTTATTTCAACGTAAAGAATTTACATTCTGTTTGCTGAATGTCAATGTACTATGTTACTATGTTAGCTGCTGCCTTCGAGCCGTATTTGTAGTGGAGAAAAAGGCAGCGGGAAAAAAAACTCCACTCTGACCATCTTTTCTCAAATCATCTTAAAGTTGTACATCAAAGATTCCGTGATTGACACGAATAACTTTAAAAGCCAAAATAATACTTCTTACAAAAGTAGAAAAAACATTATTGCTGCCGCCAGACACACGAACAGCACCCGTTCACGAGCATAACGCAGGGGTCAGCATCCGTATCCCTCTGAGTGTCCTGTATTTATCCTAGAACTCTACGAAAAATCTCCAAGCATGAGCTGAGCCGTCTGACTATGAGTGTCCGGTATGAATACCCTTACAGAAATCTCCGATCACGAGCCCACGAATAAGTACACCGTATGCAAACTATCGAATAAAAAAGCTACCGGCACTCGGGCCCACCTATTCGAGTTGTGTTTATTGAGTTTATTGATAACAAACAATGTGGCGCGAGCAGGGATCGATGAAAGCAAGGTCACCCGCCTTAGACTGGACACATACAGTCGGAATTCCGTTTCGGAATTTCGATTTGATATATCGATTCGGGATTCCGAACGCAATAAATTTATACACATAGTAGTTTTCCGTTAAAATTTTTCTCCGATTCGGAATTCCGCATGTTAGCCTGTGCGTTTGGAATTCCATACATACATACACATACATACATAAACTCACGTCTGTATCCCAGAGGGGTAGGCAGAGACCAGGAACTGCCACTTGCTACGATCGTGACAGATCACTTTCGCTTCCTCAACATTCATTAGTCGTTACATGCACGCACACCGGTTTCAGGTACGTTTTATCTTACCCTTTGCTAATACATCCCCTATTTGGTCAAAGTATGTCCACCTGAGATGTCTCCTACCAGCCCTTCTACCCACATTCGCTCGATATATTTGTTTCGTCAACCTTTCTTCCTTCATCCTCTCCACATGTACAAGCTAACGCAACATGCCTTTCTTAATTCTAGTCACTACATCCTCTTTCAGTCCACAACGTTCTCTAATCAAACTATTGCGTATCTTGTCGTTCAAAGTGACACCCTACATATTTCTCAAGGACCTCATTTCTACTGCATTAATCCCCATAGCCATAGCCAAGTCTCGCTACCATACATAAGTGTTGGGACCAGCACTCCATTATGTAGAGTCAATGTAGTTCTTTTGAGATGTTTTGGCCATTCACTAAGGAGTGCAAGGCACCGTTTACACCGTTTCGAATTCCTTACGGAAAAAGTAACTCAAACGTATTTTCTTTTTCGCTATCACAATCAGAAAATCGTCGTCCATATTCACTGAAAAAAATGTCTGACCTCGATAGCTAGCGACTTTAAACTGAGCGTTGCTATTCCGAACGGAAATAAACGAATGTGTGTGATGTATTTACGGAATTCCGAATCGAAATTCCGAAACGGAATTCGGACTGTATGTGGCCAGCATTAGACCGGCTAGGCCTCGTGTTTCGTTTAAACTTTGCTGGAAACGTGAGAAGGTGGCGAAACACGGGTTAATCAATTTTGCGATTGAGAAAAAACGAGCCTAATTAACACTAGTTTGAACAACTCGAAGAGCCTGATACGCGAGATCGTGGGAAAATAGAAGCTCTTAACTATTTGATAAGTAGTTCAGAAGTTCTATCCGATACAGACAAACGTAAATAGTGGATTTCAGAAAACTATTTCACATCACATTTTTACTTTTTAATAAAGCTCAGTGATCTGTTAGGATCGTGGCAAGTGGCAGTCCCTGGTCTCTGCCTACAGGCGTGAGTTTATGTATCTGTATGAATGTATGTAAAGCGCAGACGAATGTTACTTAACTCAACATTGAACAATGTAGTTCAACGGAATATAGTCTTATGACTGTATCTTATCTTATCTTATTATTCTTATATTATAATATTATCTTATCTTATGCCCTTTTTCTTCTGCTTGAAATCGACAACCCGCGGTGGACACGTGTTTTGTATATTCTCTGACTGAGAGAAGGTGCTCTGCTGTGGGACGTTAATTTTGTTTAAACAAACTTAAGCCTCACGGCCATCTCATCAATATATTGACATAATCCACACAACATAGTCGCTTTTACTGGGCCTAAATTGGCATACCCCGTGCTATGCTAATCAGGCAAGGACCTCACAAACATAGAAATACATAAAGACAAAGGCCATTAATACAAGTCAAGTACGACGGTCTCTATCAGCCACACGACCTCTTTTTAGTTAAACGTATTACCACTAGACCAACGACTCAGTCAAAGGGAAAGTGAAAAAGTTAAATTAAATTGTTTAAACTTAACATTCTGGTCGACCCCGCCGCAACAGTGAAACGATGTCGGGAACTTTCTGTTGGGTGGCAAGAAGTGGATCTGGACAGGGAGAATGGGAGAGCTAAAGGCGTTGTCTTTTTCCATCATCAGAGGACGTTGTTGGAACTATTTCGTCAGTGATGCGCTAAAAATTCAGTAGGAATCGAACCCACGATTTCTGTGGTCGTAGTCAAACGTATTAACAGATAGGCAATCGAGGAAGTCAAACCAGAACGTATGTCATAAGCCTATGCCATAAAACTTTTATACGCAGCAAATATATGAGTTACGTAGTCTCGCGTAGTCTTTAGGCGAAATTAAAATACAGTAGAATTGTTTGGGAAAGAATTTGCAAGACAAAAGGTACTGTCAACAAGCAATGACAAAGAAGGACGCTCTCCTCTATTAAGGGCAGTCAGCGTAGAAAAGCCGAGGGTTAAAAAAAACATGCACCAATGGCTTTGTGCGAAATTCAGTGTTAACATAATATCGTTTAGCGCCATCTGGGAGAAAATGGTTCTATTTTGTTGCTCTTCTTTTAGAACACTCTTAAGTAGAACATGAGCATTGCCTTAAAAATATTGCAAAATTACATATCGAAAATTTTGGGATAGCAAATAATTAAACAAATGTAATTTTTTTTTGTTGGAAAAAAGTGATTCTTTTTCACATTTCTAGGTTACTTACCTAGTTATTACCTTCTGTTTTGTATTAATATTTTTTTTTTGCACAAGGTTTAATAAAAATTAGACAAGATTTTTCGACGCGATATGTTCGTTTTAGATCCACAATTTTACATATACATATGTAGATATTAGGTTAAAGCCATATGCCCGTATAGTAATACCCTCATTTACTTTCACAATCAAATAGGCATGTTATCTTTGAGTTTAGGTAGATATATACTACAATTTTACACTGGCATTTATTTGTACCTATTCATAAAAAAAATTTCTCGCACCCGTCTCATCACAAAAAATTAGCATTGATAATAAAAAAAATATTAATTTAAAATGAATTCTTTCTTTAAATTAAAGGAGAGATATACACAGAGAAAAGTTTATTGCAAAACCAGAAAAAAATATCTTAATTGTGACACATTTTTTAATTTGAAAGAACGGTAGAAATTATTTTGGAGATAAGTTTGTGTAGGCAAAGTGTGATTTGTGATTTAAAAAAATTGTTTCTTAATAAAAATACAATTATTCACTTGAGAAACAATAATAATGTTTGTTAGTAGTTATTATATAAGGTAACGCGCCGCAGCAATTCGCGTATAATTCTTAAAAGTAGCAGAAGTGGGTGTATAACAGTTTTTTTTTGTGTTTGTTAGTTTGATCATAAAAGAGTGCGATGAAAATTAACGAAAGGTTGCGTTCACACTATTTAAAGTTAAAAGCAGGAGTGAGTCCACACTAAAAAAAAAAGACAACGGAAAGTTCTAAGGCTTTAACAATGAAGTATCCCTCAAATGAGGCTTCTCAGTAGCCCTTTATAGATAATCTCGAGAAAGAAGTACCCATGAAACCGTTACCACAGAAATCACAGATTTTTCGGGACTAGTCGGGAAAGGCACTTGCAGGTACGACAGTACTATTTCAGAATCAATTTCTCCGTTCGTTTTTAAAAGATTTCTGTAAAGGAATATTGGTTAGAGCTTTCGCTATTGGGAATGGAACACAATTTCGAGCTTTGGAGACTAGACGTCACGGTATGACGTGAAATGAAACCCAACGTTGGTGTGCGTAAAGTCGCCGCTAGTTTCGTCTGTGTGCGTGTGTCTGCTTGTCATTCCCTTCAGAGTATACAAACCTAATAAGGCTGGCTTGTGCCAAGTTCACCTGGTCCTAAAGTAAAGTAAAGTAAAAAGTTAAAATATATTTATTTAAAATTACACAGTTATGAAAGAGAACTTTAAGATGCATGGATATAAAAGCTATTTACTTAAAATCTAGAATTCAACGACAACTCCCAAACTCGGCTGAGTCTGTGTTTTGGGGACTCTTTTTCAGTTTTAAAATATTAATTACTTTAATAAACGACTGTCTAAAGCACACTAGATAATTTGTTATAGACATTTAAAACTGAACATGCACTAAAATTATAATTAAGGCTAATAGCTCCATTTCAAATTAGAATTAATACATAATAAATTGTAGAGACTAGTAGACACATAGTTTTTCAATAGAATGACATGAGCACGACAATAGTTGTCATTTGCCTCTATTTGGTACTGCAATGAGCAGTACAATGACATTCCAATGGTAAAACCCGCGCAAATTAAATAGGAATCTCTCGCGAAGAAGATCGAATCGCGCGAGGTGCCGAGTTAAATTGTACGGGTTTTAACATTGGAATGTGATTGGTTACTAGACTACCAACAGCGCTAATAAAGTGGACATTGCCGTCCTAATATTACTCTATTGAACAACTATGCTCTCTCTCTCTCCGAGAGAAGGCCTGCGCCTAGCAGTGACGTACCTAAGCTGATTATGCTATAGTATTGAATGGCTATAGATATCCGTGCCCTAACGACATAGTGCGTGTCGGCAAGTGGAGAATAATAAATTCAGGTGACAGGCGCGGCAACCTTGGCCAGCCGGGTCGATTGCCGGCGTGGTTAGCGCCGGACGGAGGGTGCGAATAAAAATCGATCTTGAAAAGGTTTAAAAAAGAAGCCCAGAGTCCGCGTGGTCACTTGAGCTGCCCACAGTGTGATTTTTGTAAGTCTAGTGGGTAGAACATTGTACTCGGAAGCGAGAGATCCAGGTTCGATTCACAGTGCGGGCACGTACCTATGACTTTGTTTTCTAAGTTATGTACATTTGTGAAGTTGTAGTAGCAATACCACTCGCTAACCGTGAAGGAAAACATCGTGAGGAAATCTGAGTTTCTGAGCTATTCACATACCTACAATCTCCCGAATGTGAGGCCAGCATAAGATACACGTTATGTCTACCATGGAAGTCAGATATTAGTAATTTATTTCAACGTAAAGAATTTACATTCTGTTTACTGAATGTCAGTGTACTATGTTACTATGCCTTCGGGCCGCATTTGTAGCGGGAAGAAAACTCCACTCCGACCATATTTTCTCAAATCATCTAAAACATCAGAGCATATTATTATATGATAAGATTTTGTGATATAGAACTGTGCGCAATAAATGTAATCCTGTGTTGTTGATGATAAGCCGAGAATAGCGACATATTTGAATTGGAGCGGCGTTGTGACATCGCAAACGTGTGACTGATTAAGCCCCGTTTTGTACAAAAAATAGGGCAGTGATATCCTTTTAATCCTCGCGAGCTATGAAGGAAAACATCGAGAGGAACCCTGAGTGTTCATATTGCTAATTCGCGGTGGGCACGCGTGGTGATGAAGCCCATACTCTCTCTCTGAGAGAAGGCCGGTGCCCTACAGTGGGACGTATATAGGCTGCATATGATGTACTGTTGACTGCTGTCAGTGTTTTTGACATTGGAAATGTCTTCACTTATATCTCGGAGAGTTGTGAAGGTGTGATATTAAATAAAAAAATAGGTAAAAAAACTTTTTAAGTTAAACGGTTTTATGTTAAACATACATTGCAATGTTTAAGATAAATGTACTAAAAACCAAAAAATAATAAAATAGATACAGTCGTGGGAATTATAAACATATGCATAGACTAGACTAAAATAAAACCGTGGGGCACGTCAATTGTCTACAATCGTTGATTAAAATGTTTGTTTTGTAATGTTACACTATAATTAGGCAGTTGTTCAACCGACAACGATGGACGTGTGATAAGTTGGGCTAGAATGTGGAAACAAGCTAGCAAGCTCGATTATAAGCGAGTTTTAGGGTTTCATAGTGGTGAGCGAGTAGTACTTTTATCATATGTTTTGTCGATTAAAGACAAACTACGAGCAGTGAAACGATTCCTCGCCAGCCAGCAGTGTGAATGTCCAACGATAAACTAGTTGAAACATCTCTTTTATTTACATGGAGTGTATAACTATTGGAATTTCCATGAGCAAGAAAATAGTAATTTCCTCACCGTCTGCGGGCCAACTGCCTAACGACGAATTAAACTATTCTTCTATCGCACATTAAGTCGATAATTTGTAGACAATTGACGTGCCCCACGGTTTTATTTTAGTCTAGTCTATGCATATGTTTATAATTCCCACGACTGTATCTATTTTATTATTTTTTGGTTTTTAGTACATTTATCTTAAACATTGCAATGTATGTTTAACATAAAACCGTTTAACTTAAAAAGTTTTTTTACCTATTTTTTTATTTTCTAGTTTTTTGTTTTTATTTCGCATTCTGTTTAATTCATTTAGTGCTTCATTATTGCAAGGTTTCTTGCCCGTTAGTTTATTGCAGTCCAACTCCTCTATACGTAGTCCCTGCAAAGATCTTACTCTACTAAGAGCCACGTAGGCTTGACCTTCTTCAAACAGTTTCGCACCTAAGTATACGACTGCGTGATCCACAGTGCTGCCCTGCATTTTATGTATTATAGAAGCCCATGATAGTATTAAAGGCAACATTCTTCTTTCAGCCGTCCCGTAATTGTACTTAGCTGGAGCTTCATCATATTCTATAGAAAATCGGCATTCATACATTTGTAAACTTTGCCTGACGATATGAAAGTTTCGTATCTCTAAATATCCTGTTTCATCCAGTTTAGTAGGATCAAGCTGGGTACGAATCCAGCAATATAAGGAGTCACCCGCTAACATATTAGCATTCAGAATATTGACGTCCCATTGATTAGGGCTTAGGATTGCAGCTCGGACAATGTTCGCCAACGACATAGCACTACATTGTACACCAGCATATTGCGAAGTAAAGACGTTGTGGTCACCTTGATGCCATGAAGCTCGAATAATTCTTGCAACATTATTAATTGGAATGAATGCATTTCGAATTTCATTTTCATTCCTTTCGGACGCTTCATCTTCAGACAATTCGGGCACACTAAGTCGTACTAACTCCTGGTCACTAATTTGGGCATTGTCGTCAATACGTACATCTTTGTAAAGCGGGTTATTTCTGATTAACCATCTTAAAGCACTATAGACTTTTTCGCGACATATTGTGAATTCCCTGGTGATGTTCAAATTTTCTAAACGTTCGGTTACTACAATAATGCCTACCTGGCTTGCAGATCTTGGTAGCATACTAGGCAGTCTTTCACTGACTTCAAAGATATCTTGGGCAAATAAAACTGCCTGTCCGCGAAAACCGTACCTACTGCCCATAGAGGCCACTAAATGTCACGATTTTAACAAAGGGAATAATTCTGCACAGCAAACGTTGTTCCGCCTGTGTCAATGTTTGAATAACGTCTGGTATAGAACCTGGATCCAGATTATTCCAGTAAGCTTTTGGTGGTGCTGTTGTTTTATTACTAGTAACATGTGTTTGACAGCGGGAACATAATAACAATGATATTTTTTTTCGAAGTTAACTCCACAGGTAAGTATGTTAATGCAGCAGCGTTGTACCGAACTGTACGAACTTGATTAGGATAACAACGTTTGGTACAAATATCACAAACATGTATACAAATTGTGTTAATAGCATTCTCGAATGCCTGCAGATTATTAGCTCTGTATTGCTGGGTACGCTCTCGTTGTTTATTTAACCTCGTATCGCGATGTTCAGGCGTTTCTGAACCCAACTGCTGTCTTTGTCTTTCACGGCTTTGTATTAATCTAACTTCATATTCTTCAGGCGTTTCTGACGCTATCATCTGTGTGTATCGCTCACGTTGCTTTGTTAACCTGGCTTCATATTCTTCAGGCGTTTCTGACGCCGTCATTTGTGTATATCGCTGACGTTGCTTTTTTAACCTGGCCTCATATTGCTCAGGTGTTTTTGACGCTAATTGTTCCCGTCGTTTCTGTAATCGACTATTTCTATCACCTTCACTTTCTTTAGCTCGTTTTGCTTTATACTTTTCTTTCGCTTTTTGAAGCCTTCGTTTACGTTGTGTTGCAGTTTCTGTTTTATTTGTGTTTGTATTTTTTATATTTTTTTTTACCATTTTGTTCCCACGAGTAATGGACATTTAAACGGTCGACCCCCCCCAGAGGTCCAATAAAGGGGCAAGGCTATGTACAACAAGATGCGCCTGAGTCTTGAGGGGAAAACGCTAACGACATATCATTTTTATCCACCCTAATGCCATACAGTTCTCGGCGCGTTTTAACCTTTCACCTTAACTTGGGTGGTGTACCGCTAACGACGTATCATTTTTAGCCACCCTAACGCCACACAGTCCTCAACACGATACAAAATCTTGACTTGGGTGGTGGATTCAGGCTGGATTAATCAGATACCTAAATTACTGATTCAATTTCTAAATTTAAATCTTATTATTATACGCCATTTAGTGGCTGCGCCCATCTTAAATATTGAGGTTGTATAGTGCACTGTATTCTTCTTGTCAAGCCCTTTTATTTGATACCCATATTGGTGGGATTGATAAAAAATTGTTATCAGCCATTTGGTAGCGGCGGCCATCTTAGATTTCAATAAATAGTATAGTAAATTGTATTCATATAGCATAATAAATTGTATTCTACTTGTTGAGACCTTTCATTTGATACCCATATTGATGGGATTAATAAAACATAAATTATCCGCCATTTTGTAGCGGCGGCCATCTTGAATTTATAATGATAATGAATAAACATAATTGTATTGTCACCAAAATCCAAAGTGTATACAAAATTTCAGATTAATCGGTTGACAGGAAGAGGGTGAAATTTGAATTACTAAATTTGACCCAAGAATAAAACAAACGGGGTGAGCTAAATAAAACCGTTTAAAAAAGGCTTAAAAGACGCGTATTCACAAGAGTTGTAAGGTGCAAAAAGAATTATTCGAGAAAATCAAAAACAAAAAATAGTTGTGGCCGAAATAGTAAAGAAAAAAGTTCAATTTTTTCCGAATTTTTGATTTTGGCGCTCGATATTCTGGAAACGAAGAATGATATCAAAAATTTGAGAAAAATTTATCTGGAAATTTTTGTCAGCTACAGTTTGAGACTAAAACAAAGACGATCGGGTAAAGGTTTGCCCTGTAGTCTGAACGACATTTTTCGCATGACATTTAGGACTCGATTCATTTCCAATGTGCTCGATAGACGTGTGAGGCACGAAATCTGTGAATTTTTCTTTATTTGCATTTAGGCCAACTGACAGCTATTACCAGTGGATTAATAGATTTTTAGTGTGTTACAAAGTTAAGTAAACTAAAAAAAAATTTTTATTGCATAATAAAAAACTTACAAGCAAAATCGTTTATATTGTGGATTCTGAATTTTTAAGCAGTTTTAGTAAAATGTTCTTTTCGGTATGACAAACAATAACATTATTGATCAAAAAGTAATAGTGAAAATTTTTTTTAAATACGTACTTACGATTATATATATATTTTTTTGTTGCAATAATTGTGGCAGCGACATCTGGCCGAAGCAATTTACTTCACTTGCAGCCCCGAGTGACCCACTTTGCAGTTAGGTTTTAACATCGGAATGACATCCCTATACCTACATGATTATATACTTACGTTAAAAAAATGTTAAACGATAAAAAAAGATTGAACACCTTAATATAAAAAAATACCCTGTATTTTTTAATTCCAACCTTTGGTCCGTAACAATGAATTTAAATTCAAAGTCGTAGGAAGTATCATGGCGTGGAATGGCGTTTTCTATTTGTTAAATGTTTAAGAGAATACCGTTCGATACGCGTAAACAAGTGAAACCATGATATTCGAATACTTACACAAAGAAAATAAGCCGCTCCGTGCCATGTCTAAGGTTCCCAAAGGAACGAAGGTTAAAAGGTTACACACAATTTGAATTCTGTTTCTTGAATGTTACGAGTATAATGTTAGCAGCTTGTTAGCGGTGGTAGCCTAGTGGTATAACATTGGACTCGGAAGCGAGAGACCCAGGTTCGATTCCCAGTGCGGGCATGTACCTATGACTTTGTTGTGTAAGTTATGTACATTTGTGAAGTTATAGTAGCTATACTACTCGCTAACCGTGAAGGAAAACGTCGCGAGGAAGCCTGAGTGCCTGAGCTATTCAAATATCTCAGAGCTTGAAATCGCCAATCCGCGGTGGGCACGCGTGATGACTAAGTCCATACTCTCTTTCTGAGGGAAGGCCTGTGCCCTACAGGGTGACGTATATAGGCTGCTTATGTAGCAGCTTGTTAGAACACAGGACCTCCCGAATGTAAGCCACTCTTTTACCGTTACGCTACTCCCTTCGAAAGGTTACTCAACCGTTATAAATTATTCCCGTTACAATATTTTGGGGCATTGACATTTTATCTAATTATAATAACAAAATAGCCAACAGTCGCTCTCGCTGCTAACTCTAAATAATAAATAACATTAAATAACATTTTCTTCATAAGGTTCAGACTTGCCTTTGATCTGTTATTTTAATATCAAATGAGGACGTAAAGAGAAACCTTTTTATCGCATATAATATTCAAGTAGGGAAGTTGATGTCGCAGCTGATGTTAACTACGTTTGAAGGTATGATCGAGTTGGAAGGCAATAATTTAATGTTAAGTGAATTTATGCGTATTGATCTTTTTCTGTCGTCTTAAAGTCACATGCAAGTTCCTATTTTTTAAGTTTTTATAAAAATTAATAAATCATCCAGGTGTTGAAAGAGCACTACATAAGCAACCTACGAGTAGATACGTCCCAATGTAGGGCACAGGCCTTCTCTCAGAGAGAGAGAGAGAGAGAGAGTATGGGCTTAATCACCACGCGTGCCCACCGCGGATTGGCGATTTCGGGCGCTGAGGTATGTAAATAGCTCAGACACTCGTGTTTCCTCACGATGTTTTCCTTCACAGTTAGCGAGTGGTATTCCTACTATAACTTCACAAATGTACATAACTTTGAAAACAAAGTCATAGGTACATGCACGCACTGGGAATCGAACCTGGGTTTCTCGCTTCCGGGTCCAATATTCTACCCACTAAAATACCACCGCTTTTTTTAAGGAGCATCTCTATTATAACTTTTAGCTATATATTTATTAATTTTATTTACCACGTGTTTTATTTACAACGTATTTTACTGCAGGACATGGGCCTCCTTCATGATTTTACAAGCTTCCCGGTCTTGTGCCGCCCGCATCCAGCGACTCCCCGCCATCGTAACCTGTTCGTCAGACCATCTGGTGGGGAGCCTTCCCACGCTGCGTCGTCCGGTCAGAACTTTTTCGCCCCACCGGCCATCAGTTCTCCGAGCTATGTGCCCCGCCCACTGCCACTTCAACTGAGCAATTCTTCGAGCTATATCGGTAACTTGGGTTCTTCTGCGGATCTCCTCATTCCTGATTCGATCACGCAGTGAAACTCCTAACACAGCTCTCTCCATTGCTCGTTGGGCGACCTTGAGCCTTCCTATGAGGCCCAGAGTCGGCGACCGTCTACGATCGACCATAGGTATAAATATACCCATTACTAACTTAATTTATAACACACAAAATAAAACAGTTGCATGAAATTTGGGCCACACGGACTCGAACCGAGGTAGTTAGTAGACGTGTTCCGTTTAGAACTATATAATATACACGCTGAAATCTGGGTGGCTTAAAAACCGCAGCTATGGTTAGTAATTCAAAATGCCTTCCATTTAAAGCCAGTTTCGGAATTCGGTATTTGACACGATCAACAATAAATTATTTCATATGCTCGATTAAAACAAGAATTACAAAATATCTCAGAAAATGTATCTCTTTTAGTCAATTAATATTTTTAAAAAGTATTAGCTATCTATAAGTATGATTAGTACTATTATAAGTATGAGGCCGGTAGGGTCCCTAGAAGGCTCGCTAAAGAGCACTCTTTTTATGTTTAATCTATTAAAAAATTGTAATAACTAGTAATTGACTAAAAGAGATACATTTTCCGAGATATTTTGTAATTTTTGTTTTAATCGAGCATATGAAATAATTTATTGTTGATCGTGTCAAATACCGCATTGCCGAGTGTCTTTACACGCTGCCCCAAATTCCTTGTGAATGGCTTTTCCCACTTTCTTTCGAAGTAAATTATTTACAACTATCTTTATACACAAAACGTTATACACTATACATAAAACGTTATGTAGTTGTGTTTATCTATTGTATTATAGTGTGTATTTTATGTGTATTTGGTACATAACTTGTTATAATAACCTTTGAAAACGACGGAACCTAATAGACTGTATGAATGATCAAAAATAAAATTGTAGAAATCCCCGTAATATTATGATTTTTTAACTTAAAAACCATGGGTAGCAAGAGCACTACGTGACAGCTCAATCTGTCGTACAAGAACAATTTGTCTTTTTAAAAACCTATGAAACCGCAAGGAGTTCGCGACAACCTGGTAATTTTATTATAGTTTATGTATTTTTTTCATTTGCAATAAATCTTTCTTGGCACTACACCTTGCACTATCCACATAACCCAAGGTTAGCTGGAAGAAAATACTTATTAGTATTAAGCTCGCCTTTGTACAAACATCTTTTTGTGCAATAAAGAATTTTTGAATTGCATTGAATTGAATTTATTATATTAATTACCAAAGACGTTACGTAAGCTTTCTATTGCTACGAGTGTATAACAATGTCATCACCTTTCCAAAAATTTTCTTCTCGTAAAATTGGGTTACAAGAATGGATAAAATAATCACAGTCCGTTTTTGCCGTACTTTTTGCCTTTCTCGTAACCCATATTTTTTTGTCATGAACACAGCATAGAAATCCCGAACATATTTTGGGTCGTTTTCCATTCTATTAAAATTTAAGAAAAATACTTATTCAAGGTTAAGATTTAACTGCTATTGAGAGATAAGACGATAAGATAAGATTAGATGAACTATACTATTAAGGTTACTATACTATTACTTGTTATGGTGCCGGGGAGTCGCTGGATGCGGGTGGCACAAGACCGTGAAGCTTGGAAAACCATGAGGGAGGCCTATGTCCTGCAGTAGACGTCAAATTGCTGATGATGAGGCGAATCTCTTAATCATGTTAATAGTGATTTTAACCACTTGGTAAGCTAGCATAATTAATTTCAAACGAACTGTAAAATATGTTAAGTTATATTAATGAAAATAAACAATTTATTGTAATTATTTTATTTTCTAATTATAGCATTCCACTGTGATATCCATTGCGGGTCTTACAGGACATATCTTGGCACTGATTGAACATAATCTACAATGGATAGGATCCATTATCTCGTGTTATTTGAGCATAAGACAAGTGGGCAGCACGTCTTTGTTCTCTGGAATGACAAAGGGCGGCAACAGATCCCTCTGACAAAAGCTCTGCGATGTCGGTGCGAAATATTTGATGACCACTGCAGCAAGGGCAGGTCCAGAACTGGCTTTAACTCCGGACATCCTTGTAATCTAAATAATGTTTAATGTTATATTAGCTCTTTTAATATTCTATAATTAGAAAAACAAAATGTTTTCTCAGATGTAAATGGGTAAGTGTAGGTATGGGCGCGCCCTGAATATCTAAATCAGTTTTCAAATTTGATTATAATTTATAATCACTGAAACTATTTGCACAAATGCACGGCGCCCTCATGTGGGAATTGATCCCACGACCTTTGTCACACAAAATAACGTAAGTGAAGCAATGAAATACACATTATGAATAGTAAATTTGTGCTAAAAGCGTCAGTGTGGTTGTATTTCCGTGTTTGGAAAAAAACTATACTTAATTATGGGCATATACCTATGACTTGGTTTTCTAAGTTATGTACATTTGTGAAGTTATAGTAGCAATACCACTCGCTAACGGTGAAGGAAAACATTGAGGAAACCTAAGTGTCTGAGCTATTCACATACCTCAGCGCTTGAAATCGCCAATCCGCGGTGGGCACGCGTGGTGATTAAGCCCACACTCTCTCCCTGAGAGAAGGCCTATGCCCTACAGTGGGACGTAATAGGCTGCTTATGTTATGTATACTTATTGCGACGAAATAGCATTCAGAATGTTTGCACTTAGTTGAATTAGACAGACTACTTAACACTCACGAACGCTAACTGTCTCCCCGACAGCTTTTGGTGATAAATCGAGGAAGAAAATAGGTTTCTGGGGCACTCGAAGTTTCCATACACTAAAAGTGATCTATTAGGGAACGGTCTCGCTGGAAAATATTTTTTCTCCATTTCACCCTCTTGAAAACATGTTTGTGGAGGTTCTACGCTTTTGTTGGCTAAGTGGATAAAGAAATGGTTTTATTGTGTAAAGGATAGAGTGGTTAAGGTATTATTATCCTTACGGCTATAAAGGTTTTGGATAAATCTAATATATAAAAATCTCGTGTTTGTTATCGAACTCCTCCGAAACAGATACCCTGATTTTTATGAATTTTTTTATGTATGTTTGGTAGGTCTGAGAATAGATCAAATCAAATCAAATCACTTATCCTTGCCCCAAACTAGAATATGGTAACTAGGCAAGGTCATCACAAACATGGAAATACATCACAAACATGGAAATACATCCAGACTGAGGCCATTTGTACAAATGTTCGGCGGCACCCAGTGGGAATCGAACCCACCACCTCAAATAATTGTTTTGCTAGTCAAGCGATTTAACCGCAAGACCAACGAGGCAATCATTACGTAACAGTATTTTACACACAGAACTACGTTGACAGTTTGTTAGTAGGATTATCATGTAGGCAAATTAGGCTCACCTGACTTTTAGCCCTGATCAAACATGAGCGGTGGTAGCCTAGTGAGTAGAACCTTGGACTCGGAAGCGGGAGACCCAGGTTCGATTCCCAGTGCGGGCATGTACTCTTTCGTACTTTGTTCTCTAAGTTATGTAAATTTGTGAAGTTATAGTAGCAATACCACTCGCTAACGGTGAAGGAAAACATCGTGAGGAAACCTGGGTGTCTGAGCTATTCACATACCTCAGCGCTTGAAATCGCCAATCCGCGGTGGGCACGCGTGGTGATTAACCACTCGTCTGCCGCGACACAGATCTGTCTCCAACTTAGTATGGGCCACCTATACGTTCCATTCCGCGAGGGCAGTTCAGGAGTTAAAGCCCATACTCTCTCGCTGAGAGAAGGCCTGTGCCCTACAGTGGGACGTATATAGACTGCTTATGAAACATGGCACAAGCCACCTACAAACTTCATACTGGGACATTGACTGGCCTTCTCTTAGAGAAAGAGGGAGCGATGAACACCTCGAACACTCAGTTTTCCTCACAATGTTATACTTCACATTTAGCAAGTGACGTTTTTTCTACAATATTCTATTTATTTTTGTTTTAAAAATATGTCCCCCTGTATAGTTGTGAGGTCACAGATTTTTTAATCATCGATTTTTCTATCGATTTCCGAGTTTTGATTTGGAGATATTTCTATAAGGAAATGTTTTGACATATTTGGTCAATTAAAGAAAGGGGCTGGACAACTATATGCTTCTCGCTTTTACAATAATACCGTTCATATTGTGTGAGAGAGAGGCAAATAGTTATTCAATAATGACCAGAACAACCATAATTTAATAGTTTTTCAATAAATAATCGCGATTGGACCCGTTAAATGCGTCACTAAATAGTTCTCTAGTCCCTTGCTTACACAGTGATAAGATATAGTAGACAAACGGGTACAAACTAATAGTTTCATTTATTTCCTTTGCAGGTCACCAAAATCCGCGCCGTCATGTCCAAGATTAAACTCAAGCTCTACCACCTCCTAAACGATGACACCTAAAGAAATGTTACTCGAAACCGCAACCCTACCGAGGATGACGCACGTCAGACTGACCAGCCCAAGATGGCCAGTGTCGCTAATGACGACTGTCGTCATTTTGACGCTCCTGCCTTATAGCTCGACGCTGAGCCTGCCGAGCGGAGATCCAGCCCCGGGTCGATCTCCAGGGCCTCCTCTAGACGCTGAATCACAAACGGAAAACGTCAAACCGACTGAAACAGTGACGGTCAACTCGGAAGTCGAATACGATGAGACTACAACGATTAGTGGCGAGGTAGACATGACTACAGAAGTGAGTGAAGTGAGTACCAGTGAAGAGACAGCGTTGGACGCGTGCGCCTTCGCGCGCATTAGAAGTGACGATGACGTTGTGACGCTAAGTGTTAGGGAGACTGACGTCAATTTGACCCTGACGCATCCCGTTTTCGAGACGGAGGAGCTGGTGCGAGGAGTCGTTTACGAAGGTAAGTGCTACTTAATTTGTTTGGGTTTTTTTGCCGATGCACCACGGTTGCTATATAGCGCTATGTTGCTTTATGTGGCGAGTAGGAGCGAAATGGCGCGACGATATACCTATCGCGTTGCCGCCTCCGATACAGTGGTCGTGCCCTCCGGACTGTGATTTTGTTCATAATTGAAATTGGTTTATTCATATAAGAATATTTCACAATCGGATAATATTATAACATAAATTACAGTATAACACTTATCTGACTTAAATATTCCATAAATAATTAATACATTTAATATCATAACCCTCCTTCTGGTGCAGTCGTGTAGACGGTGAAAGGGGCAGCTTATTGAGTTCTAGCACCAATATTCCCTATAAAATCACCGTGCAATGGCAACTTTGACAAAAAGGGTGTTTTGACGAATCGCACTTTTGACAAATGTAACTTGAGCAAAGGCACCTTTGACCAACAGCGTATTTTGATGAACCGCACCCTTGGCCATAGGCGGAAAACCCTATTCCGCGGTTAGGAACGCACATGTTTCGTTATTGTGTGCATGTCGCCTCGCTTTTAAGCGGAATTTCGCTCGACACTCTGTCTCTATGTGATAACTCTATGCACAAGCCCTTATCCCGAGGGTGACAGTAAAGACAAACACGCCATCTTGCTCTCATCTGCTGTGTACGAATGGGATGGGGCGTTATAGGTTTTTAAAAAGTGGTAAACTGTTTCGGAGGTTGCACATTTTAGAGGCTATCCTGTATAATACTTCTTTTTCTGAGTTTTAATAATACAGCCACGTGTAGCTGGCTTGTTGGAAGTTTGTTGGTAGAGGTTACAAGTTTCGGTATAAAACAAGTGAAGGGATTTCGCTGTTGGCTTCCTTGTTGGCATTCATACATACATACATAAGCAGCCTATATACGCCCCACTGTAGGGCACAGGCTTTCTCTCAGGGAGAGAGTATGGGCTTAATCACCACGCGTGCCCACCGCGGATTGGCGATTTCAAGCGCTGAGGTATGTGAATATCTCAGACACTCAGGTTTCCTCTCGATGTTTTCCTTCACAGTTAGCGAGTTTTATTGCTTTATTTTCTAAGTTATGTACACGTGTACATAACTTAGAAAATAAAGTCATAGGTACATGCCAGCACTGGGAATAGAACATGGGTCTCTCGCTTCCGAGTCCAATGTTCTACCCACTAGGCTACCACCGCCTTCGTTCGCGTTCGTTTCATGTTATTTTACTGTAAACAAAATTAATATGGACGACAATAAATAATCGGTTTAACATTTTATATAATTATATTCTTTTTGTTGCACTAACCCGTGCTGAGGATAATTTTAAAAACCTATTTTATATAATACCCGGCAAATAACTTGAACAAAAAACGGCGCAGTCGGGATTTGGTATGGACACTTAATAGGTCATTTTTTAATAACTTCTTCTTTTCTAAGGTTTAGAATATTCTAAGTCCAAAAATATCTCACACTTATAAAGAATAAGACTAGTGTAGGAAATCCCGGCGGAGACTGAAAACAGCATTGATGCTGAGGCTCCGACCATTTCAAAAGTTTTAAAAACCTATTTAAAGGCTAAAAATTCCGCCCATGCCGTGACTTGAACCCGCGACCTCTTGCTAACCGTGCCAGCGCTCTCCCAACTGAGCTAATAGGTAAATAGGCGAAATTTCGAGCCTCTTTACAAACTTTCTCTGTATTACGTACAGGCAGCGACATCTGGCCGACGAACATGAGCTCAGTTGGGAGAGCGCTGGCACGGTTAGCCAGAGGTCGCGGTTTCAAGTCCCGGCATGGGCCGAATTTTTAGCCTCCAAATGGGTTTTTACAAATTGTCCTCAGAATGCTTTAGTGCAATAAAAAGAATATAATAATTTCGAAAGAGTTTACTGAAACTAAACTTATAATTTTCCCATCTAAATTAAATGTTAATTTTCGTTAGTTGCTCTGGCAACCCTATGCCCACTGCTGGGACTCTCAGATTCGTTGCTTTTTCGAATCTGTCAGTTTTCGAACCTGTCGTCTTACAACCGTTATCGAGGCAACAGCCCTATCATTTTCGCTGCCGTTTACCGGATTTATGGACTCCCTATCGACACGCCAACATTGAGAACAGCTAACTGTCCACTCTATCGGGTTAATCTATTTGACGATTCCAAGGTGTCAAAATATGTATGTATTTGATAGTTCGGAGGAGGTTAAATTGGACAACTCCATACAGTGGAGGACTTACGTTGTAGTGCCCCTGGATTACTGAAGAAAGTTGAAGGATACTCATGGTGGGTGGTCGTGGAAGGTTAATTAGGAATCGATTCAATCGCACTCAATAAAGAACCTCTGGTCATACAGTCCATTTAAATTATCGCGCACCACGAAATCCCCGAACTAACAATAAATAAGCGACTAATTTGTTACTTCTGAATAAAGTTCCTTTTATTTTATTATACTTAGCAATTCTGTTACTACAAATCGGTACCTACGTACTAAGTGCAACATAAAGTGCGGTGCCTGTATAATTAGCGTTTTAAAAGCAGAAGGCAACGTTTTCAACCTAAATACGACCGCAAACGTGATGCGGTTGTCACAAAACAACTGAGGCACAGAAGTCGGAATAAATTTTAGATTAGTTTGTTAGCTCGTGGTGAATAAAATAATAATAGTTTACCTATCATAATAATTTGAGGAACTACGTATTATGAAAATGAAAATAATTGTAAAATGTTTGTGATTTTATTTCCTAGTAGATAGCGAAACGTATTAACCGTGTTTTCTAAATTTTGTCAAAGTTTACTATTTTTTTTCACAGTTATTAAAAGCGAGCATACACGGTTGTTACACTTTGACCCAATAGGGAATGGCAAAACGTATATATATATACCAACCTCTTTCGCTTCATATATATATATATATATATAAGAAGATAAAAGGTACTCGAAACCAGCTTGCGTGCATGCAACGACTAATAAATGATGATGAAGCTAAAGAGGTTGATCAGGATTGTGGCAAGTGGCAAATCCTGGTCTCTGCCTATCCCTCCGGGATTCTTCAAAGAAACCAACATCTTAACAGTTGCATGTCAATGCACTTATGAAAATATATGTACGTTAGAAAAAATATCAAAGACTTCGAAAATGTTGGTGGCCACCATAATGTTAATACTAGAAAAAAACATAAATTGTCATTTCCACTATTCAGACTTGCAAAAGTTAAAACATCCTTTATGGGGCACTGTATAAGGTTCTACAACAAAATTCCTCAAGATATATTAGAGTTACCTCTAACGCGATTTAAAAAATGTGTTAAGCACATTTTGTGCAAAAAGGCTTACTATAACATCAAGGATTATTTAGAAGACAAAGATGTTTGGCATTAAACAGTAGATTAATATTATTTAAAGGACGATTGTGACTAGTGTTCAACACATTCATGACTAATATTTTAAGTTGAAAACTCTGTTAATTAAGTTAAAACGTGTTTTGAAAAGAACAAATGTGGAGTTTCTTTGTTAGCTTCTTCTCCACATAATCCATTCATTGTGAAACTAACAACTTTGACGTTCATTAAGTAAACATTCTGTTTTTACAATGAATAAAAATATTTGAATTGAATTGAATTGAATTGGATATAGGCGTGAGTTTATGTAATGTGCGAGCGAGAAAGAATGTCAACGTTGAACCCCTATTTCAGTACCAAAAGTATTAAAAGAAAAAAGACCGAAAAAATCTATTAATTACCATAAAATCAATGCTTATAAGATACAGACCTATCTAATATATAAATATAAAAATCTCATGTCACAGTGTTTGCTATCGAACTCCTCGGAAATAGCTTCACAATTTTCATGAAATTGTTTATGTTTCTTACGACCTCGTATACTAATTATTACGGCAAAAAAAAAAACATTTGCCGGGTCAGCTAGTAAATATATATTATTTTTAAGGTAAAAAGGAACGGGCTCAGCTCATAGCTATGACTGCACGCGTAGTCGTCACTTTATTGCCATTTTAAAGAGATAATCTCTTATTGTACAAAATAATTTGACATTGATGCTAAGTACCTATAGTCCAAAGGGGCAACAATTTTATATGAATTATGACATGGTTTCCAAAATATAAACTTGTGATAAATAAAGTTATTAAAGTAATTCTCAAAGAGCAATATAAATAGAGTGGGCATTCTGTGCATTTCGATGTTGACGCGGGCAGGCAGAAGGGTCGTTAGGTTTCCGCGATACGGTATGTGAGTTGTTAGACCCGCTTGTTATGCTTTTGTCCGACTGGGTGTTACAGGGGTGTTTTCGGTGGGCTTTCACTCAGGAATATTTTCAGATTTGCGGTTTATCTATGACGTAATTTCCGCTGATGTTCTGGTACGCTTTAAATTACGCTTGTCACTAGCTTTTGTATATAACTTTATACGCTTATATGAGTATGGTATACAGCGAAATACAGTAAAATACGAGAGGGAGGCCATCAATCCTTACTCGTTTTCGAATTTTCGATGTTTTGTGTGTGTGGCGAGCACATGTAGACGAAGAAGAAAGACATTTATTATACCAACAAGATACATTACAGAAAAAAAATAAGCACATAAGTAACATAATATGCACAACAACAGAAAGAAAACTAAATACACAACAGACAAAACGAATAAATAAAACAGGACCATAGATGTAGCCTATGGTGTATGTCAACTCTGCGCGCGCACTATAAACTCCAACATTCCTGCATTGCGCAAGCAAAATGTTTCACATGACATACTATAAATATAACGTCCGACGAACATTAGTCGGACCGGCCGTCCCCAGGCATACGATCTGCCTGGCGGGAAATTTCCCTTTATAGTGGAAGAGCACGATCACCCGCTCTTCCCTATATGTGCTTATATGATGATAGTACATCCTCCTCCCTCCGGACCTTGAAAATAACAATGGGCTTCAATTGTTATTTTCAAGGTCAGGTCAAAGTCACCCGAAACCGACGTGCGTGCATCCAACTACTAATGAATGTTAAGGAAGCGAAAGTGATCTGTCAGGATCGTGGCGAGTGGCAGTCCCTGGTCTCTGCCTACCCATCTGGGATACAGGTGTGAGTTTAGGTGTGTATGTGTATGTAAGTATGTATATTCATTATGTATATAAATTCAAGAGACCAGAGCAGGCAGAATAGAATAGAATATTCTGCATTTTACCAGGAAAACATCACAGAAAATTATTTAAATGAATATCCATATACAAACTTTACCACCCCTTTACAACTGTTTGGAAGTGGAATAGGCAAGGAATGTTTCCTTTAAATTTAAAATACCTATTGGTTTAGACTGTGCGTTGTTTGTCAGTCAGTCATGTTAATGTTTTTTAAGTGTACACTGAGTTTAAGAAAGTTCCTTAGTACACCCCGAATTGGGGTTTACTAGTAAAATGAGTTCATATATACGAATGACTTTTAGTAGGGGAAAATTTTTAAATTGCGAAAAAATATCAGCTATTCCAAACTAAAATTACCGCCTGGGGCTTTAAAATAATAATATAATAAATAAATAACTCCCACACAATACAACCACTTGTCCTGGTCTCAAACAAGAATACTATGGTACCAAGCAAGAATATAATCACAAATACAGAATCAATGTAACAGCTGATATTTTTTTTGCGTTTTCCAAGTTGAATTTTAAAGAACCGCCCGTTTCAGGTATGTATGGGGATTTTGTTACACCCTGTATATAAAAAAACGGGCCAAGTGCAAGTCGAACTCGTGCACGAAGGGTTCTGTACTATTATCTATACAAAATTTGAATATTTCAAGCGTCTACTTGTTGCTGTTATTAATATCAAGCAAGCAAAAAATGTTTGTTGTATGGGAGGCTCACGGAACTTATAAATAGCTCTAAGATAGAATAGAACGGAACAGAACGAAAAGAAACGAAACGTTTCATCATATATAAGAAGCTGTGGCCATTTAAGAACTTCTCGTTTGCAATTTGTTCTTTATCATTACCTTCATTATTTTGTTTCATAGTTATTTCACCCAACTATCGTCTCTTGATAGTTCAGTGGTATTGTGTCACGATCCTCATACATTAAATACAGTTCCGGGTCCGGTCTCCAACTATTCATTGTAAAAGAATATTTTTTTGTAGGTTAAAATTTGCAATTCTAAAGATGATCATCTACTCCTCTCCCATCCGGGCAAAAAGATGGAGAGATCGTCCCGCCGTAGACAAATGGTTACTATTTTACAGACAGTGAGAGTTATAAAAAATTTGTTACGTTTACCGTCAGTCCCCAAACTAGGTTAGACTTTTATATTGGGGACTTTTGCATCGCAATTGGGTATTTGACAAAATATCAAATGAGTTACTGTTAAAACGGAATTTCGTATGGAAATACTGCTTTATGACGTCACTTTTCAGAGCACTCTTTTTATGTTTAATCTATTTCAAAATTGTAATAACTAGTAATTGACATTTTCCGAGATATTCTGTAATTTTTGTTTTAATCGAGCATATGAAATAATTTATTGTTGATCGTGTCAAATAGCGAATTGGTGCCCCGCAATTTTTAGCAGATGCGAGTTTTCTTGGTCAGACCGATTTTTGTAAAAATGCCATTTAGTTCCAGTTCCTTGATCCTAGGTGCTAGGCTGTGTGTCCTAAAAAAGCACAATTTACATTATTAAGAGAAATAGTATTGTAAGCCACTTTTTGTAAAACACTGACCGTCAAGGTGCTGGTTGTGGTTCGGTAACAATTAAGTTCTAACGGATCTTTCTCTAACACTATAATAACCTAATAGTAGGCACAATGATACGCTGCAAAATGCAGAGCCCGAATGATCCATCAGCTACGGACAAAGGCCGCTCTGTTCCAGCTCTACAATGCCACGCAAATTGATTTTGCTGGCTACAGGCGCGCTTTACTCGCCGGTTTTAGGAGCTCCGTGGCTCAGAATGTAAGCCTCGTGTACACCACGAATTTTGGGTGGCTTAAGAGTCGCAGCAAAACGAACGTACCTGAACAATATCCTATCAAATACACTAATTTGTTTTTTCAAAGGCATTTTTCAAAAATATTTCGACATAAACTCGAATCTGTGAGAAGCATTAGTAGTCAACCAGAGCGGAGCGAAGCTGATAGATGGACAGGCGGTACTGCAAGATTGCTCAACTATTTTTTTTTTGTTTTTCGTCTATTAGTACTTAAAAGTAATAGTCTAAATAGATAGCAACAGCATAATTACTGCATACATAACTGTGGCTCTCAAGCAACCCAGTTTTCAGGGTGTATACGTAAACTCACACCTGTATCCCGGAGGTACCTATTGCTACTACAACAAGCTAATCGCGAAGGAAAACATCGTGAGGAAACCCGCGGCTTGGTTGGCTCCGCATGTATGGACTTGTCCTTCCTGTGGGCTAGGCCGACTAAGCTGTCAGGATAGTATAGGTGCTGGGCAAGCCTACTCCATCTAAAAAAACAATGTTCCAGGCACTGCAGCATCCGAGTGGTCCCTTCACCCATCTAGTGTGAGTGAAGGTGCCACTGGACGCTGTGTCAATCATCTCATTACGTAGCGTAGATACAAAGGCCAAAGCTTTTTTTATCCCAGAGGGGTAGGTAGGAGGTTTGCCACTTGTCCGAAACTGGCATGCGTGCATGCAGGCGGTTTGTCAGGATTGTGACAAGTGGCAAACCCAGGTCAACGCAAACTTTTGGCACGAACTATTCAGTAGGTTTTGGTTGTATCAATCATCATCATCAGCCTATGCTTGTCTACTGCTGGACATAGGCCTCTCCTATTGCACGCCAATGAGCATGGTCCTCGGCTACTCTCATCCAGCTCTTGCCAGCCGCCCTGCGAAGGTCATCGCTCCACCGAGTCTGAGGGCGTCCTACACTACGTTTACCGATCCGCGGTCTCCACTTAAGAACTCGTCTACCCCATCGGTTATCAGTTCTTCGGATGATATGGCCGGCCCACTGCCACTTCAGCACGCTAAATCGGTGGGCTATGTCGGTGACTTTGGTTCTCTGTCGGATCACCTCGTTTCGAATTCGATCTTTCAGACTTTCTTGTGTCAATAGTTTGTACCAATAACCAAATCATTGTCTTATACATTACTGACTTAACAACTGAACTCAGAAGTTGGTGATAACTGCAAATGACAATGCATTTAGCGTCGCGAAATGTTGGGTGGAAACAATTGAAATTAGAACGTATAAAAGGCCATTTAAGTTTGGGTAAGAATAGAACCCTTTGGCAAGCAAGTTATGCTCGTACTTGGCTGGGTTTTTGTTTTATAGAATACCTTTGTGCTTGCAGCGATTGTTGGCATGAATGCTGTAAGCCCTATGTTAGGTACACGTTGGAAATAATGCGGACGGAAAAAATTTGAAATAATATTAAAGAGGCAACGTTTTGATGAAGTTATGCTTATGCAGTGTAGGTAGCTTATGTCTTTTTTTAAATGTAGCCTATAAACGTCCCATTGTAGGGCACGGACCTTCTCCCAGAGAGAAAGTATGGGCTTAACTACCACGCGTGCCCACCGCGGATTGGCAATTTCAAGCGTTGAGGTGAGCACCTCAGACACTCAGGTTTCCTCACGATGTTTTCCTTCACAGTTAGCGGGTGGTATTTCTACTACAACTTCACAAATGTACACATCTTAGAAAACAAGGTTATTGGTAGGTACATGCCGGGATTCGAACACACTACCTCCCGAATGAGAGGCCGGCGTTCTACCGCTGCGCTACTAATGCGTTTACCTATTCTAACTGTGACTATATTTTTAGGGTTCCGTACCTCAAACGGAAAAAAACGGAACCCTTATAGCACCACTTTGTTGTCATCCGCCCGTCCGTCTGTCCGTCCGTCCCTCCGTCTCAAAATTCATAGGGTACTTTCGGTTGACTTAGAACTATGAAATGGAGCAAGTAATATCTTCTTATACTACAAGTACAGGGAAAAAATGTGAAAAATAGTGAATCATAAAAAAAATTGTCTTTGATGTTCGGGGAAAACTCGGAAAAAACTGCGAGACTCGATTCCTGAACTATTTACAATATGTACCTACAAATTTGTATGGAACCCTCGGTGGGAAAGTCCGACTCACAATTGTCCGGTTTTTGATATTGTGAAGATTCTTTACTAGCTTCTTCCCCACATAATTTATCAATTCCGAAATTAACAGATTTGATGTTTATTAAGTAAAAATTTTGTTTTTATGAGGAACAAAATTTTTTAATTTCAATTTTAGAAATTTTGAAATAACCCTGTTTAAGCAACAATTAAAGCGGCCACTCCAGCCCATTTCGTGTGTAAATTGCTAGAGAGCGTGAAGCGCGAATCTAATAAAAATGTATAAATCGAGAAAAAGTAGTCGTTCAAAAATTCTAATACAAAAATTCTTGCCAAACACAAACTGACTATCTGGTCGAAGCAATTGCACCTTTTAGAACTCACCCTGTATAAGCGACAATTAAAGCGGCCACTCCAGTCTATTTCGTGTATACATTAGTCAGTAGGTACTTGTGTTGTGCCTCTACCGCCTGGTGACCAACTACCCAGTGGTCTAGTTGCACGCAACACGCGATGTATAGCGCGCAGGACCCGTTGGACCAATACATTGGCCCTTGAGTGACGATTGAAAAAAAAACGATGATCGTTTCCGATCGCGTTCGGTCACGGCGACTGTTACGGTGAGCGAGAGCGTCGGTCGTGTGTAGCCTGGTACAGGAACAAAAGTTTTTATCCACTGATGGACATAGGCCTCCCACAAGGCACGCCACTTCCTTCTGTCCTCAGCTATTCTCGTCGATAAAATGAGAATAAATAAATAAAAACAAAATTAGAGCCGCCATTCCATAGAAACTTTTTTTCTATAGAAAATTTGTTTTTGACTTGTTTATTTGCAATTGTTCCGTGTGGCGCCGGATTAAGAATAGCCTCACTCCATTTTCTTCCGTGGATGTCGTAGAAGGCGACTAAGGAAAAATATTACCCGGAGACGGGCAGCAGCATCTTCCTGAGATTCCAATCGCATACTGCGATCGCCAACCCGCCTGCCAAGCGTGACGATTATGGCAAAATCCTTCATGGTTAGAAAAACCAACCTCCACTAGCGGAGAGGCACAGAAAGAGTCTGAAGAATTGTAAACACGAACAAACCTCGATTCGTGTCCTTTAAAGTATTGGACAACTCGTGAGGCACCCGCCTACCTGAGTAATTCCATTGTAAATAATATATAGCCTTTGAGGAATGTAGGCCTGAACAACAATTATTTTAATGATTACCTAGGATACTTGTTTATTTATTGCCCTTATAAATTATTAACACCAAAAAGGTCGAATCACCAAGGTGTACGGGAAAAAAGCACAATTCACACGAAAACTATAATTTCATGTCATTACGGACCGAAAAATGTTCGCGGGTACGTATATAATTTACTGTATTGTGTGTACGTTTGAGTGCTTAAGTACTAAGTTACCTAAAGCCGTGTGGTGCTGGTAAGTACACAAATAAATGAATATCTAAAACTTCTTTGTCTGCAAGAACAGAGCCATGGGAAACCTAGATGCGTAGCCATTACAAAAAAGAGAGACAGGAAACTAGTAGGGAAGAGACAGAGAATCAATAAAATCATTCACAAAAAGTAGTTAAACCTCAGACTACAATTATCAAAATTAGGTAACATAACATAAGCTCACGCTTGAGAGACCAGGGTCTGCCACTTGCCGTGATCCTGACAGATCTCTTTCGCTTCTTCACCGTTAATTAGCCGTTGCATGCACGCACGCCGGTTTCGGGAACTTTTTATTTTGTCCTTTGCCAATAAATGCCTTATTTGGTCGAAGTATGTCCACCCGGGACGTCCCTTACCGGGCCTTCCACCCATATTCGCTCGATATATTTCTTATTACAATTATTGAAAATGTAAAGAATATGCGAGCGGGACGGCATGTCAGAGGTAAAAGCCGCAACCATAAAATAGAAAATAAATCAAAGTGATCACTCGACAAAGGCCCAGATAAAATGTCGCCACTCCAATAAATCTCCCGCTGAATAGAAACCCATCGACCGATGACTCCATTATTAGCCAGTTGGTATTCTTTACCGCGGAGGAGCTGTTCAGAATTGCATCGAACAGAGATCGTTGTAACGAGCCGACTGCCAATCTCCAGTGATAGATAGGCACTTTAAGAAGAATATTCTTGAGACAGATTAAGATTCTTCACGATTGGCTATCGACAATGGAGTGCTGGTATGGTAGCGAGACTTGGGTATGGCGAAAGAAGCAAGAAAGTAGGATTAATGCAGTAGAAATGAGGTCCTTGAGAAGTATGTCTGGTGTTACTTTGAATAAATCATAACTTTTTATTGGCTTACGTATTTGTAGAAGCTGTTAAATAAAAATCGAGTGTGTCAGTAGTTTGGTAAAAGAAATGACAGAATACGCAATAGTTTGATTAGAGAACGTTGTGGACTGAAAGAGTGTGTAGTGACAAGAATTGAGAAAGGAATGTTGCGTTGGTTTGGACGTGTGGAATAAAGATTGACGAAACAAATATATCGAGCGAATGTGGGTGGAACGGCCGGTAAGGGACGTCCCAGGCGGACATACTTCGACCAAACAGGGGATGTATTAGCAAAGGGCAAGATAAAAAGCACCCGAAACCGGCGTTCGTGCATGCAACAACTACTGAATGCTGAGGAAGCGAAGGTGATGTGTCAGGATCTTGGCGAGTGGCAGTCCCCGGTCTCTGCCTATCCCTCTGGGATACAGGCATGAGTTTATGTATGTAGGTATGTACTTAGCACAGTTGATAGCAGAAATTAATGAATAGATAATTCGGAAGCGGTGGTAGTGCAGTGGCAGAACGCCAGGGGTGGTAAGTTCGGATCCCGTTATGTATATAGATGGATACTTTATTGCAAAGTGAGAAAAAAAAGAATTAAATTTAAAATCAAAATCAAATTTTTTTATTCAAAGTAGCACAGAAACTGCGACTTAAGAACGTTACAAATTAAACTAGGAGTTCATTTAAAAATCTAGATCATTCTGGAGAAAAAATGGACAAAAAATCTCCAAACTTAGTCTTTTCAAGTCCTTAATTTCTAAAAGTCATGCATTGAACTGGCTTTAATTCCAGGTATTATTGTCATCTAAATAGTCTTTAATGTTATAGTTTGTTCCTCTGTGGTTAAAGTAGCTTTTTTGGCACAAAGTGTGCTTCACACATTTGAACCGCGTTTCTGGCAAGCTTATTATATCCTTAGGGATCTTATTGTAGAAACGTATACAATGCCCCATAAAGGATGTATTAACCTTTGCCAGCCTAAATTTTGGAAACGAAAGTTTATGTCTATTTCTAGTATTTACATTGTGTTGGCTACCTACAGTTTTCAAGTCACTGATATTTTTCCGAACGTACATAATATTTTCATAGATATACTGACCAGCAACTGTTAGGATGTTAGTTTCTTTAAAGAAATCTCTTAACGAATCTCTATTGCCTAGTTTATATATGAATCTTATCGCTCTCTTCTGCAGGACGAAGTTGGTCTCAATGTCTGCTGCCCGACCCCACAGTAGTATACCATAGGACATAATACTATGGAAGTAACTAAAATAAACAAGCCTAGCAGTTGCAACATCAGTTAGTTCCCGGATTCTTTTAACTGCGTATGCTGCAGAACTGAGCCTATTTGCCAATTTTCCTATATGAGGACCCCATTGAAGCTTTGCATCAATTGTGATACCCAGAAATACAGTTTCTTCTAAAAGGTCTAGTTTATCATTCCCCAATATAACATTGCTGTCAACCATTTATAATTTCTTAAATCTAAGTAATGTTATACAATTGGCGGTCTTATCGCTAAGGGTGCTTATACACGGGCTTCACGTTCTGACGCGTCGGTGGCAGTCGTCAACATGTCAGCGTCGACGCGTCTATCTTCGGCAGTCGCCGACATGTCAGCGACGAATATCCACGTCAAGCTTTGAGCGATATCATGGCATGTTATGACTTTGTTTTCTAAGTTACGTACCTACATTAGTAAAGTTGTAGTAGCAATACCACTCGCTAAGTGTGAAGGAAAATGTCGTGATTTATTGTCACGTCCTATTTTGCCAATTTGGGGTGGGCGCGCGTGGTGATTAAGCCCGTACTATCTCTCTCTCTCTCTCTGAGAGAAGGCCTGTGCCCTGCAGTGAGACATAAATAGGCTACATAAAAAAATTGGGTACACATAATAGTTTAGGGTTCCGTACCTCAAATGGAAAAAAGCGGAACCCTTACAGGATCGCTTTGTTGTCCGTTCGTACATTCGTACGCCCATCTGTCAAGACCCTTTATCTCAGTAACGCGTAGAGCTATCAAGTTGAAATCAAAACCATAACTTACTCAGGTCTACAGCCCCTTGAAGCTGTGAAAAATCAAACTTCTAAGTTAACGTAAAAAATGATTCGGGCGTTTATGCCGCAAAAAACATATATTTCGACACTCCAGGGAATAAAAAATTATAGAGTACTTTCCGTCGACCTAGAACTATGAAATTTGGCAAGTAATATACTACAAATACAGGGAAACATCTGACAAACATAAATTTGTAATTAAATCACAAAAAATAATTGTCTTTTAAGGTCGACAAAAGTAGTACCTAAAAATTTGTACAGAACCCTCGGTGGGTGAGTCTGACTCGCACTTTTCCGTTTTTTTTTTAATTTACATACAGCTTGAAACCGCTAAGCCGAGGTGATAACGTGTGGCGATCAAACCCATATTCTCTCTTTCTCCGAGAGAAGGATTGTGCTCTACAAGGGGATGTATAGTAGACTTACCTAGGTGTAATAATAATAATCAAAATATCTTCCACACAACACAATCACTTGTCCTGGTCCCAAACTAGGATACCCTGTGCTATGGTATCCTAGTTTGGGACCTATGGCAAACATGGAAATACACCTAGACTGAGGCCATTCGTATGGCGGGTATACATTAATAAAATAACTAAAAGTCTAAATACAAACACAAGAACATGGAAAAGTAATTTAACCGTAATGTAAAAACTTTGTGTATTATTACGAGTTAAGAGCAAAGTTGCTACGCCGGAAAAGACAAACTCACCGTTACACGAGTCTACGTATGTAAATACAACCAAAGGGACACAGTAATATTTACATAGAGTCACGCCTGTATCCCGAGACAAGACATCTCGATTTTTATCGAGACATTTTTATGTTCGACTGCCTCATTGGTCTAGCCGCTAAGGCGCTTAGCTACCGAAACAAAGGTCGCCGGACATTTGTACAAATGCCCTCAGTCTGGGTTTATTTTCATGTTTGTGACGTCCTTGCCTGGTTACCATAGCACAGGGTATCCTAGTTTTGGGACCAGGCCAAGTGATTGTATTGTATGGAAGTTATTTGTTATTATTTATTAATCTTCCCCAAAGAAAAAAAGGTAAATCCATTAATTTTACCAATCTCCCCGTTTTCATATTAGCACGCAATGATCGCATACTTTTAGCGTTCGTATAGCAAGAAAGTGTAAACCAGCATTTCGCTTAATTGAGATTTTTTCCGAAAGTTTTTTTCTTTCGCCAATTCTAAAAGTTAGCTTCATCTCGATAAGGTTCCTCGGGAAAAAATGTTTAGTAAACGTCTAGTCTAGACGCGTTTCTGCAAAACTATTCTACAAAGTGCGTCTTAGAAGTTCAAAACATTAGAAAAAATATTCGTAATTAGGCAGAGGATTCAAAAAGTGTGTTTGTAAACGAAAAAAGTTGATATTGGATTAACCAAAGGCGGCATGTGATTGAAACATAATCACGCAACCATAGGTCGGTTCACCTACTTTCGCCAATGATCACATCCGTCTATTGATTCCCATGTCAACCGGCCTCAAAAGAGCAACTGAGCTGTATCCGGGTGCGAATATGAGATGAAAGGATCCCGCGACAAGCGGCCCCGTATACCTCGTCAGCGTAATCTGACTTTATCGCTTTACCGTGAATACCGTGAAGCCGGAGTTTTTGTGCTTTTTTAAGATTCCGTAGTCAACAAGGAACTCTTACAGTTTCACCATGTCAGTCCGTCTGGCTTTCGGCCTATCTGTCTGGCGCGTTAGCTCAGAGACGATTAGTGCCAGAAAGCTGACATTTGGCTTAGATATACCTCTACATTGTATATCAATCCCGTCCCGCTTACAATATGGTACAATGCAATCTCAATTTTTTTAAAGGTTTTTACCTACCCCTACACCTAAATTAGGGATGCATTTCTTTTTCTCGCCTTCACTATAGTGTGTTTTTTTTTAAGATTATGTATTAAATGGAAGAGCAGAAAATTCTGAGTTCATGAAACACACTATTAAAATATCTGAAGCGACTAAAATACATTTTTACTGTATTTCACCGTTTATGAATATTACTCGCGCTATCCATTAGTAATCTTGGTATAGTTTTTAAACATATGCTTATTTGTTCATGAATCATTTCTTTTTGTACCCCGCCCTAATACGGTGAAATTTCTGAACTATTCTAAAGCAATTCAAGATGGACTTTCCCGAATACAATGAAGTTTACTCTAAGTGATCAATACCCCGAAGACGTGATGAGGAGTGATTGAAACTACCACAAGCAGACTTGATGGATGGTCCAGACAGGTCCTTTGTGAACTGGGATGATTGTTTGTTGCTGAATTTTACCCCCTGTTTCTCGTTCACTTACAATCTGTTAATAGCCAACAATAACATACACAGAACAAAATCACTTATCCTAGTCCCAAACTAGAATACCCTGTGTAGGGAAGGACAAGGATATCACAAACATAGAAATACACCCAGACTGAGCTCATGTGTACAAATGTACAAACGTATAAACCCACGACCTCCAGCATTGGTAATCAGACGTGATAGTTTGAGGAGAAAGGAAAGTATTACCTATTAGGTAATATAATTACGAACGTTTAGTATATATTTATTGTCCTAACTACTTAGTTTGTGTTTGAGAAAATTTGCAACTTTAAAAAATTGAGTATAAGAAATGTTATTCTTCAGCCCTAGCTATCATACTAGCGACTTGCGAGCGATTTGAAAGCGGGGCGATTCCACCGCAATTGCGCGGCGAGGACGCCGCAACGACGCCGCGACGACGCTGCGCCGTCGCAGCGAGCTCTCAGCATGCGATCCTCGTTTTGGACCCTAAGTAGCAAAATGGATTGGTCTGAAGAGGAAGCCCTACTGCTGGCTTCGTTACTTCGAAGACGCAGGAAACGAAAGCGAAAGTACATACAAGTCAACGACGAATCCGGGAGGATCCATTATCAAGTAATGTACTGAGAAGAGCAACTACTATGTAACTCATGTAACGGGACGATTTTGAATTTTAGTTATAAATAACTCTGTATCCATTGTATCAACGAAGTTTGAACCTCTAAACGGTGCTACGTCCGCTTACACTCGTACTTGACTGAAGTGGGGCGAGACAGACTGTCGAACGCGATTCTACAAAATGGCGTCAAGGGTAGTAATAGCGGCGACATCGCCGCCGTGATGACGCTGCGCCGTTGCGGCGTATACGCCGCGCAATCGCGACGATCTCGCTGTGCAATCGCAACGATCTCGCTGCGCAATCGCGACGATCTCGATGCGCAATCGCGGTGAGCTCGCTACCCAATCGCCTCGCTTTCAAATCGCTCCCAAATCGCTAGTGTGGTAGTGCTGGGTTTTTCCTTATTGCGTACATTCAGATTATACCAGTAGATTAATTGAAAATATAAATCTGAAACTATAACGTTGAGCGCTGATATGTTTTTTGCAATTTCGTAGTTTTTCCTTTAGTAGAAGTTGTTCATATTAACAAACCTCGTTTTCAGATCTACAAAAGGATTATATCCTGTATGAACACACGAGCAGTGCTCGTGACTACGTTCGCGTGGTTAATGGATTAGCCCATAGCCAATGTCCACCCTGAAGGTCCATTCTAAATACTGGTAAAATATTTTTTCAACATCGGCTAAGTACTTTCGGAGACTACGCCCTACATACAAACTTTTCCTCCGTATAATATTAGTATGGATATAAACCACACATACATAAAAGTTGATAAAGTAAACGCAAACTTCTAAACGTCCGTTAAAAGAAGCGACAAGCCAATTTCACCAGAAATATCCGGCAGTCAATAAAACAGGGTCCGCGAAAGCCTAGAAAGGCTCGTTTACAGCAATGGGCGTCCATTCGTTTAGTTTTATTTTCGCCCATTTTCGTGAGCCGTTGGCGACTGAAAGGCCGCTGAATTTAATTTTGAATCCCTTCATTCCGATTCGATCATGAATACGGGTCTGATTATACGAGAAACCCGATTTTTGCCCGATTACGTCTGAGCCCAAAAGAAGTGTGTTGTATAATTTTTCCTAAGTTGGTTGGCGCGGAGTGACGGTTTGTGACGGCCCCGCGGCAAATATTCACTTCGCAGTCGAACGTCGTGGAAAACGGTTAATACCGAACTTTTTCACGATGCTAAAGTTATTTTATCAACTTAGTTTTTGTACACTCGAATTAGCAGACTCTTTACGATCAAGATCTGTAAATCGATCGAATCGATCAATTTACAGATCTTGATGTGTGAACAACACACCGCCGACGCGTCACCGCGCGTACACATAGGCGTATTTTCTATACAAACTGAGATACTTGCATACAATTTAGAAACCGTGACGAGGCGCGGTGCAGCGTGTTAATCGCCTAAGTGACGTATGTTTTATTGAAGTAACCCAAGAAAGCTATAAAACCTAAAGAAAATTGCAAGTAGATAGTAAAAGTTACATACGATATTTTATTTTAAAGGTATAAGGTCAGTGAATAGAATGCTACAATTAAAGTTTATAATATTCACTGATTTCTTGTACTTTTGTGAATAAGCGTGTAACTACTGCGACCTTCGTTTCACACGGTATGAATACTTCCAAACAAGGTTTAATATGTTTGAATAAAAAACGACAAGATAATTTACATCTCTGTATCCCGTAAAAATACCAAATAGGTATAACCACTAGGAATAAAAAAACCATAGAAGTATTTATTCCTATAAAATTCTCTCTCAAAAACGGCCCCTGTTCTCTCGATAAGTCTGTACCAATGAAATGAGCGTAAGATGTCCGGTAGAGTAAGTCACTCTGTGATTGGTTCATTCTGTCCGCCATGCGTGACGAAGCGAACGTTGATTGGGCGATAGTAAATGACAGCGTAACTTATGATTGGTTTTATACAAAAACGTCAAACCATTGTGACTTTATTTAAGTACCTCGCAAGATGGCGGTCTGACGGTGGCAGGTGCATAGATATTTTGCCGGGTAGTACTGAACTCACTCCGATTGGTAACAGAAATAGACAAGCTCCGCCTGCCGCCCTATAATAGAACGTGGGGTCATTTTTAGTGCTAGTTAGACATCTATGTTTTAACTATCACAGTATTCATAAAAATGTATGTGCCTGTATGTAAATGTTTAAATGTTTGTTTAAATTTACATACAGGCACATGCATTGCTTCTGGCCCCACACTAGGATACTCTGTGTCGTGGGAACCAGAAACAACGACATCACAAACATGTAAACATCCAAGACCTGGGGTTCTTTTTGTCCCCAGCTGGGATTCGAACCCGGGACCTCTCGCATGGTATGCAGATGCACTAGCGCTGCGCCAGGAGGTCGTCATTCACAGATTAATTCATTCAATACAGGTTCGTGCATATATCAAAAACGCTTTTGTTGTTCCTAAAACGCGACTTTAAAATAGGGTTTAACTTATGCCAACGAAACTGAATACTGACTTAGTTATGTAAACTCATTTAATTCTGTCTCAGACGACATAAGTTTTAAATATCGACTTTCAAACCTTTCTTTTACTATATACGCAATAAAACACAAGCACCTATAACGTTATTAACCCTTATCTAGAAATGAAATAGCCTTTTTATTATACTGATAAAGGACGTTTTGTGGTCACATTTTGTTTCAAAGTACTTTATCCGAAAAGTTGATTTTGCATTTCATTTCGCCATTTAGGGCCGAAGTTCACTTACATAATTTTATCTAAAAATATTAACTTGCATCTGCTGCTCTTAATTGAGCTGTACAATGTACAAATGTTTATGGTAGGTACCTCTGCCGGCGTGTAAGGTAACAAAAGTAAAGTAGAAATTATTTACTAATTGCTAGAAGAAATTAAAGATAATTTGGTCGCTGGCTCCCACACTTAGGCTTAGCCTGTATTGTAAGTGCCGTTTAACTTAATAATAGCTTACATAAAGAACTTTAATAGAAAGTCTAATCAAATAAACAACCTACCTGAATAAGTACCTGCTTATTATTAAACTAGCTGTGCCCATGACTTTGTCTGCATTCAAACAGGTCAAGATCTACCCTCGTTCTCAATTTCATCCCTTGAGACTATAATACAAGTGAATGAAGATAAAAAATTTAAAATGTATACTTTGAAATTGAAAATTTATACGAAAATATGGTTATTGAAAATGTATACTTGCGGCATTAAAATATATATTATAATTAAAATTAAAACTATATCCATTACAATTTTTGCGATTTCGAATTTTCCCCCATTATAAAAGTTGTTCGTATTTAAAATTTTGACGCATATACGGATTTTGTTTCACCAGGAATAGGGCTGGTACGGGACGCCTTAGGCGAACATGTGTCAGCCAAATAGGGGATATATCATTTAATTATGTCTCAGCAAGCGTAGTTCTGTTTAAAGTGATGTAGACTGAGAGTAATGAATGTTTATAAAAAACCTGGACAAGTGCGAGTCGGACTCGCCCACGGAGGGTTGCGTATTGTCACTTACATATTATACGTAGTTCAGTTCCAAGACAATTTTTTTACGATTTAATTACACATGTACAGTTTTTTTTCCTGTGCTTGTAGTATAAGACAATATCACTTGCCAGATTTCATAGTTCTTGGTGAAAAAGTACACTATAAATTTTGATTCCCTAGAGTGTCGAAATATACGTTTTGTTGCGGCTTAAACGGCCCTATCTTTTTTTACGTTAATTTACAAGTTTGATTTTTTCACAGCTTCAAGGGACTGTAGACTTGAGTTTATTGTTTTAATTTCAACTCGATACCTCAATGCGTTTCCGATATAAAGGGTCTTGACAGAAAGAAGGACTGATAACAAAGTGACCCCTATAGGGTTCAGTTTTTCACTTTCGAGGTACGGAATCCTAGTAACCCGCCAATTGTACTGCCGGTTTTTGATAAAAAGTTGTGGGGTTAATGATACTTAAGTTGACCAGTTTAAGAAACCCACATGCGAACACAATATATATTTACTTTATTTTCTAAATGCTGATATTTTTTTTTTTTGCCGTTACCCACATTTCGGCTGATATTGTGTTTTCTGGTGACTGTTGTATTTTGTTTTGTGATTTTATGTTTTTGAGCATTGTGTCGTCAAATAAATATATCTTTCTTTCTTTCTTTCATATTTAAGTAATTCATCGATGAAATTCTCAAATTCGAAACTGAGGGTAAGCATAAAAAATTTATGATAATATAATCGCATTGATTTGTATTTTCGTAATTTTATAGTGGCTTTCCTTATGTTGTATGAAATATGTGTAACGTGTTATTTTCATTGCGCAGTACAATAACTATAAAATAAAATCTTTCATTTAGAACTTGAAACTGCTACGCTGTTGCGACGCTGTAATTTACTACGACAAAGGCTACGCCGTAGCAAAGCACAACGCTACGGAATTCGTAGTAGAAGCGCCGAACTAAACAGGGTTCGTACTAAAATTGTATTCTAACTCACTTAACGTATGTTTAGATATCGCCATCTATTATTCATGAACAGGTGTCAGGAGCTAATGGTGCGGTTAGTCTTAATTTTGTTTACGCCTTGTGAAGTGAGAAACATAAGGCATCGTATGAGATTCACAAGGCTTTATTAATTTGCTGTACGAAAACTTGTTGTTATGCTCGTTAAAAAAATTCAAGGTGTGTATTAACCTCTTTTTTTCAAAAGTGGTACATTCGACAGTAATAAAAATGTTAAGCTTAACCATGACCAACCTTAACATTTTTGTTTCAAAGTCGCCCGTTACGTCAATGAATTGTACGTGTGTAAAATTTGATGGGCTGCCAACTGTACTACCACTATGAACTACTTTTCATATGGGCGCACTGTCAAAATCACAAAAAATATCACGTTGTGGTGTCATAGGTATTAGAGTATGGAATAAGCATTCAAGTTATAACCATTAGGAGCAACGTTCAGATTATTTTATTCTCAATCACTTAAAGCATTTTTAGGGGTGTAATTTAACTACAACCGGTCAAGTGCAAGTCGGACTGACGCACCGCGGTTTCTGTGCAGCTATAAACATTTTATTCTATCTACCTATACAGTTCATGAAAGACGCCCACTGGCCTCTTCACCGTTACGCCAACCTCGCCGGTCGTCTGATAATCACGTCCATTGCCCCCTTCTTAATGTCATCGACCTATCGATTAGGCGGCCTGCCCACTGAGTGACGGCCAGTAACTGGCCACTGTTGTCGGCCACCACTCTGTGACTGCCTTCGTCCACCGTCCGTCTTCCTGTCTCCCAAATGATAAGATAAGATAACAATATTCTTTATTGTACCAGGAAAAACACAAACATGAAATGTTTACAAAAATGCAGTACAATTGGCGGCCTTATTGTTTATAGCAATTTCTTCCAGGCAACCGACGATGGAAAGTTGTTGAAGGAAAAGTGAGACGGGTAGTAGGTGCAAATATGAATATTCATTTACATACTTATACATAATAATAATATACTTACTTATACCTTTACATACTATAGGTGTAACAATTATAAACATACATAAATTACAATAAAGTTCTACCAGAGGACAAATGAAAAGACATACCTACATGCAGGAAAACAATAATAATTGACTATTTAATAACTTAGAGTGATAGATATAGAGCGTGAACCCTGCTTTTAAAGATAGCTGGGGAAGAAGAGCGCCTTATTGAAACCGGCAGATCGTTCCACAGCCGGGCGGCCCTAACAGCAAATGAGTTGCTTAAGAACCTCGTCGAATGACTTGGAATCTTTAGCATCAGATTCTGGTCAGACCGAAGGGCCCGACTGTGGGAGTCACTGAGGTAGTTAAAGCGCTCTTTAAGATATAGAGGGGTGGCTGGATTGAACAGTACTGAGTAGAGAAGAGAAATTATATGGGCATTCCTGCGGAAACGGATGGGGAGCCACTTGAGCTTAGTGCGATACTCGGAAACATGGTCATATTTGCGTAAGCCAAATATGAACCTTATAGCAAAGTTTTGGAGGCGCTCAAGTTTGTTTAGTTGCTCTTCAGTCGAGGATAGGGAGCAACAGGGATTGCGCAAGTGCAATTTTGGTCACAGTGGGCAGGAAATTACGTAACCAAATGACCTGCCTATCTCCACGTAAGTTTCGTGATTCATGTGCCCACGTCTTCCAATTCTGTCTTTTGTCGAATAGTAATATTAGGTTTAGTTTAGGTGAAAAATTTCGGGGCCGTATCTAGTAAAAATATTGGTGCACATTACTCAGGTGTCTTCACTTCTCAGAATACATACCGGTCACACGGAGTGAGAACTCGCATTCACAACAAAGTCAGCAGCAAAGTAATTAGGCAAACATTGGGTCATAAACGTGAACGGTAACACACAAGACTTTCGTATTTAAACACTTCACGAAATCGTCGAAAACATTACACTGGGTAGTTACACAAAACAATTCTTGCACAGAATATCACTGCCACAGTCTCTAAGTCTTTATTTTTATATTTTTTGCATAAAATAACACTAAATTGATTCTATTTCTAGTCAATTTCAACGGGTAATTTTTAACTCGCATATCAAATTCTAAAATTTTGAAATAGTCTTTGTTGGAATTTAGAAAGACTAGTTTACTGATCGTCAGGGAGACTTTTGACTGTTTAAGGGGGCATTCTCGGCATTATTTGAAAACATGGAGCTAATATTTAAAAAACCGGCCAAGTGCGAGTCAGGCTCGCGCACGAAGAGTTCCGTACCCATATCTATACAACATTAGACAAAGATCGAATCGCATGCAACGACTAATGAATGTTGAGGAAGCGAAAGTGAGCTGTCAGGATCGTGGCAAATGGCAGTCCCTGGTCTCCGCCTACCCCTTTAGGATACAGGCTTAAGTTTATGTATGTATGTATGTATGTATGTATGTAGGGAAATTAGTTAATCGATGAATTGAGAAAAAAATACGGGTCCATTACAGTAAATTGATAACTTAGGTGACAATCACACATCAGCCCACTAACATTCACAGAAACGAGTCAGAGAATGTGTAAATGAAAAAAAAATTATTTAGTAGAAAAAAAAAACCGGCCAAGTGCGAGTCGGAATCGTACCCTTATCTATATAACATTAGACAAAGATCGAATTTGAGGACAGCGCTATCTATAGAAACCAAGAAAAAGCGTTTAACATTGACCTTTAACCACATGACATGGCGCTGCCTGTGAAGCTTACATAGATGGTCGCTAGATGGCGAGCGCTGTCTTTAGACAACGTTTGTTGTATGGGAGCCCCCCTTAAATAATTATTTTATTCTATTTTTAGTATTTGTTGTTACAGCGGCAACAGAATTATCTTCAGCTATCACGGTTCATGAGATACAGCCTGGTTACAGATAGACAGATAGATAAATGGACAAACAGACGGACAGTGAAGTCTTAGTAGTAGGGTCACGTTTGGCACCCATAGGGTAGTCAATTTTTGTTCTGTTATTAAAAATTATTTCGAAATTAAGCATAAACAAACAATATCAGGACGAAAAGTAATAAAAAGAGAGAAAAAAATATGTTTCGGGCGTCTTGTGGTCGGTGCCGGTCAACCTAATTATTTCACATGTTAACGCATATTTAAACTGCAAAATATTTAATAAATATAAATACAAAATATTAAATACAACATTGTAGAAAACATTTTTCAACGCGACGAAAATCACAAATATGTTATTAAATACTGTTAAATCATTCGTACTGCAGACTTCACTGTTTATCAAAATGCAAAGAAGAAGTTCTTAAACGATGGCCAATGATTTTAAATCACGCTGTTGTACTAAGTCTCTTTCCATTTACGTGATCAAAGTTTCAGACTGAAGTCAATTTTACAAAACAAAGTACCGCGGGCTCCACAAGGAATCGAAAAACCTCTGTCTTGATGATCACTATTTGATAATACTTGATAAAAATAATTTTTTTAATACAGTTGCTCAAAAAGTGGCGTATTGCAGGGACGTATAGCGTTCGGGAGGTGGGCTATTACATACTGGAGCTTTTTCTTTACCTTTTCCGAACTCGTGCGTTCTCTTTCCCAACTGTCAAAATATTGTCTATTAAAAAGAAATTATTATTTATTATAGCAAGAAAAGTAATTACATTACAGTTAAAACTATTGCGTAATTAATTGCATTAAATATTAAACATTATTTACATTATACATTACATTCACATCACATCACATTTAAAAATTATAAAAATTAGAACGTTAAAATTATATATGTACAATTTACTTTATATTTAATTTAAGATTAGTATTAATTAAAAACAAAATTTAAACTACAATTCATGAAATGGGAAATGTCACTTATTCATAAAATTTAATTTCTTACAATTATGCGTTCACATGTCAATAAATAAATTCGATTAAAAAGATAATAATCACACGGAAATTGAATTTTGGAAAAAAACAACCACGAAGTTTTTACTAAAAAAAATTCATAGAAGTTGTTATGATTCATGCAAATATTTCTAAAAAGAAGCTACTAATTTGTTTCAATATCAGATTTAATGATTTGGTTCAATGAGTCAGGTTAGGTTTCATTTCATTTCATCTCATCTCATTAAATTTAATTTTCATTTCATATCAATAAAAAAATTCTACTGAAGACTTGGCTGTATGGGCATATTTCCCTTTGCCTACCCAGAATGAGTGAAGAAAAAAAAAATCTCTACCTATATTCTTTGACGGTTGGCGCCATTTTCCAAAAAAAATCTTTAGTAAATTGCTTCATTTTTTCGCAACTGTATTAAAAATAGTTGTTCAGTACCTACACGTGCGGAACCGTCATTGCAACTTGTTCCGACCTCACCTTCGGCTGCGTCTCGGCTCGGGTAGACATTTGTCGGAGCTCTTTGCAATGACAGGGTTTCCGCACTCGTAATGAAATACGAGTATACTATATTAATCAGCCACAATTGAATCTTCAAGCCTGATTGGGCAGTACTTCCGTTGTATGTAATCCGAAACAGGGTTGAACTAAAAAGTCATTAGCACAGCCATTTTGAAATCCAAGATGGCGCCGACACGGGAACTCGATTACGAGGAACATGGCTGACATTCTTTTCATTATGCGAGCCCTGAATAAGCGAGGGTGTTATAATAATTTTAAATAAAAACGAATAAACCGGCCAAGTGCGTGTCCGGGTACGTGCAATGTAGGGCTTACGCTAACGGGTACGCTAAAAAATTAATTAGTATTTTATTTCACCGTTTTATGGGCGTGTTATATCTATAACAATTTTCAGCTTTCTAGTACTAAGCTTCTCTGGAACCCCAAAAACGAATGGATATTGCTAAAGAATGTTGTCAAGGTAAGTGAACGTTGTCACTAATAAATCATCATCAACCCATTATGTCCCCACCGAGGGGCACGGGTCTCTTCCCTGAGGAAGGTATAGGCCATACTCCACCACGGGGGCCAAGTCCGGATTGGTGGAGGCTTGTAGACTAGTGGCTCGTCTACTGTCAGAAGTTGTCAGGCCGCCCTAAGGCCTCTGACTTGGCTTAACGACTGCCATCTATCGGCAGCCGGCACCAACAGCTTAACGTGCCTTGCGAAGCACGGAACCGCTCGGAAAAATGCCACTAGCGTTAGGCATAGACGGCGACCCATCCATGCACTGAACGCGCCCTGTGTTGCTTAACCTTCGTGATCGTTTAAGATCACTCAGGCAGCCGGGGCTACGAGCGATTCTAAATACATTACATACTAATAAATACATTACATAAACTCACGCCTGTATGCCACTTGCCATGATCGCCGCATCAACATTCATTAGTCGTTGCATTTTTATCTTGCCCTTTGCTAATACATCCCCTGTTGCGTCGTGTGTCCGCCTGGGGCGTCTCTCGCCGGCCCTTCCACTCACATTCGCTCCACATATTTCTTTCGTCAATCTTACTCCTTTCATCCTCCCCATAATGATCACCGAACCAAGCCAACCTTCCTTTCTCAATTATAAAATAAACAGTCGTAAAGCTGCCACATCTTTGACAAACATCAAGATTGTTGGTTAGTTAAGCTTAGCAGTTTATTTTATTAACTCGGATACTAAAGCATGGCTACACAGAGAAAGTATACTTTAACAAAGTATCACATAAAAACTCTGCTGTGCGTCCGAAGAAATTTATCCATCAAACGACTTAAGTTACAGCAACAGAATTAAAAATATTCTTAAAACTGAAAACCAAAGAGCACCAACTAAAATTGTTATTCTTTTGAATAAAGTTCTTTTATTTATTTATAGCCAAAAAGCCATTAAGGCTTCATTAAAAATTAAGCAGCTGCTGACAAATACTGATTTACAAGCCAGTTAATTAAGCTAACTACAATATGTTAATTTTGAGCGCGGAATTATTAAATATGATAATATTGAATAAGTAATGTAATTATCGGAAGTGAATTAAGTACACTCACATTGATGATATATTAGTATAAAGTTATTATGCACATTTAATAAAGCAAGCCTTAATATATAAAAACTGTCCCAATTACAGTTGACAGCACATCAACCTTCAGGTCCGCGTTTCATATAAGTCAATTCACAATTCAATTATTATGACAATTCGATACCATCCTGACAGCTTAGGCGGCTTAGCTCACAGGAAAGACAAGTCAATACGTGCGGAGCCAACCGAGCCACGGATTTCCTCACGATGTTTTCCTTCACAGTTAGCTTGTGGTATTGCTACGACAAATTTGCAGATGTACGTACCGTTGAACCAGTAGATGCTGTCTTAATATATAAGATGCTGTTAGGCATAACATTCTTTCAGAGAGAGAGAGAGAGAGAGAGAGAGAGAGATAGATTATGGGCTTAATCACCATGCGTGCCCACAGCGGATTGTCAATTTCAAGCGCGAGGTATGGTAACATCTCAGGTACTCCGGTCCTTAAATAAAACTGGCCACTTATTCTGGCCCTAAACTAGGATACTTTATTACAGTTATGGTAAGCAGACAAGAAAATCACTGGCGTGGGAAAACACCCTGACTTAGGCCGTTTGTGCAAATCAAAGTAAATAAACGAATAAAAATTGCTTCTACTACCTACGTGGAAAAAAATACTTTTTTTAATAAGACCTGTTTCATTTTTTATATTTCGGTTTATTAAATTTTTATGTATAGTAAAACATATCTCACCATCTGTCTCGTTTCGATCACATTATGATTAACTTATCCTTAGGTTTCGTCCAACATCACCGTTCCGCAAATTGCTACCAAAATGGCGTACAAATTTCAATTTAGGATCCTATTACTAATAGCTTGTTACGCGAAACACTATCGGAAATAACAGCACTTAAATGTGGGAACCAACGCTGTTCGCAGTTCATTAGCATTGTGCGCTGACACGCAGTGCTTTCCAAAATGATTAATCTGATATCTAGGTATAATGAGTAGTATATAGGTATGTAGGCATATTATAACCATTGATAGCTTAGTGGAACTCTCTCATACGAGAGTTGGATTTTCTAAGCTACATATTTTTTTTATTTGTAGTAGCAATGGCACTCGCTAACTGTAAAAGAAAACATCGTAGGAAAACCAGAGAGTCTGAGATGTTCACGCGTAAAATCGCCAATCCACGGTGGGCACGCGTGATGTTCAAGCCCATACTCTCTGAGGAAAGGCCCTGCAGAGGGACGTGTATGTAAAGCTTAATTATGCACTGACCGGTGTTGTCGACTGTACGTACCCTGTAATCCTACTCTGAATTGCCAGGCAATTTCGCATCGGAAACTCTGCTGTCCATCGCAAAATATATTGTTACTAGCTGACTCGTCAAACGTTGTTTTGCCATATTAATCAGCCTACGACCTATGTTCAGACCAACCAAATATACACAAAAACATAGACAAAAATCGGTGAAGCCGTTTCGAAGGAGTTCGATGACAAACACTGTGACACGAGATTATGAAACTAGTAATAAAAATATATCGACACGAATCAACCTATCCTAATATGAAACCTAGAGTTACTAGATCACAGACTTGTTGGTTTTATGCCAAATATACGATTGCCTAGATTTACGCATAGGCTTTAGGCCAGGCTCAGCTATTACATATAGTATTTCGTTTTCGTACGTTGTGTAATCATAGTTTGTCCTTGCATGTCAACTGAGACGTACCCAGGAGATTTGACAAAGATTTTCAAACGAATATTTCTCACTTCATTGTCACTGTCTCCATAAGATTTTTGTGACACACAGAAAGTAAATATCTACAAAACAGTTCGTAAAATAATACGGTTTCATACGGTTTCAACCATCACCATCATCATCATTCAGCCACAAGAAGTCCACTGCTGGACATAGGCCTCCTCCATGGATTTTCAAAAAGACCGGTTGGAAGCGGCCTGCATCCAGCGCCTTCCTGCCACTTGGATGAGGTCATCTGTCCATCTTGTGGCTAGTCGTCCTACGCAGCGCTTGCCGATATGTGGTCCCCATTCGAGAACTTTTCGGCCCCATCGGCCATCAGTTCTGCGTGCTATGTGCCCCGCCCACTGCCACTTCAACTTTCTAATCAGCTGGGCTATGTCGATGACTTTCGTTCATCTACGGATCTCATCATTTCTGATTTGATCTCGTAGAGAAATTCCGAGCATAGCCCTTTCCATAGCTCGTTGCGTGACTTTGAGCCTTCTTATGAGGCCCATAGTGAGAGACCACGTTTCAGTGCCATAAGTCATCACTGGCAACACACACAGCTTTTGCTTGTAACTTCATTACATCGAGCTGATAATTACGCCGGGATCGTTCCCGAAACTATGAAGGGAACTCCTTCAAACGCCCTAGATCCTTGATCTACCCTCGCATGCCCTATGTATTGCCCGCTTCATGACCTTGAAAAAAATGCTTGGCATTAATCCAAACGGTTTGTATCGATTTGTCTGCAAACGCTACATTTGGCTGCCCTCCGAGCATTAATGTTATAACAGTGTGCACTTTGAGAGTCTCAAATTGATAAGCTAATAATAGGTCACTTTGCTTTGCTTTAGATGTGGGTCATACTAGGCAAACGGTGGCTCTAGGTGGAACCTTTATAAGAATCACAGAACAATAAAAATAAAAATAATGTTTTTCTGTTCCGTGATAAGAATAGTAACTGATGTTTTAGCATTGCAAGTTGTTCATTGCGCTCGTGAGATCATGTTAGTTAGGTAGATACGTACGTATTAGATTTAAGGTAGTTTGAGAAGAAATGGGTAGAGTGAACATTTTTTGCTTCTTTTTGGTCCACTACAACTCAACTTTAAAAATAGTAGGTTAAAACATCTGACATTTAATTGTGATTTGAACGACTGAATTGACGTGTACGAAAATTGGCTCACAATTAAACCATGACTTAGATAAAAATTTAGAAAGATGTCCAAAATAAAAATGTTATAGGAAGTTGGGAATGCCTCGTGCATTTACAAGGACACCAAAACAGCCCCTAATAATATGGCAATGAAGACCAAAACCGTTTAATTACAACTAAACATATTTCATTCCCTCATGGTCTTCCGAACTTCCTGGTATTGTGCTGCCCGCATCCAGCGACTCCCTGCCATCGTAACTAAGTCGTCGTACCATCAGGCCTATGCCCGGCAATGGGCGTCAAATGGCTGATGATGAAGATGATGATGATATTTCATTCCATTCAGCTTTTTTCTGAATGTAAACAAACCGTTTAAAGAAATCGTTTTGATTTTTTTGAAATCACTACAGCACTAAAAACAGAAATAATTTAAATGAATATGACCTTTATCAATATGAATTTTTTGACTAAGACTAAATTAAATTGGATTGAAACAATTTATTTATTACACAAAACACAAAGAAGCCTCTAAATAGGTTTTGAAAATTGTCCTCAGCACGGATTAGTGCAACAAAAAGAATATAAACACACAAAAGACCAACAATACCGCTAATTTGTATAAAGAAAAACTGTTTTTTAAAGCTTTTAATGTATTTTTTTCTGTTTAATTTCATTGAGAGGTGTAATTTATCAAACATACAACAAATAGATAGATAGAGAACACTTTACAGTACATACGATTTTTTACAATATTTTATTATTTAATTTTAGGTGAAAAAGAAAAAAATCATTGAAATTATTCATTTACGATTGTAACACAAGAAACAATGTATTTTTTTGTATTATACTTATATTTTTTTGTTTACATACAGGAAAAGGCTGATTGAAATGAATTGTACCCACTTACATCGGCGAGGTAAGTGACCCAGATCAAGCTAGCCGCCGATATCAATGCGGCACCGCCTAGAATAAGAACTGGGAACGGCGGTAAATAAGTAATGAAGTTTGAAGTAGGTAATTCTTACATAAGCCTGCTTTTTAAATATATTTTTACTATGTCATTTATGAAAACACGATTGTACTAAATAAAATAGTCAAATGCAGTAATTGCCTGTGACCAAGTATTTTCTTTAACCACAGACTGCATTATTTTAGGTATCCTATATACGTCCCACTGCAGGGCATATACTTCATTTCAGAGAGAGAGTATGGGCTTAATTACTACGCGTACCCACCGCGGATTGGCAATTTCAAGCGCTAATGTATCAGATACTCAGCTTTCCTTCACAGTTAGCGAGTGGTATTGCAAACAAAAAAAAAAACGTAGCTAGACAAAACAGTCGTTGGTCTTCAAACCCACGACCCCCCGAATGCGAGACCGACGTTCTACCGCTGTGCGATCACCCCTTTTGCGAATTGAATTTAAGGAGTGTTTTAAGCAATTGTGTTTTTATATATAAGACGAAGTTTATTTTTTTGTTAGAGTCAGGCTACCTAAACCAAATTCGGAGTGTACGATGTCACTAACATCCTTTTTCCCATAATTATAATATCTTGTAGAATGTGCCACGCAGCACTGCGAATACAGAGCAAGCCACCCGTTACGAAGGGTGCCAACGGGACCCTATTCGTAAGCCTATAACGTCCGTATGTCTGTCTGACCTATAAAGGGCTCTTTTCTCTCTGTGTAGTTAGTTGAACTTTTCACAGGATTTGTGCTATTACGTCGTTTGTCCACCAAATCAAAACAAATATAAAAAGTAAAAAAAAACATTTTTAGTCGTTTTTATAGGTGCCCCCCCCCTGTAATACATTAGGTATTTATAAGTACGTTTATTGTCTTTTTTGCACGCCTACCTTAATTTTTGCCTCGTGTACTTCGTGCAGGTTGATTGGTAGAAGATGCCATTAGCATTAGGTCCACCTTGCACACTGTCTTTGTGCAATACAGAATTAATAATAATAATAATAAAAAAACCCTATAAGAAAAACGTTTGTTTTATGTCTCTTCCGTAAAAATAGTGATACACACTGTTATATTACGCCAAGTCTGCGGAACACAGATATATGTTCTATTGTGCGACTGAGAATCCTCTCCTTGATAGTTAGGAATTTTCAGTAAGAAATGCCATTAAAGTAATCAAAACTTTAGAGCGAGCGCATCGGAAACTAAAGGCCTATTTCGGCTAATATATTAAACAAATTCACTCAATTGTTACGCAATTTGGCTAAATTAGCACCAGGCATAAAGAGGTTATGCTGTGCAGTCAGGCAAGGTCACCCCCTTTTCCCTACTGCGGAGGGTGACACTGATTAAAATTATCTTATGTAATAAATTACATACCCTCTCTCTGAGAGAAGGCCTGTGCCCAGCACTGGGACGAATAGGCTACATAAAAAAAAATTGCCCATTTGATTAGATTTTATTCGCCAGACTAAAATAATTCCTCCCTTGCTATTCTTATCTATTGGAATTTTTAATTTCGAGGTTTTCCGGAAAACATTAATGTATTCATTCCGTATTTCCCAAGCTGTGGCGGATCCAGAGCATTGACCCCGTGCCGTGGAAGGTAGGGCTGAAACGGCTGCCCCAACTTTTTTATTCGAGCCCTTTACATTTTATTCTTTCGTGTTAGATTTGTGCTAAAGGATATGTGACAGTCTTGGAGCAGCGGCTGATCGGATGAGCATTGAAAGAAGAAAAAAAACCGGACAAGTGAAAGTAGGACTCGCGCCCTCAGGGTTCTGAATAAAGAAAACAAAACTCAAAACGTTTATCATAAATATAGGTGTTGATTGCAGTTTTTGAGAATGTTAAATTGAATCGCTATACAGGCTCACGGCTATGCCACATGAGTACCTTGAATATTGTAGATGAACCTACATACGTCCCACTGTAGAGTACAGGCCTTCTCTCAGGGGGAGAGTATGGGCTAAATCACCACGCGTGCCCACCGCGAATTGGCGATTTCAAGCGCTGAGGTATGGGAATAGCTCAGACACTCAGGTTTCCTCACGATGTTTTCCTTCACAGATAGCGACTGGTATCGCTACTATAACTTCACAAATGTGCATAACTTAGAAAACCAAGTCACAGGTACATGCCCGCACTGGGGATCGAACCTGGGTCTCTCGCTTCCGAGTCCTATGTTCTACCCACTAGGCTACCACCTCTACTTATTGACTAAGAAGACATTATTGTAATTAAAAAAAAAATTAAACCGCATTCATAGATTTTTAAATAATTACATGGTTGAACCGGAAATCGAACCCGCTACACGAGAAAAAAAATACCCTGTAGCTTTATCATAGCGATCGAGAGGCTTCATCATAAGGATTATTTTTTGCTCAATAACATAGTGTCAGAAATAAGAGAAAGACCAATCCTGAACGATTCCAATCGACTAATTGTCACACTCAGTACTAATTGCTCTCGCAAACGTCATAATTCTGACATAATTTGACTCACAGAATTTGGTGCGCATTATTAAGCCCCAGTACAAATTGTTTGTGTTCTGTGGCAGTTATTAATTTTTATACGAGTACCGCTGGTGTAGGTAGTTATATAAAAATTGTAATAAAATCACAAAGCGTACGAAGGAACGACACGGAAAGAACGGAATAAAGTTGTCACCGCGAAAATACAATATGACGTTTATTAGTTTCATTTGTGTCCACAAAGAAGGCTGGGGTCGCGAAACGAAGTAAAGGAAGCAAACAATCGCGTTCACCTTCGAGGTTTAAGAGGTATTACAGAGTTATAAGAGTTTTCGAAAGTGAAGGAAAACATCGTGAGGAATGTACCATCCTGAGTGTCTGAGGTTTTCACATACCTTAGCGCTTAAAATTGCCAATCCGCGGTGAGCACGCGTGCTGATGGAGCCCATACTCCCTCTTTGAGAGAAGGCCTGTGCCCAGCAGTTTTATTTTTATTTTATTTTATAAAGGAGGAAAAACAGAATTAACAAAAATTACTTAAATAGAGAAAATGAGTTAGCTTAATACATTTTGTTGACTCCTAAACATTCCTCACCGATAGATATAAGCTTAATGATCTTAATAAATGACAAACTTAAAACAAATGGCGTGCAAGAAAATATACAACGATACACACAAAAATTATGATGTGGTTAAGTAGGTACTTATAGGTAGGCACTTTGTTACATCAAGGACTGTGAAAGTATCACAAATTTCTCAAAATAGAACATGGAAAGGTACATGGAAAAGTAAAATAAGTTGACTTCTGTAAACGAAATATTGTAGGTATTACACATTCGGTACAATGGAGCTCTCTTACCGGCATTGGTTCTTGTAATGCTTAGCGAAAAAAGACGCATGCTTCTTTGAGGACGGACAGGTATTATTGGCTTATTATTATTATGGGCAGGTCATGTGGCAAGACTAACCGATAACAGATGAACTGGAAAAGTCACAAAATGGTACCCTCGAGGCCACATAAGAAGACGAGGCAGGTCTGAAAACAGAGGGTCAGATAGCAAAGTGGTTGTCGCAGGTACTTATTACTTATCCGGAGAAGGATTTCACCATAAAGGGACCCCACCATAAAGGGTCCCCCCTATAAGTTTTTTTATTTAAATATTTTTGCTATAAGGTAAATTCAAAAAAATACTTACAATCAAGTTTTACTATGATACGCATTTCTAAGAGGTACTAAAGTTTTTATGTTATTTGTTACAGCCAAGAAGCTGGGGCCTACATTTTATTACACTAGGCCGTTTTAAGCGGCAATCGATTAAAGTCCTTGGTTCTAGACTGTAGGTTCTAAGAATAGCTTTCAACATTGCATGTTCACTTTTTGCAAAAACATATTTCATACCTAAAATATATAAACATATATATTATTCTGGTAAGTAGTACCGGACATAAAATATTTGCCTTTCAGCTTCGTTTTTCACACCAAATAAGTTGGATCCAAGTTAATTCATGTAAAATAAAAGGTGACCCAATAAAAGTGCACGATTTAATTTAAAAACAAAACGATTTTTTTTTTGAGTGACTGACGACGATGTATGGAATAAAATATCCGCCATAGGGCCCCCGCGGCTTTGATCACAGGCTCTTGGACTATTCTTTCATGAAATGTTCGATGACATTTTGACAAAGATATGTCTCTATCTCACCGATGACGCGTTGGATATCGGCCTTGTTCACATAGACCCGCGATTTCAAAAAAAAACCCAAAGAATTAAAATCGCACGGTCTTGGTGGCCGGAATTTCGGGAGATGGTTCGGTCTGGGATTCGTTGCTCCAATAAATCGATTGTGTCGTAAGCAATGCGGTAGGTGGCGCCGTCTTGCTGAAACCAAATATTTAGATCCATAACATCCAGTTAATGCCACAAAAACTCCGTTATCGTTCCTGAAAAGAATCCCATTGATAGTCACTGCATTTCCAGCCTCATTTTTACAATGATAACGCGTTTTTCAATGGTTTAGAACTGCATTTTTATAATCGGTACAATCGTTGATGTCAGCTGTCAAACTACAGAGCTGTCATGTGCAAAGTAAAAAACCGGCCAAGTGCGAGTCAGAATCGCACACGAAGGTTTCCGTACCATTATCTACACAACATTTGAATATTTCAAGCGTCTACCTGTTGCCGTTATTAATATCGAGCAAAAAACGGCAAAAAAATCACGTTAATTGATTTGGAGCCCCCTTTTATATTTATTTTATTCCGTTTTTAGTATTTGTTGTTATAGCGGCAACAGAAATACATCATCTGTGAAATTTTCAACTGTCTAACTATCACGGTTCGTGAGATACAGCCTGGTGACAGATAGACGGACTCACGGACGGACAGCGGAGTCTTAGTAAGGTCCCTTACGCTTTGGGTACGGAACCCTAAAATTGGCGTCAAATTTAAATCGTGCACTCCTACTGAGTCACCCTTTATGTGTACACCCTGAATTTTGGGTGGTTAGAAAACCATAGCAAAATGAACGTCCTTTAACAATACCTATCGAATGCAATAGTTTGTAGGTATTTGTAAAAAAAGGCACTTTCCAATAATATCACAACACAAACTTGAATCTATGAGAACTATCAGTAGCCAGCCAGAGCGGTGCATGCGATCTACGGGACTGCGGCTCATTGTTCTAATAGACGGAGAGGCGGTACTGATTGTTCGCAAATTATTCTAAACAAGATTTTCAACATTAAAATGTGAAAATTACTTTGCTAAATTCCGCCAAAATCCCACAAGCACCATGCGGTTAGTTAATGCACCGCCCTCCCTCCCACTTTTTCAAGCAGAAGCAAGACACAAACACACCACCACCGACACCAACACTTATGTGAAAAAATGCGTTGCGACGCGTTTCGCCTTCTTCGCCTCTGTGACTTGCTTCTTCGCAACGCATTTTCTCACACAAGTATTGGTGTCGGTGGTGGTGTGTTTGTTTCTTGCTTCTGCTTGAAAAAGTGGGAGGGAGGGCGGTGCATTAACTAACCGCATAGTGCTTGTGGGATTTTGGTGGAATTTAGCAAAGTAATTTTCACATTTTAATGCTATTATGGATTTTCGCAAAGTAACGACGGATTCCATACAAGATTTTTCAACTCATTTTTTTTATTTTATCGTTTGTACTTACATAAAAGTAATAGTCTAAATAGATGATTACTAATTACATAACTATGGCTTTCAAACCAGCCAGATTTCAGCGTGTATATTTGCCCCTCGAGAGAATGTCTAAAGACAGTAAGAACAAAAGTTAACAGTAAACAAGGCTATTCTAGTCCTGCAGCGAGAACATCCAGAAATAACCAGGGGCTCTAACAGACGGCGTGCGCTGTGGCATCCTGCACCATTTCCGTTGCTCAAGCACTTAGCTTTTCAGTGAGGTTATTCAACTCGCTTGTGTCTGGTATAAAAGGATCTTGCAGAAGGAACGCCTCATAATATACGTTAAGATTTCGTGGTTACATCTAAAATAAAACAAGTTCTAGATTTCAATTTTAGATTGCGTTATTGCAAGATTGCGTTTCTCTAGAGATTATTATTTAAATCGAAAGGAATCATAGAAATATGAAAAACTTATTAAAATGATAAATTTATATTAAATGTAATATAGGTATATTTTGCAGAAAAAGTTCTTTTTACAAGATTTGTATTCAAAACTGCTAATAGATGGCGCTAGTAATTTACATAGGTACATAGACTGCTGAAATCACCCTCCTTTTTTGCTGGGTCGTATTCGGGATATAATGAGCGTCTTTTATAGTAGATTGTTAACCAAGGGCTGTATGACATCAATTGCATACCTGCCCGAGCGCAGCAAGGGCGCTAATTAGCCCGAGTATGCAATTGATGCTTACACCCGAGGTAAACACTCTGCTTTACATATCGTTTGTGAGGTAAGTAAAAAAACAAGAAAGCAGGACTTTTGAGAAAGAACTCCAAAACACGAAAAAAATTTAGTTTCGCGCCTAGCTAGTCGACTGACTTTTTTACTCTCACGATTTTATGGCACGCAAGCGCGTCAAATCGTGCTGGCCAGTTTGATTTTTAAATCGATTTCAATTAACATACGATGTGACTGCGAAACAAATAGTTCGATATTTAAAATAAAATCTTCATAAATTCTAATATAAATTGTCTCGATTCCAATTCGAGTAAATAATCGATACCGAGAAAAAAAAATAACTTTTAAAAAATATTCTTCTTGCAGTATGAGTACATATGTCAGTTCTGTTTTCAAATTCCAAAACCTATGCTGTAATGTTAACATTACATGGTATGTTTTGAAACCTATGCTGTAATGATATCCATACACCCCGGCATTCAGGGAAATAAGTGACTACTTACGGAGCAAGAGATATGTAAAATTAATTTGTCAATTTGTGCATTTAAATTGATAAGTCGAAAGACAGAGAGAGGGGGAAATAGGTATAGAGAGAGGTTGTTAAAAAAGTGTTATTTTCCAGATGTTACGTACTTTTTAGAAATAAGTTTTTTTCACATGTTTGTACCATACCACTGAGTTCTGGGTGCTCTTCTCGTTTAGATAAGTGATTGTGTGGTCCGTATGTACAGGTATTTTTTTTACTATAGCGATCTTTTTGGTCGATCTTCTGTGGCTTTAAAAGTGACGTGACTTTCGCGATACAATCTGCGAACGTAAAACGTGATGTCATTTTCAAAAGTGTTTGCCGGGATGGAGACTGGAGTCAAATTTTGCGCACAATAAAAGAGTAAACGAGTCAGTGGACACCCACAGAGAAAATGAAATGTGTTTCGGAATTGGTAAGGTCAGTGGCATGAATAATAGAAGCTGTTTGGTCGATGCTCGTATTTTGATCTAGGTGAGGGTACCCTGGATAACCATGCGATGAATAACGATCATAGACGAAATAGAAAACAAGACTTCGAGTATAATACATGGCAAATAACTTGAACAACAATCCGCGCAGTTGGGGTGAGTTTGTGATGAACACTTAAGCGCATTTTTTTAATTACTTGTTAATTTCACAAAGCCGGGGGAATTCTCCGTCACTGAGACCCGAAATATGGTGGATTGGCGAATATTATGCATGTACAAATACATGCATAATATTCGCCAATCTGCATAGCAGTTTATTGGCGAAGCGCTCTAACTTTGTACATTTCACTTTGGCACCTTCACTAACACTAGATAGGTGAAGTGAGAAAACTTTTGGTATTTAAAGTTATTTATGGCAATCATAGAATATTATCATAAATCAACCGATGTATTAGGTTTAAGACGATTGGAGAACAGATGGTTAGAGTAGAGTTTTTGTCCCGTTGCCTTTTTCTCCGCTACAAATACGGCCCGAAGGCAGCAGCTTACAATGTGAATTGACATTCAGCAAATAGAATGTGAATTCTTTACGTTGAATATTATTTTTGATTTCTGATTAGTCTTCAGACTTCATGGGAACTAATACCATATTTCAAGTCGCTTAATCGCCCCAGATCTTTCATTCATTCATCTTATTAATTTACTGCAGTTATTCATCAGGCTTTATACGTAGGTACGACGGATAGGTGTAAAATATAAGCAGAGCGACGTTCTCCAATGAACAAACATCATTATAAAAGCGCACGTGAGTGCAAAACTCCAGTTCAAGTTACACGCCCCATCTAAGCGGCCGTAGCAAGCCCTGTAAATGTACATATCTAGTGAAGCCACAAAGCTAACACAGAATTACCATTTTCTTTTCCTGACATGCTCTTCAATATGCCCGTATTCATCTACTGCTGGACATAGGCCTCCCCAACGCTACCTCTTTCTGTCCAGACGCTGTCTGGTGAACTGGTGGGTTTGCCAGACAGCGAACAGCGGATTTTACGCAGCGTTTCTCAGTTCGTAGCTTAACTCGCGAACCTTTGCACCCCATCATTTCTGTCGTTCTTGTCGTATTTACATGACAAGCCTTCGTATGTCCGAAGAGCACAGGGCTTTTCTCTGACTCAGATGGGGAGAGTCTGTATTACTGAATTTACTGGACCAAAAGTTTGAAGTGATTAGGTTAAGGCTTCCTTACTTTAAAAGTTTAATATTTTGTTTTGTGAACGTTTTTTAGAACGTTAAAGGATAAGGTTTTGTTCCTTTTGCTGCTAAAACTGCTGCTAAATTTTTATTATACCTAAGGTACGCCGTGTAGCGCCGGATTAAGAATAGCGTCACTGCATTTCCCTCCGTGGATGTCGTAGAAGGCGACTAAGGAAATACATTACCAGGAGACGGCCAGCAGCGTTTTCCTGAGATCCCAACCGCATACTGCGATCGCCAACCCGCCTGCCAAGCGTGGCGATTATGGAAAAATCCCTCATGGTTAGGAAAACCATGAGGACGGCCTATGTCCTGCAGTGGGCGTCAAATGGCTGATGATGATGATGATGTTGACGCTGACTGACTGACTGACTAGGTCCCACGCGGCGGATACCGCACACGTGGCCGACCGAGGCGGAGATAGCAGTACGAAATCACGATCTTTCTGCCGGCGTGGCAGGGAATGGCCAGTGACGGAGAGGAAAGGAGGGCTGAAGGAGAGGGTTTTGCCCAGCGGTTGGCAAATCGGCTAATTAAACAAAAAAGAATCGCACCCGAACGAGATTGCGGCTAAGTGCTCGCAAGTGCGTTCACTCCCCAAGCCTTCTACACCTCCTTATTCAGCAGCGAAGCGCGCCCGACCAGCGAGTCTTCCTTCATCGCATTTGCATATTCTAACGATAGTAAAACGCCTCTAACGGCAAAAGTTCAGCAGTTAGCACCAATGTGCGATAGTTCGGCTCCTGCTACTAAGTGCATTGATAACACAGGACTTTGTGACTTGTTGGATGCCTAACCTACTGTACAAAGTACCTAGTCGCAACACATATGCGGTATGAAATCACGATCATTTGAAATCACGATTTGACATGTGCAACGGTAATATCTCATGTCCAGACCTAACTGAGTCGGTCTTAAATCTAAACACACCCACTCGGCGCACCCGACACACTAATACACGCCTCTTTCACATCTCTCTCGTCAACAACACAAACTATGCACAAAACTCAATCAGCCATCGATTGCCAAAAAATTATAACACCAAGTTCTTCGACTTAGACATTTTTAATGCCAGCAAGTCTGAATTCAAAAAGCAGCTAAAAGACACGTTGCAAAGCATATCTTACGAACAAACCAGAGTACCTTAAGCACTTTATCATGAATACACTTATCTTATTCACAGACATACACACACACACCCACACCCACACACACACACACACACACACACACACACACACACACACACACACACACACACACACAAACACACACGCGCAAACTCAACCCCCCCCCCCCCCCCTTAGTAATTTTATGAGTAATTTTTATTGAAAGTAGTTTTTGGTTTTTCTTTACTTTGCATGCATTTAATGTTTTTCATAAAACACTTACCATTTGTGATTGTAACCATATAAAAAAAGCTCGTAATTGGCCTATGTATAGTCTAATCAAAATTGTCCATCCTAATTATATTTGTGCTGTGAGCTTCTTGTTACGGAATAAAATAAAATAAAGTATTGCAAAATACTCGAAGGCAGAAGCGCTCTGTGTCAATCGTTCCCTGACAAATCTTCAGAACTATAGGGAGCTTCAAATAGCAATGGGGAGATTTCTCTTCATATGGATAAAAAGAGTGAAATTTTAAGGACGAAGTCACGGATAAGGGTATTCATGGCCATTGGAGACAATAAACTTGGCTTAAAGAAAAGAGAGAGAAGTAAATATTACTATACCTCAGAACTTCCGGTCTCATCTGTTATTAATTAGTATTAAGCCCGCCTATTGTACAATATTTACTTGGTGCAATGAATAATTTTAATATTAATGTTAGTAGTGAAATACGGGACAGGAGATTACTGTTTGGGATAGCCAAGTAACTACGCTATAAGTCGAATAGTTTGTTAGACAAATATTTTTTTCTCGACAAATTCTTACCGGAGTGGTCAGAGGTAGCAAATGACAGGAAAATATTGAACTAAAAGGGGGCCTTAGCCCTGCTTATGGAGGCTTCATAGAAAACAAAACTCCTAGCAAGCTTAGTTTGTTTTTTTTCTCCCGAATACTCGCAATCAGCACAACGCACGATAAAATCTGAAAAGCGGCCCCAATTGTCGTACTTTTATATATGTCCTGTAACTATGCCAATATTTAAACGACCCGCCACAGCTCGGATGTCATGCGTCGGCCGTAAAACAAAAAAGAAACCCTCAAGCTACGAAACAAAGGGTTTAAATCAGAGAGCGTTTTGTAACAGCCAGTTCCCGAATTGGCACACGGCCGGGCGACAAAATGGCACAATGAAATGTAGAGAAATGCACTCTGTAGCCGTGGAGCATTGGAAGCCATCCAAAACGGCGGGCTGTTCCCATCTGAATGCAAGGAGTTCAACATTTTCTCAAAGTGGCTGATTTGATATTTGATCAGTCAGGTGGTTTTTTTTCTACTTGCTTTTAAATCTGATAATGTCATTGTTGGGCCTTGCCCGTTAACAAATATTACATAAACTCACGCCTTTATCCCCTAGGGGCAAGGAGAGACTAGAGTTTGCCACGATAACAATTTAACTGCATTATTATTGTTTATTTGTTTCAAATAATCATAAAAATACAGGTTTGCTAAAAATTCAGCTGCAAAACTAAAAACACCGTAAATAAACCTTAAATTGGTCCGTTTTTATTTTACTTATTTAAAAGAGCAGCCTAAGTTTGAGCAAGAAGCCAATATAAATAATTCAGACAATAAGATCTCGTATTGTAGTCCCTTAACCCTGTACAACTATAGGGTTTATTTTATGATAGATCGATATCGTAACGCCTGCACAGCCCCCGCCTGGTGTACATAATGCGCGGATACACATTAAAACCGTCTTATTTGTGAACATAAAATAAACTCACGCTTGTATCCCAGAGAGGTAGGCAGAGACCAAGGACTGCCATTTGGCACGATCCTGATTTTCGCTTCATCAAGATTCATTAGTCGTTGTATGCACGCACGTGAAAAAGTGTTTATCTACACAAATGTTGTAACATTCTACTTATGTTTTCAATACTTGACTTATAATTACTACTGTTATAGCGCAGACAACAAAACACTCAATTTAAGCAATTTCACATGATGGTATAATATTCACATCGATATCGTAAAATCTCATTATAACATCAATAAAACGCGACCAACTAGATTGCAGGGCCAATCAGGTTGGTCGCGTTTTATTGAAGCGCGCAGCTGCGCTCTCATTGGTTAAATTTTAATGGCAGCAAAATCACTGTGATTATACACGTACGCGTGAATTTAATTTTTAATTGCATTAGTGAAGATAAAGTAGTGTATGCAACTGCATATAACACGGGTATTAAAACACTCGTTACTATTATGAAACTCGCTGCGCTCGTTTCATAAACTCACACTCGTGTTTTAATACCCTTCATTATATGACAGTTGCATAAACTACTATTTTAAAATCCAAAACTTATTTGGTCGTTACCAAACTCCGGCATTATTTGTCGCGCCTACGTAGCGCAGTTTAAACACGACCTTATGCACCGGAAATTCTAAGTCATAATTTGTGGGCCAACAGGGAATAGCCCAAAATGGAGGAGACTTTTTAACGAAGCCTGCATTGAAATGGATATCGTCTTTCGCGGGAAGCAGACTGACCCGTGCCTGGAATAAAGTGATTTATTTTGCTAAGCTTCTCCAAAACGATCTAGAATTTGAAATGGACACCTAGTTTTACTTGTTACGTTCATGAAGTCACAGATTGTGTGCTATTTTTAACCGACTTAAAAAAGGAGGAGGTTATCAATTCGACAAGTATGTTTTTTTTCGGCTATGTTCTCGCATAACTCCGTCAAATCTTAACCGTTTTCGATAATTCTTTTTTTGTTGAAATAAATATAATATAATATAATATAATATAATATAATATAATATAATATAATATAATATAATATAATATAATATAATATAATATAATATAATATAATATAATATAATATAATATAATATAATATAATATAATATAATATAATATAATATAATATAATATAATATAATATAATATAATATAATATAATATAATATAATATAATATAATATAATATAATATAATATAATATAATATAATATAATATAATATAATATAATATAATATAATATAATATAATAGTTTATTAAAATCAAGTTGCACAAAATAAAGTTTACAAAAATACTGTTTACATAACAAAAGAGGAACTTACATGATTGCAACATATTGGCTGTTAACAATTTTGATGTAACTGTGGTCCCATGTCCCATTGCTCCCATGTCCCATTGGTCCCATTTTAATTTGGTGAAGATCTGATGAAGACTTTCAGAGATGCAGAACGGAATTCTTCAATGGACATCACTAAATAAGGCCTAATGAGGCCTATCCTTTAGTAATATCCGTACGTTTCATAAAATAGTGTAAAAGTAGTCTCAAGGTGGACTGTTGAGGGTGGTTTTTATTTTTCATTAAAACTTTTTTTTTAAATAAAAGCATTTTGATTTAATTTGCGATTTATGGCTGATAAAAACAACCCGGTAGCTACAAGCTTTCTTTCGGGAAGAAAGAAGATAGGCAGTGTTTTGCCCTTCATCATCATTATCGGCCATTTGACGTCCACTGCAGGACATAGGCCTCCCTCATGGTTTTCTAACCATGTTTTGCCCTTAAAACTACGCAAAATCCTTTCTTAATGTCCCACATTTCCTCGACCGTTCTCGGTCGGTCGGCTACTTTATGTATCTTATTCGCATAAGGAAAACAAACAGTATTTCACAAAACTGAAAGCCCCAACGTTGATATGTGACGGCGAACACGGCTCTCTTGGCAATGCATCCGACTGCATCGTAGATATACGTAAGTTGCAAAATGCATTTCAGCCCGCAGATTACTCTTTGTCATGCTACTATACTGTAGCGGTTATATCTGACTTTAGCATTACGTGACCCAAGAAGTGACGGGGGAAAAAAATACTAAAATAACTTTTTATATATTGATTTAACGGTTTCACTTACTTGTATTAGCGTCGGGAAAGCCGACCAGTTTCGACCTCGTCCGGAAGTCTTACCTAGTCGGTGCTAATAAAAGTAAGTGAAACCGTTAAATCAATATATAAAATGTCCAGTGCCTACGAAAGTTTAAGTACTAAAATAACTATTAACTTAATTCCGGAACCACTCGCTCGAATTTTTTTCGGAAGAGTCCGACCAGGGTCAGAGACTTGTTCTGTGGTCAGAGACGAGCAACTGACGCCGCGAGCTCCGTCTCTACTCACCTGGCCTCATCCAAATAAGAAAGAGGGTTTTTTTATCTGCTTTACAGAACTAACAACTTCATCGAAGTCATTTTCAATGGATTTGGTACGAAATTTTACTTTTATAGGTTGGTTGCCCATTACTCGTTAACTAGTGAATCTTAATTAGCCGTGATACTTTTGCTTTAAAGTTCATTATATTACTGCTACTTTGAAGTTTTTCGCGTTTCTATTTACAATCAACCAATTAGCCAAGAAAGGGGGCTGGGGGGGGGGACGCCCTACTCGGACAAAAAAAATATAATATTAAAAAAAGCATAATATTTCGCAAACGGAACCCTAAATCAAAATGTGGTCTTGGTGCACCTACAACATTTTTCAACGACCAATCCAACGATGCCCCACATGATGGTGTAGACGAGAAAAATAAAATCATCCCCACTTTTAATGTTAGGGGGATGTCCTTGTACATTAAATTTAGTACATTTCATGTACAGTAAAAAAAATTCTAGCACTTTTTGTTTAACTTTGTCGGCGTGATAAATATGTACCTATACACATACCAAATTACAGCTTTCTAGTACCATCGGTCTTTGCGCTAGGCCGCGGACGGACGAACAGACAGACAGACGGAGATGGCGAAACTAAAAGGGTTCCTTGTCGGACTATGGAACCCTAAAACCGACTTCAAGAAAACATGCACTAAAACGAAGAGTTCAATGATTTCATCAACAGATCTTGACCAAGTTTTTATGGGACCACCCTTGAGGCACAGCACTGCCTTTCTAACAAAAAAAGAATTCAAATTCAAATTAAAAAGTGTTTTATTCAAAGTAGCACAGAAACTGCGACTTAATGAACCTTACAAGTTAAATTAGGTTTCCGTTTCAAAATCTAGTTCATTTTGGAGAAAAAATGGACAAAAAAACTCCAAACATAGTCTTTTCAAAGTTCTTAATTGACAGAGTTTACATAATTATTCTTAAACCTAGAATTCATGCATTGCGCATCGGGCATGACTTACTCCATCGGATACGTCTTTTCTTAGAGGACAAAAATAGTACGGACTAAAAGCTTCGTCCAACATAAAATGGGAAAATTAATACAAAATACATACAAAAGAAACCACACACAAAGACAACACAACTCGCAACGCTTAATCACCAAACGTGCCACTATGTTAGCTGAGACGCAATCAAGAAAGCCCTCAGGAAATCCATAATGCTCAGGTCACGCTGAATGGATCCAAACAAGCCAATATTTCACCGAGAATTTATTCAACGCCAGGCAATCTTAATGCTTAATTAGGGATGAACAAATTCCGAGCGTTTTCGAGCTAATGGGGTTAGCAATTAGCGAACGGGTGTGATTATACTTTACAATTAATATTACGAGCTGTAATTGGGGGGAGTGGCGCTGCGATAGTCCTCCGAAAATTAACGCAATGAAGTGTAATTTATAGAATACTGGCTGCATTTTTTGGTCTATTTTCATTTTCTATTCAATTCACTTTTGGTTCATTTCATTCCGCTTCTTTCACTTATTATCCAATATTGGATCACATAATTCGAAATCAGCATTTTTTCCTATGTGAAAGATCAGTGAAACGTCTAAGCACAGAATGAACGCACCCCGTATTTCATAATACGGTCATTGAGGAAGTATTTGCATCTTTTGCACAAGAAAAACGCACTTTGGTTTCTTAAAACGTTGACAATGCATCTTCTATATTTTTCCGTAGGTACATTATGTGACATATTTTGAAAGTAAGAGCACCAGTCAGGTTAAGCGAACGTGTTACCGAAGCTCACCAATTGCGGTCAAATGCCCATACTTATAGAATATCAAGAAAATGTATTGAAGCCCGCGCATTTATGTTTGTGAGTGGTCCTCGAATTCATGGAGATTCGCTTTGGAACGTATTGCCAAGATTCCCGAATCAAAGTGAACTATTTGTTACCGTGATACCGCGCAAGGTGCTGTGAACTTATATTTGGATTTGTGTTGCACAGCCTAGACAAAACCATAAGTTTCTGCATGTAAGTTTCTACATTGATAGGAAGGATAAGTGCTGAGATATAGGATCACGGTAGGTTAAACTCTACACACTAGGCTAGAACGAACGTTCGGTCAGTCTAAAAGCACCACCAGACATGTCTATTAGCGAGTCTCGTTGGCGCAGCACGGCCGTTTAGCCGCTCTATCTAACCACACTGGCACCCCTCCAACAGAGACGGCGTAATTTTGCTGCAGGGAAATGTCTGTAAGGTGTTTGGTTCACTGTTTCTAGCTAGAGAGATAGATAGAGAACTATTGATCATATACTTATACCCGCTCATTTCTGGGTGGTTTGAAAGCCGCGGTTATGTATTTACGTTCACGGTGTAGAAAACATCGTGAGGAAACCCGCGGTTTGGTTGGCTCCGCACGTATTGACTCGCCTTTCCTGTAGGCTAGGCCGACTAAGCTGTCAGGACAGTTTAGGTGCTGGCAAGCCTACTCCATCTAAAATACAATGTCCCAAGCACTGCAGCGTCCGAGTGGTCCCTTCACCCACCTGGTGTGAGTTAAGGGGCCACTAGACGCTGCATAAATCATCTCGTTACATAGTTAATTAAAAATGGCATGTTTTTAGACTATTAATTCTACACTTTGTTTCGAGTTGAGAAATCGTGTTTAAAAAATGCGCGAGCAATTAGTTCCGCCTCTCCGTATAACAGGACAATGACCGGTGGACCCGCGGCGCGCACGCACCGCTCTGGATGGCTACTAATGGTTCTAATAGATTCGGGTTTGTGGCGAGATATTTTTATAAAGTGCGTTTAAAAAGAAAAATGGCCAAGTGCGAGTCGGACTCGCGCACGAAAGGTTCCGTACCACTATCTATACCATATTAAACACAAAGATCGAGAAAAAACAGCAAAAAATCTCGTTTGTTGTATTCAATTACAGGTGTAAAACCCTAAACCCTAAAAATTAATAATTTTAAGATCCACTACGTTACCTCTTTCTTTTGTATTTGTGTGCTGTAACGGTATCTACTTGGACATATGGTAGCTGGCCCGCGCAGCTGTTCTGTTTGATTTTGGATAGAAGACAAGTCGTTATAAATACATACACATACTTAAACTCGCGCCTGTATCCCAGAGGGGTAGGCAGAGACCAAGGACTGCCACTTACCACGATCCTGACAGATCACATTCGCTTCCTCAACATTCATTACTCGTTGCATGCGCGCACGCAACGTGTAATGAATAAAAAGATAAAAATAAGAACCTTCTTATCTTATCTCACCTCACCTCACCTCTCTTATCTTATCTTATCTTAAAGGTACCCAAAACCGGCGTGCGCGCAGGCATCAACTTATGAATGTTGACAAAGCGAAAGAGCTTTGTCAGGGTCGTGGCAAGTGGGAAACCCTGATCTCTGCCTACCCCTCCGTAACTTTTTGGTACTAAGTAAGCGAAATTATGTATAACCTAATTTACACGCTAAACCATAACTGTTTTTAGTTTGATTGTGTTGGTCCCAAATAAACGTTTTCTATTCTATTCTATTCTAATGTAAAAGTTCTACTTATTTTTGTAGGTGTCAGTCGTCTTTTTGGTCCCAGAGAGTCCTCATCATCATCATTAATTTGTTTAAATGTCTTTGTATTTATAATTTCTTGTAGGTACTTATTTCTGTCTGCCTATTTTTTATTTTCATTTCTTTGCGCCTTTGTGGGTGTAACTGTTGTTGCAAATAAATTTATTTCTTCTACTTCTTCTTGCAGGACATAGTCCTCCCCCATGGTTTTCATAACCATGGGGGGTTTTGCCATAATCGCCACTCTTGACAAGCGGGTTGGCGAGAGTCCTCTAAAAGCTATAAAAAGAGAATTGTCTACAAATATCGAGTTTGATTCAGGTGGGGTAGTGACAGTACCTACGTCGTACATAAAGCATCTGTAGCTTCAAAACCTTTTCTATCACGCGTTAGTGAAAAACCATTTACGCCCCAAAAAACACAGAACCGTATTAAAGCTTAAAAAAAACGAACATCGAACACATATCCCGTTTAGGGGCCCCTTGGGCAGGTAATGTTCATTTGTAGCCTAATTTGGTCATTAGTGGGTTGAATTATTTCATCTGTGTTGCTCCATTTGGGAAGGCCGACCTCCCTGACACTGTTTTACGCGCACTCTTTGGAATTTTGTTGCAGAATGCCCTTTATTTTGCTATCCTATCTTACAAAGTTTTTGAAACGGTGGAGTAGCGCAGCGGTAGAACGTCGGCCTCTCATTCAGGAGGTCTGGGTTTGAATCCCGGCATCTACCAATGACTTTGTTTTCTAAATAACGTACATTTGTGAAGTTGTAGCTGGAATATCACTCGCTAACGGTAAAGCAAAACATCGTGAAGAAACCTGAGTGTCTGAGGTGTTCACATACCTCAGCGATTGCTAATACGCGATGGGCACGCGTGGTAATTGAACCCAAACTCTCTCTGAGAGAAGGCCTGTGCCCTGCGATGGGACGTATACCTATGGGCTACATAAAACAATCTCATACATATTTGGTATTGTTGGATAAGCACTACATACATACATAAACTCACGCTTGTATCCCAGAGAGGTAGGTAGAGACCAGGGACTGCCGCACGCCGGTTTCGGGTACTTTTTATGTTGCCCTTTGCTAATTCATCTCCTATTTGGTCAAAGTATGTCCGCCTGGGACGCAGTAGAAATGAGGTCCTTGACAAGTATGTCTGGTGTTACTTTGAATGACAGGATACGCAATAGTTTGATGAAAGAACGTTATGGACTCGTTTAGGTTCTGTTTAATTCTTATGAACAGTCGAGTTTTTGTTTTTGTTTATATATCCCTTATACATACGTACCACTGCGGGGCACAAACCTTTTTTCAGGGACAGTATTAAGAGTATAGTAATATTACTGATTCTAATATAATTCACTTACTATATAGTCGTTACCTTTTATTACGAAAATACATAGTGAAAAAAAATTTAATACCGTTTAAGGTTAGTCTTTTGTCCTATTTCCTTTAGCTTCCAACGTAATGCCATTCATCATCATCATCATCATCATCAGCCATTTGACGTCCACTGCAGGACATAGGCCCCCCTCATGGTTTTCTAACCATGAAGGGTTGTGCCATAATCGCCACGCTTGGCAGGCGGGTTGGCGATCGCAGTATGCGGTTGGAATCTCAGGAAGATGCTGCTGCCCGTCTCCTGGTAATTTATTTCCTTAGTCGTCTTCTACGACATCCAATGCCATTACGTATTGGTATTTCAAAGTGGTACCCATAAAAGCATTCATCACCTTACGGAAACTACGCTATATTCGTAGTTAGATATTGTTTTACAACCTCTATTTAAGTTATTTAAAAAAATTGTGGTGTTCACTTTATCGGCAACATTTGTCAGAGCTTTTCAACATATAAAAAAATTGAAGAGTGTAAAGCTTCTGTAATATTGGCTTATAGTCTATAAACTGCTGTCTGTTGATAGTGACGTCAACGTTGTTCAGTGTTACCATGTAGAGTTTAGTTGACCGGTACAAATGTCAGTGAAATTAAAAAAATCTGACTATTTCTGTCGAGTCTACTGACTACTTTAGCGTGGATACATTAATACTGTGAATACATTTTTTGAATCCACGAAAGCGATATAAAATCTGTTGAACCGTTTTACGTTTTAAGTGAAAAGTTTCAACCCGATATCAGCAGCATTGACATATATGGAACAGCTGATACTTTTCTGGCGATTTCGAAGTTTTGCCCATAGTAATAGCCGTTCATGGCAAGTAGCAAACTCTGATATCTATCTGCCTACCCCTCCGGGTTACAGGCGTGAGTTTCTGTAATGTAATGCAATGTAATAATTGTTGTTGTTGTTACAAACCTAAAAAAACGGAAAAATAACTTATAAACATTTATATCCGCGTAGTCCGCCTCTCTTGGGACCCAGTTACATCTACTGACCTCCCCGTTGCTTAAGCATTTTCCTATGCTAATGGTCGATTGGAGGGACTCCATCGCTTTCGAGATTAACCCTGGAGATTACGGCCACGTGCTACTGTCGGATAATTGATAGTAGCCACCACTCGGAAACCTTGAAGAAAAGCATTGAGAGGAAACCTGAGTGTCCGTAATGTTCATATGCATCGCTTAAAATCACCAATCCGTGGTAGGGTAAGGTGTTCACTTTGCCAGTAATTCCCAGTTTTCTTTCCTATTGGGGAAGTTGCTTCAAAATTAGATTGAAGTGACATTGTACACCACAGAGGATGTAGAAAAACTCCTCGACAAACTCGTCTCAAAAAGTAAGACAAATACAATAAGTTACTTTCATAACTTTATTTAAATGTACAGGATTTTCAATAGATAATTATTACTTTGGCAATGGCTGTTTAATTGTTACTGTTGGTAGTCTACTTACCAATCGCATTCAATGGCATAACCCGTTCAACTTAACTCGGTGCCTCGCGCGAGTCGATCTTCTTTGCAAGAGATGCTTATCTATTTAATATGCCCGGGTTATACCATTGGAATGACATTGTACTGCTATTGGTTACTAGACGACGAAGTGGAGGCAAATTATAGATAGATAGATAACACTTTATTGCACACCAGTAATTTACAGAGATAATAAGGTACTTAATATCTAGTTCTTAATAGTATACAATTGGCAGACCACTTTAGGATGGACAGGACTGAAAGAAGATCAGAGTGGGTAGGTAGGTGTACATTGTATAAGACAGATCAAATTAATTTACTTACAGTAAATAGTATTATAGTATAGTAATAACAGCTACAGTCGTGCTTATTAATTCTATTGAACAACTCAACCCAGTGTTAGACTCTAGGCCCTGATAAGATAAGATAAGAAAGGAATATTCTTTATTGATTTCAGTACGGATTTATTTCTTCCATTAAATTCTAACGTATATTGATTGAGGGAATGTGGATGGAAGGGCTGGTAAGGGACGACCCAGGCGGACATACTTTGACCAAATAGGGCATGTATTAGCTAAGAGCAAGATAAAAACCGGCGTGCGTGCATGCAACGACTAGTGAATGTGGCAGGCCCTGGTCTCTGCCTGCCCCTCTAGGATACAGGCGTGAGTTTATGTATATTTATGTTAAACTCTAACGTTTTCGAATAAGGTAAGGAACAGTCTTCACTTACCATTAGGTGAGACAGAGGTCGCTCTTGGTTCAGATTGACATTGACATCGCTTTGATCTACATCTTACGTGCTGTCAATGGTACTAAGAGAACGAGATGGTAGTCTCTCTCTATGCGTTGTTTTAGATTAGATTAGAACTTTTTATTGAGTTTTATTGCGTTCGATTCAAAATGGACCTACAGAAAGAAACGCTTTTTGTGGAAATGTATAAAAATACGATAACATTGACGGAACGAGTACTCGTTAAATTTTGAACTGTATTTCTATAGAAAACTATCGTAATTCCCTAAATAAATTAGTAACAATAAAAAAAAGCATTTATTTCAGTTTGCAAGACCCTTATTAACACAAAAATAAAAACAGCAAAGAAAGACAACACTCAAATAGTACCTGAAGCTTCTAAAAAATATGCCTGTCGCAGCAATGCCGGATATACGGGAAATCTATCCTCCACTTAACCATTGCCAGGGCGGTATTGGTGCTGGCCTGCACCAGGGACGCTGCGCGCCAGCGCATGCTAGCGTGAAAGCAGTCCGTGCGCGCCCACGCGAAGATGCCGAAATAAACAGCCACAATACCCCTGTGGGAATCGAAACTCAATGTCAGTCTGTTCAAACTTCACTTTGAACACAACCGCAACATATTGGCTGCTATCACGTGGCTACTATGTTAAACTAACAAGCCGATTGGCACAATTTCAAATATCGTTACAGTCCCCAACCTGTAGCTACGCCATAATAGTTCTAATCGCGCGTTGTTTACGTGTCAAGGATGAATAATGTGGTTAAAGCGTTAAAGGTCAAAATGATTAACCAAAGTTTCATTGCCGTTGGCGTTTGGTCGATACCATTCTCTGACTCGCCTGGGTCTAATGTTTGTCTATCTAGGTAGCTATATACTAATATTATCCAAGCTTCCATTTCAATATTCTATCTGAATTGAGAATTTAAACACTTATTGCCCAGAAAAAAAACCGTCAAATAGCAGAATAATATAATTGAATATGCCAGCCTTGCCGTTTTCAATTCAACATTTCAATTTCAGAATATTTTGATAGATAAATTACTCTCCATTGTTCCCTTCCCCATTGTAATAAAACGAGGGTCATACTTTTCGCTTCTTTCAGGCTACCGCCAAAACGTGTCGGACATTTTTAAATAGTCTGAAATATATTATTTATATTCAATGGATGGTATACCTTGTTAGAAGCTGGCTCAGGGTGAAGTAAGTGGACTGTAGAATTGTAGATACAAAACGCGGCACTCGGAACCAGAGGATTTATTACCTCTAATTTAACACAACACCCGCACCATGGATTCGGTCACACAGAGAGAGACACTTTTGTACTACCAACTTAAAGAGCTAAACTAGGAAACATGACGAAATACTTGTGTTGCCATAAACATACCTTGCTTGCGGTTGGAATTTTGATTTCTGCTTTTTAAAGGTCATAATAAATATTTAAAGAAAATGAGGCTGGTACCAGACTTACTCCTGGTTCCTGATTTAATAATGTGTACCATCTTTTTGAGGTAGGCACGCACAGTGCCAGGCCCGGACCAAAAACCCACGTAGTCGGGATGACACTTATGAGAGTTTTCTTGTTATTATATTATTTGTTAACTGGACTGGACTAAAATCACTCAAGTCTGACGCAAAGTATTTATAAACATACTAGCTGTTGCCCGCGACTTCGTTCTCGTAGTAATTTTGATGCGTATTTTTTCGGGATACAAAATAGCCTATATTCTAATCCAGATTATGATCTATCTCTGTGCAAAATTTCATCCGGATCCGTTCAGCAGCTTTTGCGTGAAAGATTAACAAACATGCATCCATACATACAAACTTTCGCGTTTATAATATTAGTGAGGATCATTTATATGTGAATGCATCTAAAATAATATTTCCATTTTCGAAGATTGCTATCAATTGTGTTTTTTTTCTAACCCTGTCAAGCCATTCTTATACCTCTCTAGTTCCGCACTTAGCCTTATAGTTGGGCCATTGTACGTAGCAAGCGCTAAGGTATGTTAATACCCTCCAGACACTAGGGTTTCCACACGATGTTTCCCTTCACAGTTAGTGAGTGCTATTAATACTACAACTTCACAAATATACCTATTTTAAAAAACAACGTCATTGGTGTATGTCGGGATTCGAACCTACGACCTCCCGAATGTGAGGCCGGTGCTCTACCACTACTATATACTATAAAAGCCGTATCGGTTGTAAATCATCACTATTTAGGACAATGCCCTCGTCGTGTGCGTAGACTTGAATGACGCGTTCACGCTGTTGTCATTGTATTATGATGCATTAACAGAATGTGTGTCCGTTATTTGGTCAGTGACCAAGACTGGGAGCTGTAAACGAGGTCGGTAATGACACGTTTCAGCGGTAGCAAGTGTCAAGGCCGCGCGTGGGCGCGTGTAAAGGGCCGCTCCCATTTGGCTTAGTGCTAAGGTTTCGTAGAGTAGCGTGAATAGCGGTAAACTAGCCCTTACTCGTACTTGATGGAGATAGATCGAATGTCTTCTTCTTCCACACACCACAATCGCTTGCCCTGGGCTCAAACTAGGATAGCCTGTGCTATGGTTGCCAGACAAGGATGTCACAAACATGGAAATACACCCAGACTGAGGCCACTTGTACAAATGTACGGCGGCCCCCCGTGGGAATCGACCCGACGCCTCCGGCATGGTAATCAGACGTGACACCGCTAGACCAACGAGGCAAAGTGATCTTTATTCGACAGTCGACAGCATATCAACCTTTATACGCGTAAAGCTTCAAATATAAAGGTTGCTTTGCTGAGGAATGTAGGTACTTACAAAATATCACATTTTCGCTGCCATTTCCTCCGCTACGGCTCAACCCTAGAAGCAGCGGCTATAACATTGTACCTACCATGACATTCAATAAACAGAATGCAAATCTTTATCAATTGGAATTGAAACAAAGTTCTGATTTCTGATCATATAAACTCGCGCCTGTATTCCGGAGTGGTAGGCAGAGATCCCGGCTTGCCACGATGCTCACAAGCCTCGTTCGTTGCAAGCACGCTCACCAGTTTCGGGTCCTTTTTATTTTGCACTTCGCTCTTTGGTCGATATATACGTCTGCTTGGAGTATTCCTTACATCTATTAGAATACTTGAGGTTTTTTTTTGTTCACATTTAAAATCCTTTACATTTTTTTTTACAAATGTCGCCAAACTGCGGCGCAGTTTGTTGGCCTTGCGCTCTTATAACTTAGGGTCTCCATTTATACTTTTACAGCGTTTAATATTTGAACTATACCAAGCCCGACCCGCACCACCTCTCAAACGTCACTCAAGTCGCCATTGAAATCGAATCATGTGGGTTTACGTAATTGTGTCGGCTAGAATACATTTCAGATACAGATACTGAGTTAGGGACACAGTCTGTGGTTAGGGATACTCTTGTGTGTATAAATTAGCTATCATGTTTTGATTTTTGTATGTACATACTTGCTAGTACAGGTATGTCCTGAATATTGTAAGACTTGCCAGAAACTTAGTTCAAAAATGTTTAAAGCACACTTTGTACCAAAAGGGCTACTATGAAAGATTGTTTAGATGACAAAGATGTCTGGAATTAAAGCCAGTTCAATTTTAGCTATTCAAACTGTAAACTAATATGTAAACTCTGTTAATTAAAGACCAAATTTGGAAATACATAGTTTGGAGTTTTTTTGTTCATTTTTCTCCAAAAATGATCTAGAATTTGACACCAAGTTTAATTCTTAACGTTCATTAAGTCACGGTTTCTGTGTTACTTTGAATAAAAACCAATTTGATTGATTTTGATTGATATACAAACATAATTACGCCCCCAAATTCGTAATCACAAAGTCCACTCTCTGAAGCCTAATAGACACCCGTATCTATTCAGAGTATTCAGCTCTTGACAATCTCAAATGTACACAACAGCACTGTTAACAATATCAATGGGCAAGTTACTACATCAGTGTAATTGTCACAAAGGTTAATAGCACTTTGTAACGTTAGTAATTATGTATTCAAAGTGGGTTCGCTCAAAATAATGACCACATCATTATATGTGGTCATTATTTTGAGCGATCTTTATAGTGAAAGAAACATATATAACCAAAACTACAGGTTTCCATAGTTTATACTCGATAATAAAAACATGGCCCATTAAGAGCCGTCACCCATGACGACTTAAAAACGCGATTCAATCACGCGCGCGGGCGCAGCGCTTCCGTAACAATGGAAGCAAAAATAATGCTACGCTGCGGCGCGATTGCGTCGCTTCTCAAAAATGTCACAAAACGCGCTTAGGAGCGCGTTCAAAAGTGGTCGTGGGCAACGGCTCTCATGCATGTGATCGCTTCATCGGTTCAACTAACATAAAAAGATGTCATTCCCACATTTTGACATTTTGAAATAATCAAAAGAACAATTAAACCGATTTTTGACAAAATGTGGTCTATGGCGGCACTAAAACTAATAAAAGCAATTGGATTTTGACTAGATATATGTATTCTATTCTAAATTACGAACATTCTAGACATATTAAAAAATTTGTAGCATCAGTATTGTTTTGGCTGCCCACAATTTTATTTTCTATTGCCGGCATTGACAATTTCTCTAAAATGTTCTTTTTGTAACAAAGTGCTGATGCGAAGTAAACGCTGTTGAAATCCGAAAACTAAGATCACTACCTATACGTTTTTTTAAAGTTATTTATGTTTGCTTATCATAAGTATATTATGTAATGGTTTTTGTAGGTATATTCAACTTAATTTACTTTCAGCCTTGTACAGATCTTTAATAATTTTGTTTGTTAATAAGGCAGCTTTTATTGAATTGAACTCTTTAACAAAAATAATTTATGAAATCGGACAACATGGTAAGGAATTATCGCTGGATATTAATAAAAAAACTGAAATAAAAAGTAACCAACTACTAAATAGGCGGGACCAACCTGGACACCTCGTAAGACACATTATTGAATTTGGGTCCCGCCTACCTACTAAGTAATTAATGCCCAACTGTCGGGTTGCTGGTAATTTTTTTTTTAGTTTTTATTTTTGTAATTTTTAGTAGCTTTTTAATTTTTTGTTGGATTTATGCTGATTTTATATAGCCTGTGACACTCGCGCAAAAGCGACGAATCGATTGAGAAGTTATTTGTCAAAATCTGACTATTAGTTAAGGAGAGTTCCGTACGAGGGAACATAGAATCGGACATACGTACATACATGCATGCATACATACATAGGAGCCAAATGGATTACCCTACTTTTGGGCCCCACCGCAGTCCGGTAAAAAGAATACACGAACTGAGAACCTCTTCCATTTATTGAAGTCGTTCAAAAATAGCGGGTGCAGGCAAAAGCGTGTATCTGGCAACACTAGTTAAATTCACGAAGATAGGCTTTGCTTTAGAGTCGAAGTGAATAAGGCTCCAGTCCTCAGGAGTAGTTCCGTTGCAGCATCGATACATTATTTAATGGCAGCCGCGGCGCTTGCCTGTCACCGTAAACATATTTTATGCCTTTCGACCAGGGACGGAGTTTGCATACTAACTTCCGGCCGTCATACAAAGTATGACAAAGTTAAACGTAACACATACGATTCCTCTGTGGAGTCTCAGAGGCAGTTTATTTAATCTGTGGTTCATCTATTTCTTGTATTAAGGAATCCAATTTTTATAAATTAACATTGGCCTTTGCATTTACGTAATGAGATGATTTACACAGCGTTCAATGGCAGCTTCATACACACTAGATAGCTGAAGGGACCACTCGGAAGCTGCAGTGCCTGGGACGTTGTTTTTTTTTTTAAATAAGACCGTTAGTACACAAAGTAAAACTTAAAACGTGACATAAAAATTATTTTCTAATTTATGATTTGCAATAAGGAATATGTATAAACGCACGCCTGTAGCTCGAAGAGGGAGTAAGGATTTGCGACTTAACACGATCCTTTCGGACCTCTTTTGCTTCTTTAACATTCGTTAGTCGTTGCATGCACGCACGCCGGCTTTCCCTTTGCAGATGTATTAGCCCTATAAGGCCGAAGCATACATAGTTATTTACAAAGTTCATAGATATTTAACAGAACCACATTGCATAACTACTTTTATGCACTTGGAAATAAGATAAAATATAGTACAGGATAACAGTCGATATTTATATTCAAGTTGTACAAAAATTACACTAAAAGAATACTAAATTGCTCAGGTGAAAACCGATTGTTACACATTTTCTCACATGTTCTCTTCACGATTGTTTTATTTTATTTCTATTTTGTTGACGTTAGTGTCTTTTTTTTGTGTACCTTTATGTTTACTTTGTGTTTCTGTGACAATTTAAATAAATATCCTCTTTCTTTCTTTCTTTCCTTTCCTTTTTATTGAGATTACATTATTTTACTATAATACATCTAAATATAAAATAACATGAGTAATAAAATTAATCCTAATTGTCGGTAGTAATATTTTAATTATTTAGAGCATATTCTTCAAGGTGCGGTGGCAGCGCGCATCAGTAAAACCCGTGCCTCAAGATAAGTCGTGGGTTCAAACCCGGGCATGTACTAATGACTTTTTGTTCTAAAGTTACGTACATTTTGTGAATTTAAAGTAGCTATATCAGTTGCTAACGTTAAAAGAAACTTGAGTGTCTGAGGTGTTCACGTACCCCAGCGTCCGATCTCGCCAATTCGGGGTAGGCTCCCGTGGTGATTAAGCCCATACTCTCTATGTGAGAGAAGGCATATGTACTGCGGTGGGAAGTATAATATAGGCTACTTTATTAACACTTTCTGTTTTATACTAGCAAAGCGCAAGATAAAAAGTACCCGAAACCGGCGCACGTGCATGCAACGACTAATGAATGTTGTAAGGCGAAAGATATCTGTCAGGATTGTGGCAAGTGGTAGACCCTGGCCTGCCCACTCGTCCGGGATACAGGCGTGAGTTTATGTTATGTGTCTATTTTGTCTTTAAATAGTATGAGTACGCTCTTGCGCATATAATATTCCACATGCGAGGAAAAATAACTTGTTCCGCTTAGTTATAGAGCCAATTTTCAATTAAAACTAAAATATATTTATTGTGTAACCATAAATGGCCTTCTTTTAAGTAAAAATGCCTTAATCCACCCCTGTACAGCCAACCACATCCTCCTGTGGCCTTTATGCGCGTGTCTAGTCGTAAATTATATGCATTTAAGTGCCATTTTCGCTCGTGTTACAGCGCATAGACGGTTTTACTGGTATTTTACTGTATTGTGGCGCACTTTGGCCCGAGTAGCCGGAAGTGCTGTGAATATTCGAAGACCCATTGGCTCGGGCCTCAGGCTCAATCTGTATTTTAGTATTAGTATTTTTTTTTTATTTGCTAAAGCATGATAATTACAAATTATGTAGGTGGTAACTTAAAATTATGGCACAAGCATGCTCTACCCGTCAGGGTGCGCAAATATTTTTTTTGTTTTAAAAAAAAAAAAAAAGTTTGTTGAGCTAAATTAGTAGGTAGGTACAAAAATATGTAACATAAATCTTTGCATAGTGATAACTTCTGTGGCTAGGTTCGTGAGAGAATGCGGTTAGTGTTTTAAAATTTGACATCTGACCGTCTCTCTCTGATGTAGGCAATTTTTACTTTTATCGCTATCACATCTATAAATGAATCAAGGAAGAATTTTTGCTAAATTTTGAGTAATTTAGCTATATAGTGTTTGTGGAATGGAGAAAAAATAAACTTCCACACAACAAAATCACTTGCACTGGTCCCAAACTAGGATACCCTATGGTGACCAGGCATCACAGAAGGAAAAAAAAAATATATAAAAGAGCGCAAAAGCATATAAATTCACGTAATATTGGAAATTTGACAATTCGCTACTCCACTACTTCATGAATTGCAATAAATTGTCTTATGTTATAAACTTTATGTATAACATACATAAGCAGCCTATATAGGGCCCACTGTAGGGCGCAGGCCTTCTCTCAGAGAGAGAGTATGGGCTTAATCTCCACGCGTGCCCACCGCGTATTGGCGATTTCAAGCGCTGAGGTATGTGAATAGCTCAGACACTCAGGTTTCCTCACGATGTTTTCCTTCACAGTTAGCGAGTGGTATTGCTACTATAACTTCACAAATGTACATAACTTAGAAAACAAAGTCATAGGTACATCTCCGCGCTGGGAATAGAACCTGGGTCTCTCGCTTCCGAGTCCAATGCTCTACCCTAGGCTACCACAGCAATTTTATGTAGGTATGTTATACACCTATTATATGATAAATAATTATTAGCGGCCGTCATTTCCAGGGCCGCGCTTAAGAAATGTATAGTTATTAGTTTATTATGACAGTTCAATTAACATTGCGTAGCCGATTGGCACAATCATGGCCAGTTTCTGAATTGCGAATTTCGCCAAGCAAGCAAATGGTTTGATGTTGTGCTGTCTCTTCGAATTTCTCAGAAAAGAGCGTGACAGAACGTTACTTAAGTATTTACTCAGCGAAACTCTCAACTCAGAAACCGGCCCTAAGTCTTCGTACTTGTTAATTTGTGAGTATAAACCCGGCTACGCAATGTACATCGAATTATATTCGTAATTCATGCATTTTAGCATGACGCCAATTGACAAGATAGCAGTTACCTGACATTGAAAACACCTATTAATATTAATGGAGTCTCTTGATTTCTCGTCTCATCTCAACCCATTGAACCTGATTCATGGAGAAGACTGAAAAGTCGCGATATTATGGAGCTGAGTAGCTAGCCGTTAATGCTACTAATACTGAAGAGGGATCGTCACTAGACGATCGGGGTTATTACACTAATCCCCGTACTTCCCATGTCACTATGAACACCTGCTCATCTACTTACAGTCCTAGGACTGATTGCAAATAGTAATACCACAAAAAAACTTAATTATACGCATTTTTTGAGACCTTTAAAACACGGAAAACAAATATTTTTATTGTTTAGTTTTTTTCTTAGGGTTTTCTATGTCATTCTGGTATAAAAATGACGTCTCCAATTTGAGTTTGCGGCAAGTTTTTCTTTCGATTCGTTTTCGTTTCAAATGAAGTGTATTTACTGTTCACAGTCAAACGCAGCTGGTTTTAATGAACGTTTCTCGTCGCTGACCCTGCAATCACACTTAAAATGCAAGCGTTAAAAATTTCAAGTGATATTTTATGCATTACCGACGGACATGAGTGAAATGGCGTCCGAAATTTAATGTCCTCACCTTTTGCTGTTTATTTAAATTGGCTGCAATGTTAATACACCACCTGAATATCTTTCCGAAAACGGGTAATTCCACAGCAGATCAGCTGGGGTCGATTTTGTGGGACGAACATTTACTATGGCATTTCACGTCTCCAACAGTTCAACTGTCTTTCTTGGAGCTTATTTAGGAAGAAAGAAAGAAAAAGCATTTATTATAAGAAACAGTACACACGCTACAATATCAAAACACAAACCGGCCAAGTGCGAGTCGGACGCGCGCACGAAGCATTCCGTAGCATTTTGTATACAGCTTTAGGCACAAAGATCGAGAAAAAAGTTGTATGTATCGTAGTTGTAGTCACCAGGCTGTATCTCATGAACCGTGATAGCTAGAAAGTTGACATTTTCACAGATGATGACGATGAAGCCACTATAACAACAAATACTAAAGACAATAAAATAAATATTTAAGGGGGCTCCCATACAACAAACGTGATGTTTTTGCCGTTTTTTGCTTGATATCAATAACGGCAACAGATAGACGCTTGAAATATTCACAGAATATTTAGTTGTACATTCAGTTCAAAAATAAATAATTAAATTAGGTGGCGCTGACGGTATTCTTTATCGCAGTATGAATGTCCCAATAATCTCGCGATGTACGGGTTGGTATTTATGATGGATAAGTGGACATTCCGTTTGCGACAAGTTATGGGGGATTTTGATACGACCCGCGGAGTACCTACTTACTACGTTGATTACGTTCAAGTAATAATAACGTAATTTATTTACTGGAAAATAGTAAGTAACTACCTACCGCATAATTGAAGCCCGTTTGTTTGCGTGTAGTGTTTCGAGTAGGCATTGTATTTCAACGAGGTAATGAAATCGTATAAAATTCAATCAAGATAATGTGGAATGTGTGTGTTCGCGGTTATTATGAAAATACTTGTTGTATTTAGTAAGTACCTCAATTACATATAGCCCGATGAATTTTGGGCTTTCCATCATAACAGCTGTTTGTATTGATGTGTTAAAAAAACCATGGTAAAATTCAGCAGATCTTCCCGCAACACGCTGTAGAAATATCTGAAATCAATTATAATCAAAGGGTTTTCATTAAAAATAATACAGGAACTGTGACATATGAACGTTACAAGTTAAACCACCTAGGTCATTTCAGAATCTAGATCATTTTGGAGAAAACATGGACAGTAAAACTTCAAAATCCTGAATCTGAATGCAACTGACATCTGTAGCCCTTGTCTCTGCCTACCCCCCCCGGGATACAGGCGTGAAATTACGTTATGTTATTTTCAGGTTACCTGATTCAACTGTCAAAGTCACAGTTGACGGCTAAGAGTGGTCCAACCTTAGATCCTATGGACGAGAAGATATTCCAACTGAACGTGGATGAGATGGTCAGGAAATATGTCCGGCCCCCGAACAAAAAAGGTCAATGGTACCTCCAGTATACTGCAGTATTGTAAATAATAAAATATGTTTGTACGGCTTCGGTCGCATGAGATTTGGACTGAATATGTACATGGTGTAAAAAAATTGACGAAGAAGAAATATAATTATTTATCGCCACGCAGACACTATACAAGACAAAGGACAAATAGGAAAAAAAACAGAGAAAGCAAAACACGAGACGAAAAATAAAATAAAAACCAGTCAAGTGCTTGTCGGGCCACACGCAGTGCAGGGTTTCTTAGAAAGATGGGGTTTTATCTGCTTTACAGAACTAACAACTTCATCAACGTAATTTTTTATGGATTTTGTACGAAGTTTCCCTTTATAAGTTGGTCGCCTGTTACTCGTTACCTTGTAAAGCCTACTTTTCCTTTTAAGTTCATTATATGTGCTACTACCCTGAATTTTTTCACGTTTGTACAATTGATCGTTTAGCCAGGAGAGGAGGAGGAGAGGGCGGACGCCCTGCTCAGACAAAAATTTGCGTTTTAAAGCTTAATATTTCGCAAACTGAACCCTAAATCAAAAAATAATCTTACTACACCCAAAATATTTTGAAATGACTAATCCAACGGTATTGTACACTATGGTGTAGGCGAGAAAAAAACTGCATCCCTAATTTATGTGTAGGGGGTAACTTAAAAAAACATTTTTTGTGGATTTTATTTCACCGTTATCAATCAGAAATCAGAAATCAATAATTTACTTCAACGTAAAGAATTTACATTCTGTTTGCTGAATGTCAATGTACTATGTTACTATGTTAGCCGCTGCCTTCGGGCCGTATTTGTAGTGGAGAAAAAGGCAGCGGGAAAAAAAACTCCACTCTGACCATCTTTTCTCAAATCATCTTAAACTTATACATCAAAGCCTATATGATATGATTCCGTGATAGCCACTAATAACTTTAAAAGCCAAAATAACACTTCGGCTTATGTCGGCTTAAGTAATACTCGTACATATGTCTATGAGAAATTTCAGCTTTCTCATATTAATCGGCGGACGGACGGACATGGCGAAACTATATAAAAACAATAAGAAATGAACACGGGGTATGTCCGGCGGTAAAAAAGGCTTTGAGAATCTCCCAAGTACAGCGCTGGAGCGTGTCAGTGGTCATGGATTCATATTTATTTGTTACGACAGTGCCCCCACCCCCACCGCGACATCCCCCGGATGTAATAGATAACCAGATGGACCTGAAAATGCCTGAAGATATGACGATGGAAAAACTGAAGAAACGTCGGCTCATGCTGGAAACAGAGATGATTTTGAAGGGAAACTACAGTGGTATACCAAACTTTGCGAAAAATGAAGATGATATAGATGTACCTACAAGGAGGTAGGTCTTCTTCTTCGGCCCTTTAACTTCTAGGGGTGCATAGGGCCGTAACCACAGACTTCCGCTTCTGACGGTGAATCAAGATATAGAAAGAAAGAAAGAGAGAAAGAAAGAAAGTGTGAGCTCTCAGCGCTGGTTTTCAGTCAGTGCCTGTGGTAATTGACGCGATTGAGATAGATAACATTGCACTACGTATAAATTATTTGCTTAAGTAACTGGGTGTAAACAATGTTTCCATGAAGTTAGGCCCTTAAGAGTTAAAAACTGAATTAGAAGAATATGACTGTGTCTAGATTATTCCTATGTTAGAAGATTTATTCTTATATCCTATTCCTATCTTGTGTTTAGGTTCGACAGTTTGAACAAAGGCGATTCGGTCGTGCGTTCTCGCCGCGAATACTACTGGTCCTTGTTGGAACTGAATAAGAAACCGATTGCCAAGGAGAGAACTCTAGACCTGATGGTTCACTTCATCTATGTTACTCGCTACAATCTCCCACAGTCACAGAGACTGAGAAACAAGTACAGAGGCAGCACTCTCTATAAAATAGGCTACTGCTTCAACGTGCTCAGACGTCTGAAGATCGAACAGATGATAATATACAGCACAATGCGGATCCTGATGTACGACTACGTGAATCTGTCGCCACACATAAAGCTCTATCAGAAGATTGTAAATTTAGATGTCGATATCAATGACATGATCAAGTTCATCAACGCTTTGAACAAGAGGAGGATTGAAGAAATCGATGCCAAATACGGTTGGCAAGAAGGCCTTTTGCATATATAGACTTTTCTAAATCCAGTCCGTTAAATCATTCTTAAATGAGAGTGAAAGTATCATAATTCATAATTCATATTCATAATTCATTTATTGATTTGTGAGACACAAGTACATCAGGTGTAATGGTTGAAAAAATATAGCTTCTTTTGTGCTCTACCTAAATAGGCATACAAATCTTATGTCACAAGTTAAACTTTTTAAATAATTTTATAAAAATACAATTAAATACAGAATGTCAAAAATTAAAAGATTAAGTTAATATTAAAAAAACAATTTAAATAAATACAAAATTAATGTCAATGATAAAAATATACATGTCAGCGTGTCAATAATTACAAACTAAATTAATAAATATCTGATCTAAATTACAATTTATCTTCAAAGAACTCTTTCATGTCATAATAGCATTTATTAGTCAGCATGTCATATAATTTTCTTTTAAATTGAATAGTATTTAGCGATTTTAGATTATCTGGCAACTTGTTATATATTTTTGGTCCCATGACCACAATGCTTTTTTGTTTGAAGGCTGTTTTACAGGATTCAATTTTGAGTTTATGTGGATGCCGTATTGTTCTAGAGCTATTTTCATGCGCCTTTGGAAATAGCGACTCGTATCGAATTGGATAAAATCATACTCTTCTTTATTACATTGAGTTACATTATATGAATTGGATTTTGACTAACGCCTATGTATTTATTTAACTTCACGTTAAACAAAGCTGTGTAAATGGAAAAGGTATTTTAGTAAAATTTTCTCCGGTTTTGCTAGTTTTACTAAGAATACCTCATATTTCTTTTGCAATTATTTCAATAAATAAATAGTTTATTAGTTGCTTTAGACTTGCTGCATTCTTACGCAGTGTCAACTCAACACGTATTCACTTGTGGCAAACAATTATCCTAGAGAGCCCTTTCTGCTAGCACATTCTAACATTTTTTATGTTTGTACAAGGACAAACCGTATACTTTTGGAAAATTTAAAGTCCACGGCGTCACTAGAAAATAAAATGGAGACCAGAACTAGAAATAAATCGAGCGAACATGGGTGGAAGGGCCGGAATCTAGCTTGAGGACTTAAATAATATTTCTAACCACGAAAGAGAGAGGAGAGATATCCATCTGTCCCGTTGCGCAACAAGGAGAGAAAACGTGAAAACGCGGTTGTCACATGCCCGTTACAAGGTCACGCCGACCGCCGAGGCTGTGGCCGAGGTCTCTGTGGAATGGCAACTTGGTTTCAAAGTTACAAATGCCAACAAGAACTTACCAAACATTCTATGTTACTCCCGACATACTTTATCATAGAGGCATATCAGTATCACACGTTCTATTGGAGAGAAAAAATAAGCCCTTTTTTCTAGGGTATATTTCGTACTTATGAACTTCAAAATAAATGTTTTGCTCTCTGATTTTAGGGATAGTAACTCACAAGGGGTTTTAAAATTTAAATTTTAGACTTAAACATTTTTTTCTTATCGAACCCTCGCCTTCTCTCAGACAGAGACAGTATGGGCTTAATTACCACGCGTGCCCTCGGCGGATTGGTATTCTTAGTATTCTTATACACGAAGGTTCAAACTTTAAAATTAATAGTTGGAGACCGAACTCCTCGGTGTCAGGATCGTGACACAATACCACTGATTTATCAAGACATGAGACTTCGGGAAAATTAAGCAACACATTTTAAGGCCACTTTCTCTCATTAAAATTTACAAAGCGCGATTATAAGTATAGACACTGATCTATTTAATTCAAACATAGCCACAGTAAGACAAGAGATCGTCAAACATCAGTTCGGTTCCCTTTCTGATACGTGAACAAGAAGTATTCTCCCTGGAGATAGGTACCTAGTTATTTAATTTGGTCTAATGGCAGTGGTGAACCTTCTTTTTCTTTTTATAATTTGCGAACATTCAACGACGCGCCCTCGGTGTTTTAGTGTGTAGTGTGGTGTAAACTTACTTTAAAATTTTCATTCACTTGCACATGTTTGCCACTTAGTTACTATATGCGGAAACTTATTCTTAGCTTATGTGTAGTTATTCTAAGTCTCTGTCCATTTATTATGTAAGCTGCAAGTTTCCAAAAAAAATAATAATAATATACATTGAAGCTGCAGACTATAGTATTTTAAACGTGGCCGCTGTGCTTGTAATGAAAACTTAATTTAAGGCTCTTGTCCTGCAGTGGGCGTCAAATGGCTGATGATGATGATACATAAAAAATACACGGACGAATTTACAAACTCTTTTTTTGAAGTCGGTTAGAATTGATAGAGAATAGTGGCGTCATTCAAGTTTGATAAGTAACAGCAAAGAAGATACTTATTCCGAATTCAAAGTGTTGTCTGTAATATTCGTTGCTGAATTAAACATGGACTTTCAAGATACGGACAGTTAAAAACAAATATTACCATTTCTTGGCTGCGAATGCAACTATTGGCGACGTGCCAACACAAAGGGGGCGTTTTTTTTTTATAAAGAAAACGACGAAATGAAACAGTTTTGGTTGTGTTACTTATTTTGTGTTTTATTTCGATTGTATTTTGCTTTTAAGAGCACTGGTCTTCATTGAAGAACTCTCGGAGAATATCGGCTGTGTTATACAACAAATAAAACAATAGCAGTATATCTTCCTATAAAATTCACTCTCAAAAAACGGCCCCTACCCTCTCGATTAGTCTGTACCAAGGAAATGAGCGCAAGATGTGCTGTAGAGTAAATCACGCATGGTGTGTGCGTGCACGTACACTTTGATTGGGCGATAGTAAGTGACAGCAACTGATAGTTCATCATCATCATCATCATCATCAGCCGATGCTTGTCCACTGCTGGATATAGGCCTCTCCTATAGCACGCCACTGAGCACGGTCCTCGGCTACTCTCATCCAACTCTTGCCAGTTGCTTTTATACAATCCGAAATATTTAGGTACCTCGCAAGGTGGCGGTCTGACGGAGGCAGATGCATAGATATTTTGCCGGGTAATACTGAACTCGCTCCGCACAAGCCCCGCCCGCCAGGGATGGCGGAACCCTAAAAATTACTTAAAAAAAAAATTGATTAGTCATTTTTAGGGTCCTGCCAAACGGGACCCTATTACTAAGACTTCACTGTCCGTCTGTCCATCTGTCTGTCTGTCTGTCACCAGGCTGTATCTCGTGAACCGTGATAGCTAGGCAGTTGATTTTCACAGTTGATGTATTTCTGCTGCCGCTATAACAAAAACATACTAAAAACAGAATAAAACAAATATTTAAGGGGGGCTTCCATACAAACGTATTTTTTTGCCGTTGTTGGCTCGATATTAATAACGGCAACAGGTAGACGCTTGGAATAATCACAGAGTATTTAGTTCTATATTCGCTTCAAGAATATATAACGAAATTAAAATAAAATAAATATTTAAGGGGCTCCCATACAACAAACGTGATTTTTTGCTGTTTTTCCTCGATCTTTGTGTCTAATATTGTATAGATAGTGTAGATACGGAACCCTTCGTGCGCGAGTCCGACTCGCACTTGGCCGTTTTTTTTTGGTGCTAATTAGACATCTATGTTTTTATCACTGGTTTTATACGTACTGCTGCTGCGGGTAGTAATTTATTGTTATTTTGAAGTTGTGACAATACCTAGTAAAAGTAGTTTGAATTGACGAGAAGAACCCTATCATAAGATAAGATAAGATAAGATAAGAATATTCTTTATTGTACCAGGAAAAACATAACATAAATATTTACAAAGATACGGTACAATTGGCGGCTTTATTGCTAATAGCAATAAGGCCGTAATGTGATTTTCGTCACATCCTGCTTACAGTTGGAACGGATATAATCGGTCGACGCCAGATTTTTCCGGATGAGGTTTTTTTTTCCGCCGGACTGAACACAACCAACTAGGGCGGGCGATTACGTAAAACTCCACAGCTTGTTCTGGCTGAGAACTATATAAAATTGAGGGTTCACTGACGGAGGTTTTGCTAATTCCTTTATACATAATTATATACTCTCTCGGCTGTATCTTCGAAGGTAAGCAGAGACCAGTGGGCGCAGCACGAGCGTGCGCGGTATAGCCCGCACGCGGCGCGGCGCGCAATATACTTTGTCGCTTATTTTGTCTCCACGGTCAATAGTAGTATCATAAGTGCGAACATGGAGTGACTGAAGACAAAATACAACAGCGGTTTAAATTTGTGTTGTTGCGAGAAATACATCATTTTAGAGGTAATTTTATGTTTTTATCAAAGTACAATAGCATTTTTTGTGACGAGGCGGGTGCGAGAAAAATGTAATTTTAGAGACAATTTAATGAATAGCTACAAATAAATACTAGTGTGTAAATTGTTGTAGGTATCTACCTGAACTCAAACATGCCTTGCGTATTTGATTGTGGAAGTACATGAGGGTGTGTACGGCTGGACCGATTTTGACAAATACTAAGATGTCAAATAAAAGGTAATGACGACGCATGTATTACTAGGTATATAACGCCTGGTTTTTGTTTTCATAACAGTTTTTAGCTAGTTCCTTAGCTGCTATTGGCCGCAGCCAGGGCATCATCTGCCGGCTTATATTATAACTTTCCAGGAACTCCTCTTCGGGCATATCGTCGGGATAAGACGTCTCCCGTACAGTCCTTTAACATCTTCGACCTTCCCTCTCCGCCAGATATTTCAAACACAAATATCTACCACATAATAAGTTGACAGTACTTTTTGGATTTTAATAAAAAGCCACGCAAAAATATGAACCTATAAAAGCTTTGCATGCACCCTCGATACTAGCAGAGATAAGTACTCATTTTGCGAGAAAAAATACCATCGTGTTCGCGTCGGAGACAAATCCGAGAAAAAATGTACTGGATTTAATTAAATTTAAAGGCGCGGGAAGAGAGAAGCTTACGCGTCTTCATGTTCGCATGCGTAGAGAAACTGGAACTCTGAAACTGAAACTCTGGAGAGTTTAATATGATAGCTGAGATTAGACAAATTGGAGCCCGTGCTACACGCGCTGGGCCCTATTTCATATTATTCATGACAGTTCATGACTTACGATGACAATGCCATGCCCACTGCATAGATAGCCGATTAACCCACAGATTAATAAGTAGGAATATTCATTCACGCAATGTTCAAAATTTTTTCGTAATAAACAATTAATTGTAGTTTTGTGAAACGCAAAAATATGATGAATATCGCGTCATCTTGCCCAGCACGGCAAGATGACGCGAGTCGCGCATTTTAACGCGTTCCAATGTTAAAAATCGTGACTTTTTCCCTTTTTCAAATTTCTCATTTTAAAATTTTTATCTATCTCACCTTATTTTTTTTTGTCACAAGTCTGTTATTTAAGTTTTATTTTTCTTAAAGTTTTTTATTGTGCAATAAAGTGTTTATACAAACAAACCTGTGCTTGGTTTGCCACTTGCCAAGATTCTGACCAAGCTCTTTCGGTTCATCAATATTCATTAGTCGCTACATGGACGCACGCCGGTTTCGGGTTCTCCGTGCCCTTCAGTTGCCCTTCAGGTGCCCTTCGTCAATTGACTTGACATGCTGCCTCGCGCCTAAGTCGTGTTATTTCGATGGAATTCTGGTAAAATACTTCTTATGCAAGATACAATCCTGCTGTTTACCAAATTTAATAGAAAAATGTGTGATTGAGAGACAAAGACACGAAATTACAAAGTAGTGTTTGTATGTTTAAGTGAATAAATGGCTGAGAGGATTCGGTTTAAATTTAGTGCATAGACAGATAATTTTTTTAATAAAAACATAGGATATACGAGTATTGTGTATCATAGGATACACACGTGTTTATTCTATAATAAATATGGAAGACGTTTTACCGAAATATCAGCTAAACGATTCTACGCTCTCTATAGTTGACCTGCATGTTGACTACGACAACGTATTGAACTGTCAACGAAAATCTACGTTTCACTCTCCTGATACATCCATAATAGCATTTATTTTTTAATAAAGTAACCCGGGCCGTGTATGTAGCTTTCAATACGCCCCCTAAAGGTCTCGAGAGGAGTTCGGTGCGCTTTTTTTAAAAGCCTAAATAACTGAAATATCGTACAAAATATGTCCCCTCGAAATTAAGACTTCGGTATGCCTTTCTATGAAAAAAAAAAACACGCCACAACGTTTTTTTTTATCTAAAAAATAAAGATAAAAAACATTACATTCTAACTACATTATTGTGTGTATTTTGTATTCCGTTTAACTTTAAAAAAATAAGTATTATAGTTCTACATGAGAAAAGTGTTTTTTCCATCCCTAATAAATATTTCACCCTTACAGAAGTAGAATTATCTTAGGTATGCTAATTGCGTACCTACGTATTTCTATGGCATTTACTATCTTCTTTGCAGCGGTTATTAAAGCGTACCGAATTCGTCGCTTCGAGGGGACGTACTGTGTATGATATTTCAGCTGTTTGGGCCCGTAGAAAAAGCGTACCGAACGCATTTCTCCTTGAGGTAGGAATGTGAAAGAAAATGGAAATCGATTTTTTAAATTGATTTTTTCATCGCCAAACTTACAATCTGATAGAATTTTTGCGCCGCGTGAAATTATAAAATGTCGGTAGAGCAGCAGTGTTTTTTTGCACATTCATTTCCAAAAAAAAGGATTTGCTCTACCTACATTTCTTACTATCTGTTTGATATAGTTAAGTCATCCTAAGAATGCCGCTGAAATTTCATTTTGATTTAAAAAATTCGATGAAAATTGTAAATTAACTTCTAAAATAAAACCATAAATATATTATTATTTATGTAGGTACAACGTTTCTTAATGCTGACATCGAAATTCTTGAACAGCGTCCTTCAGTAGCCCTGCTATTCAAACTATGCGTAAAACGCGTAATACTTAAAAATGTAGATTCTATTTAACTTTTTTGTTTTTGTGTTACACAAATAGATTTTTTGCAAAAAATCGATTATTTTGCCCAGAAATCGATTTTTTAAAACGATTTTTATAAGAACAGCAATTAAATCGATTATTCAAAAATCTATTTTTATGTGCAAAATCACATTCCTACCTTGAGGGACGTAAAGCATGATACTCAGCCTGGCCTTAGGTTGATAGTCAAACAGTTCCTAGTCGGAGTAGTCAAACAATACATACCTACTTATGTCGGTGCCTCACTGGAAATATTTGGCAAATATTAACCAACCACTGCCGGGTTTTGTAAAACCTACAATGTATATTTTGTGAATCTACAATCATCAGTAAATATGAATAGCCAAGTGTACCGTCAGCATTAGAGGTGTGAATAACACACCGAACAACTTTACTTTCGAATCTTGTTTATGTCCCTTTATTGGATTAAGCTCAGAAGCGAGAAACAGAGATGAAGAAATAAGAGCTCATAATATAGTGGTTTTATTTGCGAAAGAACGTGGCAACAATTATTACTTCAGCTTTTGGTAAAAGTTTGACATTCCCACGAGAATCGAGATAACACTTAAAAGTCATGTTTTCGCGCCTCTTTATATATATCTATGACTGTTAGAACATTTCTGACGTATAATGCTGTTGAGGAGTTTTTGTGCATCACTAAATGAGAATATTAACTTTCTTACACACACGTACAAATTCTCACATACACACACACAAACACACACACACACACACACACACACACACACACTTACACAATGATCTGAGTGGCTAATAAAACTATTTGTAATATCTTTCACCTGGTTGTGCAATAAAGTGTTCTCTATCTATCTATCTATCTATCATCATACCTTTTTGTTTTTCTGTTTATTTTAATTTAGTTTTCTTTGCATGTGATAGATTAAGTTATGTTTTTGTTGACTGACAGTCGTCCGCTTTCTCGACCATGTATCTACGCATTTAATTTCACCTTCTCCTAAGATACAGGCTTTTTCGCCTAGTTTAGGAGATAGGATGCAATGACAAGACTATTGTACAATAGATTAGCACCGAACGATTGTTGTCATTTTTAATGTAATTTTTGGTTTAAAAAATAAACAAAAAAAAAATTATTATATATAAATTATTATTAATATATTACATTTGACTGTTCATTTGAAAACATTGTGAAGATGTTTAGGCTACACGACAATTTATATACATGGGTGTCAAGTGAATTTTGAAAATATATTTACCTAAGTAGCATCGGGGCTAAGAATGATATGAATAATACAATATTTTTGCAAAAACCCTATTTAGAGGCTAAAAGTTCCACCCAATGGGCAAGTGCACGTAATACAGAGAAGTTTGTAAAGATGCCTGCACTTACCCATTAGCTCAGTTGGGAGAACGCTGGCACGGTTAGCCAGAGGTCGCGGGTTCAAGTCCCGGCATGGGTGGAATTTTTAGCCGCTAAATAGGTTTTTAAAATTGTCTTCAGCACGGGTTAGTGCAACGAAATAGTATATTTCATTACAAGTGTGGAAAGGCTGTCATTGCAAAGAGTTCCGACAAATGTCTACCCGAGCCGAGGCGCAGCCGAAGGCGAGGGTTGACAGTCGGAACAAGTTGCAATGACGGTTCCGCACGTGTACTGAACGACTATTTTTAATACAGTTGCGAAATAATGAAAAACTATTTGCTTTTTCTCTTCTCTCCACGCAATAAATTCGTCGTATGTAGATATGTAGCGACTTTTTGACTTTTCCGGTAAAATGTTCTCCGAAGCATTTTGTGCAATTATACTGAGTTCCGGTGGTGTTAATTCAAAAAAACTAGGGTCGAAATTACTCATTTTGTGCAACAAACAACTAAACTCGCAAAGAAAATTTCTGAAAAATGGCGCCAACCGTAGAATATAAGCAGTTTTTTTTTCTTCTTCACCCATTCTGGTAGGCAAAGGAAACTATGCCCATACAGCCAAGTCTTCAGTAGAAGTTTTTTATTGATATGAAATGAAAATGAAATTTAATGAGATGAAATGAAATGAAACCTAACCAAACTCATTCAATCAAATAATTAAATCTGATATTGAAACAAATAAGTAGGTTCTTTTTAGAAATATACGTATTTGCATGAATCATAAAAACTTCTATGTTTTTTTTTAGTAAAAACTTCATGGTTGGTTATTCTTTTTAATAGACATTATTTTGACAGTTGGGAAAGAGAACGCACGAGTGCGGGAAAGGTAAAAAAAAAGCACGAGTGTGTAATAGCCCACATCCCGAACGCTATACGTCCCTGCAATACGCCACTTTTTGAGCAACTGTATTAAAAAGAACATAACAATATTTTTGCGCTAATTTTATTGGTGGAATTCGTTTGAATCAATGAATAACTATTTATAACCAAAAACCAAGATCTTGGTTTTAAAAACATCTATGTTTTACACGTATACTTATAATTTATTTATTTAACGAGAAAAAACAGAATTGACAAACTTATAGCATAAAAAATATTAGAGTCAATATAGCACATTTTGCCAATTCCTCAGCATTTCCCACAGATAGGTAATACTTAATATAATAAATAAGTAAGAGGCTCAATACAGGACTCTAGATTTAGTTCTAAGATTAAAATGAACAAACTATATTTATAAACTTTATTATAAGCATGTTAGAAATTAAATTGCTTAGATTTGGTTCATAGCCGTGCGCAATGAACCAAATCTAAGAAGGGCGAAAAGAGGTGGTATAGGTAGGTAAACCATAGACTGCCTCGTTGGTATAGTGGTATCACGTACGATTACTATGCTGGAGGTCAGTGGTTCGATACCCACTGGGGCCGTCGTACATTTGTAGAAATGGCCTCAGTCGGGATGCATTTCCATGTTTGTGATGTCGCTGCCTGTTTACCAAAGCACAGGATACCCTAGTTTCTGGACTAGTGATTGTTTTGTGTGGAACTTACTTATTATTGTATATATTTTAGGCAGTAATCAAATCATTGAACTAACGCACTATGCTTTATTAATAAATTAAATTATCATTCAAGTTCCACACAAAGCCCAATTTAGCAATTGGAGTATTCCGAACGGAAAAACCACTTTGAGAATCACGAAGCGGAAAAAATCCATTAACTAAACGAGTTCCATATCCTCACTATACCTCTAGCACCATAGATCCAAGTTGGAAAATGATTTGTCACCGAATGGAATTCAAATTATCTCGCGTAGTTTTCTACGGGCTGCTAGCTAAAGGTGGCGACTGACCTGCTCCTATATTACTTATATTTTTATTTCTATTTATTTTTATTACGCGCACCGTACATAAGCAGCCTATATACGTCCCACTGTAGGCCACAGGCCTTCTTTCAGAGAGAGAGTATGGGCGCAAACACCACGCGTGCCCACTGCGGCCGTCGTACATTTGTAGAAATGGCCTCAGTCGGGATGCATTTCCATGTTTGTGATGTCGCTGCCTGTTTACCAAAGCACAGGATACCCTAGTTTCTGGACTAGTGATTGTTTTGTGTGGAACTTACTTATTATTGTATATATTTTAGGCAGTAATCAAATCATTGAACTAACGCACTATGCTTTATTAATAAATTAAATTATCATTCAAGTTCCACACAAAGCCCAATTTAGCAATTGGAGTATTCCGAACGGAAAAACCACTTTGAGAATCACGAAGCGGAAAAAATCCATTAACTAAACGAGTTCCATATCCTCACTATACCTCTAGCACCATAGATCCAAGTTGGAAAATGATTTGTCACCGAATGGAATTCAAATTATCTCGCGTAGTTTTCTACGGGCTGCTAGCTAAAGGTGGCGACTGACCTGCTCCTATATTACTTATATTTTTATTTCTATTTATTTTTATTACGCGCACCGTACATAAGCAGCCTATATACGTCCCACTGTAGGCCACAGGCCTTCTTTCAGAGAGAGAGTATGGGCGCAAACACCACGCGTGCCCACTGCGGATTGGCGATTTCAAGTGCTAAGGTATGTAAATAGCTCAGACCCTCAGGTTTCCTCACGATGTTTTCCTTCACCGTTAGCGAGTGGTATTGCTATAATAACTTTCACAAATGTACTTAACTTGGAAACCAAAGTCATAGGTGCCCGCACTGGGAATCGAACCTGGGTCTCTCGCTTCCGAGGCCAATGTTCTACCCACAAGGCTACCACCGCTCTACGCGCACCATATCCTGAACGAATCCAATCGTTTAAATGTCAAATTCAATATTAATTGCAATCGCAATCGGATTTGGTGCGCGTAATTAGGCCTCTGTACGCTCTTAATCGCCTCGGCTAGAAACTCGTTTGATTTTCGTGCATATTTCTAGTCAGGAGATTAGTGAACAGTTTCGCAGCGAGTTCGCAATGCGCTCGCGCCGACGATTCACCATTCGGTCAGTTACTAACAAAATGGATTCCGTTAATTTATCTCTTTAGCTGTTTTTTATTTCTTTATGACATTTGAGAATAGACAAAGTAGGTTTATCTTGGTATTGTAGAAGCATATTTTGTAGGCGGTGATCAAAATGTTTTAATCATACAGCTTGGCGCTTTCTCCAAAAAAGCGAGTGGGGCTGTGTCGGGTTACACGGCTGACGGTTTGACGTGAAATGTCTATAAGTAAGCGTCACTTTTTAGCTCAAACTGCAATGCGTTACGCGGCACTGGCGCCATCTAGCGGCAAAAGTCAAGAGGATCTGAGTAATGACTTCTTTGTTCTACTCAAATATATATAAATTAATACGGTATTTGTCACGATCAACAATAAATTATTTCATATGCTCGATTAAAACAAAAATTACAAAATATCTCGGAAAATGTATCTCTTTTAGTCAATTACTAGTTATGTACTACAATTTTTAAATAGATTAAACATAACAAGAGTGCTCTGAAATGTGACGTCATAACCAAGTATTTTCATACAAAATTCCGTTTTAAAAGTAACTCGTTTGATATTTTGTCAAATACCCAATTGCACAGGACACATAGTTACAGCCCTCGTCGAGGCGGCATGTTTTCGTTGCATGCGGTTTTAGGAAGTGACCCCGTTTCACGTCAATACACTTCTACAATATCAACAAATATACGGTGTATATACAACTACTGCTACTTTGAAGAATTAATTAAGGCTGATCTGGACACGCGCAGCAAAAAAGCCACGATCATAATGATTCCGGTCTTTGCCCAGTGCGCTATAACCTTTAGATCTGGCAACATCAGTTAATAAATTAAAAGGAGTGGCTGTCACTTTGCATTATGCTAGTAACACTGCAGTGCTAGCAGAGATAGTTTTCGAATTTATTCGTTGATTAAAAGAAAAGAGTTCTGGACAGAAATAAATGGCGTACTTGGGAGGGGGCTTTGTCCCTGCCGGACGTATATGGGAATATCTTCTAAGTTTGTATGGGAATGGGTCCTTGAGGGGCCGCCTTAATAGAGTTCATTGGTTCAATTTTTTGCAGGAGGCTGCTGTACATTGATTTGAACAAAATAGCCTATCTGGATGCTCCTTATACTACAGGGTGACATTGAATTTGGTCACCGCATTTTAAGGGGACATTATAACCATGATTTATAAACATATGGTGCTAGTTTTTAAAAAGCGCGTCACAAAAAATTGTTACCTAAAATTACTTGCATGAACCAACAATATAGATAAACAAACATTGAAACATAAACATTTACATACATGCACATACATTGCTTCTGGCCCCAGACTAGGATACCCTGTGTTGTGGGAACCAGAAACAACGACATCACAAACATGTAAACATCCAAGACCTGGGTTTTTTTTGTCGCCAGCCGGTATTCGAACCCGGGACCTCTCGCATGGTATGCAGATGCACTACCGCTGCGCCACGAGGTCGTCAAAGGTAGATAGATAGAAACTTTATTAACCTTTACTTTACTTTACTTTTTTACAATATCAGGACGAAAAGTAATAAAAATCCAAAAACACAATTTGAGCGTCTTATGGTCGGCGCCGGCCGACTCAATTGTTTTTTTAATTGTTTACGCACTTCGGACGTAAGACTCTTAAGCATTTAACATATTAAAATATAATTTGCAACGTTACGATACTTCCTTGCACTTCGAATTTGTATTCACAGTTTGGAGCCAAAAGTCGGATATCACGAAAATACTGTAATAATACTGTTTTTAAAATGAAAAGAACATTCCCTCATTCGGTAAACGAATCCAAAGTAACTCTGTAGTGATAAGGGGCATGAGAAATCATGGGACACAATCTCAGATTAATTTCCCCCCCCCCCCCCATCTCCTCGGCGACACACTCATAGAACACCTAGAATACTCTTTGTGACTCCAAATGTGGCTTGGACAGAGCCCACCGTTTCCAGGCGTCAAAGGATTTCTGAATGCCTCCTAACGTATAACTCAGTATCAAGGAGTGCAATCGATCACAGCATTAATATCCAATAATTAGTCATCGTCGCGGCTACCTACTCCTACTCAACCATTCTTTCCATATTTTATTTGATCAACAGCGTTAACGAGTCAAAAGGTACCTACTCGTTGCTGACGGTTACGACCTCATTCATAATGCATAACTTTATTGCGACTGTGTAGTTGTGCAGATTTTACATTTAGGGTTTGTGTCATACACGTCATATTATATATATATATATATATAAATATGTATACGGTATACCTGTGGCGGGAATTCGCTGGATGCGGGCGGCACAAGACCGGGACGCTTGGAAAACCATGAGGGAGACCTATGTCCTGCAGTGGACGTCAAATGGCTGATGATGATGATATATACTCATAGAGTTAATTTCATACATGGCCATTGAATTGAAATTGTACAATTATGAAATCGAATCATCATCATCAGACATTTGATGCCCACTGCAGGACATAGGCCTCCCTCATGGTTTTCCAAGCTTCCCGGCGTTGTACCACCCACATTCAGCGACTCCCCGCCACCGTAACCAGGTCGTCAAACCATCTGGTGGGGTGTCTGCCCACGCTGCGTCGTCCGGTCCGCGTTCGCCAGGTCAGAACTTGTTTGCCCCAACGGCCATCAGTTCTCCAAGCTGTGCTCGTTATTTTGATTAATAATAACTATACAACTAATAATTAAAACTAATACTAATAGACATCATTTACAATTAAGTAATTTACATATTTACAGGTAAAAAACTTGCCCCAGTTTAATGGATTAACAATATTTTTTAATAATAAATGAAATTTGATTGAATAGAACCTAGATAATAATGAAATACCATAATTTCGACTCTTGACACTACTTGAAATTGAAAGGACGGGCAATTATATTTTACGTAAACTTCACTAGTCCACCTAATATTCTTACGACAAGCATAGAGTCGGCTTTTGTCTTCATACATATTTTTTGGAATTTCCGTAATGGTAGTTCTGTAAGCTCATTACAAATGCACACTAAATAAAGAGTTCTTTTTAATATGTTGTTCTATTAACAGGTGATACATTACATTAAGGGCCGGTTTCTGAATTGAGAATTTCACTTAGTAAATAGTTAACTGTAGTGCTGTCTCTTCGAATTTCTCAGAAAAGAGCGTGACAGAATGTTACTTAAGTATTTACTTAGTAAATTTCTCAATTCAGAAACCGGCCCTAAAACTCGCCAAACTGACTGTTTGTTACACTCATATATACCTACCTCGCAAGAACTTGATACTAATAATACTTTCTGATTTTATTCGAAAGTGCTTATTTGTGCAGGATATAGGCTGCACAAAATCGAATTTTCTGCACAAGTGCATTAACGTATATACTCATAAATGTATCTGTATTAAGGCAAAGAAAATGAGCCATACAGCCAAACACAATAAGAAGTTCATAGATAGAATTTGTTATTTTATAATATTTGCTTTAATTTATTTGCCTTATGTGTTTTTAAGACATAAAAGATATTAAAATTTGAATTCAAATACGGTAGGTTATTTAATTAATTTAAGAAAATTATTATTACAAAATTAATTTAATAATAGGCTGTTTAGGTCCGCAGCCCAAGCCTAATATCAATTTCGTAAGATTTAAAAAAATGAAAATTAATTAATTATTCTTGTTTTTTCGTGCGTTTATTAATTTCTTCAATTTGCTAAATTATACTACTGTTTTATTTCCTCGCAATCGAAGTGAAAAGCAGCGTTTATAACTCGTCCACAAAACCATTTTATCCTCGCCTCGATATTACTATCAGCCCTCGGTTAAAAGTCTCGGATTAAAATGGTTCGTTTTGTGCACTTGTAAAATCTACTATTATTATATACAGAAATAGGTGTTCATTTTTTGAGCTATAAATAACAATACCTCTACGTGATTTACCTAAAGGTTTCGACCTAATACAGCCGGGATTTCAGAAACACCAACATTATTTGAATTTGTAAGCCATTGAATTATTAAACCTTCATTTGCATAACTTATCCTCGCAGCAGCATTAATTAATCATTTGTACCATTATATCACAAAATTCTCGTTTGTGGAAATGGAGAAGGGAAGCCACACTATAATATACTCTTAAAATGCGCTAAACATATTTTATATTTGTTTTTTTCTTATTCATAAAACACGTCAAATTAGTATTAATAACTTTCGGCCTACGATTTTTTTGAAGCGAAATATTTAGATGAATTATTAATTTGAATTTACACACAATAAAAATATATTAAGCAGATTATACAGTAGCATGAAAAGCAAATATGTTGTTTGCTTTTCATGCTCATCTCATAACCTCGTCTCACGGGGATACAGTATTTTGATCGTTTTTTGTAAGATCGTGGTAAGTGGCAAACAGGGTTGGCTCTTTCCTGATGCCCTTGCCACGTCTACATTACTCACGCTGGATAATGCATTTCTGTATCAAAATATGTTCCAGCGCCACCGAGTAACATAGTCGTATCTTTTTTACAGATCGCATTTGCAAAAAGTGTCAGTACAATCTCTCAATCATGCTAACAGTGATTTTAGGACCTACGACACAGATACATAACTAAGGCAAAAAACTTCACACTTGGTGGCATTAACGTCAAAATGGCCGTTTTAGCAAAATGCAATTTTGTCCCTGCGCGGGTCCTAAAAATCACTATTAATAGGATCGAGAGATTGATCCGACATTTATTGCTAAACTGATCTGTAATAGTAGATTGTGTCTCAAGGGAGCAAAATGATATATTTACGGCGAGGGCGGTATATTGAATCCTGAGTGAAGCGAAAGATTCTAAAGTAGAATCTTGAGCGTAGCGAGGGATTCAAGTGTTTACGCCCAAGACGGAAATAATTTTGCTATCGAGTGACACATACTGCTTTTCACACCTGCTATAAGGAAAAATTATTTTTGTGCCGTGGAAGACAATTATGATCGATTGCAACAAAATAAAAATCGAATTGGAATTACATTTTGTGAAAATCTGCACACGGATCATGCTGAGGGCAATAAAAATAAACTAGAATATCAGGGAAGAAAAGTACAACTTTGATCCCTCATTTGAGGGAATCAAGGGATCTTTTCTGAATAGCAGGTGTGAAAAAAGTATTTTTTTCCGTCGGTGGCGCAAGTGAACCTCGTGGAATCCTATAAAAAAGATATTTATTAACTTTAGAGTAAAGACAGACTTAAACTATGTTAGATAAAACCACGTTAACTAAAACTTCTTAGCTAAAATTAAGTTAGCTAAAACCACTTTAGCTAAAACTTTGTTTGCAAAAACTACGTTAGGTGAAACATCCTTAGCTAAAATTTTGTTAGCTAAAACTACGTTAGCTAAAACATCCTTACCTAAAACTTTGTTAGCTAAAACCACGTTAGCTACAACTACCTTTTAGCTAAAACCACGTTGGCTAAAACTGCGTTAGCTACAACTACGTAAGCCAAAACAACGTTGGCTAAAACTACGTTAGCTACAATTACGTTAACTAATGCTACGTTAGCTAAAACTATGTTGACTGAACAGCCTTTTAATATATTTTATTTTCTGGTGTGTACAATAAAGTGTTCTAATCTAATCTAATTTAAAACTAAGTTAGCCAAAACTTCCTTAGCAAAAAAAAAACTCGTTAGTGCTGGATACCTTTTTTAGGTAGAGCAAACTATTTTCAGTTAACACTGACATCCCGAAGACTTATTGTGTTTCTGTGTTCAATCTTGAAGCAGGAATGAAAAGAAAACATTTATCTAAAGCTCTGAGTTGATACTGTTTTCGTCAACCACCACTGTCTCACCCTTTGCGTATCTATCTAATCAGCCCATAAACAGAGCCCACTGTTGGGCATAGGCCTCTTCTCTTTCACGCCAACCTATCGGGTCCTTTGCTAGCCTCGTCCAATGTTTTCCACCCGCTATCACGATGGAAATTTTCTTTGCGTATGAATCCCTAATAAAAACTAGCATAACCTCCTGAAAACCGAAAGAGTGAATAATTTATTTAACTTCAGCCGTTTCCAGTCACATTGAATTTGGTAGGATTATAATATTAACGCCCCACCGTGTACCGTGCGTCATATAAAGCGACCCCGACATCGGGTTAGCTACGCAAATATGGTGTTTAATTCCGACGTACACTTTGCGAACTCTCACAATGTATTTTCAGGTAGAATTTTAAGTTAACGTCGACTTGGCAGTTTCGGTAAGGTTGCAGCTATTTTGTGTGTGAGACGATTAGGTTCTTGAGAGTAACGTCAACCGCAAGTTAACCTTTGCATTTCTAGTACCAAGTCTCTCTCAAAACTCTTTGTGAGAGATGGCCTTCAAGGAAAAGTAGACGCTTCTTATAGCCCAGCACCGTCGACATCACGTCAACGTTTACACGCGCGCTTTCTATTCAGTCACGTTACGGGCAAATTTGCAACAAAAATGTACAGGTCTTGTCCTAATTCTCGACTTATCCTAATTCTCCTACACTGTAATTTAATAATCCGAGGTGGCTGGGTGCCATACATTGGTACTGTATGGTACCCGGCTGCCTTTGACTCTATATGCCTCACATGTTCTCTTCACGATTGTTTTGTTTTATCTCTGTTTTCTTGACTTTGTGTCTTTTGTTTGTTTACCTTTTGTTTACTTTGCGTTTCTGTGACAATTTAAATAAATATCCTCTTTCTTTCTAATTAAACTTCTTTATGTAGCCTATATACGTCCCACTGCAGGGCACAGGCCCTCTCTCAGAGAGAGAGTGTAGGTTTAATTATCACGCGTGCTCACAGTGGATTGACAATTATAAGCGCTGAGGTGCGTGGATACCTAAAACACTAAGGTTTCCTCACGGCAAAGTCAAGGCCGGCTTTCTCTACTGCTGGGCACCCACTGTGTGGGCACTGTGTACAAATAAACGCGCTACTGATAGACAATTAAGCCATTGAGCAGTATATTTGCACAGACGCGTTAACGTACGAAGAAAAATACTTATTTGTGCCCAGCCAGGAACATAAAAATTCTAAGAAAGGCCGCGGAGTTGAAACAGTTGTTAACAAGATAATTAAGAAGTTAGACGCTAACTAAACTTTACCGAGTTCGTATAGAATGGGCTCTCTTTACACCATTAATTTACCTTAGCTTATTATTCTTGTAGCCGAAGCGTACAAAGTTGCTCTGTGTCCGATAAATAGAGCGTGCCAAATCCATCAAGGGTCTAAACTGGGAAATTCAGCCCCTGTACCAAATCCTGAGCGATTCCAATCATTGAACTGTCAAATTAGTATGGAATCTGATTTGGTTAATGACATGTATTTAAGGACATCTGTGCATTACTTTGCGACAAAAATGTAAAGGTGGATGCGCTGTCGACTGTGCCTACGTTGTTGTGAGTTGCTGAATCGTTTGCGTTTGAATAATTCCTCAGCTACAAATACTATGGGACAGTGGCGGTCGATACATACGTACATTTATCGGTTTTTTTTCAATATGTGGTATAAACGTCCCGTATACGCCTATATTAAAGGCGAGACCTTTGACCAGCAGTGAGACACTAAATAGGTAGTGTAATTAAAAATATATATATTAATAGTGACGTATAAATGTCCACTCGTTAACTGTGAAGGAAAACATCGTGAGGAAACCTGAGTATCTGAGCTATTCACATACCTCAGCGCTTGAAATTGACAACGCGGTGGGCACGCGTGGTGATTAAGCCCATACTCTCTCCTTGAGAGAAGGCCTGTGCCCTACAGTGGGACGTATATAGGCTGCTTATGTAATCATTTCCACACACTTTAATCACACACTATTTACACTTATCTGTTTTGACATTGGAAATGCCTTTTCGTTCGCTCCAAGTGTAGGCCCCGAATTTCTAAAAAAGTGCGATCCACTTATAACTCGAAACTTTGTGAAAATATGATATTAAAAAATATATACAAAAGCCGCGTATTTACGAGAGCTGTAAGGTGCAAAAAAAGAGAAAGTCAAATAGTCAAAAACGAAAAAAGTTATGGCCGTAATAGTGAAGTCAATTTTTTCCGATTTTTTTATTTCAGCGCTTGATATTTCAGAAATGAAGAATGATATCAAAAATTTGAGAAAATTTGTTGTGGACAATTGAGTCAGCTACAATTTGAGCCAAAAACAAAGAACGAAAGAAGAAAAAACGTCAAAAAGTCAGGACGACACATGACATTTATAACTCGATTCATGTCCATGTGCTCGATAGTCGTATGGAAATCTCACGAAATCTGTGTAGTTTATTTTTATTGCCCTGTCTTGTCTAACTTCAACCCATTCTCTTGTCGTTTGTTTTACAAACGCCGCAAAACGCGTAGCTCATTCGAGACAGCTGCAAAACAGGCGCCTAATTTTAGATACAGTCGGCAGCATAAACGTAAACATCCGTACACTCAACCCAGTTAGGTTGTAGCCGACTTAGCAAGTAAAATGTGAAGGTTTAGGGGCTGTTGACTGTACACTCGCGACCCTGCTGCCTGAATTATTGAGTCAGTGTTCTCACCAAGTCGCCGGTTCCGAGTTCAGACGGTTAATAAATAACGGACCAATACCTTTGGGTACAAGCTCAGTATTGGTACCGGATGGCCTACTTGGGTTGAGGATTGGGTGGTCGTAAAATATACCTACACGTTTTGGCGACGTTTTAGATAAGAAAGTTTCTTCTTCTTTATATGCCGTCTCCTATCGGAGGTTGGCAGCCACTTCGGCTATCTCGCTTTTCGAGGCTGCCAATACAAACAAGGAACTGGTACTCTGTTTAAAATATTGTTGTAAGTTGTGTAGCCATGATATCTTTGGTTATCGGTAAACATAATATGCATAAAGGCTCCAAGTGATTAATGGACCAAATGTTAAAATTATCTCGTTGTGGAGTTAAAACCCGTATTCGGTTCAGAAATCAGAAATCAATAATTTATTCGTGTTTTTACCTTGTTAAAGAAGTTCTGTTTTCTTTTTCTCGTGCACAGTTTTCTTTCTAAAGAAAATATAAATAGAATGTGTTAAAGCTACAACGATATAATTTCTGAAGATCTCGGCATAGATATTTTTTCTGACTCATTTAACATAATAAAAGTAAAGTAAACTTTTAGTTGGTCTTCGTCTAAACAATTTGTTTTTGTTTTAGATTATTTTTTCTTAAGCTCTATTGTTTTTTAAAAACCTATTTAGGGGCTAAAATTCTACCCATGCCGGGACTCGAACCCGCGACCTCTGGCTAAGCGTGCCCGGCTAGACAGGTTCTAAATAGGTTTTTAAAATTGTCTTCAGCACGAGTTAGTGCAACAAAAAGAATATACTCTATTCTTTTTTAGTTTGTGTTTTTTTTTAGTTTTAAGTACTCTTAACATATATACAAACAATAGTGTTGCTGTAAAAGTCGAATTATGTATACATTCCTTTGGTGCACAGCAAACTTGTTATGTAAAACTTTAATTTTATACTTTATATCTATCTATCTAAATAAACAAAAGAAAAAAAAACTTAACCATGCAGTTTCTATCTAGTTCGATAGGCTTATTATGTGATTCTTGTACTTTAACGAGGTTGTAATACACCCAACGTGTGAGGTAGGAAGATTTATTGGAATGTAACGCGAAAAGCGAGTAGACAACCTGTTTTGAACGATTGAACGGGAAGACCCTAAGGAAGGAATTCAGGTCAATATTTAGTAATTTTAAAGTAGGTCTGAAGTCCCTTCAGTGCCTCTGAAGCGAAGCCAGCTCCCGTACGTACTCTCGACAATAGATGGCACTCACTCAGTCACAATCTTAATCTCGTTAGAGTTTAGGTGGCATGTGGTGGCAGGTGGTAGTGTGGCGATGTCAATCAGACATACTACATACATGCCTGAAATAAGTCCTGGCAGGGTGTGGTGGCTTAGTCCAGAAATCCACGGAGGAGGCCTATGTCCAGCAGTGGACTTCTTGTGCCTGAATGACGATGATTACCCTTAGTTTCTTCATTGAATCCTGAACGTTTTCTAATGAGTACCTATTTAGAGACATAAAAACATCACATACATACATAAACTTACGTCTAGAGGGGTAGGCAGAGAAAGGGGATTGTCACTCGCGACAATACTATTAAACCTCTTTCGCATTAAAATTAACATTATTCGATTCATCATCATCATCATCAACCCATTATGTCCCCACCGAGGGGCACGGGTCTCTTCCCTGAGGAAGGTATAGGCCATACTCCACCACGGGGGCCAAGTCCGGATTGGTGGAGGCTTGTAGACTAGTGGCTCGTCTACTGTCAGAAGTTGTCAAGCCGCCCTAAGGCCTCTGACTTGGCTTAACGACTGCCATCTATCGACGGCAGCCGGCACCAACAGCTTAACGTGCCTTGCGAAGCACGGAACCGCTCGGAAAAATGCCACTAGCGTTAGGCATAGACGGCGACCCATCCATGCACTGAACGCGCCCAGTGTTGCTTAACCTTCGTGATCATTTAAGATCACTCAGGCAGCCGGGGCTACGAGCGATTCGATTATTCGATTATTCCTCTCGAAACATTATATTACCAGATAACTCAACTAATCTTAAATTCCTCCTACATTGTTTATAGAGCGTCCCACTAGTTGTAATGTCACAGTTTGCGCCCAATTTGTGTTGAGCTTTTTTGTACCATGTGACTAGAATTACTTTTCGATAGGTTATATTAGAGAAAACATTACGTACAAACCTACATAAACTCACGCCTGTATCCCAGAGGGGTAGGCGCAGTAAGTGAGGTCCCAGGCGTACATACTTCGATCAAATAGGGGATGTATTAGCAAAGGGCAAAATAAAAAGGAAATCTATGGTTGAGGCCCTATGCTTCCCTGGGAGTTAAAGGACCGAAGAAGAAGAATCTCTTTGTGGTGAAACTTTTTTTATCAACATTATCACGGACACGCTCTTGACACGGACTCTCAAATAATAGCATTTTTTATTTACCGTATTATGAGTACTTCATCGGTTCTTGAGTGGAGATCGCAGATCGGTAAACGTAGGTAAACGCACGTCTTCAGATTCGGTGGAGCGATGATCTTTGCAGGGCGGCTGGCAAGAGCTGGATGAGAGTAGCTGAGGACCGCGCTCAGTAGCGTGCCATAGGATAGGCCTATGTCCAGCAGTGGACAAGCATAGGCTGATGATGATGATGATGATGACCCTAAAAAATAAAGAGTTTTCAATACCAAACTTTTTAAATTTTTTTTCCTTTTATAGCATTGTGGCAGCGCTGCACTGTACCAACTTAATCATGTTATTCGGACTCTATATTTTGAAACTACTCTCCAGGTACATACAGCTGGCCGTATTGGCAGCAAAAAGTTTGATCTCAATAAAGACTGCATGCAGGCGAGCAAAAAACAAAATGGCAGCTCTGTGTACAATAACTCAGCTAGCTCCGGGGAGCTCCATATTACAAAGTACCAACTAACCAACTTCCCGTGTTATTCGTGTTCTTTGCATAAAAGGTCATTTTAAGTACATATTTAATAGTAGTTGCGAAATTAACGGTATTTTATAAAACACGTTTCCTTAAAACAATCTTCAGAGGCAGTTTAAATAGTCTGTGGTAAAGGGAAAGATGCAACCAAAGATTATTTAACCTGCCTCTGAAGGGTGTTTTACAGGAATCGTGTCTTTATAAATAAGACCGTCAATTTCGCAACTGTTATTAAGTACTTAAAATGAACTTTTAGAAGTTGGTCAGTTTTTATGTATTAACGGTATTTTTCATAAAAAACACGATTCCTTAAAACGCCGATTAAAATAGTCTGTGGTGGAGATCTTACAATGAAAAGTCGTAACCACAGATTAAATAAACTGACTCTTAGGAGTGATTTAGAGGAACCGTGTAAGGCCGTTCGTATATAAAAATAACTTCAACTGTAAAGGAAAAAATATATTTCGATAAGCTACCAATTGTACCAAAGCGGTGGTAGCCTAGTGGGTAGAACATTGGACTCGGAAGCGGGAGACCCAGGTTCGATTCCCAGTGCGGGCATGTACCTATGACTTTGTTTTCTAAGTTATGTACATTTGTGAAAATATAGTAGCCATACCACTGGCTAACTGTGAAGGAAAACATCGTGAGGAAACCTGGGTGTCTGAGCTATTCGCATGCCTCAGCGCTTGAAATCGCCAATCCGCGGTGGGCACGCGTGGTGATTAAGCCCATACTCTCTCTCTCTCTCTGAGAGAAGGCCTGTGCCCTACAGTGGGACGTATATAGGCTGCTTATGATGACCAATTGTATATCTATTGATGTAGCATTGTAGCCTATCAAAATATTATAAATATAATAAAAAGTAAAAATGCGGGAAGCAATAATGTCTACCAAGATGTTTGCTTTTCAGTTCGTCCCATGCTGGGCTAAACCTGTCATCATGTAATCATCAACCCATTATGTCCCCACCGAGGGGCACGGGTCTCTTCCCTGAGGAAGGTATAGGCCACGGGGGCCAAGTCCGGATTGGTGGAGGCTTGTAGACTTGTGGTTCGTCTACTGTCAGAAGTTGTCAAGCCGCCCTAAGGCCTCTGACTTGGCTTAACGACTGCCATCTATCGATGGCAGCCGGCACAAACAGCTTAACGTGCCTTGCGAAGCACGGAACCGCTCGGAAAAATGCCACTAGCGTTAGGCTTAGACGGCGACCCATCCATGCACTGAACGCGCCCTGTGTTGCTTAACCTTCGTGATCGTTTAAGATCACTCAGACAGCCGGGGCCACGAGCGATTCGGAGCGGGCTAAACCTTTGGTTAAACCTAATTAATGTTCTTGTTTTAACTTATGCATGTGTTTTGCATTTTCTTCTTGTAATAAAATTTAAAATTTTGCGTGCTGCGCGCTGAGACACAGACAGCAGAGATATTACAATATGTTTCGTGAACTAGTTACCTACTTTCTTTGGTACATTTGCACCGAGTTCAAACTTTGACATCATCCAGGGAATGCAAGCAACTATAGCTGCGGCAAAAGTTAAATGTTCAATTTTAACTAATTTTATTTTCGTGAAATTTTAACAAAGGTGTGTTTTTGCGTGCAAGTAGATTAACTTAGTAGATTAACTATGTAAATATTGCATTAACATACTTTCCTATAATACAAATGTCGGACTGCAGGGCACAGGCCATCTCTAAGAGAGAAAGACTATGGGCTTAATTACCACGCGTGCCCACCGCGGATTGGAAATTTGCCCGAGGCATACCTTGGCGCTTGAAATTGCCAATGGCCGAACACCTCAGAAACTCAGGTTTCCTCACGATATTTCTTCACCGTTACCGAGTAGTATTGCTATTACAACTTCACAAACATACGTAGCTTAGATAAAAAAATCAATAAAAAATAAAAACCGACTGCATAACACTACACCACTAAGAAGTTAGAAATAATTTAAGTGAATACCTTTAAATTGGAAGTACGTATACATGTAGGTATTGTAGCCAAAATATATGTGCTGGTCATGGAAGCGGGCACCGACTACAAAATAGTCTTCTACAATACGTACATGTATACGTACTTCGAATTTCGGTAGGTATTCTTTCAAATTATTTAAATTTTTTTAGTGCTGAAGTGTTTTGAAGTCGATTGTTATTTTAATTTGTTTTTTTTTTTTTCAATTTTTTGTGGGGAAGCGGGAGAAAAAAAAATTAAGTCCTTTATTACCATAATTCACGCTACTTAATTCTTTGCTTTAAAATTTGAAGTTCTCAATTTCCATCTCCGAAAGTCTTCACCAGAACATCACCAAATTCCCCTGGCACTGCTTTTACGCTATATTTTGTGAAACATATACTGCTGTCCATTAAAGAGTTTCTTTCTCCGTCTCTGAAAGTCTTCATCAGATATGCACCAAATAAAACTTATGAGATCATATTTAGAAGGGAGGGTTCAAAGAGCTGACATAAATAGGACTAAATCATCCTTTCCTTTTCCTCGTATATGTAAATGATTTGCCGTTCATGGTTCAAAACATGTCAGAGATAGTATTGTTTGCAGATGACACGTCACTTATTTTTAAGATTAAGAGACAAGAAAATGACCTTGCGGATACAAATAATGCTCTCTCTAAGGTACTATATTAGTTTACTTCTAATAACTTATTATTAAATTCAAAAAAGACAAAATGTATAAAATTCACACTACCAAATGTCAAAATGGTTGACAGCAATGTTATATTGGGGAATGATAAACTAGACCTTGCAGAAGAAACTGTATTTCTGGGTATCACAATTGATGCAAAGCTTCAATGGGGTCCTCATATAGGAAAATTGGCAAATAGGGTCAGTTCTGCAGCATACGCAGTTAAAAGAATCCGGGAACTAACTAATGTCGCAACTGCTAGGCTTGTTTATTTTAGTTACTTCCATAGTATTATGTCCTATGGTATACTACTGTGGGGTCGGGCAGCAGACATTGAGACCAACTTCGTCCTGCAGAAGAAAGCGATAAGATTCATATATAAACTAGGCAATAGAGATTCGTTAAGAGATTTCTTTAAAGAAACTAACATCCTAACAGTTGCTAGTCAGTATATCTATGAAAATATTATGTACGTTAGGAAAAATATCAGTGACTTTAAAACTGTAGGTAGCCAACACAATATAAATACTAGAAATAGACATAAACTTTCGTTCCCAAAATTTAGGCTGGCAAAGGTTAATACATCCTTTATGGGGCATTGTATACGTTTCTACAATAAGATCCCTGAGGATATAATAAGCTTGCCAGAAACGCGGTTCAAAAAATGTGTGAAGCACACTTTGTGCCAAAAAAGCTACTATAACATTAAAGATTATTTAGATGACAATGATGTCTGGAATTAAAGCCAGTTCAATGCATGAGTTTTAGAACATTTATATAAATCCTGTAAATTAAGGACTTGAAAGAACTAAGTTTGGAGTTTTTTTGTCCATTTTTTCTCCAAAATGATCTAGATTTTGAAATGGACACCTAGTTTAACTTGTAACGTTCATTAAGTCGCAGTTTCTGTGCTACTTTGAATAAATTTTTTTTTTTATTTTGATTGATTTGATTAAAATGGGACCAATTATTACTGTTATACCTATTCGAACCACAAAAAGAATTGTCGAAATCGGTTAAGATTTGACAGAGTTATGAAGGAACATACCCAAAAAAGGAATATACGCGTCGAATTGAGAATCTCCTCCTTTTTTGAAGTCGGTTAAAAATTAAGTAATTGTTACATGCCGGGATTCAAACCCACGACCTCCCAAATGTGAGGACGGCGTTCTAACACTGTGGTATCCACTGTTCGACTTTGACATACTTCAGCGAAATAGAGCAAGTATTAGCGAAGGACAAGATAAAAAGTACCCGAAACCGGCGTCCATGCAACGAGTAATGAATTTTGATGAAGCAAAATAAGTTTGTTAGGAGCGCGTTCGTGACAAGTGGCAAACACTTATCTCCGCCTACCCCTCCTGGATACAGGCGTGAGTTTATCCAATGTAATGTATATTGCATTGATATAGTTTCACGAATGTTTTATTTTGTATAAAAGTTGTATACGAGCTATTTTCAACTAGATAGAGGTAATAGAAGCATGGAAGTAGGTTCCGAGAGGTGCGAGAGGTTCCGAGTTCGAATCCCGTCTGGAGAAAAAAAACACCCCAGGCCTTGGATGTTTACATGTTTGTGATGTCGTTGTTTCTGGTTCCCATAACACAGGGTATCCTAGTGTGGAGCCAGAAGCAATGTATGTACCTGTATGTAAATGTTTTTGTTATGTTTATGTTTAATAGAAGTTAATAGAGCATTAACTTTAAATGCTGGGCATGGTATACTTGCATGCCAAATTTAATCAAAATATCTTCTGCCGTTCGAACGTAAATGTTTCATAAACAGTTTGAGGCATGTTGGTCTGTAAATTTGAAGTTTCTATTGAAGGCTATTTCTTAATTCCTGTACGACTATAAGCAGCCTATGTACTTCCCAGTGTAGGATACAGGCCTTCTAATAGAGAGAGAGTATAGGCTTAATCACCACGCGTGCCCACCGCGGATTGGAGATCGCATCGCTCGAAGACAGAGCGGAAATGGGAGCCTTCGCGAGCGTTTTCGCGCTATGCCTCGTTTCCGGTGTGTCTACGAGCCAGTGGGGCCACTTCCGGTCAGACCGGATATGGCGTGACGGATAGGGAGGCCCGGTGATTGGCTAAGGTGAAACGGTTTCATTTTTGTAGAGGAAAACTGTTTGTCTAGATAAACTTTACACGTCCGTCTGTTGCCCTTCGCCTTCTATGCAACGTATACTTTATTGAGTTGCGAAAATGCGAAATGCTCAAAAATATTTTTGTTATTTACAACGTGATAATTAACCACTTTAAATATGTAAGCGAAAGTTGAAAAGAGATATAGTGTGACACAAGTGTGTACAATAAACATAACACCCGTCTCTCTCTTTCCAGTTCAACTCGAGTGGGATGACACAACGCTTCGCGACTACGCCCTCTACACCGTCGTCGACAACTTCGTCCGCGGCAACTTCACCCCTACGGACTTCCAGGAGCGCCCCTGCAGGGACCAAAACCCCGCGCCCTACTTTATACCGAAACACACGCGAAACAAAAAGCGATCGCGCGAGAGTTCTAAATTCGAAATTTTCAAGGACGAGGACTATCGAACGTTTGACGATTTAGTGGACTACGATTATAGGACAGGAGTGTACAGTGATTATTATTTCAAGCCGCGATATAGGAGTGTGCGGTCGCCAGGGTTCCGTGGAAAGAAGTCATTGAGGTTCCGTAGGAAGTTCCTACCTGCTAAGATCGTGAGTGGACCTCTGGGGGTGCGGAGACGAGTGGTGCTGCAGTGGTCTGTCAGTGAATCGCTGCACGTTGACGGCGACGATGTGACTGTGGCTTTTAGGTGAGTGGTTGATGCTTATTAAGGCTGTGTTACCATATGTATTTATATATAAACCATAAATTCGAAAAAACATTGCGTAACACTTGTTCATAAGGTGAACTTATCTAAGAGCCATCCTTAGCATAGGGTGTTTAAACAAAGAAAACGGGAATAAGGGAGAAATATTTTTAACTAAATAAGTAATAAGATTTTAGTCTGGATTAGCACATAGGCTATTTTTTATCCCGGAAAAATACACATCAAAATAACCACGCAAACGAAGTCGCGGGCAACAGCTAGTATAAAAATATACTTATGTGTACATGAACTGTGACTGGTTAGAAATATAGTGCTTTCTTAATCTCTTCTTGAAAGATGATATGGAATGAAGAAGAATGGGAGCTTGCTCCAAAGGCGCATCTTTTACGTTTTACTTCTTTTTGATAATGCAAATTGTAATATAAAGTTTTTGATAAAAAAAATTGGCCAGCAAAAATATGAACTTCTTATGCGATCAAAAAGGAAAAAAGTCTAAATTGTCCGTAAATAATGCTATATATCTGTCAAAAGAATACCCAATCTCTGAGATTGCTCTTGAGTACCCATCTCAAGATGGTGTTGGAAACAAAACGGCAACGTTATTAATGAAGCACTCGGCGCACTCAAGAGTACTTTACTGATCCGGTCCTTGCAATAATTAAATATAATGTTTTTGCGAATGAGAGGGGTGTCAGAAACAATAGAAATTTAAGTGTAGGTACAAAGGTGAAAAATAATGAAAGATATAGAATAGTACATTCTACACATACGCGAAAAAACGATCTATTTCTATTCAATAGTATGTTTAAGCCCGAACGTTCGTAAAGTTTTACAATCAAACAGAAACAAAACATCCTTAGAACGGCATCCCATACATGTTCTTTTACTTTTGTCACAGTATAAGGATGTGCTTTTGTATCCGCGAGCACCCGTTGTTTTTAATTCAGTTGCAAAACAATCCATTTTGCGGCTTAACAACGCCGTGCTCGGTAGCCATGGTAACGGTGGAAAATAAAAATAAACATTATCTTTTCGAAATGAAGTGTTTATTAGAATATTTGAATAAATCTTCAATTCATAAATCATTACATTAAAGTATAGTAAATATTAAGTAAGAATTTAAATAGAAAATTGAAAAACCTATTTAGAGGCCAAAAATTCCACCCATGCCGGGACTTGAACCCGCGACCTCTGGCTCACCGTGCCAGCGCTCTCCCAACTGAGCTAATGGGCAAGTTTTACAAAACTGTCCTTAGCACGGGTTAGTGCAACAAAAATAATATACAAAATTGAAGCCAAAACGCTGCCGTCGGCCGGTAAGGTGCCTAGAAGGCTGTCAGCACTACCTCGCTGAACAGCGAGGCTCGGTCGCTGACCAACTTATATGCGCTAGTCTGGGCAGAAACTGGGCACCGACTACGAATTTTTTTTTTTTTTTTTTCAATTTTTTGTGGGGGAGCGGGGGTAAAAAATCAAGACCGTTATAACCACGATTTAATCTAATTAATTCTTTGCTTTAAAATTTAAAGTTCTCAATTTCCATCTTCGAAAGTCTTTATTACACTGGGACTAATTTTACGCTTTATTATTAAAATAGTGATAAAAGATGGGTCCCATTAGGCCTCATTTGGTGCAGTCCACTGAAGAATTCCGTTCTACATCTCTGAAAGTCTTCGTGAGATCTTCACCAAATTAAGATGGGACCAATGGGACGTTATAATATATTCGAACCAAAAAAATTATTGTCGAAATCGGTTCAAATTTAACAGAGTTATAAAGGAACATAGCAAAAGATATGTATAATTAAAAAACGCGTCGAATTAAGAACCTCCTCCTTTTTTTAAGTCTGTTAATGAAGCATGTCATCCAGCAAAGTAGCAATTTTTTTCAATCCAAAACTATCGATTATTGTACTACAGCGTCTTACTAAATGTCAATCTCTGACTTAACCAATGTAGTGTAGGTAAGGGAACATACCCATACTACGTGACCCAGTGTTGCCAGCCGGGTCTTGCCAAAAGTTACCAAAAAGCAGTGTTGCCAGCCGGGTCTTGTTAAAAGTTCCCAAAAAGAGACAAAAAAGTAACCTTTTGGTGTAAAATCTTACCTTACCAATAAAAAGGTGCTATAACTTAATACGCAAGTAAGTTGCGATCACAGGGTCACGTAGTATGGGTACGTTCCCTAAGAGTTGCCGCTAGACATAAACATAAACGGCCTTTGGTTTGATCTACTTTTAGAATCAGATACAAATCCTCGGATTCAGTTACTCTACAGAAATCAGAAATCAATCATTTATTTCAACGTAAAGAATTTAAATTCTGTTCGCTGAATATCTATGTTGGTACTATGTTAGCCGCTGCCTTCGGGCCGTATTTGTAGTGGAGAAAAAGCCAGCGGGGAAAAAAAAAACTCTCCTCTAACCATCTTTTCTCGAATCATCTTAAACGTAATACATAAGAGCCTATATGATATGATTCCGTGATTGCCATAAATTAAAAAACCAAAACATTACCTCTTACAAAAGTAGGAAAAACTAAATTCTGCTACCAGACACACGAACAGCACGCGTTCACGAGAATAACGCAGGGGTCAGCCATCACCAGTCTCAACCATTTCAGAGGGAGATAGGTGATCCGGCCACTACGCCACCATTCGTATGACCTTTAGCAAACCTGCAGATTCAGTTCTTGTCAGTACGTACGACAAGACAGTAGGTACGGTACAAACCTCTACTAACCTCCCAGCTACATTACACTGCTAAGCAGTCCATTGTTCTAGACAAATCACCTCGTAGTTTGTATCCGCTACCCTCTACCACAAACGTTTTTCAAATCCTGGAGAAACCCACTTTCATATTACTTGGCTAGTCGGCTAGGTCGCTGTGTTTCAACGATTTGTTTGTTACAAGTTGGCTTAGATTAAATTAAAAGAAAGATGCGTTATTTTTTAACTTAATCTTACGTTAAATTAAAACAAAGATATTCTCTGCACATCTTAATATCTGCATGATCAATCGACATACTAAAATTTATTATTTATTTTCTACTTTTAATTGTTCATAGCACAGCTGTACAAGGGCGGGCTGAATGCAAGAAGATTTTTCTTCTAGCAAACCTTTGGTGTTAAAATGACTGGCAAAGGAAAGTACCCACAAAGAAAAGGTGTCGTAAAATAAACAACTTACATATATGTATTTACTCAGTTAAATTCTCAATACAGAAACCGGCCTTTAGACGTAGAGAAAAAAGTACAGTTTGGTTACAGTAAATTGATAACTTAGGTGACAATCACACATCAGCCCGATAACATTCACAGAAAAGAGTCAGAGTGTGTAGCTGTAGAAAATATTATTTAGCTGAAAAAAAACGGCCAAGTGCGAGTCGGACTCGCACACGAAGGGTTTTGTACCATTATCTATACATTAGACATAGATCGAATTTCATAACAGCGCCATCTATATAAACCAACAAGAAGCGTTTAACATTGACATTTAACGACATGTCATCGGCGCTGTGAATGTTACATAGATGGCCGCTAGATGGCGAGCGCTGTCTTTAGACAACGTTTGTTGTATGGGAACCCTCCTTAAGTATTAATTTTATTCTGTTTTTAGTATTTGTTATAGCGACAACAGAAATAAATCATCTGTGAAAATTGCAACTGCCTAGCTAGCGGTTCATGAGATAAAGCCTGTTGACAGACAGACAGACAGACGGACAGTGAAGTCTTAGTAATAGGGTCCCGTTTGGCACCCTTCGGGTACTGAACCCTAAAAATGGACTAGAAAAATGTCTATTTTTATTGCTAGAAACATTTGTTTTTTTTACTAACAATACAGTAGATTAGATTATATTAGATTAATACTCTTTATTGCACATCATACATTGTAAAGATACATGAACAATCTTAAATACCTAAGTTAGATGGATTAAATTTTAAGCGAAAGTCAAGTAAAAGTGAAGAGTAAGTGCTACAGGTGACATCGAATTCGTCAGCAAATTTTTAAGGGGGCATTTAGACGTTTGAGAATGGGCATTTAGATGTTTTAATGTGCCTCGTTAGTCTCTTGTCTAATAAAAATAACCAACAACTTCGTGTTACTAAGCAGGTGAGATCCAAATTCAACATTTGTGACTCAATACGAGGTACCTAGCTTGTTTAGTAGTTAATAATAACTTCCACACAACACGATCACCAGTCCTGGTCCCAAACTAGGACACCACATGGAAATACACTCAGACTGAGGCCATTTGTACTAATGCACGGCGGCCCCCAGTGGGAATCGAACCCACGACCTCCGGCATGGCAATCGAACGTGATACCGTCAATGCTTAGCGGTCGAATTACTAGTCATTTTTTGTTTCAGTTTCTTATTAGACAAGAGACTAAAAGGAAGAAGTTAAGAGGAAAACAAGGGAATCTTATCGCACCACCATGTGGGACTGAAGCTAGGAATATAAAGACTTTTGACGTGAAACGTCTTTCAGTTCGGTAGTAGGGTCACTGCCTAAAACCGCATGCAACGAAAACATGTCGTCTCAGCGAGGGCTGTAACTCTGTGAATACGTGTCGAGTGCAATTCATTTATGTATCGTTGATTAAAGAAAAGTAGCCATTACTCCGACCCTCTTAACTCGTGCCGCTAGATGGCGCCAGAGCCGCGTAACACATTGCGCAGCTCCACGTTAACTACGGCCATGTTTTTTAGAATTTTAAGTCAAAAAGTCTTCCAAACACAGGTAGGTACCGTATCTTCCACCTCTCGGTTTGTTAAGAGCGAGGCAATTTATCTCACGGCACATTTGCCTCTTTCAATCAATAGAGCCGGCGAAGTTGCCGTGCCTGTAGACCTGAGCGATTGAGCTGGCGGAAGTTCGGTCTAGTTCAGTTAAGCTTTATAGGAGTTTCCGTTACCTCTGTGTGGATACTTAAAGCTGTATTAACACAGTTCTCTTACCTCTGAGATCGCTGTGGGATAGTTAGACTGGTGGCAACCACATTTTACATTTATTTATTCGTGCTGAGGAAAATTTTAAAAACCTATTAAGAAGCTAAACATTCCACCCATGCCGGGACTTGAACCCGCGACCTGCTTCCCGGCATGGGTGGAATTTTTAGCTTCTAAATAGGTTTTTAAACATTTGGTTTTTAATGACTAAAATATTTGAATTTGAATATGGTTACATTGTTGCGTCACTGAATAAAATATTTGAATGAATTTGAAATTTCATATGGTATCATTGGTTATCATGGTAAGCGGTGGTAGCCTAGTGGGTAGAACATTGGACTCGGAAGCGGGAGACCCAGGTTCGATTCCTGGTGCGGGCGTGTACCTATGACTTTGTTTTCTAAGTTATGTACATTTGTGAAGTTATAGTAGCAATACCACACGCAAACTGTGAAGGAAAACATCGTGAGGAAACCTGAGTGTCGGAGCTATTTACATACCTCAGCGCTCGAAATCGCCAATCCATGGTGGGCGCGCGTGGTGATTAAGCCCATACTCTTTCTCTGAGAGAAGGCCTGTGCCCTACAGTGGGACGTATATAGGCTGCTTATGATGGTATTGTGGCGAGCACATGTCAACTCTGCGCGCGCACTATAAACTCCAACATTCCTGCATCGCGCAAGCAAAATGTTTCACATGACATACCATACCATAAATATAACGTCCGACGAACATCAGTCGGACCGGCCGTCCCCAGACATACGATCTGCCTGGCGGGAAATTTCCCTTTATAGTGGAAGAGCACGATCACCCGCTCTTCCCTATAGTATCATTGTAGCGTCACTACAAAAACACCCACTATTTACGTATTGTAAGAAAAAAAGAAAGATAGAAGACATTTATTTAAATTGTCACAGAAACACAAAGTAAACACGAAGGTCCACAAACAACATACACGAACTTCAAAAAAACAAAAAGAAGTATTAAAGTATCTTTATAATGAAATTATGTTTTGCAACTAGAGAGGAAATAATAATGTAACTGTCGACGAAGACAAAGTGAATGAACGATTCCAAGAAAGCTCATTAGTCTTCTTTGACTAAGTAAATGGAAGAAAACTCATCATGTTTTGTCTATGTTTGAATTAATTTCTCAGCGCGTTCGCCCTCTTCCATACCTACTGATTGATAGCTGCAGAGTATAAAATAAAATAAAATAATTGATTGATTGATTGTATTGGATTTAGGTAGCTTAACTCTATAGATTATTTATTGTGGAGAGTTACTAATTTTAGGATCTGGCATTTTGTCTACGTTTAATAATATTGAATAATAGGAAATGTAGTGGATGTGGTGCGATAACATTAGATTACACAAACTCACGCCTGTATCTCGGAGGGGTAGACAGAGACCAGGGTTTGCCATAAATTCTTAACAAAGAAATAAAATATGCGGACGTTCAAACAAGAGCGAGAAAATTCAGATCTTGTTCATTCAAAGTCACACAAAAAAATATGGCTCCGTCAGAAGTCTCATAGTCTGGATGAAGGGACAGCCTCCTACGTAGAAAAAGTATTTACCTCTGAGGAGTTATTTACAAATTTAGTTTTGTTTAATGTAGTCTATATATTTACTTCCCACAGCGGGACACAGGCCTTCTCTCCGAGAGAGTATGGGATTAATTACCACGCGTGTGCACCGTGGATTGGCAATTTCAAGCCCCGACTTACATAAACACCTCAGACACTCAGGACTTATCACGATGTTTTCTTTCACGGTTAGCGAGTGGTGTTGCTACTTTTTAGGGTTCCTTACCCGAAGGATACCATACGGGACCCTATTACTAAGACTTCAATCTCCGTCTGTCTATCTGTCTGTCTGTTACCAGGCTGTATCTCATGAACCGTGAGAGCTAGGCAGTTGACATTTTCACAGATGATGTATTTCTGTTGCCGGTATGACAACAAATACTAAAAACAGAATAAAATAAATAATAAAGGGGGTTCCCATACAATAAGCGTTGTCTAACTAAAGACAGCGCTCGTCATTTAGCGGCCATCTATGTAACCTTCACAGCGCCGATGTCATATCTTTAAATAGCACTAAAATAAATAAATAAAATTACTTTTTACAATATCTTTACATGTCAATGCTAAATGCCTCTTGTTGGTTTCTATAGATGGCGCTGTTCTTAACATCGATCTTTGTCTAATGTCGTATAGGTAATGGTACGGAACCCTTCGTGCGCGAGTCCAACTCGAACTTGGCCGGTTTTATTTTTTCCACCGATGCGAAGTTTATTTATTTGGCTTACAAAATGAGGAATTACTACGTTCTTCTGCTTATATCTAACCACCATTGAAATGTCGATAAATATATCATTTGTTCCGTTCGCTACTGACGTTGATGCACTTTATGCAAAAATATGCAAATTTACGTCTGCGAGGTGTTGTGGCTGTGAATATGAAATTTCTCGTTTTGTGTTCTGAATTGCGTGTAAATTGCGTAGGTATAAATTTTAACGAAATTTCAACATAGGACTTTTTAACCTAACCTAACCCAGTTATATTCGTCCCATCAGCCCGTACTCGTCCACTGCTAGACATAAGCCTATTACAAGGTAAACCACTTCTTTCTGTCCACTGGCGGCGTCATCCAGCCACTGCTAGTAATCTGTCTATAACGTCGGTCTAGCGTTCTCCGGTTGAGACCATTTGTACCCTTTGTTTGCTATAGTAATATTTTCTTATAATTGAGACCTACTTTGTTACGGCTTGTGCTATGCCCGATAGGATCCATAATGATGCATACGCAGCGTGGGCAGGCCCTGCACCAAGTGGTCTGATGACCTGGTTACGGTGGCGGGGAATCGCTGGATGCGGGCGGCATAAGACAATAATAGTTTTAATTAAATTTCACTCGTTGTCTGTAAATAAATTAAAACAAATTTGACCTTATTTTGTGATAATTATTACGTGCTGCACAGCCCTCTCTCGGACCACTGCCACGGCGCACGTGGAATACCTTCGGTCTATGGACCATTGCTTGGGAACCACTAATTGAGCATGCCTGTCTCTTCAACTCTTAAAGTTGCTATAAACTTTACACGAAAAAATATATCAATTTATCATTCATACTTCACTGTTATTGAGACCTTGCTAAGACTTCACTGCCCGTCTGTCTGTCTGTCTGTCACTGGGCTGTATCTCATGAAACGTTACAGCTAGGCAGTTGAAATTTTCACAGATGGGGGGCCCCCATACAACAAACGTTGTCCAAAAACAGCGCTCGCCATCTAGCGGTCATCTATGTAACCTTCACAGCGCCGATGTCATGTCATTAAATGTCAATGTTAAACGCTCCTTGTTGGTTCTATAGATGGCGCTGTTCTCAAATTCGATCTTTGTCTAGTGTTGTATAGATAATGGTACGGAACCCTTCGTGCGCGAGTCCGACTCGCACTTGGCCGGCTTTTATTATCCATATCGTTTTATATAAATCTACGTGAATCCTCTTGAAAAACGCGTCGAGCAAGACTTACTGCGTGGGACTTATATGATCTAGAAAGAAAGTTGTGGATGGAAAAACTTTTTACGACTCAGTTCGATGTTTTATTCACATTGTGAAATATGGGCGGTATTGTTTTGAGAAGTACTATTACAATATTGTATCTACTTACAACACGTTCTTAAGGAATAAGACTGATCTAATTTTCCGCTAACTCAACTTAAATAATTTTAAATAATGTAATGATGGTTGACTTACTTACTTGCTTGATTCTTTGGCGGAAAAGTCGGACCAAGTTCAATTCAATTCAATTCAAAAATACTTTATTGCACAAAAGGGGTGTTTGTACAAAGGCGAGCTTAATACTAGTAAGTATTTTCTTCCAGCTAACCTTGGGTTATGTGGATAGTGCAAGGGGTAGTGCCAAGAAAAAATTATTGCAAGAACAAAAATAAAAAAAGGATACACTTTTGTACACTGTCTTTGTGCAATAAATAAATAATAATAATAATAATAAATCAATAAATAATAATAATTATAGAAACTACATCACAATAAAATTAAATAGTCATTATAACAAGATACATACCAAATACATATAAAATATACACTATAACACAATAAACACAACTACATAAAAATTACTTACTCATGATTATTACTCTGAAGTTGGAAGTAGTGCTCATGGATTCTACTTTTAAACATGTCGACTGACGGGGCCTGGCGTATGTACAGTACAGGGGTAGCGCGTTCCAATGCTCTGATTCGCAGAGCGAAACCTTAATAATGTGTAGTGCTCGTCTAAAATTAGATTCTTCTTCTGGATCGGTCCCTCAATTCTGAGGCTCGTGACGATATTCAATGGTTCTCTACTCATCACGGTCATGGGCGCGATGGCGATGCCCTCCTCGGGGCATCGGGCCAGTGCATTAGATTATCCTATAAATATAAATTAGATTACTCTAGTCTAAAATTTAATTAAACTAAATCTAAAATTATCCTAGTCGCTCTAACAGAATTCGCGATGCTCATCCGCATTGTATGTTTATGACTTCACCCTGTAGAGCCAACGCTGGCAAGAGGGCACCACTAAACAGAATTTTATTGTTAAAAGCTGCAATAGCTACTTTCACTCACTTGAAAATTGAAATTGAAAAAACGTTTATTCCGATACCACACACACATAAAATCTTACAAATAATAAAACGCGAAAACAGTAAAAAAGCTTAAAGTAAAAAGTAATAATAAATAATCTTATTCTAAACAATCACACAGTAGTAATGAAGTGATATGGTGGAGACGCTGTGTGCCATGGTATAAGAAAAGGTTCTTGACTCAGCATAATATGTCACAGGTACCCGGTTGGCAACCCGTGACGCTGGTATTCTGTCAGAACCTACATAAGTGACGGACGAACAATAAACGCAAGATCTCATAAATTCAATGATATATTTGCTCTCTCTACGGGGTTGTTAAGGCAGGGTGTGTTGTCCTTCCTGGGTATCGGGCCTTTATATTAAGGGGGCCGATATTGAGTAATCTATATATATAAAAATGAATTGCTGTTCGTTAGTCTCACTAAAACTCGAAAACGGCTGAACGGATTTATCTTATCTTAGTCTTGAAATGTTCGTGGAGGTCTAGGGAAGGTTTAAAAGGCGAGAAAAAATCGAATAATTTCCGGGAAAACCCTAAAAACAGCCCTTTTCTATTTCCCATACAAACGTTTCTGTGGCGTTACGAAGTTTGCCGGGACAGCTAGTTGTAAATATAAATCCTTCAAAAATGTATATAATTTAGCATATTTTAGGTTTAATTTCTATGATTTAATTTCGTTGTTGAAACTAATAAGATATTAATCTTGTTAGTTTTATTAACATAGTAGTAATAATTCAGAAGTCTAGTGAATGTATTGTGTAGAAGTTATTATTATCGAGCGAATGTGGGTGAAAAGGTCCTAAAAGTTACTGTTAACATGATTTAGAGATTGTGCATACACCTTTTGTAAATACGATCTGTAAAAGATATGTTTTATTTTTCATTGGGGGCGCTAGTTAGCCCACTGGATACCCTTAAGAGCCTCTTTTAGCGTATTAAAATTCTTACTTCATGTTACAAAAGAGGTATTTCACTTCAAAGTGGCAAACGCAATAAAGACAATTGACCCATCAGTCTTGATCTTATTACATTTTGCATCCCCTTTTGGTATTTCACTTCGATCGACCGAGGCTCGGACAGAGGCGTCAATTCTAAAGGATAACTTTATTTACTAGGGTGTGAATCTCAATGCATTTTAAACATAACTATTTTCGTTTTCGACCGAATATGAAATGTATTAGTGAAGGGACAAAAAGTACCCGAAACAGGCGTGCATCCATGCAGAAGCTAATGAATAGATACTTGCAACGGCAAGCAGCAACATTGGACACCCCTCCGAGATACGGGCGAGAGTTTATCTAATATATAAAAATCACAGTGACACAGTGTTTGTTATCGAACTCAGTCGAAACGGCTTCACCGATTTTAAGATTTTTTTTGTGTATATTTGGTAGGTCGTAGGTGGTAGGCTAATTAATATGGCAAAACATCGTTTGCCGAATCGGCTAGTGTATGTATGTATTTTAACATCTCAAGCTCAAGTTTTGCTAAGTCTTTCTTCACAGTTTTGCGGGTAATACAGCAATAGTAATTTATTACAATTCAGTCTATAGTCCATACTATAAATATTTTTAAACTGAATGCCAACGACATCTAATCAATGAAATATTTTTGTTTAAGAATAACTCCGCCAATAGCACTCGCTAGCGTGAATGAAAGCATCGTGAGGAAACCTGAGTGTCTGAGGTGTTCACATGCCTCGGCGCTTGAAATTTCCAATCCGCGGTGGGCACGCGTGGTGATTAAGCTCATACTCTCTCTCTGAGAGAAGGCCTGTGCCCTACAGTGGGACGAATATAGGCTACATAATAAAAAGAATAAGTACCGGTTGGCTTGATCCATAAATTAGTCATAAATCAACAAGTTCTTCGTAGCAAGGAATAACAAGTTGAAACTAATTTTCTTTTAGCTTAAATCACAACTTCACCCGTGAAAAACAGGAGGATGACTTTGCTCTTAAACTTAGTTTTGAGTTTGCCTCTATTAAATAACATCCTGTTTATGACTTATTTATTATGATACACAGTCAAAAACTGTTCTAGAAACTACAGTGTCTGAGTGGTTAGTGTACATTAAAAAAAATCATCATCATCATCATCATCATCATTCAGCCACAAGAAGTCTACTGCTGGACATAGGATTTAAAAAAAGACCAGTTGGAAGCGGCCTGCATCCAGCATCTTCCTACCACTTGGATGAGGTCACCTGTCCATCTTGTGGCTGGTCGTCCTATGCTGCGCTTGCCGATATGTGGTCTCCATTCGAGAACTTTTCGGCCCCATTGGCCATCAGTCCTGCGTGCTATGTGCCCCGCCCACTGCCACTTCAACTTACTAATCCGCTGGGCTATGGGCCAGTTTCTGAATTGAGAATTTCGCTAAGTAAATAGTTAACCGTAGTGCTGTTTCTTCGAATTTCTCAGAAAAGAGGGTGACATAACGTTACTTAAGTATTTACTTAGTGATTTTCTCAATTCAGAAACCGACCCTTAGTCGATGACTTTCGTTCGTCTACGGATCTCATCATTTCTGATTCGATCTCGTAGAGAAATTCCGAGCACAGCCCTTTCCATAGCTCGTTGCGTGACTTTGAGCTTTCTTATGAGGCCCATAGTGAGAGACCACGTTTTAGTGCCATAAGTCATCACTAGTAACATTTTTGGCTGCCGTAGCAGAGAGCTTTGTTTCCGATGATAAGTTAAAACTGCAACTTCGTTAGATAAGAATAAAATAAAATTAACATCATCCCGTGGGAACGCTGTCTTTGAGATATCTAACAATATTGTAAGATCGCAAGGTCCTGGGCAACAGGGCCTACTGCGTCTAAAAATATGTTCTAAGCGTTACAGTGTCTGAGTGCTCAATCGTTACTGAATGAATTGTCAACCGTAGATTTAAAAGTCAAATAGAATTTGTGGGTACCTATGGTGATTCGTAGTATCAAAGAGTCTACCTTTTTTGCGGTACACGTCACAAAGATTTCATACCATATTTCCTGATCTTTGAGCATAAAGATCGTCCCGCTTTGATCTTGCCTCTCAGATCATAACACAATATGACTTGTGAGCACCGCACATAAGGGTAATAACAAGCTAACAAAAGACGGACAACACAATGGAATGTAATCCTTACACCCTTTGTGTTAAGGGATTTGGCGTGTGGTGGAGCATTTACATGTGTCCAGTGGGAGGAGGTAGCGGGTGACCCAGTCAGACCTAACGGACGTCTTTTTCGCGCGTACACTAATCTAAATGCGGTGGTATCGCGGTTGGAAGAAACTTGCATCACAATCGTAAGGGTTGGAACCCCAGGTACCAATGGCCAATGAATATGTAGTAGCCATACCACTGGCTCACGAAAAACAGGGTGAAGGAAAGGTGATGGTGAGGTAACTTGAGTATCCCGGTTGACTGATATAAAAAGCTTATGGCATTAAGTCCGCCTCATTGTGCGATTTTTTTAAGTGCAATAAAAGTATCAATAAATAAATAACAAATAACCAACAAGGCGACTGCAGACCATTAACTGGCAGGATCAAAATTCAACAATGTAACATATTGCGTAGCACCTAGGCTGATCCCACTTGCTTGGTAGCTCAGCAGTCGGGTTGTGGGTTATTTTCATTTCAGTTTTTTTTTTTATATTTCTAACATACATAACATAAGCAAAGCAGCCTATATACGTCCCACTGTAGGGCACAGGCCTTCTCTCAGGGAGAGAGTATAGATGCGGATTGGCGAAATATTTCTAATGTTGATACCATATACACAATTTTCCAGTGGAATTCAATGTTTTTAAGTTACCTTGTTTCTGATTTGTCTCTTTTGTGTTAATTAATTAACTTAGTTGTCCTAGAAAATTTTATATATGCACAAAATCATCAAATGCAAAACATGTACTAAAAGAAGGTGTCCAAATTCAAGTTGTATTTGTTAATAATTCCAGTACTGAGAACAACATTGGACTAATCTGAACGGAGCATCATAATATCCGTGAGTTTGCGAGAAAATTGGATAAGTCATGTTTTTGTGTTTGCCAGATGATGTGATTCTTCCTTTCATCACTACATTTTTATGCTACAATATTGCTACTACAAATTTACAGATGTACGTAACTTGTAAAATAAATAAAGTCATAGGTACATGCCCGCACTGGGAATCGAACCCTGGCCTCTCGCTTCCGAGTCCATTGTTCTACCCACTGTGCTACCACCGCTTCCTATTCCTATTCCTCTATAACTTCTACATTATTTATCTGTAACTTGGACATGCTAAAACCATTTTAGACGCATTTCATGTCGTTAGAATTGTAATGTTATCCCGAATAATATAAAAGTCGTGTTCATGTAGTGAAAACTTTAATCGTTTCTACGCAGGTAAAGAAACTTTATGCCAAAAGGGCTACTATAATATTAAAGATGATAAAGATGTCCAAAAGTAAAGCCATTTCAATGCATGAGTTCTAGGTTCTAAAATAATAGTATAAACTTCTGTTACTTAAGAACCAAATTTGAAAAGACTAAGTGGTTTGTCCATTTATTCTCCAAACTCATCTAGATTTTGATGGACACCGGGTGAAACGTTCATAAACCCTTTCATTTTGATTTCACCATATTTTTTTGTTTTTTTAATAATACTTGTTTGAACTGCAACTTTTGTAAGCGGTTTTATCCTACACCTACTTAGAATGTACCCAGTTATTCAATAACCTTACCTAGTCAGAATTATTTGAGTGTTATCCAATAAAAAAATCATTTGTTACAGTTTAATGTCTGTTTCCGTGTTCAACGTTATTTCAAAGGCAATTTCTTTTGTTTCAGGTTACGTTATAGAAGAAGTACTAGTGCCACCATATACCAAGTGTTCTTTACTAAAATTTTAAGATTAGGTAAGTGAATATTTGCTTATTCAGAATTATGCAGGGTGTTTCAGAAAGGCCCGCCGAAACTTAATGAGTCAAACTCATCAGCACATTTTTTTATTGTGAAGACATAATAAATGTCTTTCTTTCTTCCTTTCTAACTATCGAAAAAAATTGGAGCTCTTCCATTTTCGATAAATGCTGTTGCAAATGTCTGATATTTTTTTTGATATTTCGGAGGTGCTCTCACAATAATAAAGTAAAATAACTCCTTTACGTTACACGGGATCTTTTTGAAACACCCTGTAAAATGTTAGTCTTTCCTTGAGTAGTAAATAAATACATTATCATCATCATTTTATTAATTCAAGAGTTAAACTTTAATCGGTGCAGCATCTCCCACAAAAAACAACATAAAGCATTTTCGTGAAAAACCGATTTCGTTATAAAACCAAAAATAAAAACTAAATTAAACCTAAACCTATTTGATAATTTAAATAAAATATTTGAGCCAGATTACTGTCGGCCGGTAGAGTACCCAGACGGCTGGCAAAATTGGCAAACGCACTAAAACATATTGGACTATTTTGTCATTCAACCCACCAACAGAACTTGACCAAATGTATATGGGACCACACTTGAACAATTTTTTGTTTACGTTAGGGGTATCTTTCTAAGAAAATAATAACAAAACGTAACATAGAACAAAACAAACAAAACAAAACATAACGTAGCCTGTATCCCGGAGGGGTACGCAGAGACCAGGGTCTGCCACTTTCCACGATCCTGACAGATGATTGTATTTGTTACAGACAACATTTGTCAAAAAGTACCTATCTTCTTTCTTATCTTATATCTTAATGTCTTATTTATAAAAAAACACTATTCCTTGAAACCCTCTTTAGCACTTTGATTGGTCTGTGGTACTGGAAAATACTTAACTTATAATTATTAAACTGGCTCTGAGGAGTATCTTAGAGGAATCGTGTAAGAGGGAGCTTTGACGTCATAAACGCTCGGTTTGCAAATAACGTACAAGTTCACTTTTTTAAACGTGGCTTAAGAAGCATTGAACTAAAATTCTACATACAAAAGTCGATTCAAATATTGACTTAAGTGAATCGGCCTTAAATTACTTTTCAACTTAATAGAACAACTTCACTTATTTATTCCGAACAAAAGAGAAAAGTGAACGATAGTCCAGTAAAATATGTTACGGAGATAACAAAGTTTTGATGGAGGGCTTAAGTTTTGAATATGTTCTTTTAAAAGAGATTTTCATAATTTCAATTTATTCTTTTACTCAACAGTTCTTTTATTTTCCTATGTTTTTTTTGAACGTTGTGGACTGAAAGAGGATGTAGTGACAAGAACTGAGAAAGGAATGTTGCGTTGGTTTGGACATGTGGAGAAGATGAAGGAAGAAAGATTGACAAAACAAATATATCGAGCGAATGTGGATGGAAGGGCCGGTAAGGGACGACCCAGACGGACATACTTTGACCAAATAGAGGATGTATTAACAAAGGGCAAGATAAAAAGTACCCGAAACCGGCGTGCGTGCATGCAACGACTAATGAGTGTTGAGGAAGCGAAAGTGATCTGTCAGGATCGTAGCAAGTGGCAGTCCCTGGTCTCTGCCTACCCCTCTGGGATACAGGCGTGAGTTTATGTTATGTTATGTCTAAGTTTTTATCGCACATTCTTAATAAAAACTTCATAGCAAATGAACAACAAAATTAATAACATCCACATAACCAAATCATAATGTCCTGGTTCCAAACTAGGATATCCTGTGATATGGTAAACGGACCATTTGCACAAACCAAAGCACAGCAGCCCCCGAACCCACGACCACTGTCTTGCTAATCAAGCTTGTTATCGCTAGACCAACGAGATAGTTGCAATATTCTCCTCTCATACAACTTCACGCCCACTTTTACTGTTAAAAATGGTGACTATAATTAGTCATACACACATAAAAACACCGTGTGGCGCCGGATAAAGAATAGCGTCACTCCATTTCCTTTCGTGGATGTCAAAGAAGGTGACTAAGGAAATCAATTACCCTCCTTAGCTACAAAATGTATGTGTGTAATATTTAGTTAAGTTATTAAAATGTAACAACCCTAAAACTTGTGGAATGCAATAAAGATTGAATTTATTTTGGATTACCAGGAGACTGGCAGCAGCGTCTTCCTGGGATTCCGACCACATACTGCGATCGCAAACCCAATTAACACACACACACACACACACACACACACACACACACACACACACACACACACACACACACACACACACACACACACACACACACACACACCACACCCACACCCACACCCACACCCACACCCACACCCACACCCACCCACACCCACACCCACACACACACACACACACACACACACACACACACACACACACAACAGTACGGAGCCCCAAGGACGTGTAATCTGTAGCTGCTTATTGACTTCAGATTTTTTTTGTTTAATGTTAGTCAGAAGTTCTTAAATTATTTTACCAACTTTATTTATATAAACTACTAGTGACTGAAGTTAGCACTGAAATTAATGAACATCAAACTCTGAAGTTAATGAAAATGAACATTGAACACCAAAGTTTGAAAGAAGAACAGTCAGTGGCAAGAGTGATAGTAGATGCGAGGTCATTCCATCCAGATAGGGTGGAAACACAATAATGACGCATCGTAAAAGTTTTTTTTTGTGGAAACTTAAGAGTCATTTTTCTACGTAGCAAAAATTCAAATAACCATAAAGTAAAAATCTCGTGGAGCATAAAAGTTTTATGATATTAGCTCAGCTGCAGATAAATAAAATGTTAACGGGTTAAAAGGGCAAAATATTATCACGTCTATAAGGTTCATTTAACGTGGTAACTACAGTTAAGTCGCGTTACGGACGACTTTGGAACGAAAAAATGCAGGTCAGTAAACCTACCCTCTCCCGAGTACAAGCGTGAGTTTATGTGATTTATTAACTTCATTCTGGATATATTCGCTGTTTTTTGTTCGAAGATACATAACTATTGTTTCTCAAGTAAGTGAATCAATGTATTCTTATTGAGAAATAAATTTCTTAAATCACAATCACAAGAGTCCAACCAGGTTTCGCTCTTATTTTATGATCTTTATCATGATGAATAGAGACGGAGCTCGCATCGTTGGTTGCTCGCCTCTGACTGAGACGCTTGCGACTAAAATGCAAGCAAGTAAATCCGGAATTAAGCTAATAATGTGAAACAATGTGTTTCGAATGTTTTAGTTCCAAAAAAGTTTATGTGATGTAATGTATGTAAAGGTCAGAGCTAGATATCATCTACGACTGTACATTTTCGTTCCCAAGTCATTAGGAACTAAGAAAAGTGCAATCATGAATAAGTTAACATTGCATGTTGACGTAGTCACGAGTGCAACTGTGCAACAGATTTAATTCAGGATGGAACGAAATCCCTAGACATATCCACGGCACAGAGATTTACTGCCGTGGCAAGTTTAATATACAATTTCACAATTTCGAAGTTTTCCCAAAAGTAAAAGTTGACCTGTAGAACCTCACATTTTCGAATGTATGTGGAGATTTTGTTACAACCTGTATGCAAGCAATATATTAATACACCCGAATGGATGGAACATATATTGGTACACCCGAATGGATGGAACATATATTGGACCCTTATATATGTTTAACACCATGAAGACCTAAACAACATGTTACTTTTATCTTCTATCGCCAAGCAACCATAATACATCGTCTTTTGTGTAAGTTATGTTTGTTTAAGTCTAGTCGTAGGACCTACTACACTAGTCGCTAGTCGTAGGACTGGTACTACGCCAGTCGTAGCACTATACTACGCCAGTCGTAGCACTATACTACGCCAGTCGTAGCAGTATACTACGCCAGTCGTAGCAGTATACTACGTTAGCCGTAAAAGTATACTACGCCAGTCGCACTGTGCCGTAGAAATTCAACGCTTGATAATCTTTCATAGATATTTGACTGCCTCGTTGGTCTAGCTGTGACTCGTCTGATTACCATGCCGGAGGTTGTGGGTTCGATTCCAACGGGGGGCCACCGTACATTTATACAAATTTGGGCCTCAGTTTGGGCGTATTTCCATGTTTGTGATGTCCTCGCCCGCTTACCACAGGTATCCTAATTCGTGACCAGGACAAGTGATTGTGTTGCGCTGAAGTTATTTAATTTAATTTAATTTTATAAATCGTCTCTCAAAATAATATTACTGAAATATATTTTACAGTATTAACCCTTTTAGCTGATATTTATTTCGCGATTTCGATGTATTATCCATACTAAAGGTTGACAGTATTGACGACTAGGATCTGTTGTTTAGATTACTTGGAGATTTTGTTATGCAGCTTACATAGTCAATATAAAATAAACTCTAATTCTGCTTACAAATTTAATAAACATATTATTTTATTATTTGGACAAGTGATTGTGTTGTGTGAAAGTTATTTTATTTCTTCATTTTCCAACATACCAACCTAAGCTCCCCTTCTTTATTTGGACGTACCACCTCACAAGGCGATAATGGTCGAAAAAACAAAAGAAGATCGTATCTTGTGCCCCCAAAGAGGAAATTTACTGACGTCCGACCCCTATGCCTCATGATTTCCGAATTCTGAAATTATTATTGTTCACTTAAGGCCCTTACAGACATTCGGATTAGGGTGAGCCAACCCATCGACATCCACATTAAAGGGCATATATATATTTTTTTGTTTTATAGATACAATGACTGATAAAAACTTCCAGAAATGGCCGTGCGTGCACGCACGCAATGAGTTTGCAAAAAGTGTCAGTACAATCTCTCAATTATAGGGTCCCGTTTGGCATCCTTTGGGTACGAAACCCTAAAAACCGGCCAAGTGTGAGTCGGACTCGCGCAGGAAGGGTTCCGTCCCATTATATGTACAACATTCGAATATTTCAAGCGTCTACCGGTTGCCGTTGTTAATATCGAGCAAAAAACGGCAAAAAAATCACGTTTGCTGTACGGGAGCCCCTCATATTTAGTTTTATTCAGTTTTTAGTATTTTATGTTATAGCGGCAACATAAATACATCATCTTTGGAAATTTCAATTGTCTAGCTATCACGTTTTATAAGATACAGCCTGGTGACAGACAATCAGACATCAGACAGACGGACAGTGCAGTCTTAGTAATAGGACCCTTACCCTTTGGGTACGGAGCCCTAAAAAGACGACAAAAACGAAATTAACAAACAAATCGGTGACTTAGCGCCGGTTTCTGAATTGAGAATTCCACTAAGCAAATACTTAAGTAACATTCTGTCACGCTCGTTTCTGAGAAATTCAAAGAGACAGCACCACAGTTAACTCTTTTCTTAGCGAAGTTCTCAATTCAGAAACTGGCCCTTAGCATTTACTACTAAGCAGCAGTCGGGTTATTTTTTATTTTAGTTTATACAATACGCGGGATAAGTCGGCTCAAGAAGCGTGTCGCGCGCTTTGTTGGTGTTAATTCCCAGGCAGGCGAAAAACATTTCCGGGCACCTTACATCAATGCTTGTCACAATACTAGCCAACTTTGTCTCTTTTCTCACACTTACATGTTTAGAGCTTTCTTACCGTCCTAAACTAACCATCACAAAACTCGAACCGTCTGAACAGCCCCTTAGCGTTACACCCACATGATTATATATCATGACGGTAATAAGGAAAACTCGACTAGAACTCGAAAACAAAGCGGGTCAACAAAGGGCAACTTATACTCTATCGTTTCTTTGCAACGGCCAAGTTTATATGGCTACCTCGACCTTGGCGGCTGGCCTTGTCATGTCTCTTTGAAAATTACGGCTCCGCTCGTCAGCTCGAGCAACTTATGGGAACACTTCGGAATACCTAAAATACGCAATAACTAATAAGGTTGTAACTCCTTGGATAGGAAAAAATAAAATACTGGCAGGCATAGCCCACTTATTTGTAGACGTAATAAAATAAAATAAGTTTGTCGCTCTTTCGTTTTTTCAACCATAGAAAGTTCTTACCTGTGTTCTGTCTCAACGAGTAATCGAAAATTGAGAAAATTGAAGTTCGCGCGCTAACTAAATATCTATATTTGAAAAATTCTACTACGAAACAAGTAAAATCAAGACTTGCAAGATACGTTGGGGTTCATGCTCCTCCTTATCTACGGTTGCGCGTTGGTGTGCTGAGTTTATGAGGGGAAGAACATCCACTAATGACGACTCGCCCTCAGGGCACCCTACGACTGCAGTAACTGAATTAAAACTAACGGAATTGTTATGAATCTTTTGCATTTCCTAATTGTAAATAATATATTTTAAACATCAATCATAAGTTATAGGTGGAAGCCTGTATTTCAAAGTATACATTTTAATATACCCCTTACCTAATGGGAGTAGTTCTCTCGTCCGATGAAACATTTGTCCTACTAACGTTTATTCCTCCACACTATGAAAAGAATATGCTGACTCATAAGTTACGGGGCTGAAGCTGCTGAAGCCTTGCGAATAGTGTCAGGGTCGTGAATCGCGAATATCACGATACAAGGGGTACATGTACGTTAGCGTTACGCAATTCAGTAACGCCATTTTTCACCACACTTGACAGTAGCGTACAAAATTGTGAAACTTGGAGCGAAATGGAAATATTTTCGCTTTAAAATTCGCTAGGGTGTATTGAAGTTCACGTCCATGTTCCATGTTATATCTTGCGAGTCCATTCTAGTAAAATAAATTATAGGACAGCTTATGTTTTCTGTCTACCTATCCGTTAATATCCACTTATTTTTTTCATTGTGATTATTTTTTTACATTGTTATATCTGCTCAACATTATGCTACGTAACGTTTGTTAGGTAGGGGAATCATCCCCATTACTTTTTTTTTAAGACGCGAGAATCAACCGTCAGCGGTAATTGAACCCCGACCTCTGTTCTGATAGTCGAACAAGTTACCGTTAGACCGTAGATATCTCAATCGCTAGACCAACAGAAGAATAAATTAAAAATCTGTAGTTGAAATACCCACTGAACCAGAATATTATAAAGTTCTCTACTGAAGCAGCGGAGCTAACATAAAGAAACCATTATAGTACTGTATTTCTTATCTTAGTAAAATAATTTATTCTCGACGTTTTTAATACACTTAAATGGAGTACGAGCGGTGTTTAACTTAATAAATGATACTATTAAATGTGAAAAACTCCTTCATTTCTTGATGTAGAGAAAGGCAAACTGGGCGAAAGAATGCTTCTCTTTTGAAAGTGACACTTAAAGGTGTTCCAAAGAGTAACACTAGCGCCACAGAGTAAAAACATCATCTCTCTTTTACAGATCGAATTTGCAAATGTAAATGCCATCGCCGTGAACCTAACGCAAGAAAAAACATAGGACTAGATAGCGTTTGCGCTAAAAACGGCCGTTCTGGCATAAATGCTATAATGTCCGAGGTCCGTGATCCTAGGCTCTCGGTCGTGGGTCCTAAAAATCACTACTAGTTTGATTGAGAAATTTTATTGCCACTTTTTGCAAATTCGATCTGTAAAAAAGATGTGATTTTTTTGCCCTCAGTGATTCTAGTGTTGCTCTATGGAGCCCCTTAAGGTGTAGGTCACCGAGGTTGTAGTAGACCATCGGCAGTTGATCTGCCCAATGAAAGTGGTCCTGTTCTCAGGTGCCACTCTGTTACCCTGGTCTACCTACCGGCTTCCCGCCGTGCCAGGTGTACAGCCCATTTCCACTTATATTATAACATTGCAATACAGATGCCGAATATGCGGACGGAGAGTTCTCTCTCGAATAGGACTTTTAGTCACGAGCATAAATGCTCACAAAATGCTGCATCTGCAATAGATGTAAATGCCATTGATTGATAACATTAGAAATTAAAAGTACCCGTAATTAACGGTGCCTGACTGGCCGTTCCTTGTAGACGGCCTCCCGTATTCTGCGCACGCCCGCCCACCTGAGTACATGAAATAAGCTCACGCCTGTAATCCGAGAAGTAGGCAGAGACCAGGGTTTGCCACTTGCCACGATCCTGACAAACCTCTTTCGCTTCATCAACATTCATTCCGTCTGAGTAACCATGATAATTTTAAGAAAGAAAGAAGACATTTATTCAAATTGTCCCAGAAACACAAATAAAACACGTAGGTGTGACCAAACAAAATACACAAATATCAACAAAACTAAAATAAAATAATTTAAATCCTGTTCCATTTCCTCCATTTCCTTCAGTGGATGTTGTAGAAGGCGACTAAGGAAATACATTACTAGGGGACGGGCAGCAGCGTTTTCCTGAGATTCCAACCGCATACTGCGATCGCCAACCCGCCTGCCAAGCGTGGCAATTATGGCAAAACCCTTCATGGTAAGGAAAACCATGAGGGAGGCCTATGTCCTGCAGTGGGCGTCAAATGGCTGATGATGATGAAATTAAAATAGTTACACCCGCCCGTCCGACGTAAATTGTAATGTAATTAGACCTTGACACCAAATTCTGACACGCATGTCAAACGTCTGCAGCACAAATACAGTGAGTAGATGACACTCTTTGTGTACACCATATTTCATTCCGTTCACGTGCCTCCAGAGAATACCATGACTGCTTATTATAACCAGTCGCGCTCCCCAGAGGCGACTGTTTTTGCATACGGCTCTCCGAGTTGCTAGATATAAGTATTTTACAAGAGTGTAAAGGAGCACCTTGAGGATTAGTAACGCCACCGGTGAAAATTAAGTCGCATCTTCTTTTACAGTTCTTCATTGCGAAAATTGGATTACAAATCTTTCAATCATTTAAATTGTGGTTTAACGACCCGCAGACGATAACCTAAGGTCAAATCCTAGGACTAGACAGCATTAGAAACCGTTTCTGGTTTTGTTTAATGCATTCGATTAAGCAAAAGAGGTCTGTCAGGATCGTGGCAAGTGGGTAACCCTGATACTGTATACCCTTCCTGGATGCAAATGTGTGGCATCTAGTATCAAGTTCTAAGTCCTCAGTCGTAGGTCCTAAAAATTACAATTTACGTGACTAAAACATTTGTAAGCCACTTCTTGCAAAATTTTCCATTTTATTTTAGACTAGCTGTCCCGGCGAACTTCGTAACGCCACAGAAAACGTTTGTATGGGAAATAGAAAAGGGCTGTTTTTAGGGTTTTTCCGGAACTTATTCGATTTTTTTTCGCCTTTTAAACCTTCCCTAGACCTCCACGAACATTTCAAGACTAAGATAAGATAAATCCGTTCAGCCGTTCTCGAGTTTTAGTGAGACTAACGAACAGCAATTTATAGATTACAAACCCATAGTTTTACTTACTATTATAAGAAAACATGATTTTTTTTTATTCGTATCGCCAGTGAAACTCATGGAGGCCCTAAAGCAAATCGACGAATAAAATTCAGACTTTCAAAATGTAGAGAATTTCAAAGTTGAATGTCGGAATGGAGATCAAAGATGAAATGAAACAAATTAACGGAGTAACAATACCCTTGGGGGCCAGTGGAGAAGAATCCGTTAAGAGACCTTTACAATTAACGTAACATAAACATAAACATTTACGTACAGGCACATACATTGCTTCCGGCAGTGCGGTGGAAAGAGGGTTAACTTAAAATCGGGAGGTCCACGTTCGATTATGCAACGTGTTATCGAGATAACTTTATCTTTCCTGCAGCATCGATATTTCAACGACTTCCAATAAGTAAATCTCGAAATCTTAAATAATTGTTGTAATTTTTAACTCTTCTTTATTGTAATTGGTTTGCTATTAAGAAAACTGTTTTCAAGTTCAGCGGGTTTTTCAAGTTCAGCATTTAGGTACACTCGGGAGCAAAAGGGTCACTGGCAAACCCTTTGGATTCTTTTTGTACAAGGTTATTCGGTTATAAATATAATGATATTTTTTATTCACGCCTCTGAAACACCGGCTTGATTTTATGTATGTCGGGGTGCGGTGATGTTCATGGGTTCAGGGCGATGTTCAGGATAGCACAGGAAAACCACTTCACAGTTAGTTCATCTCCGTTTTAATTCTTTTTAATCTACACTGCTTTGGAACCATACTCTCCAAGGAGAAAAACCGAAAAAACACTTTTTGCGGACTTCTCTCTTTTTCTCATCTCTTAAGCACTACACTGATCTATAAAATAGTCTCAATTTTAGTTACACTCGGTAATTACACTGTAATTATGCACTTGGAAACTCGGCAAGTTTGACACGGAGCTGGTTACACTTCTCAAGACTTAGAATTATAATGAGAATCAGAATAAGAATCAGAATAAGACTCAAAATAAGACTGCCGTTCGATTCAATCATGGCTTCCTTCGTAAGCTTTGTATACCGTTTACGAGAAAACATTACAAAGTGAAAAACATCATGGTTAGTCCACTCAAAGAGACTTGCCAACCCAACAAAGATAAAGTCATCGTGAACGGTTAATTTAAACAGGCTTGCTAACTTTACGAAGCTACATCAAACAGACTAACCAACCTAATCACTCCACAGACTAAAAGTGTTGCCAGCACTATGAAACCCTTCAGGGATACTGCTTGACGTTTAAAAAAAGGTAGACCAAGAGAGGACGACGCGCGCTCCATCGTGCGCGACTATCCACGTACAATCGACAGCACATCAACCATCAGCACATTACATTTTAGTTGCAAAATCACCCGTAACGTAACTGAGTAGAGTGCACGAGTGTAAATGTTGCTGTGCTGTCTACTGTACTGAGAACTACACGTTTCTGACCATAAACCAAACTCGAATACAGCAACAAACTAAATCGTAGCTGTCAAAGTGTCATTTCAAAATTAAAATTATTCAAAATTACCTTTATTAACTGAACTGACAGTTGAACATGGGGTTTATTACGGGTTACCAACTCTAAATCAAAGAGTAAACAATAACAAATTGGAAATCGCTATCGTCCGATAGAAGGAGTTGACCACGCTCCGACATGTACATATCTAAGTAAATGTAAATAATATTTGCGTAATATTTGCTTATGCAGAATTACACTGGGTGGTTCAGAAAGGCCCGGTGAATTGTTGAAAAGAACAATTAAAAACCATTGTTATGGTGGTCCGATCGGTTCATTAAGAATTCCACAGATTAAGGTTAAGATCCAATGGTGATTGTACAAATTACATAAAGCCGAACAAAATACACAATCACATTTTCCACCGCTCCAAATCGCTGTAAAATCGACTTTTGTTATGATAATGCCTCTCCCTATAAAATATCTTACAGAAGGTAAACTCTGGTATAAAGTACCTAGTATAATGTTATTCCGAATAATAGGTACCTGTAATTCTGTCAGAAGTGTCCAACCAGTACGGCAGGCGCCGACACCGATTTTGTCTACGTTTACAGTTTTATGTCTCTTTTTATCCTTCAGAACTTTGGCTTCTCCGTCTCTTTTGGTAAAAAGCAAAAGCACAGTCTACGCCTGTCTTTTCCGGCCTACACGTTTACTCAAATTGCTATCCATCGATTGTCCATTGGTAGCAATACCAATAGTTCGTGGTGAACTGTGAAGAGTAAGAACGAAGGCAGAGTATGACGCCCACCAGCTCACTGGATCGACGAACTGAGGCAGATTGCTGGCAGCGGCTGGGTGAGGATGGTCGAGGACAGAGGGAAGTGGCGTGCTTTAGGGGAGGCTTATGCCCAGCAGTGAATGAGAACGGGCTGATTGATTGTGAAAAAAAAAACATCGTGAGGAAACCCACGGCCTAGTTGTCTATACACATATTGATATCGTTTCTTCTGTGGATTAAGCCGACTTAGCTGGAAGGATGATAATATAGGTGTTGGGCAAGCCTACTTCGTCTAAAGATATGTCTCAGGCACTATAGCATCTGAGTGGTTACCTACTTCTCCTATCGAGTGTAGGTGGGAATTGCTACTAGACGTTGTATGAATTAATCTAACGTAGTTAGATGTAAAAGGCCTAAGTAGTATTGAATATCAAAGATCAAAATTGTATTACTTTTATTCATTATGAATTATGACTTAACTCCTGAACTGCCCTCGCGGAATGGAACGTATAGGTGGCCCATACTAAGTTTGACACAGATCTGTGTCGCGGCAGACGAGTGGTTAATGAACGTTACAAATAAACATAGGTGTAAATTTCAAGCAAAATCTAGATTGTTATGGAGATAAAATGGACATAAAAAATTCCATACCTAGTATTTTTTTGTTAGGAATTAAGGTAATTAAATTATACCTAGTAAATAATCGCGATTAGACTCGTTTAATATATAACTCCATATTTGGCTTTTCTTTGGTTCCTTATTAACAGAGTTTAAATCCTTACTCGTAATTTGAATGACTTTTACGAGTAACGCCATAAATAATCTTTAATCTTATAGTAGCCTTTTTGTGTTACTGTTCACTAGGATGAGTAAACTTTCTGGTGGTGAACTGCGCTCTTTTTGTTCTTGGAATTAATAATGCAACATCGTTCATCTGCCTAATGGGTTTCAGGAGGAGCAGAGTTATGTTTTTGTAATTTAAGACACAGAATTCACAACGTAGAATGCCATACTTAACTGTAAACAAACTTGTATCGTGAGAAAATCCACTACATAATCCTCTTCGCCACTTCCGAGAATCACCTTTACTGCCGATGAGCTGCTGAACGATAGAGGACTATTTACTATCAAGAGAAACCAGTTCTTTCATCATCATCCATTTGACGCCCACTGCAGGACATAGGCATCCTTCGTGGTTTTCATAACCATGAGGGGTTTTGCCATAATCGCCACGCTTGGTAGGCGGGTTAGCGATCGCAGTATACGGTTGGAATCTCAGGAAGACGCTGCTCCCCGTCTCCTGGTAATTGATTTCCTTAATCGCCTTCTACGACATCCAGTTCTTTAGAGGCAATTAACTAAATCACTTTTATGGTCTAATGCCGTCTTGCACCACTTCTTAAATGTCACTTAAGTCGCCATTTAAATCGACTATTCTGTGAAGAATTTTAGTTAAATGCTGTTTAAGCCACATTTAAGAAAGTGGTGCATGCAGGCTATGCAGGCCTCTGCGCCCGCAGTTGGGTTTGCGACGATAAAAATGATAAAATATTAAATAAAGACAAAATGATGTTTTCAGTTCAAACTATATTTACAATCTGACACAAACAGGAAAAAACTGAATAAAACAAAGACTCAAATTCAAAATTCAAAAACATAAAATAAAATAAAACCTCTGTGGAGAGCCTCCACAGTACTCCCCCTCTAATAAATGGAAAAAAAATGGTAGCTCTGCTTACCCCTGAACATTAAACATCTGTAATATCTGACATATTTACAAAACAAAACTTTAATGAAATCACCCTATATACAATACAAACCTATATATAGAAAAAAATGTATCTACAAATTAAACCTAACTCTCGGCTTTACTACCCTACCTGACCTTGTGACAGTAGTAGTAGAACCGATTGGGGTGATGGGCGCAATAGGGTTAGCCAAAATTTCAGAGTATAGTTTGGAATTTGTAAGGTTTGATGTATCGTGATGTGGTGAATCTAAAAGAAAAGCGGGCTTCAATCTGTCAATTGACACGACTGATTTCCGGCCAGGCATTTCTAAGGTGAAATGTTTTTCGGTTCTGTTTAAAACTTTGTATGGACCTTCATAATTTGGATTTAAAGCTTTAACTAAACGATCGGTCCTAACAAAAACATGGGTACATTTAGAGAGCTGCGGATGAATGAAAATGTGTCTTCGGTCTGTCTGTCTTCTGTCCTGTGAAACTAGTGACTGCAACATATTTTGTAGTTTTTTTACAAAATCGGTTTCATCTACGATAGGTTTTGACGGAACCATAAGATCACCAGGGAGTCTAAGAGAAGTTCCATAGACCAATTCGCTGGGGCTATGTCCTGACTCTTCTTTTATCGCAGATCTAAGACCTAACAAAACTGTGGGCAGTTCTTCCGCCCAGTGAATGTTACTGCATCGAGCTCGGAATGCATCTTTGAGCACTTGATGCCACCTTTCGACTTGCCCATTTGCTTGTGGGTGATAAGCCGTGGTGCGAATTTTTTCAATGCCTAATAATTTAGTCAATTTGCCAAAAAGTACACTTTCAAATTGCCTGCCTTGATCAGTAGTCATTCGTAAAGGACAACCAAAACGTGCTATCCACCCTGTATATATAGCTTCTGCCACAGTTTCTGCTGTGATGTCTCTAAGCGGGTAAGCTTCCGGCCAAGAAGTGGCTCGGTCGATAACTGTGAGTAGATATTGAAAACCTTTCGATGGAGGTAATGGTCCTACTATATCAACATGTATATGTTCAAACCTATTCGAATTTGGAAATTTGCCTAAAGGGGAAACAGTGTGTCTATGCACTTTTGCTTTTTGACACGAAACGCAACATTTTGCCCATTCTCCTACGTCTACATTCATGGATGGCCAAAAATATTTCTGTGCCATCAGTCTACGTGTGCCTTTAATACCAGGGTGATTTAAATTGTGTACCGCGTTAAATGCAGGTACCCTAAATGCTTGTGGTAAAAATGGACGTTGTAACCCTGTTGTCGACTCGCATAGCACCTTGTTGCGCAAGGATGGAATTGTAATCCACTCAAATTTATATTTAACACTACAATTTTCTATAAATTCTTTTATTTCTGTGTCTCTACTTTGTAACTCAGCTAGCTTATCGAAGTCAAGAGCGTTAGGACACTCGATTTCCTCTACTTCTAGTCTAGATAAAGCGTCTGCTACGGGGTTATCGCTACCTGCGATATGTTGTATATCTGTCGTAAATTCACTAATAAAACTAAGTTGTCTGGTTCTCCTGGCAGGTTCGGCTGAAATTTTGGTAGGGTTCTTGGTAAAGCTAAAAATTAACGGTTTATGGTCAGTAAATATTGTGAAATTTCGACCCTCGATCAAATATCTAAAATGTTTGACCGCCATGTAAATGGCTAATAACTCTCTATCGAATGTACAGTATCGCCGTTGCGTCTCAGACAATGCTTTTGAAAAATAACCTAATGGTCGCCAAGCACCATTTTGCCACTGCTGGAGCACAGCTCCAGCGCAAGTATCGGATGCGTCCGTCACTAAACCTATCTGCCCTGTCAGCTGTGGATGCCATAACAAGGCAGCATTCTTTCAACTTTCCTTACATTTATTAAACGATTCTTTGGCCGCATCTGTCCATTCAATGTTACTTTTATTGCTTTTTTTTATACCGTGTAAATAAACATTTAACCCTCTTTGATACTCTGCAGCGTTTGGCAAACTGCTGCGAAAGAAATTTATCATGCCTAAAAATCGCCTTAGACTATCTACCGTTTCAGGGAGAGGATAGTCTACAATGGCTTGGACTTTGTCTTCAGGGGGCCTTATGCCACTGCCTGAGATATGATAGCCGAGAAAAATTAATTCTGCCTTACCGAATTCACACTTTGCTACGTTCAATGATACTCCATAATTATCTAGCCTCTCGAATACTGCTTTTAGATGTTCCCTGTGTTGTACCTCGTTGTCTGAAAATATCAACACGTCATCAATATATACAAAAACAAATTCTAAGCCATGTAAAACCTTGTGCATAAACCTTTGAAAAGTTTGTGCCGCATTTCTTAAACCAAATGGCATTCTCGGGTACTCAAATAGGCCAAAAGGGGTTATTAAAGCGGTTTTTTCAATATCCTTCTCTGCAACTGGAATTTGGTGGTATGCTTTACATAGATCTAAACGGGTGAATATAGTTTTGTTACCTATTAAGCCTGTAAAATCATGTATACGTGGTATGGAGTAACAATCGGGTTTTGTGACTGTGTTTAGTCGTCGGTAGTCGCCACAAGGTCTTATCTCTCCACCTTTCTTTGGAACTACGTGAAGTGGGGTGGCCCAAGGGCCTCTAGATGGGCGGCAGATACCTGTCTCTAACATATATTCGAATTCCCGTTTGACGCGCATATAGCGGTCAGGTGGGAGAGGTCGTGCTCGACTACTTAACGGTGGGCCTGTGGTCTCTATGTGATGTACTACATCGTGCTTTGGTGGCTCTTTTAATGACAATGGTCGGATGATATCTGGGTAATGAGATAGGAGTTCATGATAGGGATCGGATGTACTCACGGTTCTAATAGTACCACTGTCACAACGCTCTATGCTCAATCCATTGATTGACAGTTCGGTGACGCTGTCGATTATTTTTCGGTTATGTATATCTACTAATAATCTGTGAAAATTTAAAAAGTCCGCACCTAAAATGGAAGTTTTTACGTCGGCGATGATAAATGTCCACTTGAAACTGCGTCGCAAACCGAAGTCCAGGGTTATAGTCCTCTGTCCATATGTGTGTATCGGCGTATTATTAGCTGCATACAATTTATACGTGCTTGAGACCGACTTCTTTTTGCCCCTTGCTGCAATTACTGAGATGTCCGCGCCGGTGTCTACGAGGAATTTTTCGGTAGTGTTTTTATCGTATAAACATAGGCGGTTACTGAACACACCGACTTCCGCCATGGTCGGTGTCGCCTCTAGTTTTCCTTCCGCGTCTTGGCGCAGGGTTCCTCACACTTTCGCGCCTTATCGCCGTAACGGTGGTGATAATAACATAGCCAATTCGGTCCTCCGTAGTTGGCATGGCGGCGTCCGCGTGAGTTGGATCTTGGCCTTCCTCTGGAGCTTGAGCGGGTTCGATACGGTCGTCGATCTCGTCCTCGTCGCAGTTCGGCAATCTCTACCTTCATCTTTGTCATTTCCAAAAGCAACAGATCGAATTTGTCGGCGGTGGTGGTGGGAGTAGGTGAAATTTGTTTGACTGCGGCGACATTGAAGTTGCTAATGTGCTCCATCATTTTATCGGCCATGGTGGCCAGGTCGTCTAACCTTGTATCAGATATAGACAAAACAGCTCGGACATGCGCAGGGAGATGGCCCATCCACATGACCCGTAGAGCGTCGTCCGGCACCTTCGAGGCTGAAAGGTCGCGCATCCGGCGGAGTAGCTGTGACGGTTTTTGGTCACCAAGTTCCACTTCATTAAGTAGCTTCTGAAACTGTTCAATTTCTGTTTGTGTTAAAACACCCAATACCAGGCGATATTTTGCGTCGTCCCTTGGTCGATGCGAACCGACGATGGCTTCAAACTGTAAGAACCACACCCTTGCGTGATCCCTCCAAAATGGCAGTATTTTCTGCTGGAGAGATACGGTAGAAACCTCTGCATCGTGGAACGGCAGTTGTTCCTCATCTTTCGTGGCCATTGAGAGTCAAGGCGTCAGCAGTTTTATGCACAGTCCGTGATCAGTTGGTTGGTGAAGAAACGTCGAGGTGTCACCAGATATGCAGGCCTCTGCGCCCGCAGTTGGGTTTGCGACGATAAAAATGATAAAATATTAAATAAAGACAAAATGATGTTTTCAGTTCAAACTATATTTACAATCTGACACAAACAGGAAAAAACTGAATAAAACAAAGACTCAAATTCAAAATTCAAAAACATAAAATAAAATAAAACCTCTGTGGAGAGCCTCCACACAGGCCTTAGTCTACCTCATTAAAATATATATGAGCATTACACATTTCACTACAACTAATAAAAATGGTTTTCCGCTTCGAGCATGCTTTCGGAGTGCATATGTCGCCGCCAAGTGGCGGCATCCAACGAAAGTTTAAAGGTTACTCAGACATGTGATTGAACGATACGTTCTGTCAGCCAGGTGGCTGATGGTGGCCGGGTGATGATGAAACCAACATGCTACGTCATACTAACGATGTTTTCTTTGTTTCAGATTGTGCAATACACGTTCGTGCGGCGCGTGCTGGCCGCATCCACTCCGGGCACGTCCCCCGCTTGCATGGGTGCCGGCTTTTCATTCCCCCGCCCTTACCCAAACATGCCTTACTCTTTGAACTACACAAACTCAACGTCCCCTGTACCACGGGCTTCATACGCTTTGCGCCCAATACACCTCCTCTATGCGGGAAGTTGGAGCAAATACCCACCTTCAACCGTCGCTGGCTCTACCATTCAAGCGCAAAAAACTTGGTCATAGAACTCCACGGACGACCAATGTTTGCGGCCAACTACCACCAAGTGGACTATTGTCATGACACGCTGCTAACTTCACGGAATGGCTCGTTTGAAATCGGCCCCACAGACAGACTCTTTTGCTCGTACAGAATTCATTTGCCCTACGGCAGTCGTGTCGCGATGCGGCTGCAAATGGGTACGGGACCAATGATAAACCACGAGGTTACGACCAAAACTATGCACGAAGATGTCCATCCATTTCTTTGCAAGGGAATGTCTCTAATCCTCGAAGACGGGGAGTCTAAGTGGCGCCACTGTTCCCAGCAGGGCGATCCCCTTAGGAGCGTCCAGATAGTGTCGGAAGGGAATATAGTGAGATTAAATATAAGTGTTTTAGTGAAACGCAGTGTCGGTGCGTCGATGTGGTTGAAAATGTGGTGGATGGACAAGTCTCTGGATGAGGTGGTGGGTCGGTGTGAGTACGGGTGGGTGATGGCGGGGGATTTTTGTGTGTCGGCCTTCCGGGAGGCCAAGAAGGCTTGGCGGCAGGCCGAGGCCGAGTGTGTGAGGATGGGGGGACACCTGGCTGGAATCACGAGCGAGAGGCAGCAGAATATTGTGGACCAACTCCTACTTAACACGTGAGTAAGACTTTGATTACTAAACCTTAACAAAGGTCCTCTTAAGGACAAGCTTAAAAAAACCATAAAATTCGGGGCTTTGGCTAGCTAGTGTACAGTTCTTCTGACATATCGTCTGACTTCTGAATTACTTGCTAGAAGGATAATTCTTCTGAGAATAAACCCCTAAAAGACGTGATTAACCTTATCGAGTACACGTTAGATTAGACATATTATGTTAGTAATATATCCGAATCACGAAAACAAACCACCTCCGAAATGATATGGTTTGTTTTCGTGATTCGGATATATTACTAACATAATATGTCTAATCTAACGTGTACTCGATAAGGTTAATCACGTCTGATGTATTTTTTCCCGATTTAATTTTTTTCCCCATATTAAAGGGACGTCCCAGGCGGAAATACTTCGACCAAACAGGAGATGTATTAGCAAAGAACAAGATAAAAAGTATCCGAAACCGGCGTGCGTACATGCAACGACTAGTGAATGTTGAGGAAGCGAAAGTGATCTGTGAGGATCGTAGCAAGTGGCAGTCCCTGGTCTCTGCCTACCCCTCTGGGATACAGGCGTGAGTTTATGTCTATGTATTTATGTATTAAAGGTTGGCAATTGGTGGCCATGGAGGGAAGGGGAGGTCTTTGCCCAGCAGTGGGACACAATCGGGTCTACATAAAAAAAATAAACGTTACTCGTATTGTCGAGTAGGACCCCTTCTTTACAGATGTATATAGGGAATCACTTACACACTGGATAAGGTCCAGGGGCAAACTCAACAGATCCCAATGGGCAATGGAACGAAGTGTCACCGACAATATAAAGCGCTAGTTGCCCAGTAGAGTGCACCCATATCCCTTTGAGTGGCATACACCTGTAGCAGACAGACAGCTATTGTTTGACTTTTGGTTCTCTTGTGGCGCCACCTGGGCCGTGATTTTGTTCTGCATTGTAATATTATGACAACTGCATGAACGCTCCTGTTTTGTTTCATTGCCGCTCCAAGTCTACACGCGCACATCTATCAAACTTTCTAGGCGTCAATGGTTCGTGCCTTATAATATCCTCCTCAGTCTTGACTTAGAAAATAACAATTATATTATGTACTAGGTATAAGTCAGGCAAATGAAAGCATAACCTGCAAAATTGGCTAGAAATTTAAAAAAAAAATCATACTGTATCGTCAGCTATACTAGGAAAAAAAAGTTTTGATACTTGTTTATAATATATTTATATTCAATACTGCGTTTTCAAAAATAACAAATCATTTGTTGCTACTTAGGCATATTAAATCCTTCATTATCAGCCATTTGACGCTCACTGCAGTACATAGGCTTCCTTCATGATTTTCCTAACCATGAAGGGTTTTGCCATAATTGCCACGCTTGGCAGGCGGGTTGGCGATCGCAGTATGCGGTTGGAATCTCAGAAAGACGCTGCTGCCTATCGCTGCCTTATCTACGAATAAAAAAATAAGTCATATTAATAAACTGACAGGTATTTATTTGTTTTCTGCCCACATCCGAAATCAACTAAAAATCCATGCATTATTATGGAATATGCACATATAATTTATTACAAAAATATGTCATAATATCGTTTCTTACACTTTATACAGTACATTATTATCTACACAATAAATATGAGTATTCAGCTAACAAGTATCCAAATTATAGTCACAATGGTAACAGTTGTAGGACAGCACTGACAGTCATTTAGTGGTGCCATGTCAAAAATTCTAAAGAAAATCCGGGTCACGCTTTCGTTTGCCACACAACAGAATCGATGCTTTGTTTGAATTTATATAAAGGTTGATGGATCAACTGCTGCTACTTTACATTTACCAGACAGGAAGATGTTGGAGACTCCTTGGAGCTTTGTTTTTACTTTTTTTTTTTGTTTTTCTCGTTGTCACATAAGATTATCATATTTTCCTACTCTAAATAAACATTATTTCCAAGCGTTCTCTTAAATTTCGACAAAATAGAATCTAAATCCTCAACATTTGGTCTTTGAAGTAGAGGGTAACATCGTATCGTTGTGCTGTCCGCAGGCCCGGCGCAGGCGTGGACGACGTTTACTGGGTTGGGGCTACGGACGCTGTGCACGAGGGAGAGTTCCGATGGTCCAACGGGCTGCCCTTCTCTTTCGCACGTGAGTTCATTGCATAATAAGCTTAATATCAATATAACGATGCTGTTTGCCCAACTTTAACTGTCCACTACGTAATCTGCCTCAGTCTTCCTCGACTTATAAGGTAACACTGCACTGCCAAGAGAACTCTTGTCAAAACGTATTGATTTTATTATACTTATTAAGATAAGATAGGCATATTTTTATTGTACACGAGGAAAAATTTAAACATGAAATATTTACAAAGGTACGGCACAATGGGCGGCCTTTAGAGACACAAAGCGTGCATAGGTAAACAACGTAAACATAAGAACGCTCAAATTAAACCATACCACCAAAATAAGTCGATTCAGTATGATAAATTACGATATTACAAGCAAGTGCGAATACAATTACGAGTAGTGTTACAATGAAAATTACAAAACAAATATGAAGTGAATGTATTTTTTTCATCATTTTTATAAATGTAACACTACATGAAACCGGCGCGCGTGCATGCAATGACTAATGAATGTTGAAGAAGCGAAAGTGATCTGTCAGGATCGTGGCAAGTGGCAGTCCTGGTCTCTGCCTACCCCTCTGGGATACAGGCGTGAGTTTAAGAAGAAGAAGAAAGACATTTATTATACCAACAAAATACATCACAGAAACAAAATAAGCACATAAGTACATAATACGTATAATACATAGTACGTATCTATGTCTGCATGTATGTCTGTATGTAACACTTCCTTATTCGCATTCAGCCGCCTTGCATTTTAATTATTACCTATTGTGAAATATAAGTAGTCATCATCATCATCATCATTCAGCCACAAGAAGTCCACTGCTGGACATAGGCCTCCTCCATGGATTTCCAAAAAGACCGGTTGGAAGCGGCCTGCATCCAGCGCCTTCCTGCCACTTGGATGAGGTCATCTGTCCATCTTGTGGCTGGTCGTCCTACGCTGCGCTTGCCGATATGTGGTCTCCATTCGAGAACTTTTCGGCCCCATCGGCCATCAGTTCCGCGTGCTATGTGCCCACTGCCACTTCAACTTACTAATCCGCTGGGCTATGTAAGTAGTATTAATAAATAATAGTTTACACAAAATTATAAATAAAAAATAAAAACCGACTTCCAAACATTACAGTAAAAATTTAGAAATAATAATTATTAAATAAATTATTTCTAACTTTTTAGTGCTGTAATGTTTCGAAGTCGGTTATTACTTTTTTTTTTCAATTTTAATTTTTTTAATCAAATTTTTATTGTAGTGGAGAAGCGGGAGAAAAATAAACATGTCCCTTATAACCATAATTTACCCTACTTAATTCGTTGCTTTAAAATTTGACGTTCTCAATTTCCATCTCCGATAGTCTTCACCAGAACATCACCAAATTACCTTAGGACTACTTTTACGCCATTTTATGAAACATACGGATATTACTAAAGGATGGGCTTCATTAGGCCTTATTTACTGCTGTCCATTGAGGAGTTCCATTCTCCAGCTCTGAAAGCCTTCATCAGATCTTCACCAAATTAAAATTGGGACGTTATATCTATTCGAAAAAAAAAGATTTTTTGAAATCGGTTAAGATTTGACGGCGAAAACATATTTAAAAAAAAATACCCGTCGAATTGATAGCCTCCTGCTTTTTTGAAGTCGGTTGAAAAGTAATGGCCTACTTTTATCAATATCTCATTAAAGTTTCGGGTGTAGCAGTGCTAATGCACTTATATGAACGCGTGGTTAAGACACCAAAACACTACAATATCCTGGTGCTTTTTAGAGTTCCGTAACACAAAAGGAAAAAGCGGAACCCTTATAGGATCACTTTGTTGTCCGTCCGTTCGTCTGTCTGTTAAAACCCTTTATCTCGGGAACGCGTGGACGTATCAAGTTGAAATTAAAACCGTAAACTCAAGTCTACAGTTTCTCGAAGCTGTCAAAAATCTCAAACTTCTAAGTTAACGTAAAAATATTATACGGCCGTTTATGCCGCAATAAATGCACATTTCTACACTCAAGGAAATCAAAATTTATAGTTCCGTTAACCTAGAACTATGAAATTTGGCAAGTAATATCGTCTTATACTACAAGTACAGAGAAAAATGTGACAACTATACATTTTCAATTAAATCATTAAAAAATTGGTCTTTGAAGTGCGCGAAAAGCTCGGGAAAAACTGCGAGAATCGATTCCTGAACTATTTATAATATGTAATAATACCTACAAATTTGTAGGGAACCCTCGGTGGGCGAGTCCGACTCGCACTTGTCCGGTTTTTTGTCTAGATGTCATATTCGAAGTCGAGGACGAAGGCTTGTATTTGTCACGGCGCAAATTAGATCTTGCCGGCGACGGGTTGACAGATTGACTCGCCATACGGATCTATGCGGAGGCTCCAGACTGGAAAATGCAATCTATAACGAGTTCATCTTACTCGGCACTCTACACGTCGCAGCGCTGAAAAATGACGCCTCGTATATTGGGTCTGCATTATTGGAACTCAGCTAGTACTAACACAGTAGTTTCATTTTCAGACTACTGTAGGAACAGCCTTATAGAGATTTATTAATGAGTGGAGGGTTATTTTTTAAACGTGCTCTATCTGAACCACGTCAATTGCAGTTTGCGTTTTGGAACATCTTTTGTTTTATGTGTTTTTTCTTTACATTTTTCGAAGTACGGGGATTTAAGTACATAACTTTATGAAATTCGCGCAATTTTTCATTTTCAGGACTTCAGCCGAACATTAACTATTTTCTATTTGCAGGTAAAAATAAGGCTTTGTGAACACAGAAAATTTTTGTAACTACCATCCCTAAGGATTTATCAAGGAATAATTTTTCTTTTTTCATTGAAATAAAAAAATAAACGAGTAAATACCGTGCAAATTCAGTTTTTATTCTGTCTAGTGCTCATGTTAACCTTAGAAAATACTAATAATTTTTCTATGTCACGTAAAGAAAAAAGTCCGATTTTCAAGTACTTATCTATTTTCAACTAAACATATCTGGCACTCGGGTGTTCTCGTCTACTATTTGAAATTATAAAGTCTTTCAGTTTATGCAATAAAAATGGCCAGGTGCGAAAAACTCTGACCTTTGGATCTACGTAATGAGATGATTTATACAGCGTCCAGTGGCACCTTCACTCGAACTAGATGGGTAAAGGGACCACTTGGATGCTGCAACACCTGGGACATTGTTTTTTAGATGGAGTAGGCTTGCCCAGCACCTATCCTGTCAGCTTAGTCGGTCTAGCCGTCAGGAAAGACAACACACTGTGGTCTCAGAATACACTGTGGTCTCAGAACACACTGTGTGTCGTTCGCTAAACTAATGGAATCTTCTCACTCACTTAGCAAGGAACAACTAGCTAAAGTAACCCGGCCCCTCTTCTTGGTACATCCCATTGAGTCTGATATATTTACTCGCGTCTCGGCGAGCGCGGTAGATGAATACAAAATGGGGGAGAGCTGCAAGGAAAGCCGTAGGCGATTGTTATTTGCTAAGAAGGAAGTTGAATTTTACATCATCGGCTTAGGCTACTGATAGATAGATAGATAGAGAACACTTCATTGTACATAAAAATGGAAATTACACAGAATTTTTCTCAACGTTTGTAAGAGTACAGATGGCGGTCTAAAACGTAGTTCGGAAAAAGTTGAGATTGAAACAATCAAAATACAATTTTTTAAATAATCTCAAATCTCTTTTTTCTACGATTTTCTTCGAGTTTTTTGTGGTAATCTCAAAATGAAATCAAAATGAAAATATGATTAAGCCCGTACTCTCTCTCTGAGAGAAGGCCTGTGCCCTACAGTCACCCTGGAGTAGACAGCTTGTGTACACCGGAAAAAAACAACAAACACAAAATAATATATTTACGAAGCTGGTTTAAATGGCGACTTAAGTGACATTTAAGAAGTGGTGCAAATCAGCCTCACACATGGCCTTTGCATAATGAGATGATTTATACAGCGTCCAGTGGCACCATCACTCACACTAGATGGGTGAAGGGACCACTTGAAGTCTGCAGTGCCTGGGACATTATTTTTTTAGACAGAGTAGGCTTGCCCAGCACCTATACTATCCTGACAGCTTACTTGGCCTATCCTACAGCAAAGACAAGTCAATACATGCGGAGCCAACCAAGACGCGGGGTTCGTCACGATGTTTTCCTTCAATTTTAGCGTGTGATATAAATTCCTACTACGAATTCGTAGATGTACGTGAATTTGAAAATAAACAAAGTCATAGGTCCGCTTTAGGAATCGAACCTGGGTCTCCCGCTTCTGAGGCCATTGTTCTAAGTCGGCCTAACAATCTGTTTATGAATACATATAGTTAACAATAGTTAACAGCTGTCAGTCAACCAAAGTGCAAACAGAAAAAAAAACGACTGACACTGTTAACAGCACATTGACACATTGTTTGTGTACGAAAAATAAAATAATAAAATAAAAATAAAAACCGGGGCTTATGTATTTATACAGTGAAATTATCCATTTGGAAACCGGCCTAACGTCTACTTGCCATAGAGCAAGCTGCGGCTGATTTGGTAAAATGTATGTACGTTATTTCATTTCATTCAGCTTTGGTGTACATGTAAACGAACCACACATACATAAATATAAAATCGCGCCTGCATCGCAGGCGGTAGGCAGAGACCAGGAATTCACACTTGCCACGATCCTGACAAACCGACATCATCATTATCATCAGCCATTTGACGCCCACTGCAGGACAAAGGCCTCCCTCATCTCATCATGAACCCATTATGTCCCCACCGAGGGGCACGGGTCTCTTCCCTGAGGAAGGTATAGGCCATACTCCACCACGGGGGCCAAGTCCGAATTGGTGGAGGCTTGTAGACTAGTGGCTCGTCTACTGTCAGAAGTTTTCAAGCCGCCCTAAGGCCTCTGACTTGACTTAACGACTGCCATCTATCGACGGCAGCCGGCACCAACAGCTTAACGTGCCTTGCGAAGCACGGAACCGCTCGGAAAAATGCCACTAGCGTTAGGCATAGACGGCGACCCATCCATGCACTGAACGCGCCCTGTGTTGCTTAACCTTCGTGATCGTTTAAGATCACTCAGGCAGCCGGGGCTACGAGCTGTTCGGAGCGGGCTAAACCTTTGGTTAAACCTAATTAATGTTATTGTTTTAACTTATGCAAGTGTTTTGCATTTTCTTCTTGTAATAAAATTTAAAATTTTGCGTGCTGCGCGCTGAGACACAGACAGCAGAGATATTACAATATGTTTCGTGAACTAGTTACCTAGTTTCTTTGGTACATTAGGAATAGCGTCACTCCATTCCATTCCGTGGATGTCGTAGAAGGTGACTAAGGAAATAAATTACCAGGAGATGGTCATCAGCGTCTTCCTGAGATTTCAACCGCATACTGCGATCGCCAACCCGCCTGCCAGGCGTGGCGATTATGGCAAAACCCTTCATGGTTAGGGAGAACCATGAGGGAGGCCTATGTCCTGTAGTGGGCGTAGAATGGCAGATAATGGTAGACGTGAATTTAAGTTATGTTGTGTACTGGTTGACTAGAGGTACAACAATAAAGGTCTTACGGGTCTAACTACTCTGACGGCAGACTCCAGACCCCCGGGAATGTAGGGAATTCATCTCCGCCACCTGCTACTTGTTGAGTCCCTCGTTTCTGCTTAATAGCCTAATACGAGTATAAACAAGCCATTTAGTCAGTGCGTTTTGCCATTTATGATCTGCGGAACCGAAACGTGGACACTGACGGTAGGACTAGTCTGTATAATAATACATTTTCAAATGCTGACCCTTTCTCTCACACTAAGAATTCTTTTGAACATGCGATCAACGAGATAATCTTGGACAATCCAGTAATACATGTAATTTCCATCACGAATACACTCATACACAAACACACACCCAACCACGCATACACTCACTCACACACAGTTAGCTGCTCACTCTTGACTTTAAATAAAACTTGCATGCTCATTTGCCCTCTTGTTTATTTTTTGTTTAAAATGTTTAATACATGTTTCATGTTTATTACCTTACTAAAATTTGTAACTTAACTACTTTTAATGTATTCTGCCATGAATTCAATATTTGGCCATCAACCGTTTCTTAAATTATTTTCCAGCGAGCTTTCCATAAAAATGCGTCTATTTGTTAATTGGTAAGCTGTGGACAACTGTTATTGGCCTTATTTTTAGTTATTAGTTAATAAGTAATTATAAATGGATAAAATGGATAAAACCACGTTTTCTAAAAATAAAACTTAGCTAGATCGATTTATGGCCCCCGAAACCGTATCCGAGATTCAGATTATTTATTTTATGTATCTGCCTAATATAATTAGATATCTAATTATTAATAACTTTAAACGAGAATACAAGAATTGCTCGTTTATAGATCGTAGATTTTACAAGTACACAAAACGAACCATTTTTATCCGAGACTTTTAGCAGCCCGAGCCGAGGGCGAGGTGTGATAGTAACGTCGAGGATAAAATAAAATAAACGCACAAAAAAACAAGAAAACGCTTTATTTTTTTAAACTCTTACGACTTTAATATTAGGCTTGGGCTGCAGACCTATACAGCCTGCTATTAAATTAATTTTGTAATAATTAATTTAATAGTAAAAGTTCTTAAAATAATGAAATTACCTACGTATAACTCTTCTTAAATAATATAGTATCATATATATATATATATATTTGCTTGTCTCCAAACCGATTATTTTTTTCCTATTTTCCCCTTTTTTCATCGTATCTAAATATAACTTCCAAAAAACACGATTAATAAAAAAAAAAATACCGAGCAAAGCTACTATGCTAAACTATGGTTATCCAGGTACTATGGGTTTCAGCGCCACACGTGGCCTCAGCGAACAGGCGAGTTCACTAGTTTTGTCACAACAAATTCTTACATGTTAACGAGTACATCAAGCGAGTTACTGTATGACACGTTCTCAAGCAAATACAATTCACTTCGGTGGGTAGCTAATGCGAAATTTATTATTTTTGTTAATATTTTATTTGCAATAGCGAGTTATTGCGTGAGTACCTACATCCATTTAATACAATTTTAATTAAATTCAGTTCGAGTTTAGAAAATTAATTACTTACTTGATCTCTCCTAAGTAATCTCAGTCTATGCTAGGTGTATTTCCACACAAATTCGGTTCAGAAAACCAACTCAATGTTACCAATTTTAACGCGATAAATATTTTCTTACAAATCCTAATAATTAGTCTGAAACTTTTGGGTTGGGTTGGCGCAAAACAGAGGAGGCCTAGTGTTCGAGTGGAGATTTCCGCACTTAGTCTCATAGTTGGGCCATTGTAAATACCTCAGACAGTAGGGTTTCCTCACGATGTTTTTCTTCACAGTTAGCGAGTGGTATTGCCGCTATAACTTCACAAATGTGCGTAACTTAGAAAGTCATTGGCACATGCCGGGATTCGAACCCACGACCTCCCGAATGAGAAGCAGCCGTTCTACCGGAGAGGGAGGCTATTCCCAACAGAGGCCCTTATTTTTTTGCTGATTAGATATACAGATAGATAGATTGTACATAGAAAAGGAAATTACGCAGATATTTCTTAACCTGAGAGTACAAACGGCGGCCTTATCACTAAAAATGATCTCTTCCAGACAACCTTTGGATGGACTGGACCAATTCATTGGAGAAAGTAGTACATGTACATGGAAGTACATCTATAGATTAGATCAGATAGATTAGATAGGTAATGAAGTGGGTAATTTAGATGTCACTGGGCAGACTTTCTGTTATACCGGAACATGTACTTAATCTGTTGCACGAACTTTATTTAGATTCTAAGGAGTAATCTTAAATCAGAAATTGCGGGGCTTAGCTCAAGTCGTGAACTTAGGAGTTGTCAGTTTCGTTCGAATAAATTAGGGACAAAGGTTTCTATAATTTATACGAAACCTCTCCAATTTTTGGAAAACAATATTTAGGGGTAGAAATGCCACGACAAGATTTTCATTCGGTATGATTTTGTGGTGATTGAACCATTTCACACCCTTCTCTCAGAGAGAGAGTATGGGCTTAATCACTACGCGTGCCCACCGCGGATTGGCGATTTCAAGCGCTGAGGTATGTAAATAGCACAGACACTCAGGTTTCCTCACGATGTTTTCCTTCACGCGTGCGCGTGACGCATACTCTCTCTCTCTCTGAGAGAAGCCCTGTGCCCTACAGTGAGACGTACAAGTACTGCTTATGATGATGATACATTATTATTTATGACTCCAATGTAGTATTGTGTAACGAACATAAGCTGCTTATATATTATACTTACGTCTGCTGGGCATATGCCTTTTCTCAGAGAGAGGTTACGGGCTTAATCACTACGCGTGCCCACTGCGAATTAGCGATTTCAAGCTTATTTAAACACCACAGACTTTCAGGTTTCCTCACGAGGTTTTCCTTAATGGTTAGCATACTACAGTTCACAAAGTGACCTAACATAGAAAACCAAATCATCAAACCCAGAACCTCCTAAACGTGAGGCCAGAGTATCACCGATCCGCTACCACCGCGGTAGAGTATTAGGAGAATAGGCAGAGTATTTTTGGAAGTTAAGGTAACATTCATACACCCTGTATATTTTCCTAATTTTAATAGATTTATTTACACACCTATTACAAAGCATTACATATTAGGTCACAAAATAACGGCACGAAGTAAACACAAAATGATTAGATTATAGCAACAAAACTAATTTCACAATCTGATCATTTTTTGCCACTTGCCACGATCCTGAGAGATCACTTTCGTTTCCTCAACATTCATTAGTCGTTGCATGCACGCACGCCGGTTATGGGTACTTTTTATCTTCCCTTTGCTAATACATCCCCTACGTGGTCAAAGTCCGCCTGGGACGTCCCTTACCGGCGTTTCCACCCACACTCGCTCGATGTATCTGTTTCGTCAATCTTTCTTCCTTCATCCTCTCCACTATTTCCTCTTCATTATTTTTTTACTACAGTGTGCAGCCTTTATTTATTTTATTTTATTTTATTGTTTATTGCAGCACATTATATTGAAGCACATTTACAAAATTGAGACGATCAAAGACAAAGCCAATAACAGGTTTTCGCTGATAATCAGAACTAATCATATTCATACTAGTTATTAATTTATAAGTGCATTTTTTAATTTTGTAGTAACACCTTTATATAGAAAAGAGGGTACCTACTTTAGCATTAATTTTATATCTGATCACCCTTTACACTCTTTACCCTACAGTATCTCTAAGAGGTCTGTGCCTCCACTCAGAGAGAGTGTAGATGTAACGACGCATGTTCATCGCAGATTTTCGATTTCAGGCGCTGAGTAATGAATGCTCAAGCATTTAATTTAACTTCTACTTTTCCATTTCATCGTCCTCTTCCCGTGCTTGAGTAAAATAAGTCAAAATAATGGCAATTAGTCTCGTCAGTGCGATAAAATCTTCACGCTGCGTCCTTGAGAGGCTGCCGGAGCTAATGAACGTAAGCTAACACCCAGTGAGATTTATGATTTCATTAAAGGGCCGCTTTCTGCGCGTACAGTTTTAGTCACGTTGATTGAGATCACTGCAGGGTGGCTGAATTTGTTCACGGCTTTTAGGGGGACATTTAACCTCCTCAGTCCTGACCTTGAAAATAACAATTGAAAACCATTGTTATTTTCAAGGTCAGGACTGAAGAGGTTATACTCTGTATTTTATGTAGCCTATGGGCATAATTACCACGCGTGCCCACCGTGGATAAAAAGTATCCGAAACCGGCGATTTATGGATGTTAATAATGGTTCATCGCCACATCGCCAATCCCACAGAGTCTCAAGACGAAAGTTTTCAATCAGTGCGTCGTACCCGTCATGACATATGGTGCCAAAACGTGGACACTCACGGTGGGGCTGGTCCACAAATTCAAAGTCGCTCAGCGTGCTATGGAAAGGGCTATGCTCGGGGTTTCTCTGAAAGATTGAATTCGAAACGAGGTGATCCGACAGAGAACCAAAGTCACCGACATAGCCCACCGAATTAGCATGCTGAAGTGGCAATGGGCCGACCATATCATCCGAAGAACTGATAACCGATGGGGTAGAAGAGTTCTTGAGTGGAGACCGCGGATCGGTAAACGTAGTGTAGGACGTCCTCAGACTCGGTGGAGCGATGATCTTCGCAGGGCGGCAGGCAAGAGCTGGATGAGAGTAGCCGAGGACCGTGCTCTGTGTCGTGCAATAGGAGAGGCCTATGTCCAGCGGTGGACAAGCATAGGCTGATGATGATGATGATAGTGATGATGAATAATGGTTTGTGTAATAGTGGGTATTAATGGATGGGTAGGTCTCCGACGGTAAGAAACCGGCGTACGCGCATTCAACGACTATTGAATGTTGATGAAACGAAAGACTTGTCAAGATCGTGGCAAGTGTCAAACTCTGGTCTCTGCCTATCCCTCCGGGATACAGGCGTGTATGTAATGTATGTTTTTTTTAATTAAAACTTCATCAAAAATCCCACGTACTCAAGTTTACGCCATACGATTCGCCTAAGCCAGTACTCCCACAAAGACACTGCGAAAATTTCCAAGCGACACGACAGTCTAACGGATGGCGGTATAATTCTCAGCTGTCACTGCTGCGTACTGTTATGTTTTGCCGCAAACTTGTGGCGGACTATATTTTGAGCTAGACCAGGGCTTCCCAACCTTATTTTGACTCTGACGCCCTAGGGACTTTTCCATTCCTTTCCTACTCCCCAGGGCAAGGGATGTGCTTGCTTTTATATGCGTAGCTTCTCAAAACGCGGCTCAAGTATTTACATTGCCACTCTTATCTCTTTATCTGCATTAAAGATAAAGATATTTATTTGTTAAACATGAGTTTCGAAGAAGATGGTACATAGTCGAATATTTGTCATGTATGCTTTGCCATTGTACACATACAAATTTTGTTATGAGAGAGCGCATTGTACTCATACAAATTTTGTTATGAGAGAGCGCGTTGAAGTTGTCTAAGGTTTTATTATAACAATTCTTTTAGTCAATAGATAATTGATGCAGTAAAAGGAAATATTTAAATGTATTATACACAATTATATGAAAATTTAAGATGTCATAGAAAATAGTATTTTCTGAGGTTAACACGAGCACTAGACATAATAAAAACTTGTAAAAATTGTTAAATGGAAAAGTAAACGAGTAAATATCCGTTCAAATTCAGTTTCTACTATGTCAGAGAAAATTCAAATATCAATAAAAAATTTATTTAAAAAAAGTCAGTAACGCATTTATTTGCAATCTGCACTTGTTCTTTATGACTGCAACTGGCAATCTGTATGGATCGCTTTACGACGCCCCTGGGATAATACCGCGACTCTCCAGGGAGTTGCGACGCACGGCTTGAGAAGCCCTGAGCTAGACAATATGAGCTTTCTGAAAGGAGTTTCAGACACAGCAGCAATTTGCAGTCAATCTTAGCTGCTAAGCAAGAATTTAGATTGTATGCATTATTCTGCCTGTAGGTTAAAATTTCGTGTGCATATAGAGGTTGTTTAAGTCTGGCGTTTTGGCGATATATCGAAGTGATGAGATGTCTGTATAATGCCGCAATAATGACCATACAAGTACTGAACCGGGAAACTAAACATATCCACCTGCGTCGAGGAGTGAGACAGGGGGACGCCGGACGTCATATCCGCGAAACTGTTCACTAACGCCTTGGAGGATGTCTTTTAGGACACTGGACTGTAAAGATTGTGGTATAAAATATCAACGGCAAGTACATCTCTTACGATTCGCAGATGACATAGTCATTATGGCAGAGACGCTGCAGAACCTTATACAAAATATGTTGAACGGCCTAGCTGATTCTTCTCGTCGCATCGGTCTCCGGATGAATTTGGTTAAAACCAACGATCAATCGATAAAATTAAACCATCATGTACAACGAGTACGTTGTCTCGGAACCGATTGCCGTAAATGGAATCTCACTCGAAGTTGTTTCACAGTATGTCTACTTAGAGAGAGTATGGGCTTAATCACCACGCGTGCCCACAGCGGATTGGCGATTTCAAGCGCTGAGGATATGTGAATAGCTCAGACACCCAGGTTTCCTCACGGTTTCTCTCTCTGAGAGAAGGCCTGTGCCCTACAGTGGGACGTATATAGGCTGCTTATGATGATGTCTACCTAGGGAAGACGCTCCAACTAGGCAAACCGAACTTCGAGAAGGAAATCCAGAGAATAATTGAGCTGGGCTGGGCAGCGTTCGGGAAACTCCGTCGAGTCTTCTCGTCGCATTCCCTAAAGCCAAAAGTCTTCAATCAGTGCGTCCTACCCGTCATGACATACGGAGCCGAGACGTGGACACTCACGGTTCGACTAGTCCACTAACTTAAAGTCGCTCAGCAAACTATGGAGAGAGCTATTATTTATTTTATAAAGATCTATTTTATTTACCCATGTACATGAATAAACGATACTTTACTTTACTTTACTTTCTTTTTATTGACAGATCATATATGATCCAAGTTTTGTTAGTAGCAATAAATAAAGAACTTAGCCTATTGTTAATATGCTATGCTCGGTGTTTCTCTGCGGGATCGAATCCGAAACGAAGTAATTCGCCAGAGAACTAATGTCGGCATAACTCACGGATTAGCAGACTGAAGTGGCAGTGGGCTAGTCATATCTGCCGCACGACCGATAGCCGTTAGGGTAGACTGGTTCTAGAGTAGAGACCGCGACCGCGGAGATCCGCAAGCGTAGCGTAGGACTCCCTGTGACCAGGTGGAGCGAGGACATTCGCAAAGCGGTGGGCAGTGACTGGAAATTAAGAGCCAGAGATCGGGCTCAGTGGCGTATCTTGGGAGAGGCCTATGTCCGGCAGTGGACTGACTCAGGCTGATTATGATTGATTTGATTGACAGGCTGGTTATTTACGTCTGGCGTTCTGGCTGAGTCGCACATTCTGTTATCCGGTTCAATGCTGTTAGGATACGATCTTTTGGTGTTGCGTTACGCGACAGTTATGACTTGTAGGGTCAGAAAAACAGTCAGATGAATAATATTAATCAGTTAATTTATTATTTTGCAAGTATCAAGGCGACTAAAAGCTCTCACCAGTCTAGAAACTTCGGGAAGTGCCTAGAAAGACGTCGAAGGTACTAGAAAACTATAGAACATTCCAGAATATCTTCTGGAAGTACCTACCCAGAATCAAATCGAAGATGCTACAAATAGATTCTAGAAGACTATCGAACATTCCAGAATGTCTTTTTATCTCGGTCTAACAGATAGCTCTGTCTCTTTCTAGCACATAGATTATTCTGGAGAGTTCTCTTGTCTCTACATACATAAGTGCCTATAATATAATCTATCTCCACTTAGCATCTAGATTATTCTACACAGTTCGACTACACTCTCGCCGTCCATAAGAAATACAATTTAAAAAGAAATACTTCCGATGAAGTTGTATTCGTCACTCACGTGTCACGCGTTTTCCCAATAGCGTTGTTAACGGTACTGCCAGGCGTCTGTTGACGTTATTTGCCACTCCATTCCAAAAGGTCGTATCCTAACAGCATTTAAGTCGGATAATGACATTTTTAATTTATCCTAAACTAACTTTTCATTATTTTATAGAGGCCTATGTCCTGCAGTGGACGTCAAATGGCTGCTGATGATACTTAGTTTTTTTTATTCAAAAACTAAATGGAAAAAATATGTATATATCAGGGAAAAAACACATTGGCAATTATTTTTTTAAATTGCGGCCATTGTTTTTATGAAAATGTGAACACATCACTAATGACTGAACTGCAGTAAAATTGGATTATTGTATTATACAGAAAAACGTAATTTTTTTCGTAACTTTAAATTGCGGATGGGGAGTCCTTTTCCGAATAGGACTTTTAGTCATAAGCGTAATACGCAAAAAGCGCTACAAAAATCAACTGCCATACATTGAAAGAGCATTGATGATTTAAATTGAGATCTAGATATAAAAAAATGTATCCAGAAAGTTTGCGCTGTGGAGAGTTTCCAACATGCTTTCGGCATTCCCTATCTGAACCGCCTGACGAGTCACCTTTATAATAATAAATACTTTATTGCACGCGAAAAATAGTACAGGAAATATGACAATACGAAATTACATAAATATCGGGGCCTCAGACCCCCAGGGATCCATTACCTCGACCCTAAACCCAAACGGCGTAAATAGACGGCTCAAATTAGCTAGGTATCTAATTTCCTCAGTACTTTGTTGCCCCTTATACAATTTTGTTACATTCCCATCTAATTAATTAGTGGTTATAAATTTTCGAGGTCTAATCGCGATTGTTTATTAGGTAAAGTGAATTAAGCTAACCCTAATACCCGTCGTTGCGATAACGTTGCAGAGTTGCCGGGCGAGTTAAAAAAATTAATTGAATCATTAATTCCTTTGGAACGTAGATAGTAAATGCTTCTTTCTACTTCATGACATATTTACTCAGATCTGACTAAATGTAGTACAGTAATTTGTGTTTATTCACAAAAAGAAACGTCGTCGTAATATAGAATACAGCGGTGTTAGCCTAGTGGGTAGAACATTGGACTCGGAAGCGAGAGACCCAGGTTGGATTCCCAGTGGGGACCCATGTCCGAAACCTATGACTTTGGTTTCTAAGTTATGTACATTTGTGAAAGTTATTGTAGCAATACCACTCGCTAACGGTGAAGGAAAACATCGTGAGGAAACCTGAGTGTCTGAGCTATTAAAATACCTCAGCGCTCGAAATCGCCAATCCGCAGTGAGCACGCGTGGTGATTATGCCCATACTCTCTCCCTGAGAGAAGGCCTGTGCCCTACAGTGGGACGTATATAGGCTGCTTATGAATGTATGTATGTAAGATTGACATCAAATATGCTATGCCTCAATTCAGCTCTTTGTCTATCTGTATACCAAGTTTCATGTAAATCCGTTCAGTCGTTATTGAGTGACTGAGTAACAAACATACAAACATCTTCACAAACTTTCACATTTATGATATTAGTAGGAAGTAGGATAGGATTAGTGGGATTATGAAACAGAAATACATAAATTGAGTATATTATTATGTTTTTGCTATTAAAAAACCACAAAATCGGCTCCCAACTCAAAAGATGGCACTCAGTTTCAACTGTGAAATTGCGAAAAGATCTCTTTAAACTTGTGCAAAAACAGCTAAGTTCAGCGGCCACACTCTTAAAGAGCAAGATGGGACGCAATAGCTTGTCTTGGAGCTGTTATTGTACTGCCCTCTTGCTTTGGTCCTTATTGTAAATATCAGAAGTAGGTAACGACTTTTACCCCTTCATCATCATCATCATCAGCCACTTGACGCCCACTGCAGGGCATAGGCCTCCATCATGGTTTTTAACCATGAGGGGTTTTGCCATAATCGCCACGGCCTGGCAGGCGGGTTGGCGATCGCAGTATGCGGTTGGAATCTCAGGAAGACGCTGCTGCCCGTCTCCTGGTAATATGTTTTTCCTTAGTCACCTTCTACGACATCCACGGAAGGAAATGGAGTGACGCTATTCTTAATCCGGCGCCACACGGAACCCCTTTTACCCCTTACCTAATTACTAATGACTAGGAAGTTTTATCCTAGTCATTAGTAAATAGAGGTAGCATTTAACTAGTCTAAAATTTAGAACACATCGGAGACTTTTATTGAGATTTAACTATGTTTACGCTAAATAATTAATTTTGAAGCGCAATTTGGTGACTTCTCCCATAATTTGTATGTCAGGCATACATACAGAGAATTAATTAATTTGTATGTTGCAGCACGTTTAGTACGATGGCACGAGTCACGCGTTTTGTGGCGCTAAAATGACAGAATTTGACAAAAGATGTACTGCAAATTCGTGACTTTTGACATTTAAAACACCCGACTAGCGTCGTACCCATTAGTTAGTTTAGTTAGTTCATCCTGTTCAATCAGCGCTGAGGGATCACTTCCTCAGCACAACGCTGAGTCAGCTGCCTTTTGTGGCAATGTAGATACACCACAGGCTACATCTATGGTCCTGTTTTATTTATTCGTTTTGTCTGTTGTATATTTAGTTTTCTTTCTGTTGTTGTGCATATTATGTTACTTATGTGCTTATTTTGTTTCTGTGATGTATCTTGTTGGTATAATAAATGTCTTTCTTCTCCTTCTTCTGTGGTTTCCACACTTAGGGCGGGTTTCTGAATTGGGAATTTCACTAAGTAAATACTTAAGTAACGTTCTGTCTCGCTCTTTTCTGAGAAATTCGAAGAGAGAGCACTATAGTTGACTATTTACTTAGAGAAATTCTCAATTCAGAAACTGGCCCTTAGCCTCATAATTGGGTCACTGTACGTAGCAGGGCCATGAGATCACCCCAGCCAGCCAATCTCTTTCCAGAAAGCCAGCAGTGCACCAATGTTACTGCTGGCCTCCCGAAGGGATCCCAGCGTTCCGTTGGTGGATGTCGGTTGCATTTCCCCGCTCTCACAGTGAATTGCCACGAGGGCTTGTGTTTCATCTTCCTTGAGGTATCCTCGGCATAACGAGCTGTCGGTCAGTCCCATGGTGTGAAAGTGGATCACATTTAGATTGAGTTGGAATTTCACGTTTTGTACCTTATTAAAATCCGCTTATTTGAGGTCAATACAGGCGAAAAACATGAGAAAAACAATCCTTGCGTATCGAGAGTAGAAGTGAAGCTTAGCAAAGATTAGCGATGTCAAAGCGGACATGGAGTGAGTTACCGAGCAATTTCCCAATACATCTCGACTCTAGACTCCATTTCGCGCCGTTTATCGGGGCGACTCGGCGCAATGGATTATTGCATTTGGACGGGCCCCTACTTGAAAATTACGTTTACAGAGAATGTCTTACCTATTTTTTGGGCTTGAGAGTACTTAAACATCTCACAAATGAAAGGCTTGTTATAATTTAGAGAGTCCTAGTCTGTGTGTGGTGCATTTCGCAAAACTCAAGATTCAACCTCTGCTTCAAAGCAGAGGTCGATGTACATTTTTTGTTGACTTATAGGTCTATCAAGACTCTTTGCTTTTAACATACACACGGTCCAGTAAAAAAATGATGGTTGTCGAAAATACAGCAGTTTCCAACAATACCATTTTTAGGTTTCCGTACCTCAAGGGTACCAAATGAAACCGTATCATTATGCTTGCTTTCTTTTGTTTTTACTTTATTGTAAAAACGGTTATTTCTATATTTATAAACGTACCAAACAAGTGTGATTATAGTGCATTTCCTATAGTATAAAAGCTACTAATAAATACCGGCAAGGTGTGAGTTGAAATCCCGCGAATCACCCGAACTGACAACACTTTTTTTTATTGTAAAAGTGGTTTCGAGCCCTGGGTGCATTAGTCCAACTCACATGATTAGCCTGGTCTTCGTTATAAAAACTGAGTAGGCCCCTCCACTTCTTTTTATTTTATTTTGAAAAACTCCGAGAGGAACTTTATCCGTCGGACGTGCCTGAGTCGAGTCGACTTAGAATTATTCAGTCCTTTGAAGGGTTAGAAGGCAATAGCACCTTCGCTTGTGTACAGTCCATTGCATGAGGCATTGTCAAAGAGATTACAGCTTAGCATGCGTTCAATACGTTCTGATTAATCATGTATCTCTTACACATACCTCAGCGCTTGAAATCGCCAATGCGAGGTGGGCACACACACTCACACACACTCTCTCTCTCTCTCTCTCTCTCTCTCTCTCTCTCTCTCTCGCTCTCTCTGGACTATATGGACTTATATATCCAGCTTACTTATGAACCATATGGACGTATATATCCAGCTTACTTATGCATTGTAACGCTTCTATAAACTCACAAATGTACGTAAAATAGAAAATAAAGTAATTTTCAACAAATTTTTTAGCGCTAGACCAACTACTTTCTTTTCTGGTTTAGGTACGTATAATGTCATTGCTAAAATCCATAAGTCATCCCTATGTGACCCAGGAGGACGTATGGATTGTAACAACTACTAAATTTCTACATGAGTGTAATCTGTATAATTCTAAGGACCCGAGCCACCACGCCACCATTCAGATGACAAACCACGTGCAGATTGTGATCTTGTCAGTTTTAAAATGTGTAATACAGTTATTAATATGCAATCACGTCGTCTGTACACTTTAAACCGAAATAAATTATAATATTAATAATTAAGTAACAATGCAATCGCAGTGGAATTGGTTCTTTCATACACTCGTCTATTCTATAAAAGCGACGTAGCGACTTTTTGATGAATATTTTAAATTTTATTTTCAGACAAGGATCGAACGCAATAGCTTACAAACGATGTATTGGCTAAATGAAATTTAGAACAAGCAAGCTTATTTATATTTCTAACGTTATGGACGACCCTATTTAATCTGAACATTGTTATATTTTTACGGACATACATTACTATACTATCGAATATATATTAGCAAGCCAGTGTACGAATTCCTATTCCTTTAAAACGCGCCGTTAGCGATTCCCTAGAATTCAATACTACTGCTTAAGTTGTAAATAGCTCTTACTGCTCTCTTTTGTGGCAATGTAGATACACCACAGGCTACATCTATAGTCCTGTTTTATTTATTCGTTTTGTCTGTTGTGTATTTAGTTTTCCTTCTGTGTTGTGCATATTATGTTACTTATGTGCTTATTTTGTTTCTGTGATGTATCTTGTTGGTATAATAAATGTCTTTCTTCTTCTTCTTCTTCAAAATTAAAATAAGATAAGGTAAGAACATTCTTTATTGTACCAGGAACACAAACATGAAATATTTACAAAAATACAGTACAATTGGCGGCCTTATTGCTTATAGCAATTTCTTTCAGGCAACCGACGATGGAGAGTTGCTGAAGGCAAAGTGAGACTGGTAGTAATATAAATATTGATTTACATACTTATACTTATATACTTACATAAACCTTTACATACTGTAGGTATAACAATTATAAACATACATAAAGTTACAATGAATATTGTTTCTATATTTACTGCCCGTCCCCATAACAACAACCATGTAAGCTCAGGTTTCCTCACGATGTTTTCCTTCACCGTTAGCGAGTGGTATTGCTACAATAACTTTCACAAATGTACATAACTTAGAAACCATGTCCGCACTGGGAATCGAACCTGGGTCTCCCGCTTCCGAGTCCAATGTTCTACCCACTAGGCTACCACCGCTCCTTAAATATTCCAATCGTATAAATGCCGAATTCCGTATAATTTCTATCGCAAACCTTAGGATTCCTACAGGATTTGATGCACATGACTAGGATACCCTGTGCTAAGCAAGGACATCACAAACGTAGACTTTGTCACACGCCCTGTATTTTACTGGTCTTTGCTTATGAACTCAACTATCTTAACAAATCTAATTTCGCTTAAATAATCAACATTGCCAAATAGAGAGAGCCCAAAGCAACGCAGACAATACAGTTAAGACTCAACGTGTTTATCCAACTTCATTAAATGAACTTTCCCGTTAACAAAATCAATATTTCCATTAAAACCAATTAGAAGCCGTGGAGCAATCAGGAAACAATTATACTAAAACCCCACTTCATCCTCGACGGCCCGGCACTGTAGCACTTGCGTGTAAAGGTAGGGGTTCGCGTTACGACAAAAACCTACCGTTTATTTACACGGGGCATCATATAACATGGTTTTAAGCATTAACTATCATAGAGCGCCAATTCAAAGCTGAAAAAATGTAAAATGTAAATATATATCATATTTAATTTCATTTTAATATATATATTTCATTTTATTTATGTCGACGGTGGAAAGAAAAAACACACATATTCGTTATATAAAAAAAAACGCTGATTCCGAATATGTATATACATATGTTTTTCTCCTAGATCATGGACGTGGGACTAGATACCAATTCTAGATATCACTAGGTTCGCTATTAACATGATTGAACTTGACGTGACATGATGCTTTTGTTATATTCCTTTTGTTGCACAAATCCGTGCTGAGGACAATTTTAAAAACATATTTAGAGGCTAAAAATTCCGCCCATGCCGGGACTTGAACCCGCCACCTCTGGCACGGTTAGCCGTGATACTTTTGAACAAAGATAATTATGATTTTATTCCTAGCGCCAGTTTTACTTCCTGGAGCACTTTAATGATCGAATTAAAGTGGTGGTCTGCACGCCGCCTTAGCGAAGCCGTCGTTTCCTCATAGCAAATTGTTAATCCGTGTGCTACGTGAATTACTAAAGCGCACTCTATTGGAATGGACAGTGAATCGATAAACGTTTTTATTTTTTTCTTTTACATCCGATTGTTCTCCCTGGCCTTCAGAGCGCATATCGTTACTCAAGGTTCGATTTCGTAATAAAAAAGTTTTGTCATTTGTTAGAGTGCGGATGAAAGCTGTGTATGTCGACTGTATGTGATGAGGTCTTAGTAATGTTACCAATGGGATTTTGTAGTGAGTTTTCAGGGTCTAAATTTCGTAATGGGCATCCTAAATAGTTACAAATGATACGGCATTTTAAATGTGTTAAGATTGCTCTTAACATACGCACGGGAGGAGACGCGCGGGCGGCGGATACGCCACGACGTGACGTCACGGACACGAGCGGCGCGACGACGCAAGAACTCCGTCTCGATACTCCACCGGCAACGGACGCTACCGAATTTAAATAATATCTGTTTGACGGGATTTCTGTAATTTTTGACGGCTAATACACCAGCCCTATCCTTTTATACAGTCCACGTTTTATTTTACGTCCCGTAGGACCCTTGACATTGGTCCTTCGAGCCGGATCTTCACCTAGCTGTCTTCAGCCGCAGGATCACCAGGTCGAATATTTTCTTCCTCATCATGGGGTCCTGCGGGAGTCCAGTCCTACGACGAAGCTTCGCACAGTCTTCGATGCTTCCGCCGCTTCCAGTACAGGGGTGTCACTTAATGACATTCAAATGGTCGGACCCACTGTACAGGAAGATCTTTATTCAGTCTTGCTTCGTTTCCGGCAACATAAATATATAATAACCGGGGACGTCGAGAAGATGTATAGGGCCATCGAACTTAACCCTTCTCAGCGCCCTCTTCAGCAGATTATCTTCCGTTATGACTCATCACAGCCACTAAAAACATACACGCTCAACACTTTAAGCTTCGGCACAGCTTCGGCTCCATACTTAGCTACCAAGTGTCTGGTTTCATTGGCATCCAGTGCCCTCGACAGTGACGTCAAGCAGTCTATAGAAAGAGATTTTTATGTCGACGATTTTATAAGCGGTTCGTCGACTGTCGAGGACACAATCAAACTTTGTGAAGGAGTTAAAACTATCTTAAAATCAGCTCAATTCAACTTAAGAAAATTTCAATCAAATAATAAATTCATTCTTGAACAAATTGCACCTTCTTCAGAATCAAACAATATTATGAATATTTCAAAAACAGACAATAATGTCTCTTCAAAGACTTTAGGTTTAAATTGGATTTGTGACTCAGACATGTTATCGTTCTCCATAAATATTGAACATCGTGCTAAAGTAACTAAACGTCACATTTTATCGGTCATCAGTCAAATTTTCGACCCCTTAGGCCTTGTCAATCCATGCATCGTGGAAGCAAAAAGTGTAATGCAGAGGTTGTGGATCGAAAAATGTTCCTGGGATGAAGAGGTCTCGCAGGAGATAAAAAACATGTGGAGATCATTTGTTGACACCTTACCTCTCCTTAACCACCTACAGGTTCCTCGCTGGGTACTTGCTGATGACGCGGTGGTGCATGAAATTCATGTCTTTTCAGACGCTTCAGGGCGGGCTTACGGAGCTTGTCTATACATACGCTCGATCGATACGTCAGGGTCAATACAGGTTCGACTTTTAACTTCAAAAAGTAAAATCGTTCCCATCAAACCAACAACGACTCCACGTCTTGAACTCTGTGGAGCGTTGATGGCTGCAAGGCTGTGTACGAAAGTGTTAGGCTCTTTAACCTTACAAATCAAATCATGTAGATTCTGGTGTGACTCCACCATTGTTCTGGGGTGGTTAAATACACCACCAAGTAATCTTAAGAATTTTGCTCGTAACAGGGTTCACGAAATTCAAGAGAGCACCTGTGGTCACACGTGGAGCTACGTACCGTCGAAAGACAATCCGGCGGATCTTGTTTCTCGCGGGCTGAAGGCTGAGCTCATCAGCAGTTCATCTCTTTGGTGGTCAGGGCCGTCTTTCTTATCAGAAATCGAATCTGAGTGGCCGAAAATGCCCAACGTGAGCGTGAAACAGGATCTACCAGAGTTGATTACTTGTTCATTCGCGCTTGATAATAATTCTAACGCAGATCATATAACTAACTTAATCAACAATAATTCTAGATTAATTAATTTACAAAACACAATAGCATATTTACAAAGATTTATTTACAACTGTCGTCATCCGACCAATAAATTAACTGGTCATCTTTCAGTTCAAGAACTTCAAAGTTCATTAAATTTAATAACGCGTAAGGCGCAAATGGAAATGTTTCCTGACGAATATGCTCTTCTTAAGGCCGATAAGGCACTACCTAACAAAAATCGATTGAATTCATTAACCCCATTCTTAGACGCTGATAATCTGATGCGAGTTGGTGGCAGGCTTGATAATTCACCTTATGCTTATAGTACAAAGCACCCTATCATACTATGTAGTAAACATCATTTTACTAAAGTTATTTTTAGACATTTTCATCTTAGACATTTACACGCCCCACCTCAGCTTCTTTTAAGTATTATTAAACAAACTTATTGGCCATTAGGTGGCACAAGCCTTTCTAAATTCACTGTTCGCAAATGTGTGCGCTGTTTCAGGCACAAACCCGAAACTGTGCAGCCGATCATGGGACAGCTTCCTGAATCGCGAACCAATTTAGAATATCCATTCTTACATTGCTCAGTTGACTATGCCGGGCCAGTGATGATTGCAGATCGTAAAGGTAGAGGTTGTAAACTGATAAAGTCCTTTTTAGCAATCTTTGTCTGCAATTCGACCAAGGCCTGTCACATCGAGCTCGTTACGGCTCTGTCCAGCGAAGCATATATAGCCGCGTTGACGCGATTCACTGCACGGCGCGGGCCAGTTTTGTCCATTACGTCGGACAATGGCACTAATTTTGTTGGCGCTTCTAATGAGCTGGCTCGGTTTCTTGTAGAGTCAGACCTTGAAGGTTGCGTGGCTCAAGAGGGCATCGAATTTAAGTTCGTTCCGGCTTACACCCCCCACTTCAACGGACTCGCAGAAGCGGCCGTACGTTCCACCAAGCACCATCTTAAACGCCTTTTACAATTAACTCATTTTACTTATGAGGAAATGGTTACTTGTCTCTATCAAATCGAGGCTGTATTGAATTCTCGTCCTCTTACTCCTTTCTCCACAAATCCTTCCGACTATACTGCTCTTACCCCTGGCCACTTCTTAATTGGACGCTCACTGATGGCTATTCCACAATCACCAGTTCCTGAGGTCAACATCACTCGTCTGGACCGTTACAAGCGGATCCAACTCATCAAGCAGCATTTCTGGACGCGTTTCTCTACGGAATACGTTGGGCTGCTTCAAAAGAAGGTCAAGTGGCAAACGTCCAGCAATAATGAGCTGAAGCTCGGATCTCTTGTCCTGATCAAGGACAAAGCTCTCCCACCATTACTTTGGTCTCTGGGACGCGTCATCCAGCTCTATCCAGGAAGCGACGGTGTCACTAGAGTGGCAGAATTGAAAACAAAGAGAGGCACCATTCGTAGAGCTTTTAATAACATCTGCCCACTTCCAGATCTTTGAAGTCTTCTTCACACTTCAACCCGGGGAGCATGTTAAGATTGCTCTTAACATACGCACGGGAGGAGACGCGCGGGCGGCGGATACGCCACGACGTGACGTCACGGACACGAGCGGCGCGACGACGCAAGAACTCCGTCTCGATACTCCACCGGCAACGGACGCTACCGAATTTAAATAATATCTGTTTGACGGGATTTCTGTAATTTTTGACGGCTAATACACCAGCCCTATCCTTTTATACAGTCCACGTTTTATTTTACGTCCCGTAGGACCCTTGACAAAATGTATAAGCTCAGCAAATATAATGCTATAATCATAAATTAATATAATATTCAGTGATTTCTTGTGTTTTTGTTAATAAGTGTATGAATATGAATAACTTTCAATCGAACTTCTGAGATTTGCTTCGCTCTTGAATAAAATAAGGTTCAATATTTTTATAGGTATATAAAAAACACTAAGATGTTGACATCTCAGTACTCTTTTAAAAAATATAAATTCTACGTTTACTCAGATTAGGATTCGTTTTAGTTTATTTTGTTTTGATGACGTACTTCCGGTTTCGTAGACTCAGAATCTTTTTTCTCGCTTTAAAAATTAATTAAAGCAGCCCACGTCGAAATATTCAGGCTCTCAAAATTTTTTATTTTCTCGAAAAAAATATATAAAACTCTCCGAGATATAAGGGGATCGCAATTTTTCGTGAAATCGAAGGGCAGCTGGAGCGAACGCAAAGACATTTCCGATGTAAAAACTATGTAGGTCAATCTCTCATACTACGTGCCCTCCCTTAACCTCCCTAGGTTTTCTAAAGTAGCCACGTATAGAAACAAACCTCAATTAAAAAAAAACATGTTATTCTCCATAATTTTCCCTAAGAATTTAAATAGATATGATCGATACTCATACACAATACCATCACTCAAGAGTAGCAGCCAATTCAGTCTTGCCACCTCATCGATGTTATGGCGCGATATTACGAGTAACATTAATTCCAGTGATTTTATTATTTTACCCCCTCAGACTGGTACCCCGGCTGGCGGAAACACAGCGGCCAGCCCAACGACGACGGAATGTCGGGCCAAGACTGCGTGGAGGTGCGACGGGAGTTCCCCCCGCGCCCCCCCGCCGCCGCCACCTTCATGTGGAACGACCGCGGCTGCCGTGAGCACAACTACTACCTGTGTGAACGGCCTGCTGCAGATGGTGAGTTTTAACATCCTACAGTATCCTGAAAGAACCGCCCTGTGGCCGGACGAGAGTCAAGACTCTTATAATATAGACTGCGTGGAGGTGCGACGCGAGTTCCCAACGCGCCCCTCCACCGCCGCCACCTTCATGTGGAACGGCCGTGGGTGCCGTGAGCATAAATCGCGCCCATAATTATTATCTGGCACTACCCCATCCATTCTCCACATCAACGTGGGTTAGCGGGAAGAAAATAGGTACTATCTAGTATTAATCTCGCCTTTGTACAAAGTTGTCTTAGTGCAATACAGAATTTTTCATTCGTTCATGTGATTGGCCGGCTGGTGACGGTGACTCTTTTAACATCCTACAATATCAAGAATCATATTGAATGTAGCCCTCACTGGCGGTCCGCATACATCACACTAATACATTTAGCAGTATCCTAAAATATCCTGAAAGAACCGGGCTTTGACCGGAGCGCGTGGAGGATTTTGATTGCAGCGTTGGACGAGATAGCATTTTAGCTGGGCCCATTTCGGTGTAAATGCTATCTTGTCCAACGTAACAATCTGATAGAAAGATTTGTACTCCACTTTTTGCAAAAACTATCTCTAGAGATACTTTTTTTTTCGTTGATACAAATTAGTTTTTTTTTACTTTTCTCTTAGTAAGCTTCGCAATGAAGTATTTAAAAAACGTTGAAAGAATACATTAGTAGCAAGATGCGAACGCAGCGTTATTTTAAACCCAACATTCGTGTGCGAATATTTTGCTAATGAAGCAATTTGTGAAATGCAAATTGGGCACTCGCATCACGTGCCCTGGTAGCCTGCGTTGAGCTCTAGAGCAGAACCTACTCAGGCGGGATAAGTGACAGATCTTGAACAAAAATCATAATTTAAAAAATATTATTTTATTATTTGTTATATTCACTAAACTGAAGTACGAAGAATCCTGAGTGCAAGAAGTGAAGTTCTTTTTCCTGTTAACCTTAAATTCTGTCTGTATTATTGATAAAAAGTACTCTAAAACCCTCCTTAAATACAGTTTAAACGGTCTGCGAAATCATGTTTTTATAAATAAAACGGTGTATTTCTTGTTCTACTGTATTGTTGGTCGCAGTAAACGCATTTTTACTTTACTGTAAGTAATTTTCCGCGTACGTCACCAATGAGACCCGAAATACGTCCATGCGAAATTAAAGTAATTTGTGCAAGTTATTTGTTGAGCATTATACAAGTCGCCCAATAGAACTAGGGAACTGACCATCTGACGTCATGTCGTTGATTCAAGAATCTGTGGTATAATCCATTCCGGTGGAAGCGGAAGATAACCTAATTTTCATATGACACACACACATACCTTTGGCCATTAAATTACAACTTTTGTAGCAACAAAGGGCTGTAGCAGGTAAGTAAATACAGTTTTTGTATTTCATTTGGCGCTTTTTTTATCTAATATATAAAAATCTCGTGTCACAGTGTGTGTTATCGAACTCATCCCAAACGGCTTCACCGATTTTTTATTTTTTTTGTATATTTATTAGGTCTTAGAATAGCTCGTAGGCTAATTGATGTGGCAGAACAACATTTGCCGGCTCAGCCAGTTTTTTATATTTTTGATTGATTTTAAACACGAGTCCCAAGTTAGGCATCTTGATAAACAACTTCACAACCTAGACTAAAAAAAAAACTTAGTTAAGATATTTTTCTTTTTATGAGAAGTTTCTTTATTGTATTTGTCGTTCCATTTATTTTCTTGTTCTAAACTTGTTCGAAATTATATTTTTTGTACAAAGGCGACAAAGATATTATTAACATGAAAAATATCCTATACACTTCGACGTTTGCAATGTGTTAGAATAGTTCACTAAATGCTGTCTCACGCCGCACCGTTTACAGCCTTCAAAAATTTTTTTATATTAAAAATAAAAACCGACTACAAAACACTACAGCACTAAAAGTTAGAAATAATTTAAAAGAATACCTTTAAATTAGAAGGATTTGGAGTCGGTGCCCAAAATATATGTGCTGGTCATGAAACTGGGCACTTAGTACAAATTATACTTTTACGATACCTACATGTATGCATACTTCTAATTTAAAGGTATTCATTTAAATTATTTCTAACTTTTTAGTGCTGTAGTGTTTTGTAGTCGGTTTTTATTTTATTAAAAATATTTTTAAATTTTTAGTGGAGGAGCGAGATATAACCACAATTTACCCTACTTAATTCTTTGCTTTAAAATCTTATGTTCTCAATTTCCATCTCCGAAAGTCTTTGCCAGAACATCACCAAATTACCCTGGGATTACTTTAACGCTATTTTCTTAAACATACGGATATTACCAACGGATGGGCCTTACTTACTGCTGTCCATTGAAAAGTTCCGTTCTCCATCTCTGTACGCATTTAACATAGATATGCGTGAACATAGCCAAAAAAAATTTAAATATATGTATATATATACTCGTCAAATTGATAACCTCCTTATTTGAAGTCGGTTAAAAAGGGTTGATTCTGCTCCTAACTAATCCAGTGTAACTTTGATACTTAGAGAAAGGGACTAGACAACTTTTACGTCTCTGTCATATAATATCGCCGTCTATACGAGCTACACCTTTCTACATCTACCTACCATGATGAAATCGAGGATGTGTCTTTAATTACCTGCGTTACTCATAGCTCGTGGAAGCCTTTAGAGTTTACAACTTGAGAAACCTTTTGAAAGGGTAGTTCTGCTTTTGACCGACAATAATCTCCTCATTTTCCCAAATCCTGTATGAAAGGATTTAATCAACAGGATTTAGATAACGTGGACGCTCACGACGGGGCTGGTCCACAAATTTAAAGTCGCTCAGCGTGCTATGGAAAGGGCTATGCTCGGGGTTTCTCTGAAAGATCGAATTCGAAACGAGGTGATCCGACAGAGAACCAAAGTCACCGACATAGCCCACCGTTTTAGCATGCTGAAGTGGCAGTGGGCCGGCCATATCATCCGAAGAACTGGTAACCGATGGGGTAGACGAGTTCTTGAGTGGAGACCGCGGATCGGTAAACGTAGTGTAGGACGTCCTCAGACTCGGTGGAGCAATGATTTTCGCAGAGTGGCTGGCAAGAGCTGGATGAGAGGAGCCGAGGACCGTGCTCAGTGGCGTGCAATAGGAGAGGCCTATGTCCAGCAGTGGACAAGCATAGGCTGATGATGATGATGTAGATAAGGGTAAAAATATGAAGGCTGTTAGTTTGTGAGGAGATAACCCTGGCTGCAGCATCACGATATTTCTATCATTTTAGTGCATTGTCATCAGAAGTGAATTAATTAGCTTGCAAAGTTTTTAAATGATAAGTTTTCCAAAAGTGGTTCTTGCAAGTTACGAAGTAAATCTTCTTCTTTCATGTCGAAAGCGTCGACTCCTCCTCAGGCATCTCGCTCCCAAAAACGCCCCACTGCGATTCCGCTGGGTGAAGCCTCCATGAGATCTCGCAGGCTGCATTGTAGAGCTTCAGGGCAGACATAAAGATTTGATGTTGTTTGTGCAGCGTCAGATCTTTTCAGGTTGTCCCTGGATCGAGCAACACCTCTGCGTAGACGATTAAGCGATCTCTATACCCTCCACTGCTCATGCCCTCCAGGCGGAAGTGACTACGCCGGCTAAACATGTCAGATAGGCGTTTTCCTGCTCCTTCCATCTATCGTAATTCATGAACTACATTATATTCACATACATGTATGTGAAGTTTAATAGACCGCCCGTTTTTTTCAATGTTTCCTTTCGGGCCGTATTTGTTGTGAAGGAAAACATAGTGAGGAAACCTGAGTATTTAAGGTGTTCACGTTCCTCACGACGTTTTCCAAAAGACGACTGGTACTGCTATTACAACTTCACAAATGTAAGTAATTTAGGAAACAGTCATTGGTACATGCCGGGATTTGGATTTGAGGCCGGCGTTTTAGCGCCGCAATACCACGGAAAGTGCATGGAAGGGAACGTCCAGCGAGCTGGTGGACGTCCTACTTTGCGTTTGACAGTTCGTGGTCTCCACTTGAGGTCTTTTGTACCCCATCTATCGGTTCTTTGAGGTCAGTAAGAAGTGGCGTGCCTTGGGGAGGCCTATGTGTGGCCCAGCTGTAGATGATTACAGGCTGATCGAATGACCGACAGGAATTTTATTGCACAATATAGAAATAATAACTTCCACACAACACAATCACTTGTTCTAGTCCCAAACTAGGATACCCTGTGCTATGGTCACCAGGCAAGAACATCACAAACATGGAAATACATCGAGACTGAGGCCATTTGTACAAATCAATTACGGCGTCCTCCAGTGGAAATCGAACCGACGACCTCTATTTTGGTAGTCAAGCGCGTTAACCGCTAGACCGGCGAGGCAGTCAAAACTTGTAGCTCTGTAGATACAATCACAAGGCCCAAGCGGATCAAACCGTACTTGAATAGTCCCGTTATAAAACCGTTTACGAGCACATACTCGAGGGCCGGCCCGTGTCGGCCGGACAACATTGTCGATGTCCGACAGCGTGATAAGATGGTTTATGGCCTACGTGCAACTATGCAGGGGGCTATTTGGATGACAGTGTTACGAGTACGACACTGTTACCGACACATAATCATCATCAGCCCACCTCTGTCCACTGCTGGGTATAGGCCTTTCCCCATCACGCCATATTTCGCGGGCTCTCGCCATTTGCACCGCGTCCGGTACTATATCCGATTTGAAGATTTTAGCAAGTTTTCCAAAGGCAGCCTATCTTGATTTTTGATTACCAATAAATGGCTTGTACAAAACAGAACAAAATGGGAATCAAAATTTATAGGGTACTTTCCGTTGACCCAGAACTATGAAATTTGGCAAGTAATATCGTCTTATACTAAAAGTACAAGGAAAAAAGTGAAAACTGTAATTAAATCATAAAAGAAACCGGCCAAGTGCGAGTCGGACTCGCGCACGAACATTAGACAAAGATCGAATATGAGTACAGCGCCATCTATAGAAACCAACAAGAAGCGTTTAAGGGCTCTCACGCATAAACACGATGCGACGTCGCGTCGTGCTACGAGGCCCTAATTAGGCTTTATTTTGAGCGAAATTTTGAACCAATATTGAGCTCTAAATTGAATGAGTCACGATGAGTTGACTAGATATTGGCGATTAGTTATACTAATGTAAGCCCAATTTAAGCCAAATTAACGCGTCGTATGTACTATACGACATGATGTCGTATCTTTATATGTGAGAGCACTTACATTGTTTAACGACATGTTCACGAGATACAGCCTGGTGACAGACAGACAGACAGGCAGACGGACCGTGAAATCTTAGTAATATGGTCCCGTTTGGCACCCTTCCGGTATGGAACCCTAAAAATCAGCGCGTTCATGATCTCCTTCATAGTGTGGTCTTTATGATAAACTATCGCAGTCATCTCCTGATGACAACCAGTAACATAGCCAGAGTGGAACATGTACTCAAAATTCGCACAAAGCTAATGTGTGCACTGTGGCTCAACGTGCACAGCGTCTGCCTGCAATGTAGAGTATCGTAGGTTTGCATTACACCCAAAACTGTAGCTTTCTGTTACGTTTGAAAAGTAATTAACATAGAAATAATATCTGCACAGCATTTTCGAACCTCAAATGGAGTATTTGAGAGTGATCTTTGTATTCTTTTCCTGTTCTTAAACCGGGTTGTTATGATCTTACTATACTCGGACCGACTTACCTATTTTAGCTACTAAGACGCTACTCGTATCGTGTTATACCAACGATCTTAGTACACTCCGATGAAAACAGGCATTTTGTGCTAACATCGCCGGTGTACACGATACGAGTAACTTCCGAGTCGCAAAAATAGGTCCCTCGGTCAGAGTGTACTAAGATCATGAATGACAACGCGGTTTTACCTACGGTCTTCATATGATGGTCTTTTAACCCCATCAGTTCTTCGGCAGATGTGCAGATGTATGATATCTAAAAGTTGAACTTATACCTATGTTTGTTAATACGTGTCGGAACACATGACTATAATCCACGCGCGTACAAATTGCTCTGTACAGTCTCTTTTGAACTCAGTCTAGCGTTATTAGTACAAGCTTGCAAGCACAACAAAATTAACCAATGTTTTAACAATTCCCACGAATTCAGCTCGAGGCTTAGCATTCGCTAGGTAGGTGTATATTGTGTTTTTCCACAACGCAAACGATTCGTTAATTCCTCGTTGCAACGTACGGGTTTTATCTTTTTGAGCTCGTTTATACTCGAAACTTTTCGCGTTTGTTTTGGGAAAATGGAATAAGTGAAAACCTACCGCAATGAACAACAAATGAGTTGCTATCCATGGCACTTGAAACCAGCCTACCAGTCTAAAAACGTTCTCTCTCTCTCTCTCTCTCTCTCTAAGAGAAGCCCTAACGTTTTAGATGCTGTAAGCTAACCTGTCCAAAGCCAATTGTAGTCAACATTTACAAATGGTGCTTAAAGCGCCTAACTATGCCTCCACCAATCCGGACTTGGCCCCCGTGGTGGAGTATGGCCTATACCTTCCTCAGGGAAGAGACCCGTGCCCCTCGGTGGGGACATAATGGGTTGATGATGATGATGATGCACGCCAAATCCTGTCGGAATTCTGACATTTGCGATAGCAATTAGTATGGAATTTGACAGAAGATTGGACTCGTTCAGGATTCGGTGTGCGTAATTTAGGAGCTGTTTTGGACTTCACACTAAGTTGTCGCCCCACAACCGCAGGCACAACCTTCCTATCTATCGTTGTTAATTTTTTATTTATAGTTTTATACCAATAAATTTAATATTTCTCTGAATTTTAATGTAAGCTCCTACTGTATGTCTGAAAACTCAAAATAATTCTAATTTGATTTAAGTTTTAGTAAGAAACATGCAATATAGTCAGATTTTTACTTCTTTGATTAATATTTTTTAGCTTATCTCATATTTTCTTATCTTATTTATAAGAACGACTCCAGTAATCACCGAAATAACCACTACATTCCTGCAAATCTGTTTCGAGGCAGATGCTACGTTCCCTCGACAAAATCTTACTATGTAATTATCGCATAAACAAAGCTAATCTGCTAACACACCACACTATCACCCGTTGCCATTCATATTTCCTCTCACACGAACCGCAAATGTCAGAATGAGCAGTAAACTTCACATTAGCGGCTCCAGAGAACTCAAGAAATAGAGACGGGTTCCTTTTCACCGGGGTATGTAAATACCCCTTAGAAATCAAGAATTTATTTCAACATAAAGGATTTACATTCATATTCCCTGTCACACAAACCGCAAACGTCAGATTGAGCAGTAAACTTAACTTTAATGGCTCCAGAGAACTCAACGAATAGAGATTAGTTCCTTTCCACCTTCCACCCGAGTGGAACAGTGGAGCTACTACGCCACTTCTTCTCTGTATGATATTTAATTTACTGCGAACTGTCAAATGCATAAACTCTATCAAATATCACACTATGCACTGTCAAATTTTGTGACACTTCGGAAACGTGAAAATGGATATCCTAATACGTGATAGGATGGATACGTGATCATCATTGGCGCGGGCCACCCACTCTATCTACCCTTTGAGCCCTATGGAGGTTGAAAACCGAGGAGTTTTTGTCCCAGTGCGGCCAGTAAATACCTGAAATGTATAATGGTATAACTAGGCAAATTCAGTGTACCCTTATATCAATGTATACATGCGTAATTAGGTATGGGTATATACCATTAAAATACCATTTATATTACGTACGTCACAAATATTATGTACGTCAGGAAAAATATAAGTAATTTTAAAACCGTAGGTAGCCAACACAATGTAAGTACTAGAAGTAAACATAAAATTTCTTTCCCAAGATTTAGGCTGGCAAAGCAAATACATCCTTTATGGGGCATTGTATACGTTTTTACAATAAGATCCCTGAAGATATAATAAGCTTCCCTGAAGTGCGGTTCAAAAAATGTGTAAAGCGCACTTTATGCCAAAAGGGCTACTATAGCATTAAGGATTATTTAGATGACAAAGATGTGTGGAATTAAAGCCAGTTCAATGCATCCTAGTACTAGCTTTTTAGAAGATATGACATGTAAACTCTGTTAATTAAGGAATATCTTTAAAAAGATTAAGTTTGGAGTTTTTTTGTCCGTTTTTTCTCCAAATGATCTAGATTTTGAAACGGACACCTAGTTTTTCTTGTAACGTTCAATAAGTCACAGTTTCTGTGTTACTTTGAATTATTATTTTTTTTACTTTGACTTTATTTCGGGTAAATACCAGAAGTATAAAAGTGGAAGTAAAATTAAATACCCATTTCACTGGCTGCACCTTATACAATGAATCCGCCGCACATCGTTAGCCGGCAAGTCTCCCCGGGACAAGTCTCAACTATTTCGCAAGTTTGCGCGAGTTGCGAGTCCTCGGCAACTTCCGGTAATTGTTGGCTTAAATCGGGGCGCTAAGGGTTACAATAGAGGCATACAATATAAGTGTATGTTATATTTTGTAGAGTATACACATACACAAACTCAGGCCAGAGGGGTAGGCAGAGACCAGGGACTGCCACTTGCCACGATCCTGATAGATCACTTTCGCTTCCACAACATTCATCAGTCGTTGCATGCACGCACGCCGGTTTCGGGTACTGCCATTGATATCAGCCTATATACGTCCCAGTGTAGGGGACAGCCCTTCTTTCAGAGAGAGAGTGTGGGCTCAATCACCACGCTTACCCAACGCGGATTGGCGATTTCAAGCCTCAGGGTATGTGAACACCCCAAGCACTCAGGTTTCCTCACGATATTTTCCTTCACTTTAGCGAGTGGTATTGCTACTATGTACACATAATGTACTTAACTTAGAAAAGAAAGTCATTTGTACACGCGCCGGAGTTCGAACCTACGCCATCATGAATGAGGGGCAAGTGTTCTATCGCCAATTGGGTATTTGACAAAATATCAAATGAGTTACTTTTAAAACGGAATTTTGTATGAAAATACTTGCTTATGACGTCACATTTCAGAGCACTCTTTTTATGTTTAAGCTACTTAAAAATTGTAATAACTAGTAATTGACTAAAAGAGATACATTTTCCGAGATATTTTGTAATTTTTGTTTTAATCGAGCATATGAAATAATTTATTGTTGATCGTGTCAAATACCGTATTATAATACAGCCTATTGGAAACTGTGACTTATCGGCTTAATCACCACGCGCGCCCACCGCGGATTGGCGATTTCAAGCGCTGAGGTATGTGAATGGCTCAGACACTCAGGTTTCCTCACGATGTTTTCCTTCACAGTTAGCGTGTGGTATTGCTACTATAAATGCATTTCTGCCAAAAACGGGCGTTTTTTAGCGGAAACGCATTCTTGTATCAGGTTCTTGGTCCTACGGTCTAGGCTGTAGGTTCGGTAAATATTATTTATTGAGTACTTCTGTTTTTCTGTTTTTTTTTTGCAAAAAAATTTGCGTCTTTTTTCCGTACCCAAAGGGAACCCAAGACTCCACTGTCCGTCTGTCTGTCGGTCACCAGGCAGTATCTCATGAACCGTGATAGCTAGACCGCTGAAATTTTCACAGATCAGGTGGTAATATTAAATAATAGGCTTGAAATATTCAAATTTGGCTTCTCAAAAAATCAAGCCTTTTGTACTTTATACCAATTTAGCATACCCGACGATCTTCATACCGCCAGAAACTCAATGTTCTGTGAACTTATGAAAAAAAAAATTAAGTATGGAAATCGTCATAAATGTTTTTTTCGTGAGTTATTCCTATGTTTTATAGTGCTTCTGCTATTCAGGGCGGAGACAAATTCAAAAAATCAATTCAATCGGTCCAGCCATTCTTGAGTAGAGCTTTAGTCTAGAGCGTTACTTCTTCTTTTTGTACTATGTAGGCACATAGATTGATTAGATAGTTAAAGAAAAAAATTGCGAAAAGAATTTGTGGTGAATCTTCGACTTTCGCGATCTTGTTGACGTACCTTGAAAAGAAAAAGTTTTCTTTACACGGACCTAATTCATGTAACTACTATTTACTTCACACTGTTATTGTATATGTTATCTACTACCACCTATAAAGGAAAACTTGCACAAAAATAAGTTTTAATCTCATCGCATCGCAATCTCAAAAGTCTATTCTAGTCAAGTGGTACAAAAACCCGCCATATAAATCTGACTCTAACTATGACGTCACACACAGCTAAAAGGTAACGCCTTTTAGTTTATGATGACGCGTGTATCAATATTTGATTTATCTCATAAAATATTGTTTTTATGCGTCTATGCCCTTCTAGAAAACTTATAATTCAATGAAAATGAAACGGTTTGACAGTTTTAACTTGATATTTCGTATTTTTTGAGATCTTTACAAAGGTAAACAGTTACATTTTCTATGGAATAAAACAATGTCACTCAAATCTAAGTTTGATGCAAGTTCCCCATCCCCACCCATAACGGAGTTTCTCTAAATGCGCAAAAATGCTCGCATAATTTGATCTTCGGCCTAGGTAGCACGGAGGCGCAAGTTACGCGTTTTGTGGCGCTAAAATGTCAGAGTTTGACAATTAATGTATTAATTCATTCTTAATTGTTTTGAAATAATTCCGCCGTTGTACATCTACACTTACCTGTTATTGTAGTATACCAGTACAAACAATGTACTTGAAATTCGCGACTTTTGACGTCAAAGCGGGTGACTCACGTCGCCGTGTTACCTATAGTAATGAAACCTTTCATTTCATTTTGAAGTCATATTTGATGCGAAATACTGTAAGAGGGCGATCAAAACTCACAAATTGTATTACACCGTCTTTTCCCATCACGAAATAAAATTAACATCATAGCACTCGTCTTCATCGAATTACGGGAATTCCCATTGAATTACCGTCTTATGGGGTGTAACCTGACCAGATTAAAGGATCTCTGGTGGTGCGTGTTTTCTTCTTGAGGAAAAGTCTTGGTAAACTGGCCGTTCAGGGCCCCCTTTGGATTCCAATAAGGTTTCAATTTTAGGTTAATGTTGAGGTAAATATGCCCACACTAGTGAGACAAATCACTCTCTCTGTCACACGTACATCAAGCCAGAGGAAGGGAGCAAGCTGCTATAAGACGATACTAGCTTCACGCTTTGCCGATACGGTGAACAGGTGAGGTAATAAAACCTCTCTCTCTGCAAAAAGTCAAGTCCTGTTTATAAATAGATAACACTATATAACGCGTTTGCATCTACGTAGTGAGATGATTTATACAGCGTCCAGTGGCACCTTCACCCACACTAGATGGGTAAAGGGACCACTCGGACGCTGCAGTGCCTGGGACATTGTTTTAGATGGAGTAGGCTTACCTATCACCTATATCATCCTGACACCTTAGTCGGCCTAGCTCACAGGAAAGACAAGTAAGTGAACACGTGCTGAGTTCAAGCAGCAAGTTTCCTCACGATGTTTTCCTTCACAGTTAGCGTATGGTATTGCTACTACAAAGTCGCACATATACGTAGCTTTGAAAATAAACAAAGTCCTAGGTCACATGCCCGCACTAGAAATCGAACCTGGGTCTCTCGCTTCCGAGTCCACTGTTTTACCACTGTTCACGGGGCTACCACCACCAGAAGGAAACACCACCATCAGCCTACCGCCACTATATGCCTTTTCCCGCAAATGCCATCGGTCACGGTGCTTTGCCATCCGCATCCTCAACAGACTCAACGACATCATCCAACCATCGGGCGGCTGGCCTGCCCACTGACCTACGTTCTGATCTCAGCTGCCACTCTGTGATTGCCCTGGTCTATATGCCGTCTTCCCGCCTCGTCAGGTGTCCTGACCATTTCCATTTCAGAACAAAAAAACACAAGTGATTTATATTATTAATATCTAACTAATGGTATCGTCATCATCAGCCATTTGACGCCCACTGCAGGACATTTGCCCCCCCTTATTGTTTTCCAAGCTTGTGCCGCTTCTGTGATTAATGGTATTAATCTAAGTAATTGGCGGTCTTACGCTTACAGTGATCTCTTCCAGGATGAAGTGGGTTGCAGAAAGAATATAGTCGCTAGGTGGATGTACATAAATAAGAGAATCGAAAATATATTCGTATGGGAAGTGACGATCTCTCAACCTTTTTGCCCGAACGGGAGATGAGAGCTCAAGACAGGGAGAAGTGGAAGATTATGCGGAGGCCTTTGGCCAGCAGTGGAACACAAGCATGGCTAATTAAACAAAACTGGCCAAGTGCGTGTCGGGGCACGTGCAGTGTGGGGTTCCTTAGAAACCGCCTTACGGAACTAACAACTTCATCAACGTAATTTTCAATGGACTTGGTTTTCCTTTTATAAGTTGGTAATACTCGTTAACCTTTAAAGCCTACTTAGCTGTGATAGCTTTCCTTTTCAGTTCATTATATGTGCGAGTACCTTGAATTGTTTCACGTTTCTACAATCAACCGTTTAACTAGGAGAGGAGGAACGCTCTAGTTGGACCAAAATTTGCGCTTTAAAGCCTAATATTTCGCAAAACGAACCCTACCTCCAAAAGTTAACTTCCTACACCCATAATATTTTAAACAACCGATCTAACGATACCCTACACTATGGTGTAGGCGAGAAAAAATCATACCTAATTGAGATGTAGGGTACCTTAAAAAAAATGTTTTAAAGAGTTTATTCCACCCTTTTGTCGGCGTGATTAATATGTATGTCAATACCAAATTTCAACTTTCTTATACTATACGTCTCTGAGCCAGGCCGCGGATAGACAGACGGACGAATATGGCGAAACTATAAGTTTTCCTTGTTGACTACGGAACCCTAAAAAAATGAAGTAACACACAGACATACATCGCTAAAAAGAACCTGTAATTCCGCTTACCCCTATAGGATACACGCAAGCGTTATGTTCACATGATGTATGATATGCCTGTGGAAATGAATATTCTACAAAGATATGACCTAGAGTAACCTAACTTTAGCTCAAAAAATCTTTGACCTTTTCCAAACGTGAAAACGATTAAAGAGCAGTCCAAAGATTACTCGGAACCTTTTTATCACCTCTTTGTGATTTAACTCCTTTAATTGGAAAGTCTCGTCTGCCAGTTGTTTTTCACTTAAAAAGCGAACAGGGTTTTTTTGTCGTCGCTCAAGGACCGTTTATAGGGTTCAAGTGAAGTGAAGTTCTCGGCTTGACTTCCAAGTGCCTCTAGAGTCTTTCGTTAGAATTCATGCTCAGAAAAAATATTTTTTTTGTAAGGACATTGATTACTTTACTTAACACTCAATAGTCAATACTTTATTGCATTCCACAAGTGTTGGGTTGTTACATGTTAACTTAACAGTTATTACCTTTACATACCTTTGTTGACCCTGTAGGGCACGCAACATTTTAAAGTGCTATATTAAAATGTGCATTATATAAACTTAAAATAAAAATATTAAACAACTTCAGTTTATTACATTTAAAACTTTATATTTATATAATTATTTATCTTATTTCATCTACATTATCGTTTCAATATTCCTCTACAGTATGATAACATTTTGAAATTAGTATTTTCCTTAACTCTTTATTGAAATTGTAGTCGTTAATCAAGTCTTTAAGGTGCTTTAGGATACGTAAAGTGACGCCTGTACCCCGGAGAGGCAGACAGAGAGCTAGATTTCTAAGATCCAAAGACCAATTATCCTGACAAACCTCTTTCTTTTTCTCAACATTCATTAGTTACTACATAGACTCATAGACGCTTGGCAGTTAGTTACGGGTTATTTTTATCCTACCCTGCGCTAACACGGAGGGTATGATAGATGGTATAGCCATTGAAGAAAACTTGATTGGTGTATGCAAGAACAGCCTTAAAGAGTTATGAGAGCACATAGAATCGGACATACTTACAAACATACATACATACTTACAAACATATTATCCTCAGTGTATGCTCCGCCGCAGTCGGGTGAGAACGAACGGGAACTTAAGTTTTACGATTATGAATTTACGATATCTACGATTTCCCATATAAACATAAACATTTACATACAGGCACATACATTGCGTCTGGCCCCACACTAGGATACCTGTGTTGTGGGAACCAGAAACAACGACATCACAAACATGTAAACATCCAAGACCTGGGTTTTTTTTTTGTCCCCAGCCGGGATTCGAACCCAGGACCTCTCGCATGGTATGCAGATGCACTACCGCTGCGCCACGAGGTCGTCTGTGTAATTTCCATTTTTATGTACAATAAAGTATTCATATTCTTTGTTGCACTAATCCGTGCTAAGGACAATTTGCCAATGCCTGCATTTGCCCATAGCACAGTTGGGAGAGCGCTGCCACGGTTAGCCAGAGGTCGCGGGTTCAAGTCCCGGCATGCGTGAAATTTTTAGCCTCTAAATAGGTTTTTAATACAGTGTTCTCTATTTAATTGTCCATAATTTTATTATCTACATAGCCTGAGACTACATTTATTAAAAGTACACAATTTTTTTACAATCACTAAAAATGTTAGATTGTGCAAGCGTGACCGCATGTCAGTCGTAATAGTAGCCTTAACTCTCATTGCATAAGAGTGAGTATAGAGCAAAGCAGGAGGCCCAAGGCGTAGCTTACTGTACAGTGACCTACATTCGTGCGTCGTGCACAAAACGGAACGCACTCCTCTGTACTTCCGCAGACCACAGCTGTTGCGCTCGATGTGGTTTGAGGAAGTTTAAAATAGAGAAATTTTGTTCAGGATGACCCAATGGGTCGATGAAATTATTAAAGCCATCAGAAAGCGGATGAAATATGTTATAACCTTTTTTAACCAAATAGCTCTTCCGAAAAAAAAACCAAGAAGGTTTATCTGGTATTAAGTTAATAATTGAGAGTGTTAATTAAGTTTTGATTCTAATCATGTAGGTACATGAGGGCAGCCTTTTGAAAGATTATATCCTCTATCGTTCTTGAGATGTTATCAGCTTTTATTCAAGGTAGAAACGTACAGTTTCATCGACTGAAATATTCAGTTTCAAAGTCAACAACGTTGCTTCAATGTTTCCGCATATAAAAATTGATGACAGTGCATTAACAATGCATCTGACTGATTTTTTTAATGGCCTCTCCTAGAATGTGTTTATTATAAGTACCATAAAGCCGGGTCCAGACGCGTGTATCGTGTAATGTAAGATTACGTGTGATTATGTCAACTGTGTGGACGGTACACGAACGAATCGAGAGCGAGGGCTATTCCACTCAGTTGCTAAAAACACGCTAAATAGGAATAGCTGCTTGATACCGACTGATAAGTTCAAGTTCAAGCGATTGTTCGTCAATCCACATCATGAACGTCCACACGGCACAACCGCCACGAACGCCGTTCAAACGAACACTCGCTGCGAGCGCCTTTGTGTTCGTGCAAAAAACCGACAGCCGATGGATCCACGCCGGACTCGCGCCGCGAGCGTTACAACTGTCGTAGTTTTCACACGATTCGCGTTGCACTCGTTAGATTAAGGTGGGTACTGACCAACGTTACGAGGTGTAATGTAACATGTTACACAGCTAGCATTCGTGCAGTCAGTACGTCGTGTTACGGGGAAACCAGCGAGCAACGAGCCGCTCGTTGCTCGCTTTGGGTGCTCCACCCGGCTGTCGGTTTTTTGGCGAATCCTTTGACTGTTACGCGGTTCAGTCAGTACGCTCTTGCATGTCGTCACGAGCGCACGCGCGTCGCGAGTGATCATACGTCGTTCCTCTCGTATTTATTTTTTAAGACACGGAGTAACTAAAAAAAACAAGTTTGATATCCAGTAACGTTTTTTCTTCTTCTTGATTTGGATGAAACAATAATTAAGTAGAATCAAAGATACCAACGCGTCATCGCAGTCGGCCATCTTGAGTGAACTGGCGGCGAAAGCGGAGCACAGAGTTTTGACGAGCATGTTACGCCGATTTTAGAACACAGCGTAACATGCTCGATGCGTAACACGTTCGATGCGAATGTTACATTACACCTCGTAACGTTGGTCAGTACCCACCTTTACATTACACGTTACACGCGTCTGGACTCGGCTTTAAGGAGTCGAGCTGTTCCTTTCCAAGCACAGTACTTACCACGCAGTAGGGTTGTCCGGTGTCGTGATCCGAACTGCCTCAAAAAATGCCGTGTCAGGGAGCGACGAAATCGGTCGCGTTTCTGAATATAAATGGCTCCTTGTTTGTGTATATTTTAGGTGAATATTGGGTCAGAATATTTGGGACAAATTCATGGAAGAATTTGACATTAGACAATCAAACCCGATTCAAGCGATCGATAGAACGCTTCTCTCACATTCGAGGGGTCGTGGGTTCGAACTCCGGCATTTGCCAATGACTTTGTATTTTAAGTTGTGAAATTTTATTAGCAATACCACTCGCTAACGGAGAAAGAAAACATCGTGATCAAACCTATGCCTAAATTATTGACATGCGGAAGGTTATTGTAGGAAAAGTGATAAGTAATTGTAACGAAAAATTTCTCTAACATTATTTATTTATCTTTCAGTATGACCAATGAGAGCAATAAATATTTTTTGGTCAACCAGCTTATTCTGGTTACCGCATTTCTTTCAGACCACATCACGAAGCATGACAGCCCTGAAAAAGAGAAACAATTAGACAACTGTTAACTAGAAAACCAACTTAAACTAATTGCGGCTAATGCCACCGACATCGACAATATGGCTCTTGCTCCCCACGGACAAGAACAGAATACGCCTCTGAATTGCGTGTTTCCGTATAATTATTCCTACCAGCATTAACTGTAATAGGTACTTAGGTAATAGGACCAAGTACACACTACACAGTTAATCTATTGATAAGACTAAACCTATTTGTATTTACTACTTCAGTCAATGTATTGAAAGTCTAACTTCAGAAGTTCTGTAGTTAGTTTTTAGGGTTCCGTACCCAAAGGGTAAAAACGGGACCCTATTACTAATACTTCGCTGTCTGTCTTCCGTCCGTCACCAGGCTGTATCTCAAGAACCGTCATAGCTAGAGAGTAGAAATTTTCACAGATTATGTATTTCTGTTGCCACTATAAGAACAAATACTAAAAACAAAATAAAATAATTATTTAAGGAGGGCTCCCATACAACAAATGTGATTTTTTTGCTTTTTTTTTAATCTTTGTGTCTAATGTTGTATAGATGGTACGGAACCCTTCGTGCGCAAGTCCAACTCGTATTTGGCCAACTACAACTACAATCCCAATCGAAATTAAACTTTACCAATACGTTTAGAGGACACAAATCGAATTTTGATCGTGCTTGGAGTTTATGAGGCTATAATAGGCATGATGACTTAATTATGTATTTATTTAATAAAAATTGAATTGTGGAATACGAAACAAGGATTAATTTTATTATTAAGAGCGGGTTGATAAATTATTACGATAATTAAAATCATCAAAATGCCTAAAGTAGGTAGGTATATAATTACTATAAGTATAGGCAACCAGGAATCCATTACAAATGGTTTTACGTCCAACAATAACAACAAGGAAAAATCGTCACGGAAAAAGCTCCACTAAGTCGAATTTTATGTAAAAACTTACCACATTTTCGTGACATGTCTGTGTTCTGTTCCGCATGATATAAAAGAGTCAGCCCAAGGCAAAAAGGGAGAACCTTTCGTTTAAATGCCTCGTTGGTCTAGCGGTTAATACGCTAGACTCCCAAACTGGTGGTCATGGGTTCGAACCCCACTGGAAGCTGCCTTACATGATTAATGCAATTGGCCGCAGTCTAGGCTTACTTCCATGTTTGTAATCACCTCACCTCACCTCAGACACTCGAGTTTCCGGGTTTCACTGCACAATTAGACATACTTCACCATTTTTCACTATTTTCAAAAATATTTTATTGCCATTGTCAAACCATAAACGTCTATGATGCAGAAGTTCTTGCAAAAGGACGGTCTGACGGCGCCGGCGTCGTTGCTTAAATATTTCCCACGAGTAGAGTACGGAAATCGCTCCGATTGCCTGGCATAATCAGCGAGCCGGCGGTGGCGCTTGCCAATTGTGCCAGTCCTTAGTACAATTTATTTTATACCACACCCACTCAGAAAGTGTCTCATTGCTCGTTCATAAACGGGTTACAAAGTTCGCCATTTCTGCCTTATAAGTGTGCGGCAGGAAAAGTTATATGGAGTTTCATTCCTACCCTCCATAGCAGGGCAAGAATGTTGTATGAAAATCCATTACCATCCTGCTACCGTTCTTGTGCTTTTAAGCAGCGAACATAAAAAAGTACAAACGTGAAATCTCAAAAAGGTTTTGTATCAAATAATTAGAAAAAGAGGTGTAATAGTTATTTGTTATGCAAGGCTGCAAAGTTAATTTTTGGCGCGAGTACCTTGTATTGAAACCTGAGCGTAGCGAGGGTTTCAAAGGTACGAGACGCTAAATAACTTTGCTGCCGAGCGCAACACACAACTTTTCACCTCACTAAAGCGAGGAAAATGTTAGGTGCAAGAAAAACAGTTTTAATAAATATTAAATTACTGTTTATTTATTTCAAAAATTAAAAGTAAAATTACTACAATTGGTAATATTGAAAGTTAATTTTTTTTTTAAATCAAATTTTCTTGCCGGCCAGTGCGATTCTTTAAATGAGGCTGGCGCATGACATGAAATAAGTATTTGCATTTCAATCATCAATGGACTGGCTGCAGAGAATATAAACTATTACGAAACCAATGAGGTTCTATATATATGTAATTTATTGTACGAAACCTTTATTGAATAAAAATATTCGAATTTTAAAAACAATTTCCACGCTAGCGGATAAAGTGCGATTTTCCACGCAGATTTCGAATGATAAACAGAGCTTTTACGAGCTAGTGAGGTGAAAAATTTTTTTGCACTTTATTTTCAACGAAAGGAGCCAGGCAACCTTTTTTGCACTACGGAAGAAAAACAAGCGCGGCAATTTGTTTTGTGTTATTGAATTTTATTTGTTACTCAATTGATAATTTAACAGTACGCTTTTCATTATTCTAAACAATTTTATTTTCCTCGTAGGCGGAGTATAAAGCACTACCTACGAGTATGTATCACTCGGGAAAAAGTTGTATTTCTGTTCTCGAGTTTCCGTTAAGCCCTCGAACTTAAACATACTCTCGAACTGAAATAGAGCGTTTTCTCCCCTCCGTGTACAATGTACTATTGTTTTAAATAACATAACACAGTACAAGTGATACAGGGTGGTGACCAAGACCCAAATCAGATTGATCTAAACAGGCGAAATGAAGATGCTGAGGTGGATGTGCGGTGTAACGAGGTTCGATAAAATACGCTGTGAGTACGTGCGAGGAAGCCTCGTCGCGAGTGCGTGACATCGCCGATTAAGTGCAAGAGAGTAGGCTGAGATGGTTCGGGCATGTAAATCGACAGCCGCCTGACTACATTGGTAATGAAGTGCTATGACTATCGATTCCTGGGCGGAGATGCAGAGGAAGACTGTAAACTAGGTGGATGGATGTAGTAAAGAATAACGAGGCCATGAATAGGGGGAAGTGGAGAGAGAAAATAAGGAGAGCTGCCCCACCACCATTTGGGACTAAAGCTGGGAAGAGAGAGAGAGGTGATACAGAATATAAGTCTCTAATCTTTGCAGTACATTAAATCTCGCCAAACTGTTCGAGTTTGATAGGGTCAGTTTTTCAATTCAATTCAATATTTTATTAAGTCTACTAAACATATGGACGCAGAAGACAAAATAAATGTTTACAAATGTCTTAAAGAAACATTTTCTAAAAATAAGGTACAGTCCTCTTCGTAAGGAAGTATTGATTATTAGAATAAGTTTGAAATGTAAATTAAGACAGCCATGTACCACGAGGCGATTATGGCAAAACCCCTCATGGTTATGTTCGAACCTTGGAAAACCACGAGGGAGGCCTCTTTTCTGCAGTGGGCGTCGAATGGCTGAAGATGATGATGATGATGTACCAGCAAACTGTGTTGACAGTTTAGTACTATTAAATTGCGTAAATTGTTCTGTAAAGTACGAATAAATAAACTAAAAAAAAAGAATGCAGTCGATTGCAATACAAAATAATAGGTTTGCTGGAAGAAATCTCTTACAGAGATAAGCTCGCCTTTGTACATGTACTTTCTTTTGTTACCTTTCCTGTACTCTATTCTTGTGTGTGCAATAAAGTATAATAATAATAATAATAATAATATTTAGTAATTTTATTTTCGAACGTGTTTCAATATTAAACAATTTCAGTAACGTTATCTTTAAGTGCCGTGACTTGGCAAGAAAAAAAACCTCTATTCACACGACTTCAACCTACTTCTTATTGTTTTTACAGCATCTTAATAAAAAAGCGGGAAATAACGCGCGCTCATGCGAGAATTTTCCCGAATTTTCCTCGAGTGTGCAGATTACGTTATTCGCCGAACGCAAAATTCCTTTTGAGGGAAATCTGGCTTCCCATAATGCAATATTAGGTTGTGGTTTTGTAGGTTTTCAGGGAAACTCGGCTTAAGCACTACTAGCCCTAAAAGTGATACCGAAATGACGCAAAACCTGAAAACCATTTCTTCACTATCGATAGTCAAACCACTTGTAAGACATCCTTCTCGACCTTTAAAGCATTTCCGCTCTGTGTTTGTTTCCAAAGATTATGCCAAATAGGCAATGATCCTTCAAATGGTTCAAAGACTATTAAGTAACTCAACCAGACCAAATTTAAGCCGAATATTTTTTTTCATTGCTGAGATTAGGCAAACATAGCCGAATTCAACTATACTGACTTTGAACACTTTACTGTGACAAAAACACTTGATGAATAGAAGAAATATTCCAAACATCCCACCGGTCAATTATAATTATCAATAACATTCTCAATTCAGTTTTTTTACTATCCGCACACTTTTACACCGCCCTTTTTTGTACCAAAGTAGGATACCAAATACGCTCCACCGAGCCCATCTACTCTCCACGTTATTGTGTACAAATTGCGCCCCAATGAAATGCAATAATTCAGAATTAATGACTCAGTAAACGTTTTACTTGTAAGAAATAGCATTAAACTTATTGAAACTTCAGAGCGCATCGGAAACTGTAAGCTTATTTTTGCAAAACTATTAAATAAATGTACTCAATTGTAAAGCAAGTTGGCTGAATTAGCGTCGAGACATCGGGCAATGACAACAGAAATACTAAAACACCCAAGGCTTCATAGCATAGTATAGATGCCCAGTACGCAAGTTCTATTCGATAGATTTATGAAAACTGAGCATATTCTTTTTATGAATTATGAGTTTGAATCGCAAACAGTTGAATCGTAATAAACTTTAGTCGTAGTATTACGTAAAGAGAGGCATTTAGCATTTACTGTCTACATTTTGAGAGTCAAAAGGATTCGTTAACAATTCAATAAAAAATGCTTGTAAAAAGAGCCGCATAGTGCATTCGACAATATGCAACACGTAACTGAGTGCACGCATGTAAAGGCACGTGGGCCTTTACATGAGTGCACTCAGTTACGTTGCAGGCAACTTTGCAACTCAAATTGTTACTGTGCTCACCACTTTACTAAGAAAAAGACGGAGATTCTTTCTATTTTATTGATCAGCAAATACGGTTGTTGACTCACATCAAAGACAAATAAAAAACAAACAGTTTTTTATCGTCAACAAAGCAGTCTAATTTAACATTTACTTAGATTACCCAATGTATACCAAAGTCCATCTACGCAGGATCTCAGCCTCATTAAATCGCGTGAATGTAGAGTGAAGATGCTTTCTTTTGGATTTGCATGTGGAATGCCGTGATTAGGTCGGAGCACTCAAGGCATAGTGAACAAGTCTTTATTTTTCAAGGAAAAGCGTTCACTCTCTGTGATTGCAGTTGAATAATCAACGAGATATCGTGTGTGATCTTGCCTTTTATTTAAACACATTATTATTTGTTTCAATTCTATGTAATATAATATGTAAACAAGTGTAAGAATGGAGAACTTGCACTAAAAAAGGTTTGAATATAATCAGATAGACCGTGTTAAAAGATAAATAAACGTGGTAATCTCCACATGCTAAAAAGTCAATATAGTAACGTGGTACAAAAACGCTCCATACAAATCGGGCTCAAACTATGTCGTCACGACTTGCACGTAACGCCTTATAATGTCTGAAGCGTTTATCAATATTTGAGTTATCTCATAAAATAATGTTTTACCCTTATAATAAAACGTTCAGAATTCAATGAAAAAATTAAATCTTATGAAGTTTTTGTTATTAAAGTCGCTTTATTTTTCGCATTTTTTGTGACCCCGAAAACCTCGAAAAAATATTTTTTATGTTTTATTTCAAAGTTTTTGTATGATTCTTATGGTATAAAAGCAATAATCACTCCAATCTAAGTTTGACGCAAGTTCCTTATTCAGATTCAGCCTGCTTCTTCATGTACTCGATACAATCGATACAGAAGACTACAATCTTTTGTATCGATGTGCCTACCCCTTCCGAATACTCACGCCTGTATCCCAAAGGGGTAGGTACATCGATCAATCGATTTGAAACTCCGCAAATTTATTTAATTCGGATGACACCACGATAAATTGCTATCTTCGAACTGATCTGATGATGGATTTTGGAGTGGGTTCGTCAACTACTGCTCCATCTATTTTTAGTTTGTCAATTTAACTTTAACAGCAACAATAGTTTAGGTGTTGTTCGACGGCGTTACTGGAGATCCAATTTCAAAAATAATAACGACTAAAAGGTGCATTAATAAAGTAACAAAAAACCGAACAACGTGTTTCTTCAGTAATGTATAAATAAAATAATTGAACTATATTACTCAAAATATTTTATGCTATAACTTTTGGCACCTTTTATAACCCTCACCCTACAATCGAAAATTATCTCATGCTATGAGACTACGGAGTAGTAACTCTGAACTTTTTAGGGTACCCAAAGGGTGCCAAACGGGACACTATTACTAAGACTTCACTGTCCGTCTGTCTGTCTGTTACCAGGCTGTATCTCATGAATTGTGACAGCTAGGCAGTTGCACTTTTCACAAATGATGTATTTCTGTTGCTGCTATAACAACAAATACTAAAATCTGAATAAAATAAGTATTTAAGGGGGGCTCCCATACAACAAACGTTGTCTAAAGACAGCGCTCGCCCTCTAGCGGCCATCTATGTAGCCTTCACAGCGGCAATGTCATGTCGTTAAATGTCAATGTCAACGCCTCCTGTTGGTTTCTACAGATGGCGCTGATCTCAAATTTGATTTTGTCTAATGTTGTATAGATAATGGTACGAAACCCTTCGTGCGCGAGTCCGACTCGCACTTGGCCGCTTTTTTAATATTTTTCTGTGCTATAGTCATTAATTACGCCGCAGGAACTGTAGGTTTATGATAGATATATGACCATTATGGAGTTGTGACTCTACGCCGTAGCTCAGCGTTTGTATTGTCACGCAATGACAGGCAGATCAGTGCTGAGATTTCTGCGGCGTAGTCACCACAACATGGTTTTATGCTACAACTACTACGCCGTAGTCACTCCATGACGTAGTTCAGTGCTAAAGCTAAGACCCTACGCTGAGCCGAAGTCAGTCTTTCGCGTAGGTCAGTGCTACAAATACTACGCCGTAGTCACTCTACGACGTAGCTCAGAGCTACGACAGCTGCACCGTACTAACTTACTGTGTAACATTTTCAACTGTCTAACTATCAGGGTTCATGAGATGCAGCCTGGTGACAGACGGTCGAACAGGGGAGTGTTAGTAATACTTTTTGTCCTAAATGTTTTGTAAAACGCCAATATCTTTGAAAGAAGGCTTGTGCCCTATATGTAGGCTGCCTGTGCCCTCTACTTACCCCTCACATACACAAGTTTCTTCACGATGTTATCCTTTATGGTTGAGCATTACCGAGCTACAGCTGTTGATCTTTGGGAGACTAGCTTTTAGGTAGAAATTAAAGTCGAATAAACCGAAAAATAACGAATAAATTATTTTACCAAATCTCTACTATTATATAAAAAGGTAACATCGCACCTAGTACTACATCACATACGTAAAATGAATTTATTATAGCACTGTCTCGCTCGCACAACTATACCGACAACATAGAAGCCCTCGAAGTGAAGAGGCAATAAGTAAGTTTTTCACTTCTCATGCTCTAAAAGTTCGTCTTTATGTCGTGCGTAGGCGACATAAAGTCGCTTTTTATGCTCTAGATCATAAAGTAAAATCTTCGTCGAAGACCAAGGCAATCGCTGCAACAGCCACACGCATCACAAATACAATCTAATACAACATTAAATATGCCAGGAAAAACGATTACTTTAAATATTTCTCATTGCTCTAATGTAACTTTCAATTTTAATTAAATTAGCATTTACTATATTTACATGTTGCTGTTTCATTTCCTCGCAATCGAAGTGAAAAGTAGAGTGTACAACTCGTCCATAAAACCCATTTTACACTCGACTTTATATCTATCCTCGCTCGCAAGCTCGCTCGGATGGATAAACGTCTCGAGTAAAATGGTGCGTTTTATGCACTTGTTGTACAATCTACTATTTTTTTTGAAGTCTACTACTCAACTGTAAATGCAGTCTCAAATGGTGTAATATACCATCAATATCGGGTGGTTTGAAAAGCCGTAGCAAAATGGAGGTTTCTTAACAATAGGTATCGAATGCGCTAGTTTGTTCTTTTTATTTAATTTTATTTGTTGGGGGTTGCAACAGGATGAGTTACACATGAAAATAACCTTATAGTGAAATACTCAAGTGAGTAAGGTAAATTAACACATCCCTAAAAGGCACTTTCCAAAAATCGAATCTGTGAGAGCCATTAGCAGCCAGGCCGAGCGGTGCGTGCGTGTCGCGGGTCCGCAAGTCATTGTTCCGATAAACGGATAAGCTGTACTAATTGTTCGCGTATTTTTAGGGTTCCATACCCAAAGGGTAAAAACGGGACCCTATTACTAAGAGTTCGCTGTCTGTCTGCCCTTCCGTCCGTCCGTCTGTCTGTCACCAGGCTGTATCTGAAGAACCGTGATAGCTAGAGAGTTGAAATTTTCACAGATTATGTATTTCTGTTGCCGCTATAACAACAAATACTAGAAACTTAACAAAATAATTATTTAGGGGGGGGCTCCCATACAACAAACGTTTTTTTGCTGTTTTTTTTTTTCTTTGTGTCTAATGTTGTATAGATAATAGTACGGAACCCTTCGTGCGCGAGTCCGACTCGCACTTGGCCGGTTTTTTTTAAACAACATTTCTCAACTCAATTTTTCGTATATTTTTAAAAGTATTAGTCTAAATAGTTGGCACTTTTAATTACTTATTACATAACGCGGCATGTGTACCAGTGAGAGAGAGAGAGAGAGTACAGACTTAATTACCACGCATGACCGCGAAAATTGGAAATTTCAAGCGCTGCGGCTTGTGAACACCTCAAGCAGTCACGTTTGCTCACGTTGTTTGCCTTCACAAATGTACGTAACATAGAAAACAGAGTGATTGGTGCGGATTTACGGCCGATTAATCAAAGCCGACCCAAAAGGCAACGTGATCGGGGACACGGGACATGCGCCCCCAAACAGCTTACTCAATTCCGTCGCCGGAAATCGAATCAAAACCGAATGCATTCATGATGCGAGTCGTGTTCCAAATTCAAAGCTAGGAATTAGCGTCGCTCGTTGCCCGTTGATGCGCCAGTGACGTCATGCACCGATGCTTCCGCATAGGCAAGAAACATAAAAGTGAATTAGAATTCTTACACACCGCGACAAATGCCTTTACAATTAGTTAGCTTTATATCGGACCTTAGTGAATGTCAGTTTCAGAATTAATAGATTATGTGGAGAAGAAGCTTAGCAAACAAACCACATTATACTTTTCAAACTATTTTCAGCTTGATTAACAGAGTTATTAATGTTGAGGAAGCAGAGGTGATCTGTCAGGATTGTAACAAGTGGCAGTCCTTGGTCTTTGCCTACCCCTCTGGGACACAAGCGTGAGTTTATGTATGTTATATTATTAACAGAGTTATCAACATAAAAGTTATTACTTACTCATGAATTTGTCGAACACTGGACGAATCTTAACATTATTCTACTGCCATTCCTTGTTCCCTGACGTCGGATTTAAGATAATTCTTGAAATGAAATTAAATAAACGAAAACAAATACACATACAGCGGTTACAGTGGTCTCCACAGTAGGCAAAAACCTATATAGTGGTGACCTCAGGAATGAAAAACAGTTAGCACTTTACTCGAGCGTATATAGAACAGTCTAGATTGTTTTATTAATAGATATTTAACCTCCTCAGTCCTGACAATTGAAAACCATTGTTATTTTCAAGGTCAGAACTGAAGAGGTTAAGATTTAGGTACAAAGATGAAGGTGCAGACGTCCATATTTCTCTTTAAAACTAACTATTTAATATAGTGTGTACAAAACTTATGGATTTTACAGTACTGAGTACACTTTTATTTGAGTAAAAACCTCAAAAAAGAACATTCCAGCAAGCCGCAACACCGGGGCATTTATTTAAATTGCCATTGTGTAGCTAAATGGCTATGTGAAACTTTATTGTATAATTTTCTTCTCCATTGGGTATTCAATCAGCAACTGCATTGTTTCAAACTTTCCTTACAGTAGCAGCCGCAGTGTGACTTTGTTAATAATAGATAGGTAGAAAAAGAACACTTTATTGTACATAAAAAAGGAAATTGCACAGATATTTCTTAACCTAAGAGTACATGCGGCGGCCTTATCACTAAAAGAAGCCTTAACTCTTCCAGACAACCTCTGGATGGACTGTAAGAATACATTGGAGAAGGAAGTAGATATACATAAACATTAACATTTACATACAGGCACATACATTGCTTCTGGCCCCACACTAGGATACCCTCTGTCGTGGGAACCAGAAACAACGACATCACAAACATAAACATCCAAGACCTGAGGGTTTTTTTGCAAAATAAAGATAACAATTTCAGAGGTAGCATCTCTTCAGCCAACTGTCTTGGTCCAGTAGCCCGACACCTGTGCCTTGGGCACCAAGCAAGGGCAACTCAAACATGAATAAAAGTGAAACACCGAAAATGGGGCAATTTAAGCAAATCGAATGCGAAAATGCGAGAATCGAACACACCTTTCAATGCGTAACCAAATACCACTGCATGGCACCAGCTTTCTGTCAGAGGGAGATGAAAATAAAGATAAAGAAAATATTTATTTCTGGTACCCAATCAATTACACAAAAATAATATCAAATATGTTTTTACAATTACTGAAGAAAAAGAAAGCAAAAGTATTGGCTTAATCACTATGAATACCCCAAGCATTAAATTTCTCTCGTGATGTTTTTCTTCACCGTTAGCGAGTGATACTGTTACAACAATCCACAAATGAATCACACCCACTGCCTCTCGACTGTTAGCGTGCCACGGGTGCACATCACCAGCTTTATTTCACCTAAGCTAAATTGCGACGCAGTCACCGTCGCAAAGTTCTGTACCGCAACTGTTTAACAAAGACTTTGATGAAAATTGTTTTGCCATCGACACGCTAAGAAGAACCGAAATTGTTGTATGACCAACTTTGCAACTAATATACAGGGTGCAACAAAATCCCCGTAATCCCCTGTAATTTACTACTACAGCTCAGAGAATAACACTGCAGCTAATATTTTTTTGCCATTTCGAATTGTTCCCAAAGTAAAAGTCGTTCGTATTAACGAGCAGAAACCCCTTCCCCCTCTTTTTTGCATACATAAGCAGCCTATATACGTCCCACTGTAGGGCACAGGCCTTCTCTCAGGGAGAGAGTGTGGGCTTAATCACCACGCGTGCCCACAGCGGATTGGCGATTTCAAGCGCGGAGGTATGTCAATAGCTCAGACACTTAGGTTTCCTCACGATGTTTTCATTCACCGTTAGCGAGTGATATTACTTCTATAACTTCACAAATGTACATAACATAGAAATGTTTGTATGTATATGGGGATATACGCGGAGTTTCTTTGTTAGCTTCTACTCCACATGAGTAAAATTTTTGAATACATCTGGCGCTTAATCTTTCCGAACGGAGAGCGTTGGTGGCAGAAGCTGCCCCATAGTCACGTTCCGCAGTTGTGAGGACACGACCAGATAGAAGAAGAAACAATTTTAAATGATGACTAAGCAAGGTGTCACCAAGTACCCGAAACCGGCGTGCGTGCATGCAGTGACTAATGAATGTTTATAAAGCGGTCAGGATCAAGGCAAGTGGCAGACCCTGGTCTCTGCCAACCTCTCCAGGTTACAGGCGTGAGTTTATGTTGTTTGTAGTTTTATGATTTTTTCGCTTCATCAACATTCATGTGTCGTATACGCACGCCAGTTTCGAGTTCTGCTTAAAGAGGTCTGTGAGGTGACGCTGTAAGTGGAAAACGCTGGTCTCTGCTTACCTCTCCAGGTAAGCCCCGCTTGAGTTTACATTACATAAAGTAATGTAATATGTTTTTTTTTTCATTGGTGGCACCAGTTAGCATCGGCCGTCGTATAAAATCTGTATTTTCTTTTACGTCTTTTCCGAGTAGAGAGTGAATCTGAAATCAATAATATCCGGAAACAATCCATTCCTCAATCTCCTGAAAGTGACGTCACGCAAATTTAAATACGAAACCTCAGCCCGTAAAAACAATATATTCATACCGTGTGCCCTTCCTCCATTTACGTTCGTCTCTTGTATTTTTTCGTACACTGTACCGAGCGTTCGTCTGTCTGTTTGATTAGTTAAAAATTATTCTAAAAATATATAAGGCTTTCAAATTTAAAAAATATTATTCTGACTAAATTCATTGATACAGATGCGATCAATATTATTAATGATTTTCGTAGGACATTTCAAAGTGTTCTTAGGTCACCACGTTTTTCGCTTGTTTGTGCATTTCTATTATACAAGAAAAAACAATTTCTATTTTAACTGCGCCCACAAATTAGTACGCGTAAGATTTGGAAAAAATTAACCTACGTCACTCTCCAGTAATAGCATGACCTATATTTTTCGGTATCATGATTAATGAATAATACGGTATTTGACACGATCAAAAATAAATTATTTCATATGCTCGATTAAAACAAAAATTACAAAATATCTCGGAAAATGTATCTCTTTTAGTCAATTACTAGTTATTACAATTTTTAAATAGATTAAACATAAAAAAAGAGTGCTCTGAAATGTGACGTCGTAAGCAAGTATTTTCATACAAAATTCCGTTTTAAAAGTTGATATTTTGTCAAATACCCAATTATCATATTTGATATTCCTTGACAAGGACAATGCATATCAATTATAATACTAATTTTTTTTTTGTGATGAAAGATAACATAACATAACATAAACTCACGCCTGTATCCCAGAGGGGTAGGCAGAGACCAGGGACTGCGACTTGCTACGATCACTTTCGCTTCCTCAACATTCATTAGTCGTTGCATGCACGCACGCCGGTTTCGGGTTTTATCTTGCCATTTGCTAATACATCCCCTATTTGATCGAAGTATGTAGATCTGGGTCGTCCCTTACCGGAAAAATATAAAAGTGAAAGATTAAGTAACATTTACCAAAAACGTTAAGATACTTACATATTACACATAGGTATTACTAAAATGAAGGCGTTGGACCTTACATCAAGCAGAGCCTGTATCGTGAGGGCCAAAATTACGATTTCCAATTTTGCATTAAGCATTCCAACCGTTGACAATTGCTGATTAATAAAATCCTCAATCATTTCCGTGTGGTGCCGGATTAAGAATAGCGTCACTCCATCTCCTTCCGTGGATGTCGTAGAAGGCGACTTAGGAAATCAATTACCAGGAGACGGGTAGCAGCGTCTTCCTGAGATTACAACCGCATACTGCGATCGCCAACCCGCCTGCCAAGCGTGGCGATTATGGCAAAACCCTGCAGTGCGCGTCAAATGGCTGATGATGAAAATCCTTAAGTTATTCATCGTAAAATCTAACTTGAAAACTAAATACGATAAAGTAAATAAATACACCTTAGGTATTTATTGCGGTGGTAACGCAGCTGTTTAACGCCGGCCTCACTATAATTCATCTTCACGATAATCTACTTGATTTTGCTTTTGTCGCATACTAAGGTTTTACGCATACTAAGTTATGTACATTTGTGAAGTTATAGTAGCAATACCACTCGCTAACGATGAAGGAAAAATACGTGAGGAAACCTGGGTGTCTGAGCTATTTACATAGCTCAGCGCTTGAAATCGCCAATCCGCCGTAGGCACGCGTGGTGATGAAGCCCATACTCTCTCTCTCTCTCTCTCTGAGAGAAGGCCTGTGCCCTACAGTGGGACGTATATAGGCTGCTTATGAAGCTTTTTTCTAGCGGTGAGAAATGTTTAGGAATTAACAAAATGTATTAATCTAAGTCATTTACGGTATTTAAATATTCCTCGTTAATTCTGTTTTTCTTCCTTCCTAAAATGAAATGTAATAAAAATAAATAAATAAATAAACCTCACAATACTAAAGTTTTTAGATTGACGTTCGTTAAGTCACACTGCATCGTGTTAAGATGAATAAAAATCTGTGAGTTAGAGTTTATTAACGAGTGGTCATCCCAAAAAGTCGGCCTCGCGAGCAGAGTCCGGACAAAACCTTATAAATATTATTAATAGACCGGGTGCCGGCTTGCCTTTTGCCGCGTCATGCAGTCTACTTGCGGGGCTGCCGTCTGGCGTCATTAGTCACTACGTCAGCGCGCGGAAAAGTGGCGATGGCAATCGTACGTAATGGTCTAAAAATAGAAGCTAGTTGAGTAAAGAGTACGATACAATTCTCTGTCCACATATAGCCCGATTTTTTTTTCATTCTTGGTCCAAAAATAAAAAGTTGCTTGACGAAAATAGCGAGTCACGCATTTTTTTTACTTTCGCTCAATACAATTTCGGTAAAACTACAGCTTAATAATAGTAAATAAAAACTTTTACACGACACATATACACTTCTCCTGGTCCTAAACTAAGATACCCTGTGCTATAGTAATCAGGAAAGAACATTGAATAAATCCGAACTGGGACCTCCAGCGGCATTCTGCGGGAATTGAATATGTCTGAGTAGTAATGCGTTTTATTATTAGACCAATAAAAAACTCTATCCAAAGTCTAATTTCCAATAAAAATTTATAATAAGAAAAGTAGTTTGCATTCATGAGTAAATGAACCCACTTAATTTCACTGAACTACCATTTACTTTCTATTCTTTTATTAACGACAAAAATTCTTCTTGAAAATTCACTTCATCCAAAACTCGTCTCGAAGAGGTCGTCCTCGCAATCTGAGCGCCAATTGTATACTATACGAACAATTACTGAGGTAAAAGAAATAATAATAACATTGTGCACGACTACTGTGCATCAGGAATTGAGGATATAGAGCCTTTTTGTTTCCAGTAGTTACTTTATAAGTTCATAGACCTTTTTCTAGTTTCTAGTTGCTTGGCAACATTTTATTGTAAAAACATGTATGTCAGATAATTCTAATTTGAACGAAAATAAAAACGAAATTTTATTAAAAACATTTGGTCAAGCTTTTATTAATATTATAGCTTCGAGACGACCAAATAGACAACACAATATCTTGCCCTGGGTCCCAAACTAGGATACTATGAACTATGGTAACCAAGCAAGAACATCACAAATATGAAAATACACCCAGACTGCGGCCATGTGTACAAATTTACGGCGGCCCCCAGTGGGAATCGAACCCATGACCACGACCCATAATATGGCAATCAGACCTGATACCGCTAGACCAACGAAGCAGTCGAATTTATTACATTTTTAAATTTGATTTTATCAATTTTTTTTGGTACAGCAAATAAACTTTTTATCTATCTAACTATTTACGTAAAATACTGCTATGTAGTTTTTAAATAAAGTGTTATCTACCTACTTAACTCAGTCGTTTTCCGCACCGCACACTCCCAGTCTACAACAAAGTCAACAGATTTGAATAACACGGTCCTACGGACAATATGTGAGCGCGGTGCGCAATACGGCCCAATTTGTTTGCGCCGATATTCCCGAGCACAACAACCGATATTGGCTCACCTGAATGTTTGTTATCCCATTCGGATCGCGCACGCCGATTTGAGCCTTATGTGTTGCGCTGTTATTTCGATGAAGTCGTTTGAGGAACGCTTAATAGGGATTTGAGTCCTAGCCTATTAGGATAATGAGCCTTGCATGTTACATGTGTTTGTGGATTTAGGAGGCAAATTCAATATTGTTTTATTTTCTCATTAAAATGATATCCAGCGAGCTACGTTTCTGCCCAGCATGATTAAGTTCTGCTAATCTACCATGTGGCGCCGGGTTAAGAATAGTGTCACTCCATTTCCTTCCGTGGATGTCGTAGAAGTCGACTAAGGAAATCAATTACCAGGAGACGGGCAGCAGCGTCTTTCTGAGATTCCAACCGCATACTGCCATCGCCAACCCGCCTGCCAAGCGTGGCGATTATGACAAAACCCCTCATGGTTAGGAAAACCATGAGGGAGGCCTTTGTCCTGCAGTGGGCGTCAAATAGCTAATGATGGTGATGATGAATCAGAGCGAAACCGGTCGGACTCTTCCGACAAAAATCAAGTTAGTAAATCCGGAAACAAGCTAATAATGTGTTAGTGCTTACGAGTTTTAATTCCAAAATTATGTTTGTTATACCTACCGTCACAAGCCACAAAGTTTTTCGGTCTGCAAATCTTTTAAACAATATTTTACCATTTTGGTCTCAAAGCTACTCACTTGATACTTTCTACATACTTGATACTTACTTAGTTAACTAGCTCATATTGTTGACTTACACATTTTATGTAAGGATTATAGTAAATTTGCTTTAACCGGGCGAGTTTCTTAATTGAGAATTTCACTAAGTAAATACTTAAGTAACGTTCTCTCACGCTCTTTTCTGAGAAACTCGACGACACAGCACTATAGGTACAGTTAACTATTTACTTAGCGAAATTCTCAATTCAGAAACTGGCCATATGTCCCTACGGGCCTATCTCCTGCAGTGGGCAAATGGCTGATGATGATGCCGATGGAAAGGGCAAATTTACCCGTTACGTTACTATACTGACCTGCAAAAGTAAGTATCACACTTTTCATTTTATATTTTTTTCTAAACTATAGAAGTTAAGGATTTAAAATAAAAAAAACGTTTATCAACTAATTTTATCAGCTTTCTTTTAAACTATACTGCAAAATAAAACTTTTTTTCCAGTCCTTTTTATTTCTAAATTATATCTTGTGTACATAAAAAGTTATTGCAATTTTAAAAGTGTGATACTTAGTTTTGCAGGCCAGCGTGTTTACCTTGTACTGTACCCTGGATTGTACCTTGAACTTCTTTTATAACTTATGCGTCTCTTCATAGAGTGAATGAGCACACATCTCAGCAATTTTATTATTGATTTACGTCTATACTTTGAAGTAATTAAATAGTCTGAATAGATGCCATTTTTAATTACTAATTACATAACCGCGGCTTTCAAACCACCCACAAATGAGCGTGTATACATTCAATGAAAGACGCCCACTGTCGGGCATGGCCTCTTCACGGTTACGCCAACCTCACCGATGAATGACTAATGAATGTGGAAAACGAAAGAGGTTTGTAAAGATCGTAGCAAGTGGCAAGCCCTGGCCTACCCTTCGAGGATACAGGCACGAGTTTATATAATGTAATGTAACTTTGAAGTAGTCGGTGTAGCAAGGAAGTTTAAGATATAGAAAAATCTGCCACTAGATTTAGACTCAAATTTTGGATTTAATAATGTTACGGTCTTAATTATAAATAAAAAAAAACAAGTAATACCTCTATCAGTCTCTTTGAGTAACACACTATTTAACTTTAGTGGGCCTTTTAACATTTTATGATTTACAAAACAGTGTTGTTTTTTTTTCATGTCATATTACGCATTTCATTTATGCTAATGTAGTATGTGGTTGTGTCAGAAACGGTTTGTTGGTGTGAATTCCTAAAAAAGAATTGACGAAGTGTTGCGAGATTTTTTTTTAAACTCGAATTTGAACTGAAGAAACTTAAAATACCTACGATGGAAAATATCGAAAATGTACCTCCTGAGACGAAGAAAAGTAAATGCAATTGCAATTTTTGGCCGCCATAAGCGCCTCAACTGGCAACACTGATAGAAACAGCTGTGTGTGTTTGACATTCATTCACTCATGCATATATATATATATATATATAATAGGTTTAACGGCTCTGGATACTAGTCCTTTAGAGCCTTTCACTCATGCACAGTGCACACCACAGATTAAAGAGTAGGTATTAGCGACATTTTTTAATCATATTTTTTTTTATAAAATCAAAATCAAAATTTTTTATTCAATGTAGCACAGAAACTGCGACTTAATGAACGTTACAAGTTAAACTATAAAAACCTATTTGTCATAATTTAGTTAAAATCTGTCTTAAGACCGACATAAGTCTCACTGAGGGCTGTTTTAGTGGAATTGTTTTTTTATAAATAGGACCGTTAATGTTGTTACTGTTTAATCTTGCTACTCATCACTAGGTGGCGCTACTGTTACTAAAACAAAAATCACTAAAAAAATTGCTAGCAACCCGACTGCTGAACATAAACTACTAAGCAGGCGAGACGCAAATTCAATATTGTGTCCGGTTTTGAGTCCCGCGAGTAGTTAATTATTGCATATTAAATCATTTATTTCGACCAACAGGGATCATAAAAAAACTAAAGAGGCACAATACGTTTTTAGTAAGTGAAATAATATTCCTAAACTACTTATTGTTAGTAATACAGGCAGATATCATAGACATGCTTATGGTGCAGTAATGTTGCCTAGCAGTCATTTTGTTAGTAATTATTCAGGGTGTCCCAAAAAGCCACGTCCAAAAGGTCTCCGATGGGCCCAGTAGTAACAGAAACTACAAAAAAATATTCTAACTCAGCAATATTTTCACAATATAAATAACTTTTTATGTAGCATATTATATACGTCCCACTGCTTCATTACCACGCGTGCCCACCGCGGATTGGCACTTTCAAACGCTGAGGTATGTAAACACCCCAGACACTCAGATATCCTCACAAAAAACATAGATGTCTAACTAGAGCTAAAAAATCCCACGTTCAATTGTGGTATGGCGGGCGGGGCTTGTCAATTGGGAGCGAGTTCAGAATTATTCGGCAAAATATCTATGCACCTGCCTCCGTCAGACCGCCTTCTTGGGAGGTACCAAGATATTTCGACGGGTTATGCATAAATGAAGTCATTGGTTTGCGTTTTTGTAAAAAAACCAAACGTCGTTACGCTGTCACTTACTATCGCCCAATCAACGTTCACGTCACGCATGGCGCACAGAATGAACCAACCACAGAGTGATTTACTCTACAGCACATCTTACGCTCATTTCATTAACAAAGACTAATCGAGAGGACTGGGGCCGTTTTGAGGGTGAATTTTGTGGGAAGAAATACTTCTATGGTTTTTTTTCACACTGATGACACTAATAGTTTGCAAACTGCGCCTTATACACTCTATCACAGGGTCGAGTCGAGTTGCAATGATCGTGTAATCAATTGCTGTGTGGAATGCGCAACTCTGTCTTACCGCAGTGGATGCTCTAACGAACTATATGTGACGTTCCAATTACTCATTTAGGTTGTGCGTACACTTCGGAAGCATATCGATAGAACCTTACCTCAGATGTGAAAGGTCGTGGGTTCGAAACATATATGCTTGAGACTTTGATTTTAAAATTTACGTTACGTACATTTAATAATTTGTAGTAACAATATCAAGGACGCACCAGACGGACATATGTCGGCGAAATTAAGGATGTGTTAGCGAAAGGAAAGATAAAATGTACCCCAAACCCCTACTGTACCCCGGTTTCGCGTATGTTTTATCTTTCCTCCTAAAGTCGCCTCGGACAATTCTGATGGCGCAGAACAGCGCAACCGACCGCCGATTCCAACCGAATGAAAACATCAGTGAAATAACGAACTTATTGCAACAAAATAAAATTTTAAATCCAAAAATAACTGGACTCGTGCTATCTCGCTCAGACAAGTACTGACTGCACATATACACACACATATTACACTCACACATACACGCATACATACATACACATGTTCACACATACATACATACACATGTTCACACATACATACTAGCACACATTATGAGGGGTTCGTATAATCTCATCACGCCATACTTTTTTCATTTTGTGAAAATGTATTTTCTCTTTAGTTTGTTTAACATTAATTTTCGTTATCATGGAAATCTATAATTATGTACCTAATTTTACCGTTCATTTCGCTGTACATTATAGTAGTTTATCTACACTCGTATCATAATCTTCAAATTAAGAATTCAAAGGTAAACACATATTGACAGGCTTTAAACAATACATAACTTTAAAAAAAATTAAAAAAAAAAGTGTAATATAAAGTTACATCAAAGGTCAGATTTTTCACTTTATGTTACAGTTATTTTTTTAAAGTGTTGCTGTGATCACGGAACAAAACTTCAGTTTTTTTTTTAATGTCAAAAGTTGACTCTATAAAAAACCTAATTTCATTTTCGTGGTACCAAAAGTGCAACTAAAAATACCTAAAATTGCGCGCGCAAAACTGAGTGCAGACGATTGAATGTCAAGATACATTTGTCGAAATTGCGCCATTTTGTTTCAAAAATTTCATTATGAGTGTAGATAAAGTAGTGTATGAGACTGCACATAACTTGGTATTAAAACACTCGCGAATGCTATTAAAAAACTCGCCAAGGCTCGTTTTTTAAAATCTCGATCGTGTTTTAATAACCCTCATTATGTGACAGCCACATAAACTACTATTATGATACTGTTGCAATAATAAGGGTTCTTATAACACGAGTGTGTTTTAAAAAAACGAGCCGTAGGCGAGTTTTTTTATAGTATCACACGAGTGTTATAAGACCAAGTTATGTACAGTACACTACTTTATCTACTCCCATACTATAATACATAAAATCATATTGCAAATAAAATATCAACAAATTTATTTTTACTTGTAATCTCGTGGCATTTATTATAGTTGCTCCTAGATTTCGCCGGTAACAGGTTCATAGTCATGTCACGCAGCTTCCAGAATGTCTGGTGGTGTACAATTACCACTATCCTCGCTTTCACACATGTTTTTACAAAAACTAATTTATTTTACAAACAGAACCAGACTTTGTTTAAATATTGAAAAGTTTTTTTAAATGTAAAATGTTGGCGCCAAGGCGCAAACATCGATTGCGCATGCGTGTTGCGTCGCCGCGGGCTCGTTCATTGAAACCTTTTTTTTTTAAAGTAGAGGTTCAACCTTCTTGGTCCAGCTGGAGGTTGTATAGGTGTATCGTTATGATTAAAAAGTTATATTAAGATACAGGTGCATACAAGGCCTGTATCGTAATAAAACTTTTTATTTTTGGCCTATGCGTAATGTTTGTCATAAGAGTTTTGTTTTCAGTTTTATAATCGTTATAGGGAAGAGCGGGTGATCGTGCTCTTCCACTATAAAGGGAAATTTCCCGCCAGACAGATCGTATGCCTGGGGACGGCCGGTCCGACTGATATTCATCGGACGTTATTATTTATCGTATGTCATGTGAAACATTTTGCTTGCGCGATGCAGGAATGTTGGAGTTTATAGTGTGCGTGCAGAGTTGACATGTGCTCGCCACAATCTTTGTATAATACTATCAGAGTAGATAAAATAAATAAATAAATTGTTCCAGACCCCTACACGTCCACAACGCTGAAATGCAACGAGACGATCGTGCTGTCTCGCTCGCACCCGCACACGGCGGTGACTTCCCCGGGCTTCCCCCGCGCCTACCCCGATGACGTCACGTGCGTAACCGAGCTCCGCGCCCCGCCGGGGCTTTCCCTGCAGCTGGACTTCGAGGAGTTCTCCACGGAGTTCGAGACGCAGTAAGTACTGTTTGATAGACTATTTATTTTTTATTAGATAGATAGATAGATAGAATATTCTTTATTGTATGTACACCAGGAATTACATATGAGAATTTAACAATAATATAGTAGAGTACAATTGGCGGCCTTATTACTAAAAGTAATTTCTTCCAGACAACCATTGACGGAAAAAATGAGAAGCTAAATGACGGGTAGTCGGTGCAACTAAACAATACTAAGGAACAAACAATAAGATCTAAGATAAAACACTAAGAAACAATATTAGGTTTCTGATTGGTAGACAAAAAGCCAAGAAATACTACTTTTTTGTGAACCGCGACAAGCGATCTATTTTACGGCAACGCGAATAAATCAGAAGTGATTGGTTTCATACTAGTTGAAATTTTCCGTAAAATCATAAAGAATTTGATGTAAGCTTCCTTTGGGTCGATATGCAAGGGTGAAAAAAGCAGATAAAACACTCCACTCTGACCATATTTTCTCAAATTACGTTTAACATACTGGCATCAATAACTTTTAATTTAATGCTGTGGCCAGGCAGACGAACAGCACCCAAACTTTATCTATTCTAACCTAACATGAGATAAGCGTATTCTTTATTGTACACCAGGGTACCATTATTACAGAAATAGCAGCTACAAAAGGAAAGGGACGATTGGCAGCCGTATTGATAATAGTTTTTTTTTTTTCAGTCGACCTCATGTTTTCTTGTTGTTAGTTTGTCCTGTGGTTTCGGCACTTAGCCTCATATTAGGGGCCGTTGTACGTAGCAGGGCTGTGAGATCACTCCAGCCAGCCAATGTCTTTCCAGAAAGCCAGCAGTGCACCAATGTTACTGCTGGTCTAGCTCCCAGGGATCCCAGCTTTCTGATGGTGGATGTCCGTTACACTTCCACGGTCTCACAGTTGTGCGCGTGTTCCGTTTTCCTCGAGGCATCCTTGGCATAGCGGCAACCTTATATTGGAGAGTTTGCAGTAGAAGAAATGTATACGAGTCGGTGCAATTACGAATCTGGTTTGGAGCCTACATATCCAAACCGTTAGCGATAGCTGAGGCTGGTGTGTCAGCCGCTTAAAAACTTGATGATACCGGGGCTCAGAAAAATTATCGCCTGCGAATGTTGGAGATTCCTTTTAATTTAATATTTAATTGTAAAGGACTTTTGAGAAATATTCGCGTATTCCAAACGTCACCTTTTTTATGAATCTGGGATGATTCATCGTCATAGTTCGTTCTTTCCCTGCCTTCGCTGCTAAGTTTTATAAAACTTTAGTTTAATCATCATCATCAACCCATTATGTCCCCACCGAGGGGCACGGGTCTCTTCCCTGAGGAAGGTATAGGCCATACTCCACCACGGGGGCCAAGTCCGGATTGGTGGAGGCTTGTAGACTAGTGGCTCGTCTACTGTCAGAAGTTGTCAAGCCGCCCTAAGGCCTCTGACTTGGCTTAACGACTGCCATCTATCGATTGCAGCCGGCACCAACATATTAATATACCTTAATTATTTCTCCACCGTTTGGAACTACCCTCACCCCACCAGTTGGTTGGCTAGAATAAAATACTAGTATTTAGTTTTTTTTCTGATACAATAAAGAACTTAATAACAATAATAAGCTTGTATAATTATTCTGACGTGTTTAATTATAAGACACTATAAGACGAATTATAATTTATGAAGACTTACCGCCGGTTTCTGTATCGAACATTTTACTGAGTTAATACTTCAGTATTTACTTATCTCGGCCTTATTTTGAGAAATCTTTTTAAGTATTTACTGTAAAATTCTGAATTCAGAAACCGGCGGTAAAGGACATCGTTGGACACAAAAAGGAAAACAACGTGAAGCAACCTACTTGTACCTACATGCAGAGGTCGGCTGGTTTACTTTTTGTGTGGCTAAACAAGAGACTTCTCACAGAGAATTTTAGTAACTTACTCTTAGTAAGTACCAAAACACGGTTTTCATTACAGTCAGACTCTGATAGAAGCGTAGTCATTGCGGTTACCTTGCGAGTTGCGACTCCAATGCGTTCGAGATTTCTAGAGCTAAGAGTTGGAATGTTAAAAGCTACCTACGCCACAAATGCGTCCCCAAAATACAGGGACGGAGAGCAACACATCATTCGTAACATGAATGCAGGCAAAGACGACCGACGAATCCGTGGCTGACCAAACAGAAAGTGGGGAAAAGTAGACGGCAAAGCCGGTAAATAAATGTGGAGTTTCTATATTAGTTTCTTCTCCATTGTAAATAGATAATTTGAAACCATGTAAATAAATGGAAAATATATATATATATATATATATATATATATAACCCAATTGTAAATAACTGTACATACTAAAATAGAAAAAAAAAAGAAAAAAAAATTAGCATTAATTTTGTGTAAGAGCGTGTAGGGTTAATGTAGTATAAGTTATGTGTGAATGTGGAGTAGAGGAGCACAGAAGGGAAAATTAATTATAAACTCTGGAAAAAAAAATGGCACGGACCCCGCGTCTGTGAAAAGATGAAAAAAAACATGAATGCAGTGTTGGAACTGCAGCGCGCCGTGAAATACGATGCAATGGGGGCAACTAAATACTTACTCACGGCACGTGTTCTGTACTATCCATGTGATGGGCACGGCAGTAAAAATCTTTATGTCGTTGTTGATAGGATTTTAAGACCGAATATCAATAAACTTTTTATAAACTACTTTATAGATATCTACAGGGCGTTTAGAAACTTTACCTATACCTTTTTCACATACCTCGGCGCTTGACATTGCCAATCCCGGTGGGCAGGCGTGGTAATTAAGCCCATAGGTACTATAAACCTCTGGGCAATTTAGGTCAGTTGAAAAAGTTTCCCGTACCACGTTAGGAGGATTAAATTGGGATCAAACAAACTTACACGAGCAATTTCTCGCATTCCGTATCGACCGTGCTCTTTGCAGCCTCTTATCTGTACCCTTTTCGTAACCCTCTTTTACTCTCGCCCTAGAAAATGTAAACGGCACAAGATAAATAAGAAGGCGATTTAAAATAACGACCTAACTCACAGATTCACCGAGCGATATTGTCAGACGATATAGTAATAAGAGACTGGTAAGCTTGTGCCAGAGAAGTGAGGTTGGGTTCCGTAGCCATCACGTAAGAAACTAAAAAGAAAAAACCTAACAATTTATTCAACACGGGAGGTTGGGGTAGAGTCAGCTTTGTGGTCGACTGCTGGTCAGCCCTTCTCAGCCCTTTTTTTATTATTACATTTTTTTTTACAATTTTCGCCAAACTGCGGTGCAGTTTGTTGGTGTTACGCTCCTATAACTTATGGTTTACAATCAGTCTTTTACAGCTCTTAATATTTTAACTATTTTAACTTAGCGGCTCTAAGTTGCTAAGTTGCCTGAAATTATAGCCACCTATTTAAATGAACGCTTGTAAGCGTTGATATACAACTCTTCAATGACGCTAGTTATCTAGTGTGTCAAACCGTCCATAGGTTTTTTTATATAGTATTTGCCTGCATGAGTTATTATACTAAAATAGAACGATCGCCGCTAACAGATAAACCAAAAAAACCGGCCAAGTGCGAGTTGGACTCGCGCACGAAGGGTTCCGTGCCATTATCTATACAACATTAGACAAAGATCTAATTTGAGAACAGCGCCATCTATAGAAACCAATAAGAAGCGTTTAACATTTAACGACATGACATCGGCGCTGTGAAGGTTACATAGATGGCCGCTAGTTGGCGAGCGCTGTCTTTAGACAACGTTCGTTGTATGGGAGCCCCCCTTAAATATTTATTTTATTCTGTTTTCTGTGGTTTTTAATAATGTAAAATTTTAAACTGCCTAGCTATCACGGTTCATGAGATACAGCCCGTTGATAGACAGACAGACGGACAGTGAAGTCTTAGTAATAGGGTCCCGTTTGGCATCCTTCGGGACGGAACCCTAAAAAAACGTTAAGAAAATGGTGAATAGTTGGTGACAAAGGTTTGTTAATTTTATTCTGGCACAAGGATTCTGAAATGAGGTTTTTACTCTTGTAAATGCGAAAATTTAATGGATGGATGTTTTTCCTCAATCACATCATAACAATTGAACGGATCCGGATGAAATTGGCACGTACAGATTATAATCTAGAATGGCACATAGGCTACTTTCTACCCCATAAAAATACACATAAAAAGATCCACCTGAACGAAGTCGCAGTCAATAGCTAGTAATTAATATGATGTTGATGAGTGCCGACATCAGTATGTCGTCTTCTTCTTAAAAAGGAAAGGGGCAGAACGATTCCTAAGTATTTGATTAGTAAAATTTCAGAAACTGGTTGATAGTCTCTCCCCCGGTTTCTCGTACACTAACAAGCGGTTAACCTACAACTCTTAATCTACTGTGTCAGTGGTTTTTTTTTGTATGCACTTTGGTCGATTGACAGCTGTTAATAGTAGATTAACAGCGTGTTAGTGGACGAGAAACTGAGGGTAAGTCTCCTATACTCTCAATTTACGATTTTTATACATTTTATCGGTTTCCTTTCTTCCCTAATCACGTTTTATTTTTTCAATTAAATGAATAGTTTATTCACGGAAACGTGGCCAACACACCCGTGGTCACGACTTTCTAACCGTGACGACGCAAGCCGTCTATGACGTTTCTAAAAATATTGGCCTTTGCATCTATGTATCTAAAAAAATTCGAACTAAAACTATCGTAATTTCTTACGAGCTTAATAGAGCCGATAAACCCAGATAAACAAATTATCTAAATATATAAAAGAGAAGGCCTGTGCCCCACAGTGGGGCGTATATAGGCTGCTTATGATGATGATATAAAAGAAGAAACTGACTGACAGACATATCAACGCATAGCCCCAAAACGCTGGGTCTAGAGACTCCAAATTGGCACATAGGTTTCTTATGAGGTCTAGGGGGTTAAAGACTGTTCAAAACTCAAAGGAGTGAAACGGGGGTCCAAAGTTTGTATGGAGAAGCAAGATTAGTTAGACCATTTTATTCGAAACTTCGTAGGAGTACTCCTAGCGTTCAATGAGTAAGTACGTATTTTAGGCTTTTTCAAAATTCAACCCCTAAAATGGTGAAAAGGGGTACCAATGTTGTATGTATATTGTACAATAGTAATGTACATTCCACATGCGCTAAAAGCATTTTAAACTTTTTAGAACCGCTTTTATCAACTAAAGTCCACGCGGAGAAAGTCGCGGGCAACAGCTAGTAATAGATAAATCGGATTAACACTTCAAGCATTAAAATGTGAAAAGTACTTTGCTAAATTCCGCCAAAATCCCACAAGCACCATGCGGTTAGTTAATCCATCGCCCTCCCTCCCACGTTTTCAAGCAGAAGCAAGAAACAAACACACCACCACCGACTGTCAGTCGACCATCGGAGCCTGAGGATGCCTCGTGTTAGAGACGAAACGCATCGCAACGCATTTTCTCACACAAGTATTGTTGTCGGTGGTGGTGTGTTTGTTTATTGCTTCTGCTTGAAAAAGTGGGAGGGAGGGCGGTGCATTAATTAACCGCATGGTGCATGTGGGATTTTGGCGGAATTTAGCAGAGTAATTTTCAAATTTTAATGCTATTATGGATTTCCGCAAAGTAACGCCTGATTCCATACAATTAACACTTCAATTTCACGAAGTAAATAATATACTTTCGTGTTTGACGTTTTTCGTGATTTTTGAGAAATCTGAAGAAAAAGAACGATGTTAGGTATTGTTCTTTCTCTTCAGACTAGTCATATGGATTTACTTAGCGAAATTCTCAATTCAGGCGGCGGTTAGACAGTGTTATATAAAGATGATTTATACAAGGTCTTATGGTGAATGAAGTAACTACTCAAATGCAGCACTATAACGTCTAAGAGTTAAACATAAACATTTACATACAGGCACATACATTGCTTCTGGCCCCACACTAGGATACCCTGTGTTGTGGGAACCAGAAACAGCGACATCACAAACATGTAAACATCCAAGACCTGAGTTTTTTTTTGTGTCCCCAGCCGGGATTCGAACCCGGGACCTCTCGCATGGTAGGCAGATGCACTACCGCTACGCCACAGAGGTCGTCATAGTTGATTATAGTTGAAGTATTGTGCGGTTTCCAATATTCGCCGAGGGAACCCTAAGAAACATCATCTGCTCCTCCGACAGCCAGACAAACGAGCTAGCAGCTCTACTCTTTCTCTAGAGACACAATCTGTTTTATTTTGCACCGAGATACAGATTCTGAAGACACAAAAGCTTACGAATGGGTTTTGTGAGTCCTTTCTAAAGACGAAATGGAGGTGGAGATGATTGGACGGATGATGGCTGGAGATATCTAGATCTACGAGGTCGAGCGATTGCGGAGTACTGGGTATGTAAGCAACGCACTCAATTTTATTCTTTTTGTTGCACTAACCCGTGCTGAGGACAATAATTTTAAAAACTTGAACCCGCTACCTCTGGCTAACCGTGCCAGCGCTCTCCCAACTAAGCTAATGGGCAAGTGCAGGCATCGGCGAAATTTCGAGCCTCTTTACAAACTTCTCTGTATTACGTACAGGGAGCGACATCTGGCCGAAGCAGTTTACATCACTTGCAACGCACTCAAGTTGATCAAAGGCCATGCTGACGCGTTGTCTTAGGGCCAAATACATAAATATGTTACATGTCTTAAAGACAAGTAACTTAGTAATAGTAATTAGGCGTAATCACTTTATTTAAACACTGATTGTTGAATTATTAAATACTTCACATAAATACTCCGCTCCACCACTAAAAATTGAAAAAAAAACCGACTACAAAACTATACAGCACTAAAAAGTTAGAAATAATTTAAAAGAATACCTTTAAATTATACTTCTACAATACCTACAATCTACATGTATACATACTTCTAATTCAAAGGTATTCTTTTAAATTATTTCTAACTTTTTAGTGCTGCAGTGTTTTTAAGTCGGCTTTTATTTTTTATTTAGAATTTTTTTTTTTCAACTTTTGATGAGGTAGTGGGGTAATTCGTAGCTTTAAAATTTGAAGTTTTCGGTTTTTCATCTCCGAAAGTCTTCACCAGAACATCACCACATTAACTTGGTACTACTTTTAGGCTATAACATAACACAACACAATACAATATAATATGTAATTCTTTGTAATGTTGTCAAATAAAGTTTATTCTATTCTATTCTATTTTATTTTATGAAACAGACGGATATTACTAAAGGATAGGCCCGTAGGATAGGCCTTATGCCTTATTTACTGCTGTCCATTGAAGAGTTCCCTTCTCCATCTCTGAAAGTCTTCATCAGATCTTCACCAAATTAAAATGGGACCAATAGGACGTTTATATCTACTCGAATTGTCGAAATCGGTTAAGATTTGACGGAGTTATGCGAGAACGTAGCGTAAAAATATACGCGTCGAATTGATAACCTCCTCCTTTTTTGAAGTCGGTTAAAAACTGAAACGAAAAATAACAAACAACCCGACCGCTGAACAATTGTGACTCATTGCGTGGTTTCTAGGTAGGTCCCACCTGCTTAGTAGTTAATACAGAAATACTTTAGCGCAAGCTTAAATAGTTTGTTAAATATCCGTTTCAGGTGAACCTTCTTTCTCTTTCCATGTTGAGGCGTCGCCCATCTGTTGTCTCGGTATTTTAAGGCAAGAGCTTACTTAATCATTAGTCGAGTCTTTGTTTAATCTGAGATCTAAAATTTAAAAAAAAAAACGGCCAAGTGCGAGTCGGACTCGCACACGAAGGGTTCCTTGCCATTGTCTTTATATTCAACATTAGACACAAAAATCACGTTTGTTGTGTGGGAGCTCCCCTTAAATTTTATTTTAACTTCATTATTTATATTTGAAGCAAATATAGAACTAAATATTCTGTGAATATTTCAAGCATCTACTGGATGCCGTTATTAATATCGAGGAAAAAACGGCAAAAATATAACGTTTCTCGTATGGGAGCCCTCCTTAAACATTTCTTTCATTATATTTTTAGTATTTGTTTTTATAGCGGCAACAGAAATACATCTGTGAAGATTTCAACTGCCTAGCTTCATGAGATACAGCCTGGTAACAGACAGACAGACAGACGGAAAGTGAAGTCCGTCCTTAGTAATAGCTTGGCTTCGCTTGGCGCCCTTCAGGTACGGAACCCTAAAAACACTTATCCGTTACTGTAGAATTAATTCTATAGAATATGAACTACGAGTATAATCCAGAGATGGTTCGTTTTTGAACTAAAATATCCGTGAGCACTACACATTAGATGGTTCTTGGACGATTTTCCCGTCAACGAAACGAAACGCCATTATTCAACTTCAACTGGTTACAAAAGCAGTTAACGTTGCAACTGTTTCCGAGAATAGTGGTAGCGCAGCGGACAACATCGCCCTCACATTCTGGAGGTAGCGGGTTCGAATCCCAGCCTGTACTAATGGTTGTGTTTTTACCCGACTGCGACGAAGCCCAAAAGGAGGGTGATGTGTTTGGCTCGTATGTATGTATATATGTCCGATTCTATGTTCCCTCATGACTCCTTAACCCATGGTCAGATTTTGACGACTAAGATCTCAATCGGTTCGTCATGTTTGCGCGAGTGTCATAGGCTATATGAAATTAGTATAAATCAAACAAAAAATGAAAAAATCACAAAAAAGAACAAAATAACAAACTAAATGAAAAAATAACCAGCCACCCGACTGTTAAGCATTAACTAATAAGCAGGCGGTAACCAAATTCAACATTGTTAATCCTTGCGAGGTATCTAGGTTGGGTCCCGTCTGCTTAGTAATTAATGCTTAACAGTCGGGTTGTTGCTTATTTTTATTTTAGTTTTTTTCTAACTTACATACATTTGTGAAGTTTTAGCAGCAATACCACTCGCTAACAGTGAAGGAAAACATCGTGAGGTACTTGATAGTAGTTCAAAAATGTTTTCGTTTACACTCAGATAAAATCTGAAAATCTGTGCGTTTAGGTGACGCAACTATTAGGAAACAGTTTTTTTATGTTTGTACAAGACCAGCAAACTATTGATTTTTCATCTTTTGTACAAGACCAGCAAACTATTGATTTTTCATCTTTTTGGATTGGATGAGCGAGCGCTTTGAGCACGTTGCATTGACTTTTCAACAGTTTCACATTTCCGTTGAATAAAAAGGTACTTGAATTTTTAACGTCTTCAAGGATTGGCAAAAAGCAGTCTATTCGTTGACAGAGAATAAGCAAAATTTAAAGCCAGTTTTTTAAATCAACACACAATGGAGCCAAATCAAAGTACCCCTCTTTTTAGGGTACAGGCTGTATCTCACGAACCGTGATAGCTAGGCAGTTGAAATTTTCATATTATGATGTATTTCTGTTAAAGCTATAACAACAAATACTAAAAACAGAATTAAATAATTATTTAAAGGGGACTCCCATACAACAAACGTTGTCTAAAGACTGCGCTCGCCATCTAGCGGCCATCTATGTAACCTTCAGGTCATGTCATTAAATGTCAGTTTGAAACGCTTCTTGATGGTCCCTATAGATGGCGCTGTTCTCAAATTCAATCTTTGTCTAATGTTGTATAGAACTATACTTTTTAAAATTAAAATAAAAACTGACTTCAAAACGCTACCGCACTAAAAACAGAGAAATAATTTAAATTAATGTAACCTTTAAATTCGATGTAGGTATTGCAGAAATATATTTTGGAGTCGGTGCCCAAAATGTATGTGCTGGTCTTATAACTTGGCACCGGCTCCAAACTATACTTCTACAATACCTAGATCGAATTTAAAGGTCATATTTTTAATCGTTAACATATTTTTATTTCTCTGTTAAGTACTCTAGTATTTTGAAGTCGGTTTTTATTTTCATTGTTTCTTTGTTGGGAAATGCGCCATAGTGACACATATTCTCCGTAGATATTAATACATCTCTATCTAGGAACAGTCCTTTGAAAGTGGGACAAACAAACGGACAGACAGACAGCATAGAGCTTAGTAAAATGGTCCCCTTAGCGCCCTTCGGGAAACAAAACCCCGAAAACGAACACGTACAACGACTAAATTCCAATCAAAGCAGACCATGCTTCACCTGGCCAACCTTTCACAATAAACCAATGTTTGCGCACCACAAGTATAAGTAATTCCTATCCACATTGTGAAATTGTTACCCAGTTCCCACGGATATCGGCTTGGCAGGGTGGCACGTTTCTGTAATGGACACACGTGATATACACATGATAGGTACACAAACAGGGCTACGATTCTCTTACTCCCGGTTTCTCGTACACTTAGCCTCAGTTTCTGAAAGAGTGTTCAAATGTAACGAGAGATTAATCTGAGATTAATTCAAAATACCGGCACGTGATTGGCTGAAATTAGCTTGACGTGAGATTAACATGAGTTTAACATTTGATCGCTCTTCTAGAAACCGAGCGTTAATCTACTGTTGTCAATGCTTTTTAACTAGAAATTTCGTAAGCACTACACATAATTTTTTTATTTTATTTATTTAGGAATTGGGTTTTAGGAAAACCAGCGACTAGAGATAACATGATAAAAGGTACATTGTACATTTTAGTAACAGAGACAAATATTAAGTAAAATTCGACAAAAAATCAAGTAAATCGCCGCATGTAGCAGAACTAATCGCTGACTAATCCCTAAGTCATCGATTACGCGTCCTATTACTATTTTCGATAGATGCTACTGAGTGCGCTTTTCAATAAACCGCGAAAATTACAGCAACAAACACAAATCACTACGTTTCACAGCAACTTGCAACTAATCGCTGCTTCTCATCGAAAGTCAAATGCGATGGAAAAAATGGCGTCCGATTGCTGGAAATCGCTGTCAGTCATCGCGTTTTTACAGCAGATAATTTGTAATCGACGACTCATTGACGTGTTCTGCTAAATGCGGCCAGTGATTCCGGAATAGATAGATAGATAGAATATTCTTTATTGTATGTACACCAGCAATTACATATGAGAATTTAACAATAATATAACACAGTACAATTGGCGGCCTTCATCATCAACCCATTATGTCCCCACTGAGGGGCACGGGTCTCTTCCCTGAGGAAGGTATAGGCCATACGCCACCACGGGGGCCAAGTCCGGCCTTAACGCTGCGGAATTCACTTAATAAGCTGTCAATGTTGGTTTTATGCACTTCAGCCAACATTCAACAGTAGATTAATAGATTGTTAGTGTCCGAGTACGAGAACAGCCTGTCGTTAGTGCATTATGGCACAATGACAGATACACAGTCGGATCACGTAACGTAACATATACTCACCCCTGTATGCCAGAGGTGTAGGCAGTGACCAAGGACTGCCACTTGCCACGATCCTGACAGATCACTCTCGCTTCATCAACATTCATTAGTCGCTGCATGCACGCACGCCGGTTTCGGGTACTTTTTATCTTGCCCTTTGCTAATACATCCCCCAATATGCCAAAGTATGTCCGCCAGGGCGCCCCTTACCTTCCACCCACACTTGCTCGATATATTTGTTTCGTCAATTTTTTTTCGGTTCACGTGTCCTGTTTTCGTGTCATCCCACTGACGTCAAGAGATGATTTGACGCGTGTGCACGCGTACATTTTAAGCAGTAATCAAATGAAATCGACTCGTTCATCCAATTATCACTGTGCTACAATTCTTAACAGAATCAAGGCCCTGTTTAACGTTCGTTAGAACAAAGGCTCGCGGTTTTAACAGAGTTCCTCCGTGAATTTGTGTGCCGATTACGCAGATCTGTAGGCCTTTCATACAGGATGAATTTCTGCTAAAATATGCACAAAACGTGCTACTTAGAACCTGCATATCTCCTAAATCAGGGGATATTCAGGTTTTAAGTGAATATCAACTGAATATCCCCTAAGGACTGTTCCTTAATTCCCCAGGCGTGAGGTACCCTTAAAAAAATCATGGGTTTAAAACCTATTTTAGGCACATACAAGTTTCTAGTCTTCTTGCGCATGCCAGCCCCACTGGAGAAATTTTAACTAAAGGTACTTAACTGATTTGACCGCCTCGTTGGTCAAGCGGTATCATGTCTGACTATCATACCTTTCATACCCAGGTCTTTACCTAGTTTAGGGGTCGGAAGTTCGAATTGTATAGCGACGATGTGTACAATTAACTAGTGTAACTACCCTAAGAAAAAAAAAAAAAAAAAAAAAAAAAAAAAAAAAAAAAAAAAAATGTAAACTGTACTAATAAATAAATTATTATTATTCTTATACCGGAGGTCGGGGGTTCGATTTCCACTGGCGGCCGACGTACATTTGTACAAATGGCCTCAGTCTGGAGTTATTTCCATGTTTGAGATGTCCTTGCTTGGTTATCATAGCACCAGGTATCCTAGTTTGGGACCAGGCCAAGTGATTGTGTTGCGTGTAAGCTATTTATATTATTTATTCAACTAGCAATGCCCGCGGCTTCGTTCGCGCGTAATCCTGTTTGTGTTGATTATAAGACTATCAGGGTAAAAAATGGGTACAATGTTTGTTTTCCTTTTTTGTGTACAATAAAGTGTCTGCTGCGGGCACTACTAGCAGTACTTGAGAACGTTCCCGGAAGCGTTCCCAGCAATGGCACGGAGAGGTAGGCAGAGACCAGAGTTTGCCACTTGTCATGACCCTGAAAAATCTCTTCCGTTTAATACACATTAATGAGTCGCTACATGCACACACGTCGGTGTGTGGTACTTTTTATCTTGCCCTTTGCTAATACATCCCCGTTAAACGATTTTATATTATTATTATTGTTCTCTTGTGCTCTGTCTCTTTATGTAAATGGTAAATATATTTATATTCTCTACTTTCTGCTGAAAAGTAACTATGCTTCTGTGGGGAAAACCTAGAAGTGACAAAACAGATATCCCCTATTTTCAAACGTTTATTATGGAGATTGCGTTACCGCCGCAAGGATGCAGTACCTCTTTACATTTTATTAATATCCGTGTTTTAAAATGTTTTACCTCCTAAAAGTTTCTTTCTTTGTGTGCTGTTTGTAAATTCCACAAATACAAATCTGAAATTTACTAACAAACAGAAAACAAAACCTTTCTCGCTACATAGTAGTGCTTCTAAGGCCTCTTTGTTCTGTCGATACGTTAAGATAATATCGACAGCTTTCCTCCATAACAAAGAAGATATATCCTGGTTGATTTATTGCCTCTAGACAGCTTTTGCAGAGCTGGTACAGTTTCTTGATGATTTGTTACTTAGAAAATAATACGTGGAGCAGATAAGGAAAAGGGGTCAACAGAAGCTACAAAAATACATTAACCTTTACCGATGTGTTTGTATGTGCTGAATAGAAAAAAAATTGCACGTTTACTATTGATAAATAAATACGTTACACTCTTTTTTGGTCTTTGGGCAAAAACGAAATTCTAGTCTTATCCAAAGACTGTTCGTACTGAATTTATTTTATTTTGAGTGGTAGAAGTACAGTCGACAGCACATGAACCTTTACGTACGTGCACTCCAATCAATTATATTAAGGGCGACTTTGACACAGAGCGGTGGTAGCCTAGTGGTGGTAGCTTTAATGTCAGACCAATCTCTAATATTTGTTTATTAGAGATTGTTCTGACACTTTTTGCAAAAATAACCTGTAAAAACACCGGCCAAGTGCGTGTCGGGCCACACGCAATGTAGGGTTCCGCAGATAGAGGGTTTTTTTTATCTACTTTACAGAACTAACAACTTTATCAAAGTAATTTTCAATGGATTTTGTACGAAATTTTACTTTTATAAGTTGGTTGCCTGTTACTCGTTAACTAGTAGAGCCTACTTAGCCGTGACACTTTTCCTTTTAAGTTCATTATCTATGCCACTTCCTTGAATTTTTTCACGTTTCTACAATCAACCGTTTAGTCAGGAGAGGGAGGAGACGCCGTACTCGGACAAAAATTTGCGCTTTGAAGCTTAATATTTCGCAAATGGAACCCAAAATCAAAAAATGGTCTTACCCACAATAATTTTTAACGACTAATCAAAACCATCCTTCGTGGTTTTCATAACCATGAGGGGTTTTGCCATAATCGCCACGCTTGGCAGGCGGTTTGGCGATCGCAGTATGTGGTTGGAATCTCAGGAAGACGCTGCTGCCCGTCTCCTGGTAATTGATTTCCTCAGTCGCCTTCTACGACACCCACGAAAGGAAATGGAGTAACGCTATTCTTAATCGGGCGCCACACAGAACAAATCATAAATTATAAATCGAAGAACAAATTATAAATCGTGAAAGCACCGTATTCTTCATTTCCATGTCTTTACATGCATCATTCTATAAAGGTTAAAATTATTGAAATATACGCTGATTGAAGCTCCTAATATTACGGAGTTGGTCGCACAAAAAAGTTATAAGTATTTAAAATGGTCACAAGCAGAAATAGTTTACTGTGGTCACCACGCTAGTAAAGTCTGTGTTGCAGTTTTTCTTATCTTTACATTAATATTTGGCGGATGTTTATGGTATATTTTAGGCAATTTAACAAAACATTAAACAAAATTAATAGCTTTAAAATTCAAACAAGAAACTAATATTTTCAAGTAACAATAGTGGCTACTGACTGACCGTCATAAATTTAACATAAACAAGATAAGATAAGATAAAACAAGAGATCGCTCTAAGCGATAAGACCAAAAATTTTATACCACTACTTAGATATAAGAAACTATTTGTAATTCTTTCACCTAGTTGTGCAATAAAGTGTTCTCTAGAGAATATTCTTCATGGTACACAGAAAAAAAACAAACATAAAACAAAACACACACACACACGCACGCACGCACACGCGCGCACACACACACACACACACACACACACACACACACACACACACACACACACACACATACACATACAAGGTCAATTACATATTTAATTTAAGTTAAAAGCGTCATTACTTAGAAGCGTCAGTAACTACTAACTAGACTCAGGTACCACAAGACGAGTACGTACCTCCTGACACCAGAAGTACGGGTACCTACACTTTATACTATACAGTAGCATAAACGCAGCGTTCGCTAACTATGAAGGGTAACGTTGTGAGGAAACCCGAGTGTTTCGGAGGTACTTACTCGTAATGTTTTCTTTGGGTTTGTGTGGCGTCGAATTCTATGTTCTCTTTGTATCTATCTCCCTCTGGGAGAAGGTCTTGTAGTGTGGTTACACTATATACCTACTACAGCCTGCGCCAACCTTGTTTTATTAGCAGCCTACAGTATACAGAAACCACCAACTACTTACAGCCCCAGGCCTGCTCTCAGAGAGAGAGAGTACAGGCTTCGACGCCGCCAAAAAAATTACGTGTAAGTAATATACCTCGGGCACTCGGGTTTCCTCACAACGTTTTCCTTCACGTTTAGATAAGACTTAGTTTACGCTACTCTGTTTTTGAGTCATATCTACATCTGACTACCATGCAATGTATTTCTGTGGAATAATATTTTGTACATTATAAAGTACAACCGCAACACATGTGGCACTGCCGAAAAGTTTTCCCATTTGATTTGTTAGAGGTAGGTATCTGCAGATGTCGCAAGGTGATTTACGTGATTCGGGCGAAAAAGTTCTGGCCTGGCGGTGACGGTGGCGGGGAGTCGCTGGATGCAGGCGGCACAAGACCGGGAAGCTTGGAAAACCATGAGGGAGGCCTATGTCCTGCAGTGAGCGTCAAATTGCTGATGATGATGATGATGGAATCTTTATTTTGATGCGCTCTACAGTTTCATTTGGTGCAATGCTATTTACTTATGACAACAACGTTAACTTACTTGTTATTTCTGACATGTTTTTTATGTAGCCTATATTCGTCTCACTGCAGGGCACTGGCTTTCTCTTCGAAAAAGACCACGGGCTTAATTCCCACGCCATTATTAATATTATTTCTGACATATTGCATTTAATTGTGACGCAATTTGGGGCACAAAATCAAGAGTTGTATTGCAACACTCACGTTTATCACTTTGAACAAGCAGAAACGAAGCCAGGAAAAGTTTTACACAGGTATCTAGTTACTGTGGTCGTGGAACAATATTATTCGTAAGTTTGGCGCGGGCCAAGTTTGCTCCGGCTAATAGGCACGGAGTTGGATAACTACAGACTGCAATGTGTTCGGGATTTAGTTCAGAAGATACTGTGTAGCTAGGAGTAGCAGTTTAGATGTATGTCGTACGTATGTGGCTATGTATCTCTGCCGCGTTAAGTTATGTATTCTTTAACTATGAACTGCGAACTTAGTTTTCAAAGTTTCGTACATTTGTAAAGTTGTAGTAGCAAAACCACTTACAAACTGTGAAGGAAAACATCGTGAGGAAGCCTGAGTGTCTGAGGCATTCACGTACCTCAACGCTTGAAATTGTCAATCCTGCGGTGGGACGTCTATAGACTATATAAAAGAAAACTGTGTGGTGAAGGAGACCTAATAAAAATTACTTATCATTAATGTTTTGAATATCATGAGAAATCCTTTCACATCAACTACCACCGAAGATTTCCATTTCACGCGCTCCAATCTCAGTGTTCTTCTCATTCAAAGTTCTACAAAAAACCTAGAGTTAAAAACCATACAATGTGTTGCACCTTCGGGAGAGATTTCTGACTCTGGCACTGCGAGCCTGACCACAGAGAGCTGTCATACTAGAACATCGCAAGTCCCAGTCTGCAACACTGAGTTCTACTTCAATTCGTTCTGCGTGCGCGCTGATCGCTAGTGGAACTAGATAATCAGGGATAGCTGGTCAGCGTGGCTATTCCGTATCAAACTTAAAGAGCACATTCTTTCTAAACTATAATATTATTGTATTATGTAATGATGAAACGGTGGTAGCCTAGAGTTACTTAAGACCCATTTAAGGAAATGGTGCAAGTAAGCCTAAGATGAAAGGATAGTAAAGATGCTGGTAAGCCTATTCCATCTGAAAATATGTTCAAGCACTACAGCGTCTGAGCGGTCACTTCACTTATCAGGTGTAGAAGTAATATATTACTTGCGACTAGTATACACTACTCGCTGTAAAGCTTATTCCGTCTGAAAAAAATATGTCTCGAGCAATACAGCGTCTGAGCGGTCACTTCAATTATCTAGTGTAGGAGTATATTGGGACTAGTATACTATACACTACTCGCTGTATAGTTTGCAAACTTTTACTAGGCTCAAGTTCCCCTTAGTACGGCCCTTGCTGCAAAATTATTGACACTACAAGCTAGAAGCTCGCGGGTTTAGCCGCAATGTTACTGTCTGCAGAACCGGAAGCGAAACCTCGGCGAATACTTATTCCATACTCCTTTGTCTGTTGTTTTTACTATTTTTAGGGTACCGTGAACGAAAGCCGCGAAACGGGGCCCTTTTAATATACATAGGACTTAATATGTCGGTCTGTGTGTCTATTTACTGCTACTTTTAAAGAGCTTTATCTCTTGAACCGTAGTACGGTTGAAAATTTCCAGAAAGATAAATTAAGGGAGGTCCTCATATAAAGGGTTATTAAAAAAATGCACATTTCCTGAGCCACCCCAATTAAAGTTTCTGTTTGGCAACGACTTTTATTTTATGTGTTTTTTCTCATATTTTTAATTTTCGTAATATCGGGGTTCCTAACATTTTGTTAAATTTACGCTACATAAATATCAATGTGTTCATTAATTGTGAAAACTCAACAAAGAAAAATAAAGAGGCTTTGAACAAAACTTCTATATGACAAACTCTGTTTGAGTCATGTTTCAGGAATTGCAAATTTTTTAAATAACCCTCTATAAATGTTTTTAAACGTTTTTTTTTTTGCTATATCGTAAAAACCGGCCAAGTGTATTCGATTCGTTCCGTACTATACAACATTAGACACAAAGATAAAAAGGGCAAGTATTACGGTTATTTTATAGGAGGCTTCCCTTAAATATCTTTTTATTTTAATTTAATGATTTATTTTTGAAGCAAATATAGAACTAAATATTCTGTAAATATTTCAAGCATCTACCTGTAGCCGTTATTAATATCGAACAAAAAACGGCAAAAAAAATACGTTCCCATTTAGCACCCTTCGGCAAGGGTTCACGTCGTTCAAATTAAATCAAATTTTATTTACAGTTGTTTTGACATAGAAGGAATAAAATAAAAGTGTATACGTTACAAAAAACGAGGTTTTTTGAGGGACACCCCGTTTTCCTCTTCAATATTTTGCTAACTAAGAGTAAATTATCTACGGAACTCAGGTCCGACTCGCATTTTGCCAATTTTTTCCCTTTGTTTTGTTTGTTGGCTCTCTGCAATGCGGCGGAAATGCACGGACTGGTGTTTTCTTTTTTTTACTAAGTGCCTATTACCACGTTGCTAGAGGAGAGTGGTTTAGACTCAGCGATTTTGCATGCATTCCGATAATTGGATATTTAGGAGTATTTTGTAACACCCCGTGTGATCTATCCCGCGCTATTCTACAGGGCAACGCTGCCAGCCTTCTAGTTACCTAACCGGCCGACTGGCAGTCTTATTTACCACGTAAATATGAATCGCTCGTAGCCCCGGCTGCCTGAGTGATCTTAAACGATCACGAAGGTTAAGCAACACAGGGCGCGTTCAGTGCATGGATGGGTCGCCGTCTATGCCTAACGCTAGTGGCATTTTTCCGAGCGGTTCCGTGCTTCGCAAGGCACGTTAAGCTGTTGGTGCCGGCTGCCGTCGATAGATGGCAGTCGTTAAGCCAAGTCAGAGGCCTTAGGGCGGCTTGACAACTTCTGACAGTAGACGAGCCACTAGTCTACAAGCCTCCACCAATCCGGACTTGGCCCCCGTGGTGGAGTATGGCCTATACCTTCCTCAGGGAAGAGACCCGTGCCCCTCGGTGGGGACATAATGGGTTGATGATGATGTACTCCTTTATTTAACCATCTATCTTGATCGTGGTGGCGTGGTGGCCGGGTCGACTGTCTCCCTCTGAGGCTGGCGATGTCCTGCGTTATACTTGTGAACGGGCGCTGGTCCGTATGTCTGGCCGCAGCAATAGTTATTTCCTACTTTTGTAAGAATAGTGGTTTTTGTGTTAGCATTGCAAGTTGTTGATTACACAAATAGGATCGTGTTAGGTAGGTAGACGTACTAACTTTATAACAAAAGGTAATGGTCAGAGTGGAGGTTTTTTACTGCCTTTTTTCTACAAGCTCGACCCGAAGGCAGCGGGTAACATTGTCCATTGTCATTCACAAACAGAATGTAAATTTTTTACGTTGAAATGTTTTTTTATTTCTGATAATAAGTGTGCATATAAACATATATTTAAAAAAAAGTTAAACTATGATAGCCCAGTTTTGGCATATAATTTCATTAGTGCGGTGGGAAAATTTTTGATATCCCGTCGTATGCGAATTTCTGAATTTTTCGCCGAAAAGTGAACGTAGGATGCTCGCCGGTTCGCTCACCGAATCTGTAGCAGTTTGCCCGTAGCTTATAGCTAAATGGGGGCAAATAAAGGGCCCTGGGGAGTCCCATGAAACATAACATGAATCTAGTGAAAGTGAAAGTGAAAATATTTATTTACCATTAAACAAATCAATAAATATGTATAATAAATGTAGACTGTTGTATTATATTAGATTTAGTATCCTGTTAGATTATGACTTTGAAAAGCACAACTTGAAACGATTGTTATGGTGGTCCGATCGGACCATTTAGAATTCTACAAATTAAGCAGATTTGTTAAGAAATCTCAACCCTAACTCTTAAACCCCTTACACGATGCTTGATAGTGAGGAAGGCTCATAAATTTTATCAACGCATTGTCGGCCTGCTTTTGGATATGTCGCCTCAAGTGCTGCAGGTCCCGAAAATCACCTCGTAATTCCTGTTCCGCATAGTCCAGGGCACCTCCGTTCCCGCTTATGCTACATTGATTTTCTTTTCTATTATTGCTTTTATATCGTCTAATGGTTTTGTACACCAAATAAAATAAAATAAATATCCTCACCTTAAAGGTTTAATCGAGCGTGTTCAACCGCCGCGTGGTCTCCAAGCCCAGATTGTATTTCGGTCCTTGCTCTATGCATTATGACTGGCTGTAACCGTGTAGTCTTGCTTTGCCATGACTGCTTCTGCCGATGGCGTTGGTGGAGATGGCAGAAATAATGGCGGGGTGGATAGAACGGCATGGGTGGTGGCAAAGGCGGCGGAAAAAGAGGCATCGGTGGTAGTGGACAGAATGCCATAGGCTTAGTGGTCGTTGAATACAACATCAGAATGGTGTCGGTGGTGGTGGGGTTAGGGCGCTCTTTACAGTATTGCACTGTGGGGCAGAGCAGCCGGGTAGTGAGATGGTCGGATGTGGTGGTCGGCTTGTGGTTGACCAGGTCCACGTCATCGCACCACGGGAACTCCTGGTTGGAGCAGGCGTACGTGTATTTTTCTAGGAAATTAAAGTTAGTTACAATTTAGACATAGGTCAGAACGACATGGTCAAATTGGCAGGATTAGAGTGGATGCGAAAAACCCAAGACCGAGGCAGACTCCGTGCGTAGGAAGAGATCTAAACTCAGTTTGGCGTACCTCTAAATTGAAGACGAATAAAAAAATATTTGTGGAAATTGATGGATTGAACATAGTAGTTCAAAGTTGCTGGTTGAAAAATCAAACAGTATTTCGTAGCCAAAAAAGTAATGTAAAATGATTAGTTAACTTTTTCTTTTCTTTTTTCAACCTCTTTGAATTTGATTGGTTACGCTCAGTGATATCAAAAGGTTCATGGAGATCAGTGGTCGCGGTAGATAGAGGAAATAGTTTGAAAGCTGAAATTATCATCAGCAAAAAGTATGGTTTTAAGTTGTAAAGTATTGTAAAAGGGTCGGTGTCTCTTCTCTTCATCATTTGTTTGTCCACTGTTGGACGGATGCCTCTTCAAAGTTCTCCATCGGGATAGGTTTGCGGTTTTTTATGGTGGAGTTGAGTGGATAAGAGTATGTATCAGGAAGAGTTATATAAACGATACAAATACGATGCTGTTTTTTTCTTTTTTTTTGCCTGCTTTTAGTAATCTGAGAAACTGCATTCTTACTTTTAAAAAATATCACAGAGAAAAAGCTAGTGAATACAAACGAGAGATAGAGACAGAAGAAGTATATAAAAGGACATGCGATGCATAACTCTGTTATGTCATTCGGCGACTCTTCAGTAGCTTTTAAATCGATTTTCTTAATAAATGAGTTTTCATTAGATTTCTTATGTGTAAGTAATGTATATTAATGAAATGATATTACAGTGCAGCTGACGTCACATGCCGTGCGCTCCCTTCCAGCACATCGGCCCAGGTACAAAAGTAACGCCCAGCGCTCGCGCATCAGATGTTGTACTAAAAGAGCGTTTCACTTTCCGTTGCGTATTTTGTGACAAGCACTTGTCGTGAAATGCAGCAGCAATGAAGTAAAACATTTTATTATCTAGAGTGTGCTTGTTTTATCGACGTGATAAAGTTGGCGGAACTAGTCAATGTTCTATTCTATGGCAGTGTTGGTTCAGTGTCAGTTCGGCTTACTTGCAACAAACTCTGTCTAAACAATACAATGAAAAACCTGATAGCTGCTATTGTGTTGTGTAATAGAGCTTAAAAAACCTGAAGCAGATGAAATGTACTAGATTGACTAATCCTGGCACGAAACTGTATTCTTGTCTCTTTTGCGGTTTTGCAGGAGGGATAAGATTGCAATTTACGCACCAGCTTTCCTAATCTGTAAATCTACGTAACTAATATAATAATAACTTTCACACGACACAATCACTTAACCTGGTCCCAAACTAGGACACCCTATGCTATGGTAACCAGGCAAGGACATCACAAACATGCAAATACACCCAGACGGACGCCATTTGTACAAACCTACCTAAGTACATCAAAGAGAAGAAAAATATTGTAGAATTCTTTATAAATTTAAAGTGGGTCCTCACTTCATACTCTTCAGTGTATTTGACTTTGTTGCAAACTATCAAGTCACTGTTAGAAATTGCAAAAACACTGGTGTATTCCTCCGCCCACCTAGTATTTTGTCAAAAGTATACTCATTCCTTGAAAATGTTAGAATGCGCGAGCGAGTAGGTAAGAAGCAATAGGAAAGTACGTTCTAAACTATTCTCAACTGATCATTTTAACACGCTCAATACAACGCAATGACTAGCGCTATCTTGCTCTATCTAGTAGAAAGAAAGCGAGATGGCATGACTCCATACGGCTGAACTGAGCGGGATACAAAGTTCGTCCATTTGCCAATCTTCTTCGTTCCCAATTTCCCGCAATAGAAATTGTAATTTACTCAAGACCCGTCGAGAATTCTATTCTAACACTTCATGCCAAAAATGTTTTTGAAAAGAAATATTTCCGCAATTCTCGTTTTGGTAGGGTCCCGTGTAGAAAGTGTGCCACCGAGACTCGATTTCTCGGACGCTAACAATTCTGTTGTTTTTTTCTGTATATACGCTTTGCCCAACTGACAACTGTTAGCGGCAAATTAACCGATATGTGCCCCACCCACTGCCACTTCAACTTACTAATCCGCTGGGCTATGTCGACGACTTTCGTTCGTCTACGGATCTCATCATTTCTGATTCGATCTCGTAGAGAAATTCCGAGCATAGCCCTTTCCATAGCTCGTTGCGTGACCTTGAGGCTTCTTATGAGGCCCACAGTGAGAGACCACGTTTCAGTGCCATAAGTCATCACTGGTAACACACACTGGTTGTATAATTTTGTCTTGAGCGATTAAGGTATATTAGACGAAAAGACTTTTCTAAGTTTCCCGAATGCTGCCCAGCCGAGTTGGATTCGACTATTGACCTCTTTCACGAAGTTGGACCGGCCTAGTTGGACTGTTTGTCCTAAGTAGACGTATTCGTCTACAACTTCGAGAGTCGAGTTCCCCAATGTTATTGGGGTGGACACAACACGGGCGTTCGACATGACCTTCGTTTTGACCATGACCATGTTCATTTTAAGGCTCACACGTTGGTAAACTCGAGCATTATGCCGAGGTCTTCCATCGTTTCTGCCATGACTACTATATCGTCGGCAAATCGAAGGTGCGTGATGTACTCGCCATTGATATTGATGCTGCGTCCCTGCCATTCCAGAAGCTTGAAGGCATCTTCCAGTGCGTTCGTGAACAGATTCGGAGAGATAACGTCTCCCTGTCTCACGCCTCTTCTCAATGGAATTGCCTCCGAATTCTGCTCCTGTACTCGGACCGACATGGTGGCGTTGTTGTACAAGCACTTCAGCACCGCGATATACCGATAGTCAATACGGTAACGCTGGAGAGACTCGAGCACTGCCCATGTCTCGATCGAATCGAAGGCTTTCTCATAGTCCACAAACGCTAAGCAAAATAGCAAATTATACTCCTCAGTCTTCTGTATAATTTGCCGTGTGGATGTGTTCTATGGTACTAAAGCCCTTTCGGAAACCGGCTTGTTCGGGAGGCTGGAAGTTATCAAACCTGCGTTCGAGACGATTCGTGAGGACCCTCGAAAACAGCTTACAAACATGGCTCAGAAGCGAGATGGGTCGGTAGTTCTTCAATACAGAGCGGAACAAGTAAGGTATATATATATCGACTTCAGGTTATTACAAAAACACGTTATATATTATGCAGCACTACGGAACTCTCGGTGTGCAATTCTGACTCGCACTAGGCCGAATTTTAGGGACCTTTTCCAAGGAGGATGTCCTGCCAACGACATCCTTATACATCATCGGTCCGATCGGGTCGACTGACAACACGGGATTAGATCTCCTGGTCGGGGAATACCCTGGATTCTCTTCCGAAAACGGCAGATTGTTCTTCATTCGATAGTACAACCTTTGTACCAGATCTTTTGTGTAATAAAGATTTATTAATATAATAGTATAATAACATGCACACAATGCAGGGTGTTTTAAAAATGTTCGTAAAGTTTAGGAGGTTCTTCTCCACATATATACATAAGAAGCCTATATACGTCCCACTTCTCTCAGGGAGGGAGTATGGGCTTAATCACCCCGTGTGCCCACCGCGGATTAGCGATTCCAAGCGCTGAGCTATGTGAATAGCTCAGACACAGGTTACCTCGCGATGTTCTCCTTCACTGTTAGCGAGTGGTATTGCTACTATAACTTCACAAATGTAAATAACTTAGAAAATAAAGTCATAGGTACATGCCCGCACTGGGAATCGAACCTGGGTCTCTCGCTTGCGAGTCCAATGTTCTACCCACTTGGCTACTACGGCTTCTTCTCCACATAATCTATTAATTCTGAAAGTGACAGCATTGATGTTCACTAAGTAAACATTATTTATTTATTTTATTTTAATACAAAACCCACAGCACAAGTTAGTATACTTTATTGCACATGAAACATTGAACATAACATTTTTGAGTTTGAGTTATTCTACTCTTAAACATGCCTCACATTCTTCTATGTCTTGATTTTTATGGTTCCCTACCCAAAGCTTAAAGGGTATTACTAAGACTCCGCGCTGTCCGTCCGTCCGTCACCAGGCTGTATCTCATGAACCGTGATAGTTAGACAGTTGAAATTTTCATAGATGATGATTGATGATTTTCACATATTTCTGTGGCCGTTATGACAAGAAAAACAATAAAATTAATATTTAAGGGGGGCTCCCATGCAACAAAAGTGATTTTTTTCCGGTTTTTTCCTCCATATAAATAACTGCAACAGGTAGACGCTTGAAATAGTATAGATAATGGTACGGAACCCTTCGTGCCAACAAATTCTATGACACCCTGTAGTATCATTTGCATGTTGCAAAGGCAGCTTTCAACAATAGTCTGTAAACAATATCGTGTCAAGGTGAATTCCTTGGCCTTGTTGTATTTTCCCCTGCTTTGAATGTCATTACGACGACATTTAATATCTCAGCCAAGGTCCAACCGGGACGGTTTACTTCAGGAAACGGGTCACAAAAGGTGCATTTTAAGCTTAACGACTATCCACATTACAACGGGCCAGCGGCAGACGTGCAGGCGCAACGTCACAAACTAAAATAAACCTTAAATACTATCAGCATAGAGATTGCAATACAATTGCAAAAAAGCCCGGCCATGTGCGGTCGACGAACGGTTTTTTTTGCAATTTTATTGTAGTCTCTAACTTCGTAAGTATTTAAGGTTTGTTTTACATTAAAATCGTGGTGCCCGTTGTAACACTGATATATAGATAGATTAATCATTTATTCGCATTTACACACACAATAAAAACTAATTAACCGTACCATTAATGCTTCAATTTCACAAAAATGTTCACATACCTCATTAAGCCCATAGTCTCTCTCTCTCTCTCTATGAGAGAAAGCCTGTGCCCTGCAGTGGGACGTATATAAGCTACATAAAAAATAAGAAAAGCTAACAACACATACAAAACACAATGAAACAATATTACCAAGAAAAAATTACATACGTTGACACACAGCAATGCATTATCCATTGTGAGTGAGTACTGTGGGTGTGGCAAATGCAAAAGGGCTCTGACTCGGCGTGAACCAGAGCCCTTTTGCGGTTTTTGCTTGTGTGATACTTCAGCGCTGGTCTTCCGTCAGTACTCCGTCATATATCAGTTTACTCAGTAATGTATCCGTGTTTGTGATAATCTTGGCTGTCTACCATTATAGCACAGGGCATCCTAGTTTGGGACCAGGAAAAGTAATTGTGTTGTGTGTTTAGCTGTATCATGTCACCCTGTGTATACATACAACTCTTTACCGTGGTTTCCTACGCCACTCTTTAGTTACCGTCTTGACACAACAAATCTTTACAATTCTAAAATTTACGTATCCAGTTGTCTTTCTATAGTTTTCTCATCTAGCACTGCAGCGTTATATTTAGTGGAAAACGTCGTTTGTCTTCATGAAATGCGCTTTAACTCCGTATCATTTCATTTGGTATTTTATGACTCCATCGCTTCTAAAATTGGTGCTGAGGTGATACGGGCTGCAATGCCATATAAAACGCGGAAATAGAAGTGGCAATTCTAGCTTATGAAATAGAATTATAGTCGAATTGGGATATCTAAATTGCATGTTGCAGTAAAATCTTACATCGACTATAAATGCGAAAACTTGGATGAATGGATGTTTGTTACTCAATCTTGGATGAATGGATGTTGGCTACCCATAGCACAGGGAATCCTAGTTTGGGAGCCACTCTTTTAACCCTTTTCTAAATAAAGTTTTTTTCATTTTCAATCACGCCAGAACGGTTAAAAAGATCCGTATAAAATTTAGCACGGAGATAGTTTATTCTGGAATAGCGTATAGGCCACTTTTTACCCCGGAAAAGCAGTTGGGGCTGAGTCGGGTTACACGACCGTTGGTTTAATGTGAAACGTCTAAGTAAGCGTTAACTTTTAGCTCAAACGGCGCAATGTGTTACGCGGCATTGGAGCCATCTAGCGGGACGAATCAAAAAAATCTGAGTAATGGCTATTTTATTCTACTCAACGATATATAAATGAATTGCACACGACACGTAGTTACAGAGGTACAGCCCTTGCCGAGGCGACATGTTTTCGTTGCATGCGGTTTTAGCAAGTGACCCCCTACTACCGTTTCACGTCAAAAATATTCATCAAATATTCCACGCGATGGACAGATGACCTCATCCAAGTGGCAGGAAGGCGCTGGATGCAGGCCGCTTCCAACCGGTCTTTTTGGAAATCCATGGAGGAGGCCTATGTCCAGCCGTGGACTTCTTGTGGCTGAATGATGATTCCACGCGAAGGAAGTCGCGCGCAACGGCTAGTAATTCATATTTATAAACTCTCGGCGCTTATTAGTTTTTTTTATGTAGCCTATCTACGTCCTACTGCAGGGCACAGGCCTTCTTTCAGAGAGAGAGTATGGGCTTTATTACCACACGTGCCCAACGCGGATGGGCAATTTCAAGCGCTGGTGTATGAGAACACCTCAGCCACTCAGGTTTCCTCACGATGTTTTCCTTTGCCGTTAGCGAGTTGTATTGCTGCTACAACTTCACAAATGAACGTAACTTAAAAAACAAAGTCATTGTTATATGCCGGAATTCGAACCAACGACCTCCCGAATGTGAGGCCGGCAAAAATCTTAAATACTTACTTAAGTATCAGTCTGTCTCGTTCTTTTTTGAACGATATTTGAGTAAGTTGAGTATTTACTAAGTACAATCCTTAAATCAAAACCAGCCACGTGCGTATCGGGCGACGCGCAGTGTAGGGTTCCGTAGAAAGAGTAGGTTTTATCTGCTTTACAGAACTAACAACATCATTAAAGTAATTTTCAATGGATTTTGTACGAAGTTTTCCCTTTATAAGTTGGTCACCTATTACTCGTTAACTTGTAAAGCTTACTTAGCCGTGATAGTTTTCCTTTTAAGTTCGTTATATGTGCTACTACTCTGATTTTTTTCACGTTTCTATTATTAACCGTTTAGCCGGGAGAGGGGGGGACGCCCTAGTCGGACAAAAATTTGCGCTTTATAGCTTAATATTTCGCAAACGGAAATCTAAAAATGGTTTTCCTACACCCACAATATTTTTAAACGGCCAATCCAACGTTACCCCACACTATGGTGTAGCTGAGAAAAAAAAATTGCATCCCTAACTTAGGTTTGGGGGGTGCCCTAAAAGAAATTTAGTTCAAAGATTTTATTCTACCGTTTTGTCGGCGTTTTTAATATGAATGTCTATGCCAAATTTCAGCTTTCTAGTACTAATCGTCTCTGAGCTAGGCCGCGGGCAGACAGACGGATACGGCGAATCTAAAAGGGTTCCTTGTCGACAACGGAATCCTAAAAACGGGCAAAAGTGTACAAGCTTAAAGTGTAACCAGAAATATTAATTCGGTTGTGTGCGGGTGATATGCCGGATATGAAATAGCTATTCTCACATTCCGACCAAAAATATATAGCGAGCTACGCCAACGACTACTGATTTATTGTGCTTCCGTTTCCTCAACAGATGAGTTATATTCAGGTCCAATGGTTCCTATATTTTAAACATGAATCAAAACAAACGAATAGGCTTTTGTTGCGATCAGCTTTTTTGGAAACAAAATATTCGAGGGCCAATAAATATAAATAACATACGGGCTATTCAAATGTAAGTGCCTTTTAAAAGGAAACAGAGTGACGCACGAAGCGAACAGTTTATTTGCTAAAATAGAACACATGCAGTGCACGAAAAAAGAAACTATAAAATATTGATCGTATAAAGTTTTGGGCATGAAACAGAAAATGTTTTAATGTTACATTACATTCAATATTGCTCGTATGCACGCATTTGTCATGGAAATTCTGCCAATTGGCACACAACGATTTGCGAATTGTGAAGTTATAGTATCAATGCCACCCGCTAACGGTGAAGACAAACATCGTGAGGAAACCTGAGTGTCTGAGCTATTCACATACCTCAGCGCTTGAAATCGCCAATCCGCGGTGGGCACGCGTGGTGATTTAGCCTATACTCTCTCCTTGAGAGAAGCCCTGTGCCCTACAGTGGGACGTATATAGGCTGCTTATGATTTTCGAATTCGTTTATAATAAAGACGGCAGTGATTAGTAGAAATAATACCTATTGGAGGTAATATGTCTCGAGAAATCAGAAATCAGAAATCAGAAATCAATAATTTATTTCAACGTAAAGAATTTACATTCTGTTTGCTGAATGTCAATGTACTATGTTACTATGTTAGCCGCTGCCTTCGGGCCGTATTTGTAGTGGAGAAAAAGGCAGCGGGAAAAAAAACTCCACTCTGACCATCTTTTCTCAAATCATCTTAAACTTATACATCAAAGCCTATATGATATGATTCCGTGATAGCCACTAATAACTTTAAAAGCCAAAATAACACTTCTTACAAAAGTAGGAAAAACAGTAATGCTGCGGCCAGACACACGAACAGCACCCGTTCACGAGCATAACGCAGGGGTCAGCCATCACCAGTCTCAACCATTTTAGAGGGAGATAGGTGACCCGGCCACCACGCCACCATTCGAATGACCTTTAGCAAACCTGCAGATTGAGTTCTTGTCAGCTATAAAATGTGTGCTATAGTTATTAATGTGCAATCACGTCGTCAGTACACGGTTTTAAAATTAAATAAATTATAATATTAATAATTAAATAACAATGAAATCGCAGTGGAATTGGCTTACTACCAAGGGCTTATATCGTTCATATACTCGTCTATTCTATAATACGCTTTTTTACATAGCGATTTTTTAATGAATGTTTTAAATTTATTTTCAGACAAGGATAGAACATGTTCTGGAATTCTGTTGTAAAAACGAACGCAATAGCCTACGAACGATGTATTTACCTTGGCTAAACGAAATTTAGAATAAGCAAGCTTATTTCTATTTCTAGTGTTTACGTTATGGACGTCCCTATTTAATTTGAACATGGTTATATTTTTACGAACATACATTATATTATCGAATATATATTGGCAAGCCAGTGTAAGAATTCCTATTTCTTTGAAACGCTCCCTTAGCGATTCCCTACTGCTTAAGTTGTAAATTGCTCTTACTGCTCTTTTTTGCAAAATAAATATTGTTTCTATATCTGCTGCCCGTCCCCATAATAACAGCCCATATGACATAATACTGTGAAAATAACTAAAATAGACCAGCCTCGCAGTCGATATGTCTGTAAGTTGCCTAATTTTTCTAACTGCAAATGCAGCTGAACTCAACCTACCCGATAGTTTTTCAATATGCGGGCCCCATTGCAGTTTTGAGTCTATTGTTATGCCTAAAAATAGTGTGGACTCTACCAGCTCTAATTTCTCACCAGATATTTTTAGAGAAGAGCCATAAAATAACCCTGGTATCTTTGAAATAAGCTGGCGTTTAACAGGCAAGCGCATAATATCTTAGACCACGTCTTCAGGACACATTTTTGCAATACATCCCTATCAGCTCTGATAAAAATTAAAGGATAAGATCGTCGTCTGTACCTACTCTACCAATAAGAATGACAGTTTATTAGATTCCGTAACCGAAGGTTTACAATGGACCCTATTACTAAGCCTGGCCTGTCAGTCCGTCCGTCTATATGTATGTCCGTCCGTCAGTCATACAAACAGACGGACTGTCTTACATTTCCAGGGTTGTATCTCCCGAACCGTAATAGGTGAAATATTCCTTACAGCGGCAGATTTCTCAACAAGTAATAAAAATACGATAAACAATAAATAATTTTACCGATTTGGCATAGATCGGATTTGCCACTCGAATCCCAAATTTATTTTGTCTCTGACGCCCTTGGGAGCTTTCCATTTCTTTGCGACGCCCCAGGGCGAAGGATGTACTTGCTTTTCTACACATAGCTTCTCAAAACAGGGCTCAGGTATGGAAATTGCCACTCCTATCTCTCTCTCTACATTTATTTGCAAGTATATATACTTGTTATTTATGACTGGAACTGGCAATCTGTGTGTATCGCATCGCGACGCCCTGGGAAAATACCGCGAAGTACCAAGGCGTCGGCGCGACGCGCACTTTGGAAAACCCTTTCCATCCATAGGGCCCATTCTAAATAATGGTGAAAGAATGTTTGAAATCGGATAAGTAGTTTCGGAGATACCCCCCTACACACAAACTTACAAACATATGAACTTACGAACTTTTCCTCTTTATTATTGCTATTAGTATAGATAAATATTTACAGTCTATTTATAAAATTTAAGCAATACATGTGGAAAAGACAGCGACATGGCGGGACAACTTCATGATCTTTTCGCCGGGGTGGCAGAGTATGGCCGGTTACAGAGAGGAGTGGAAAGCTAAAGGGGAGGCCTTTGCCCAGCCGTGGGACAGAAAATTGGCTAACTAAAAAATACATATGGAAATGAGAGTTTCGCACTGATTTTTGTGTTTTATTAGAATATAATCCAAAACATTTGAAAAATAACGTTTTTTTTTTCGTCTTGATCATCGTCTCCCGTCATTACTTTTTTCGATTCACTCACTCATTCGTTCCTTCTGTTCGTTCGATTTATCCACGTTCCATCTTTGTCAAAACGTCCCTTTCCGACAACCCACATACATTTTTGAGGAGCTTTTTAAGAGCGTTTAAGTGGGTGTGATCTATTTTAAGTGATTCTACTGTTTCAGAGACCGTTTTGACTCCATATCAAGTATTTAAAAGCAATAGATTCTTATAAGCAAGGCGGTAACATTTCAACACTAACGATAATGGTCACAAGTAAGACCGAGTCAAAAGCACGATTTCTCTAGAACACTCCTCCGAGTCAGTTTAAATAATCGGTCTTTACGTATTTTCCTTTACCACATTAAAACTTAGGCCTTTGCATCTACGTAATGAGATGATTTATACAGCGTCCAGTGACACCTTCACTCTCACTAGATGGGTGAAGGGACCACTCGTACGCTGCAGAGCCTGGGACATTGTATTTTAGATGGAGTAGGCGTGCCCAGCACCTATACCATCCACCACCACATTACCACATTAACCACTGCATCTGAGGAGTGTTCTAAGGAGTCGTGTTTTTATAAATGAAACTATCGGGTTGTACTTAATTTTTTTAAAAGAAATCACACAGGTGACATTTGAAATGTGTCTTCAAGATTAATTTTTGGTTGTACCCAATTTGCTTCTCAACCACTTGTATAACGTACAGGCACGCACAAAATCCAGATATTGCTGACAATAAATCACCCCTTGTATAAGAAAGCCTAGCACATCTGTGAAACAAGCTGGTGCCTGGATTTGCAATTCGTAGAAGGTCCACTTGTAGCCACGGGAACATTTTTCACTGGGCTCTTACAGTGGTTTTTTCGACAGAATTACGCTAGGAGAACATAATATTTGTGTGATTTCTTTTTTTATGCATTCTCTATGTAGGTATGTATCTCAAGAAAAATATCTGTTTTCGCTCAGTTTTGCAAACGGCGCTAGTCTTGTGATTTGCAATTAATCACAAATTATTGAGTGACTCCGTGTGGTGCCGGATTAAGAATAGCGTCACTCCATTTCCTTCCGTGGATGTCGTAGAAGGCGACTAAGGAAATCATTTACCAGAGACCGGGCAGCAGCGTCTTCCTGAGATTCCAACGGCATACTGCGATCGCCAACCCGCCTGCCAAGCGTGGCGATTATGGCAAAACCCCTCATGGTTATGAAAACCATGAGGGAGGCCTATGTCCTGCAGTGGGCGTTAAATGGCTGATGATGATGACGATGACAAATTATTGAATTATAATTGAGGAAACGCTCACGCGAGATCGGAGAGTGAACCGCGTTCTGTTTATGCTCCCATTACATTTATTTTCTAAATAATCAAAACACATTTTTACAAGTGAGCATTATATAGTTCTAGTGTCTAGTCTACTTAATTGCAGTGCTAAAACCAGTAAAAAGTGCATATTTGTGGTGCAATTCACGGTTTATTTTGCAAACAGCCGTTCCTCTTTAGTGCAACGCTCGCGCCGGGTCATTGACCGCTCAAACCTGTCCTGTCATCGAACGGATTGCTGTCTTATCGCGCCGGTCGCTGTGTGCGTCGCTACATCTTCACCACGGTCACGCACACTACGTCCCCAATATCAACCTTACTGGGCTGGACGGAAGATCGATTGTTTGCATCGGGCCGGCTACACAGCTGTTTCTTATCGGGCGCTCACACTTAGTTCAACTTATTACGTCAACTGCTGCTTTTCTGTGTGTCTGGCTTTGGATAGTTTAAGATGCTTTGCAGGGCGTGCAATCGAGCCATTAGGCTGGGTGAACAAATCAGATGTGTTGGATGTAAATACCACTATCATTATAGCTGCCTCAACATGACCACCGCCTCATTTATGGCTATCAAAGCTAAGCTGGAGGCGTCCTGGCTATGTCCCAGCTGTTTTAATGTAACTTCTAGGAGACCGGTGCGTGATGATACTCCCGTGCGTGGGCAGCTTGAGGGGGGCGCCCCTAAAGACATCGACATGTCAATCTGTGATGAGTCCCAAAACAGCTCCTTACACCTGTCCGAATCGGTGGGGCCCTCTGTCGATTTCGACGCCCTTTTCATCAAACTGGAATCTCTCCTGGACACAAAGGTAAAAAATATAGTGAAAGAGTTCCATGCGACAGTGGACTCAATTAAGACGGAATTCTCAAAAACCACGGACTTCCTCAGTGGCCAAATAGATGACCTGTCCAAAACAGTCCAGAAAGTTAATGACAGAGTGCTCATTCTGGAGCAGGAAAACCAGCGCCTCAGGAGCGAGCTCGCCGGCCGTGTTCAGGACGAGTCAGGAGGGTCCGGTCTACTGGGCGTTATCGAGCAGCTGCGCTCGGACCTGAACGATCGGGAGCAGGCTTTGCTACTCAACGACATCGAGCTTACGGGGGTGCCTGAGTTCGAGACCGAATCCTGCGTCCACATTATCACCACGGTGGCCACCAAGTTGGGTGTCTCACTGGATTCACGCGATGTGGTGAGCGCGTCTCGCGTCGGCCCGCGCCGCTCCGCGCCGCTGACTGGCGAATCAGCCACACGCCCGCGGCCCATCGTAGTGTCCCTGGCGCGCCGCGCGCTACGGGACGACCTTATCAAGGGCGCGAGGGTCCGTCGAGGTTCAGTCACCACAGCCGATCTCGGACTTCCCTGCCACGACGTCCGTCGAGTCTATGTAAATGAGAGGTTGACCAAGACGAACAGAAGGCTTTTCGGTCAAGCACGTGAGACTGTTCGATCCCGCCGCTGGAGATATGTGTGGACTAGAGAGGGACGCGTCCACGTCAGACAGGACGAGTCGTCTCCGAGTCACCGAATTCGTTCTGAAAACGACTTGAAACGGGCTTTTTGAGCCACCTTCAGTTGGCGCCAACATTGATCAGGCATTTTAATATGAACAACGCTCTTTATAGCAAATTGCTACCACTACTTTATAGCATCAATTTAATAATACACAGAAATGTCACATATTTACTCACAATGTCAAACACATTCCGCACATATGCTACACGAAATTATAACAGAACTATCTTATATTTATTAATTACGTATCACATACAAACAAATTCGATTAGAACAGAACAATTAATCAGAATTGATCAACGCCATTTATCGATACTCAAAAGATATTTAATGAACTGTAGGTATATTCAGGTGTCGCACAGCTTTATTATTCAGTTTATTAAGCAAAAGTATCTTTCACTTGATTTGTTGAATCCTGGTTCTCTGGGAACCCGGCATGACGAATTTTTAGTGGCTATGGAGCGACATGGCGTTGACATTATGGCCATAAACGAGACCTGGCTGAGGCAGGGAGAGGAAGCGCGTGCGCCGCCCCCCCCCCCCCGGATATAGACTACGTCACGTTGCACGTCCCGCTGCCATACGCTCTCGCGGTGGGGGAGTGGGCTTTTATCTCCGGCGTGGAATCTATGCGCGTCTTCTCGATCACCCTCAAGCACCCTCCGTGGAACAGATGTGGCTTAGTGTGACGCTCAACGGCATTAAACTTGCTATTGGGACAGCGTATCGCCCTCCTTGGCTCAATGTGGACGTTTTTATAGACGCTCTAACGGAATCGGTAAGCTCATTCTCCCGCTGTGACCATATTGTTCTTTTAGGTGATTTTAATATTGACTTGCTTAAGTTGGATCAGACCAGCGCCGGGAAACTTCTAGATTTTTTAAAACTATTTAATCTAAAACAATACGTAACAGAAGCAACGCACTTCACTGACCACTCTGCGACGTTGCTGGATCTTATTTGCAGTAGCACAAAAGTTGCGAGGGTGCGTACTGATTATATACCGGATCTTAGTAGTCACGCTTTTGTAACATGTGAAATAAACATAAAGAAATCTAAGCCAAGACCAAGGTGGATATCTTATCGACCGCTCAAAGACATTGATAGGGATCAATTTGATACCGACCTCAATGCAATTGCGTGGGATTCGTTAATAGGCAGGGATGTTAATGAGTCTATTGTCGCTTTTAATATATACTTATCATTCTTATTTGATAAACATGCTCCGTTAAAGAATACCTATATTAAAGAACAGAGTTATCCTTGGATAACACCAACGATAAAAGAAATGATGAGGTTGAGGGACGACGCACATGCTAGGTGGAGAAAATCAGGACTTGATAGAAATAAAACCTACTATAAGGAGCTGAAAAGTATCGTCATCACCGCTTTATTCAACGAGAAGACTGCCTATTTTACACATTCTATTAATAATAATAAAAATAATCCGCGCGCACTCTGGAAAAATATAAAACGTAACCTAATAGACTTCAACAAAAGGTGTGAATAAGATTTACCAGATGCCTTAAGTGATCCAGATCTAATTAATAATCACTTTCTTGATTTCCCCGGAAACAATATGATTAACATAACCGATTTAAGTTATTTTTGGTTTAATAGATTTGGTTCGGGTACATTTACTATAAAACCAGTCGATGAAGTTATCGTGTCCAAAATTATATCAAAAATCACAACAAATGCAAAAGGTATAGACGGTATCACATTGGATATGGTATTGTTGACATTACCTCGCACGTTGATATTATCACTGCTATCGTGAATCAATCAATTGAAACAGGTGTCTATCCCGATATCTGGAAAAAAGCTATCGTCAGGCCGTTTCCTAAAATCACTTCTCCAAAGGAACTTAAAGATCTCAGACCTGTCAGTATCTTACCATTACTATCTAAGGTATTAGAAATAGTCATTGGCCTCCAATTGACGGAGTACTTGGGTGCCAATAACATTTTACCTCAAAAGCAATCGGGATTTAGAAAGGGTAGAGGTACAGCGACGGCCTTAATGGATGTGGTTGATGATGTGCTGGCTAGACAAGATGTTGGAGAGGGAACCATTCTAACGTTGCTGGATTATTCTCGAGCCTTCGACACCATCAATATAACACTTCTTTTGTCCAAGCTAGTGTATTATGGTTTCGACGGTGCGGCAGTGCGCTGGTTTTCTAGCTATCTGAGTGATCGCTATCAAAAGCTCAGTCAATAGAGGAGTACCGCAGGGCTCAATTCTGGGACCTATTCTGTACGTTCTGTATAGCGCGGACATAATAAATTCCATAAAAAATTGCCAATACCATCTATACGCCGACGATTTGCAATTATACAAATCTTTCAGGCCCACCGATACGGCTACTGCGGTAAATATTCTAAACCAGGACCTGGAACACGTATCAGAGTGGTCAGACAGAAACGGTTTAGTTTTGAATCCATCCAAAACTAAGTTTCTCGTGATAGGAACAAAACATCAAATTAACCGTATTCATAGCTCTTCTGCTAAACTAAGTATAAAAGGTATTGCTATTGAAGAGGTAAACGAGGCTAGAAATCTGGGGATCCTGATGGATAACAAGCTAAGGTTCGAGAAACATGTTCTAGATAATGTAAGAAACTGCTATTATCGGTTAAAAGTACTATACAGAATCCGGCCACATCTGAATGTTGATATGCGGATCTATCTCTGCGAGTCATTGATTCTGTCAAAGCTGAACTATGCTGATACAGTCATAGGTGGGTGTCTTTTGGTCCGTACCAAGAGGCTCATACAGCGGGTCCAGAACGCTTGTGCGCGGTTCTGTTTCACCATTCCATACAGAGCCCATATAACACCCTATCTGAAAAAAGGAGGATTGTTGAACATGGAATCGCGTCGAGCACTGCATTTTTCCTGCCTACTTTTTGGTGTCATAAAAACGCAAGACCCGTTGTATCTACACAACAAGCTCAGCTTCTCAGCACGACAGCGTGGACCCCTAAGGTTGGTCTGTCCAAGACATCGCACAGCTGCTTTTCGTGGCAGTTTTCGCTACAATGCCACAAAGTGCTGGAATAACATCCCCCCACCAATTAGGAATAGCCAGACAGTACAGACTTTCAAATTGAAGTACAAAAAGTACCTTCTTAACTTACAAAATAACCTTTAACTGCTTTCTAATATATTTATTTATTTATTTTTATTTACATAAATATTGCAACATGACAGTAATTTGGTACACCAAAGCGTATATATCACACACTTAACAACCACACACATTCATTCACACACATACGCACGTAACTATTTATAAGAATTTTAATATTATATACAGTGAGCGTTTCTTAAATTGTCACACAATTTTTGCCTAAAATGTTTTTTGGACCGGTCTTTGTATTTTAGTGTATTCAATTCAATTCAAATATTTTTATTCATTATAAAAACGGAATGTTTGCTTAATGACTGTCAAAGTTGTTAGTTTCACAATTAATGGATTATGTGGAGAAGAAGCTAACAAAGAAACTGCACATTTATTCTTTTCAAAACACGTTTCAACTTAATTAACAGAGTTTTCAACTTAAGGTATTGGTCATGAATGTGTTGAACACTGGTCACAATCGTCCTGTAATTAATATTAATCTACTGTTTAATGCCAAACATCTTTGTCTTCTAAATACAAGGATTATATAAGTTATAATAAGCCTTTTTGCACAGAATGTCCTTAACACATTGAACCTTATACAGTGCCCCATAAGGGATGTGTCAGCTTTGGCAAGTCTAAATCGTGGAAATGACAATTTATGTTTATTTCTAGTATTAACATTGTGGTACAATTTATGTTTATTTCTAGTATTAACATTGTGGTGGCCACCAACATTTTCGAAGTCTTTGATATTTTTTCTAACGCCACCAACATTTTCGAAGTCTTTGATATTTTTTCTAACGTACATAATATTTTCATAAATGTATTGATGTATTTAAGTTTCTTTTTCTTTGTTGTGCCGTAAATGGTAACCACTGAAAACCAGCGTCGTGGTCGCTACCGGCCACGGCATGATGCTGAGTGGAGACCAATTTGGTGCCAAATCTAACCCAACCGTGATCTGAATTTGTATTGTTATAGATATTAAGATTTGAGTATCAAATAAATAATTTACTTACTTACTAGAAAAGCAACTTTAGGGTCTACCTCATAGTGTGAGATATCGGTAAATAGGTCGTTTAAAAATATTGTGGTGGAACGGAAAATCATTTTTAAGGTCCCATACCTCAAAAGGAAAAACGAAAACTTTATAGAAGTTAACGTAAAAAATATGGCCGTTTATGCCGCCAAAAAACGTATATTTCGACACTCAAGGGAATCAAAATTTATAGGGTACTTTCCGTTGACCTAGAACTATGAAATTTGGCAAGTAATATCGTCTTATACTACAAGTGCAGGAAAAAATCTGAAAACTGTACATTTGTAATTAAGTCATTAAAAAAATAGTCTTTTAAGTCCGGGAAAAGCTCGGTAAAAACTGCGAGACTCGATTCCTGAACTATTTATAATATTATGTAATTACGTACAAATTTGTATGTAACGCTCGGTGGGTGAGTGAGTCCGACTCGCACTTGATCGGTTTTTATCGATTCGGGGATACGTTTGCGAAATATTGCTTCAAAGGGATCCAGTGGGCTAACTAGCGACACTAATGAAAAAAAAATCGTACCTTACCATGATTGAGAGAGATTGTACAGACACTTTTTGCAAATACGATCTGTAAAAGAAGATGTTATTTTTGTTCAGCCCACTGTTTGTACCAGAGTGGAGCGTATGGAGGATATGGTGCCACATAAATTATGTCAAGATCTGTTAGTGGGATCCAAGACACAATCACCGAACTCTTGAACCCGAAAAAATGTGTGAAGCACAATTTGTGCCAAAAAAGCTACTATAACATTAAAGATTATTTAGATGACAATGATGTCTGGAATTAAAGCCAGTTCTGTGCATGAGTTTTATAACATTTATATAAATCCTGTAAATTAAGGACTTGAAAAGACTAAGTTTGGAGTTTTTTTGTCCACTTTTTCTCCAAAATGATCTAGATTTTGAAATGGACACCTAATTTAACTTGTAACGTTCATTAAGTCGCAGTTTCTGTGCTACTTTGAATAAAAAATTTTGATTGATTGATTGATTCTTCTTTTTAGCACGCTTTTTCTAGTCGATTTTTTTATCAGTATAAGAGTGTGAATGTAAGTGGATCGGCGTTCTACGTGTTTCTGTGACATAGACTCGTATTGTTAAGACTAGTGCTAGAACTTGATTAATAACCTCGCAGATTAGATCAGCATCCACCACGCTGATAAATTGTGTTTCGTGAGTTAGGTACATGTCACGTCGGCTTTCGTTCCACAGCGTATAGTGAGTGGATTTATTTGGGAACCTGCTTATATTGCTAGTTTTTAGATTACCTAGATGGCAGTCCCTGGTCTCTACCTACCCCTCTGGAAAACAGGCGTGAGTTTATGTTATGTTATAAGAAGAAGAATAAGAAGAAGAAGAAAGACATTTATTAGGTATACTGTAACGTTGTACGTTATCTCATTTAACATTTAAATATTAAAACTACTTTACTAATTTAATTCACTATAAATAATTAATTCAGATCTAGTGTGAGTGAAGGCGCTACGGGACGCTATATAAATCATCTCATTACGTAGATGCAAAGGCTTACTGTACTATTATTTATTCAAACTAAACTAAAACAGTACGCTTGATCCACATAATAATACACAATCCTAAACCTAATTCATAAAATGTATCTTGAATAACGTATCTCTGAAAATCCTCCAGAGTTTACGCTATAAAGTTAATTTAGCTGTTCGGAGCGCGCCACCGACGGCGGCGCCTGCGCACCAGGCCGAGTTACTTTC